>OX122924.1:8035714-8682857 GCA_944738685.1 Synanthedon myopaeformis | reverse complement strand
CTCATGGCAGAAGCGACACTCTCCTGTACTGGTGCGACCCATTTTAAGGTGCCTATTGAGGCGGCAGTGCCCCGTTAGTGCCCCAGTTAGCACAGATTGTTCCTACTAAGCTACATAGCGTGGTTTGTCACGTTTCGACTATAGGCTTTTATGAGTGCTTTGGAATGGTTCAGACCTGGCAAGTTAGTCCAGCGTTTATAAGATTTAATAAAGCACTGGTTCCATATGGTCCAAAGAGCTAGGCTGCTTGGTAGTCTGCACATAGGTTCAGGACCTATTAGCCTACTTTTGTGCCTGCTCGAGCCAGCTTATCACAGATTTTTAAATGGAATTTTGAGTTAGATTTCTAAATTAGTTTACCATAAAATTACTAAATGCAAAAACTTTGTATATTAATATTATTTTTTATTTTTACCTAAATTGGCAACTAGTTCTTTTAAACGTCCACCTTCCCAGACCTTCCACAGGTATCTCGGTATGTAAAACATGAGAGCTTGGCCAAGCAGAACAAAACACACCCATTGGTAATAGGTGTGCTTAATTTGTACATCATTTTTACCTTTATTAGTTCCAACACCTGGATAAGCCATGTGTTTACCTTCCACACCTGTAAAACAATTAAAATTAAAATCTTGTTGAAAACGTAACAGACAGACAAAGTTACTTTTACATTTATAATATTAATATGGACTGACAAAGCAACAATTGGGTTAGACACTGAGGCCTAGTAGGCTTAAATTATATTTGATTGTAGGTTTCTACCCACAATCCTTAAGAAGAAATCTTACTATGGCTAAATAAAGACTTGAAATATACTGTCATTTATAATTTAAAGAAAATTCCTTCACCAAGCTACATTTTCAATAATACAAGTTTTAATATTCTATTCGTGTTGTAAAAGTTTATAACAATAGCAATGTGATTTAGTTTAATGGAAAGGTTGCTAGACAAAAACATTAGGCGTAATAAATACCTACACGAGACGACTACATACTCAAAGATCTTACCTTGCAGCGACGATGTCAATGTGTAAGTCCCATATATCCAGCAGTAGCTATTAATTGCGTCCTTGTTTTTAGACTCTTCATCCCCAAAACAATGCATCGGTTCTCCGAAAAATTGTTTGGTTGTAACAAGCAAAGCGAAGACTAGCAACATGAACACGGTTATGGTGTAATGCATTCGGAATACATTGTTATCGGTACATACGTTTTTGAGTTTTAAGAATTTCCGAAAGGGCATAAAAAGATCAATCATTTTTTTTGTTGATGGATGTGTTATTGCGCCCAAATAAGCAGTAAAAAGAGCAATTTAACTTTCAGTCAATTCCAGGTTGAAGAAGAAGATATTAACCGTTGCTCGAGATATTTTAAAGTGATTAGTTTAGTGACGTGATTTGTTTGACTGAGAGATTTGATTGACAATTCACAATTCACATTCATTCAATCAAATTAGACACGTTCGGACAATACTTATTAAAAAATAGGTTTGAAATATGTTATTTCTAATATTGCCTTTTCAATAATTTATCAATATATGAATTTTAATTTTAGTTTAACTTTAATTTTCCATTCAATTAGATCAGTACAAATAATAAGTAGTATTGATACCTAATTCTTAAAGACAGATTACGGTATAATATAATTAGGTATATTTTTTTGTTCTTATCCTGCGACATTAAAGTCAGCCACAGACGTAGCTAAAATATACAATAAGTATATTACAATATATTTTTGGTAGGTAGTATTTTTTGAGTAACCACACATTTATCTTTTAAAAAATAAACACGAATTTTAATCTATAGATTAGGTACTATTTATTTTCCACTCAACGAGATCAATACAAACAATAAAGATAGGTGTATTATTAAGTAGGTTAAATTAATTCCTCACCAGACAGATAGGTGTAGGTACCTAAGTATACAATGTTTAGTTCGTATTTTGCTATATTAAATTATTAATTTAATGGTTACTTAAAACTACTTAAAATAAAGGTAGGTATAAAGCTTTTCATTTATTTTCACAGGAAATTATTGGCACTTTACTGTATGTAGTATCGTCATTCAGTTCATCAGCAAGTTCCAAGATAAGCGTTTTGTAAATAACAGGGTTAATATTTTTTCCTAATGAATGAAGTACAAACCAATCACCATAATTACATCTATTAACAAGTTTCGACACTATATTTCTATTGACACATCTAACTTGACTCATTAGCACGTTAGTGCGCAACTGGGGCAGAGTTATTAACAAAATACGATAAATAAAACATATTGATGAGAGGCAGATAAGAATAATTAACCAGAACCACATAACTGCGAAAATCTTCTCGTTTACAATGTTAAGTGGTAAAACGCAAAGTCGGTCGATAATTTGTACTGAGCCCGAAGCACCGAAATATTTGAAGGCGCACTTGGTTAATTTGGGGAAGACTCGATCCATTGGGTTTGTAGTTGTTGTGTCAGACTTAGAAAAGGCAGCAACGGCTGCGCCATAGTTGTGGAAAGAACCACCCAAGAAAATATCCATAAGAAATAGTTGCACTATCTGAAAAAATAAAAGAATTCACTGTCGTGAAATTTAGCCACTTATTTTGTTACCAAAGCAATTTATTTACTGGTAGTGGATATTTAGGTAGGTACTTTTTTTTCTATAGGTAGGTATAATAATAGTTTTTATTTATCAACAGTAAAATTACTATTTATCCCTGTTAAGCCGAATTTTCATTACAAAATTGGATGCATAAAACTAGTTTCATGACATTAATTTCATGACACTGATTCAATAAATCATTGATGCTGACGGTAGTGGCCTCTTTCAGTACCATTCTCAGGTAGTGCCCTCTGGTTCCAGCCAAAAAGAACATGTTTAATTAAATGAGCAGAAGTAGGATTACTAGGTAAGTATATACACTTCTCGGTAAATTAAAATTAGCGATTTGGGATTCCCAGAGTACTGCGCGCGAAATCGTCTTTTTTTTAAAAATACCTACAGTTTAACTGCTCTGGCTGCAAGACCGTTTGAGCCAATTGTTATTTAACTTCCATAGTGTTGCCAGATAACCTATTGTAGAGAAACCTTACTATCCACACTAAATTTTTAACACCGCCACTTAGTTATACTATGGATTTCACGACATTAGACACTAGTTTCATTAACTATTAGTTAATTTAACTAGTAGTTCTAGGTGTGAAACTAGTTTCATGAAATTAATTTCAATATGTCGTTCAATATACTTACGACGTTGATCAGATTTAGCAATTCGCAGAATGCAAATTTTAAAGCATACGTTTTGTGAACGTTCAAATTTGAACAACTTAAGTAATCCACGACTTCTTTCCGACGATTTTGATATTTGTCTAAGCCCTTATTTGCTACAGGGCATGCTGAAATAAAGAATAGGAAATTCTGAATTATTCCAGTTTCAGATTAAGTATAAGTAATTAATTTATCCTTATTTATTAATAGTCTCTTGTCATTTGTCAGTTATATGGTATTGTGCATTAATTGTTCTTTACAAATATCTATTTTAATGATTCTAAATCCTGATAAAACTAAACATATCTTAATCAACTGTCTGTATTTATGTATGTTAATGATAATGTAAAAAGTGTGTTTTTAGAATTATGAAAAAAATAAAATAACAATATAGAGATAAGAGATTGGTTGTGCACCAAATTTACCCATCTCTGAATTTAAGAAATACTTATATTTTCCTCATAAAGTTTGTATTATACTATTATATGAATTAGGTACCTTTAAACTTTAAAGTATTTAATAATTACTGACGTACCGAAGTAGATAAAACATTTATGCAAACTTATTTTCCTTGTTATTTTAATATTTTTATTAGGTACTTGAAAAATCGGCTAGCCGAATATTATTACTTAAGTATGTACCTACTATCTTTTGCCAGCGACTTCTTCCGCGCCCTTATATTTTTCTTATATTTTTGTCAGGCGTTGAATTTTTAATTTTATTTTAAGACGATCCCTCGGGTACAGTACTTTTTTTCTGAATGAATGTACTATTCTTTATGGATAACGTGTATCCAAACAAAAAACTCACTTTCGCATTTAGTTAGGACAGTTAGATATTAAAAAAAATGGTTTTTAACTTACTCAAACCAGCTGTCAGTGCCTTTAGTCGTCCGCCTTCCCAAATTTTCCATAAATACCTTGGAAAATAAAACATTATTGCTTGACCCAATAAAACGAAACATACCCATTGATAATAAGTATGCTTAATTTCTGTATCATCAATACCTTTGACCGGACCTACTCCCTGTTGTATAACATCTACGCCAACTCGACCTAAAGAAAACAGTTTTCATAAAATAAAAAAGTTTTATTTTTAAAGATAGTTGAGAAAGATTACCTACATATAGTTTTTAAAATTTTAAAAATATTTTCTTAGGAGTGGCAGCGCACACTGCGTTTCGTAGTCATTTGGGCAGCCCGTCTGGCGACATAACCACCACCTTACAGAAGACAACTGTGAAATGATGGCATGTGAGCGAGTGAGGGTTGCCAGAGCTTATTTTCCTATCCCTTATGCTTAATCCTACTACCTATGGTCGCCGGCGCACTTGCAGCACCTGTGCCTCTGCTTGTGTTATAGGCGACGATAGCCACTTACCATCAAGTGAACTATCAGCCTCTGACTACCTTAGCATAAAAAAAAATATATAAAAAAAGTACTTTACCTACGAGAGACGACCTTAAAGTGTACGTTCCGTATGTCCAGCAAAAACTGTTGATGGCATCTTTGTTCTTATCGTCATCGCCCATACAGTGAATAGGATCACCAAAGAATTGTTTCGTTGTTACTAGCAAAGTGAAAACAACTAATAACATTACAGTTATTCTGTAGTGCAAACGGAAAAGATTATTATCCGTACGAACTTCATCGAATTTTAAGAATTTTTTAAAAGGTAAAAATAGTTCAAACATGATCACGCCAGTAATTCAACACAAAAATATTAGAACTGTAAATATTAATTTATTATATTGCTCCGTTTTAAATGTAATGAACGTCTAATTACTCGTATCCTCTAAATGTGAGGACTTCAGGAAAATTATGTATTTATACGCATTTCCGTTGAGCATGACACATGTGGAATTTATTTTTAAGTTTATACCATTAAATACCTACAAAACATCCTACTTTCCTTGTTGGTTACTAGAATTTATATAATTATTACAAAATAACCCCACTCGTGTAAAAGAAAAGGCAACAAGCTATAATTAAAAATTATATACTAACCCCCGATATTTTATTGAACTCAAACAAGCTCCAGGTATCTGGTGTAAGTGGCTAAGGAGTTGCGTATCCCACAAACTACTTGATGCTGCAGCATCGGGTCAAGGTTACCATGTCATGGAAATACCATCCGAAGTAACACCAAATTTCATATCAATCGAACATGTGGAAGTTGATAAGATCCCTTCGTCAGCTAGAAAACGAGCTGATGACCTTCAAAAGCCTGATTGAACAGATATAGGAGCCAAGTGGAGGGGGGTATTAATTATAGCTAAAACATTCCCGATCATATCAGCTTTCAAACAAAAAAAAAACGGATCAAAAACGGTCCATCCGTTTGGGAGCTACGATGCTCGAGACAGATACACAGACAAACAGGTCATACTTATAACACCAATATTTTTCGTCGGGCGTCGGGGGTCAATAAAATAATAATTTATAAAGGAAACCAGTTTATTAACTCAAAAACGACATCGGACACATCCATTTTACAATAATTTTATCACAAACACGTGTTTTTCAATTTCCTATAATTAATTGGAATGTTAAATGAAACATAAAATTACATTTAAATTTATGGCCACGTCACATTAAGTGCTACAAATATAGAATAGAATAGAATATCAATATTTATTGAGCAAACGCCATAAGTGTATTATAAACTTAGAATAATGAACAAACTGACGATAAAATTATGAATATGACTGCACTTTGAAATAAGATGGAAACTATATTTATGACGACAGTTAATTAAATGCCATCCCATTCTATTTCTTCGCAACTCTAAGGCTAGGTTCCCACTACGCCGGACCGACGGATTTACCGGAAACCGGCGCCCGGACGTAGGTGTTCAACATTAAACCGGATGCCGCATCATCGAACTTAGGTTCAAAGTTGTGGGCGAACAGGGAACAGGGATACCGGTGCGAGCTCGTTCACATTACTCCGGTCCGGGATAAATGCCTAGCTAGGCATTCTAACACTTGGCCAGAATACCGAGCTAGGCGTTTTTCCCGGATGTCAGTAGACTGAGTCCGGCAATCTACCGATACCGGACCGGTAGTCGCCGGTCCGGCGTTGTGGGAACCCAGTCTAACACGGTCGGAACGATCTAAGGTTGTATAATTTAAATGAAATACACTTCATGTACCTAATATAATTTTCTTTTTTACAGAGTGTACGAATGAGTGACGATCGTTAAACAAATTATGAAAGGGTTTCATTGTGTAAAAAACAGATACTTATTAAGTTTTAAAAAGCAAAATTAATTCTTAAACAATAGAGTGTGTGTATAAAGTAATTCGGCGCACTCACGACACTGCGCTTAAAATATATTTTTCTATCATTTTAACCAAGAAAGAGTATTTATTTAAATGATTTAGACCACACAGTTTGTCCAGTAATCTGAGCTTTAATTACAAACATCTAATTTAAATATATAAAACTACAATAAAATTTACCAATATAAAAATAAAAATTTAAAATTTCCATCAGAATTCCAAACCACATTAAAAGTAAAATATAAACATAAATTATGATTTCAATTGAAATTAAATAGGCAATAGCTTTTAAAAGGCACTATTTTTATATCTATTAATATCAAGATTAGAATAAATGAACACATCGTTTATTGATTTTGAAAAATAATAGGCTAAATCAATGCCGGATTTAGAGGTCTGGAGGCCTTTAGGCAACAAAGGAGTGGAGTCATAAAATGGACAATTTTTTTTTTCAGTTGAGTTTTCCAATAAATAATTTATTGTGAAACCAAGTAAGGATAGAGAAAAAAAATATCAAAGGAAAAGTTGTTCACTAGTGTTTACTAGTCTGAATTTGAATATTTTTTTCCGAAGTCTCTTTTGTGGAGGCCTCCCCTAAATCCGGCCCTGCATTATTTACTTAAAATTAAGGCATTACGCAAATGAAATAGTCGTAACGTACTTGCTAATGTAATGATCAATAAGTTTATAAACAATTTCATTAATCGCCTCTTTCACCGACTACAAGTAATGTGTTGTTTAGTTACTTTTAGAAATAACTTTTATGTTTTATTAAATTATGCACTCGGTTTACTGCATTATACCTTTCTTTTTAATGTTTGGAACATTTAACGTACAAACAAAGGTATATCATCTCCATCATTCCCGTTGACCGGTGACTTTAAATGGCGGTTAGCCTACTTGACACTTTGATATTTTTTGTCAATATCTCATTTTTTTTTTTTTTTTGCTTTTCGAACAATTCGGTTTTACGACGACGCGATATAAAAGTCACTTGGTGTATGTGTTTAAAAACTGAAGAAAAAATTATTCATTTACTTAGTTAGTTAGTTAAAACCATATACCATTTAAACATAAACAGATATCAAACTTACAAAACTAATAAATTTGCTTTGGCCATTTTTAGCTACTCCATTGAATGAAAATTAAAGTTTCCGCAACCATTGAAATTTGGTTAAGTGCTTTGTTTTTTTTTAAATTTACAATTTACTCTTAATCGTTGTGTCTTCATTTCCCTCATCGAAAGCCATGTTTCCTAAAGCAAAAATGTTGTCTGGGTCTAAGGTTTTCTTCGCTGCTAAGAGTAATTTCCTTCCGGATTCACTGACTGTGTCCGTGTACCATTTCTTACGAAGTTTTCCCACACCGTGATGGTGGGATATTGAACCTGAACACAAAAAAAAACAAAAAACTTGAAAAGATAGTGTAAATTCAAATAAAATCTGCCCTTGTTTTCCGTATCTGAGATAAACAAATAAGAAAAGAGTTTTTTTTTTTTTCATAAAAACGAAACAAAATTGTTGAATTAAAAATAACTATTTCATACTTAAAAAAAAAAAAAAACAAGCTTAACTTTCCCCAAAATTTTATATCGATAACACTAAGCATTATTTGATAATGCTAAAATAAATGCTTTGCTAAAATTCAAAATATATATTTTCCTCAACAGTTCATTGGTTCGTATCAACATTTTCGATTTCGACATTGTTAGTACCAATGTTATCGTTTTAGTAGTGGCAGGGCACATTGAGTCATTTGGACATCCCGTTTGGCGGCAATGGCGGCAGTCACCACCCCCATACAGAAGGCCACCGTAAAATAATGCTCTTGTGTTTCAATGAAAAAGCGACACGGTGGCAACTACCATCAAGTATGAAAGACTCCGATTCGAGAAAGGTCTCCGATTATGTCGGAGGATGCTTAGAATCCCTCCATACCCCCAAAAATATTATTTAATAAAGTTAATAAATTTTATTATTATTGTTATATTAATATATGTAAAAAAAAAATTAATTGTTTATTGTTATTATTTAATTGTTATAATTGTAATTAATTAATTCATAATTAGCTATAATACGTAAAAAAAAAAGTTTTGAACACGAATTGTATTCTAATTTGAAACATTAAAATAAACAATATACATTGTATTATTTAATCTATACTATATATAATATTATAAAGAGGAACGATTTGATTGTTTGTTTGTTTGTATTGAATAGGCTCCGAAACTACTGGACAGGTTTGAAAAATTCTGTCACCGTTAGGAAGCTATATTATCAGCGAGTAACATAGGCTATATTTTATAAAGTTACGCGGACCAAGTCGCGTGCAACAGCTAGTTAAATAAAGGAGCGTCAACAGAAGTAGAAATGCAAATCTTACCGCCAGAGGCAATGATCTCGTCCCTTGCCGCCTCTTCGATTTCCTCGTAAACTTGTACTGGATCCTTGAGGGCAGCACTGTTGAAGCCGAAATAGAAGTATATACAGCAGCCTGCGTCATAACTGAAAAATTTTCATTTTAAAGTAGATACTTATAAAGTATGTCCTAGTTGCTGATTTACGTTTGTCTTGAATAGATTTATGGTAATTGATCTATTTCAAAATAATACTTTTTTTACTTTTCTTTCTTTAAACAAAATATAATATGAAAATAGCTATCTGCATTTGTCATTTCTTCAACTTTACTACTTTTGATTTTAGTGAGGTAATCATTGTCTTTTAGAGTATTACTTTCTAGAAGCTTAGAAAAATATTATGTGTGAAAATTATGATGCATATATTCCGACCAATCAACTCTCTACACAAGAAGTATTAATAATTATTTGGATATATTGGCATTGAAAAGGAAAATACATTTTAAAATATAAAAAAAATTGTTTTAATGTTTTTTTTTTGTCTCTAGAAAGTGTTGCAATACATCCAGCATTTTTTATTCTATTATTTGATTATTTGATCATATCTAGAAAAAGGGTTTGTGGTCACTTACGTTTGTGTAAGTCTACAAGAGATGAGGTAGTAGATGATGCCTTTGGCAGCGCACTGTTGTGTAATGCACCTTTTTACATTACTACAGAGCGCCAAAGTGCGATCCCACGGCACTGACGTCTCGAACGATTCCGCCACTATGTCGTAGTCTAACGCCAAGTCCTGACAAATAAACAATTTATAAGTTATCTATGAAATAACCGGTATCTATCCCCTAAATATTTCAACAGTTAGTTATGTTCGCGGTTTCTTTTGGTTTTGAAATTTATAATGAAGATGTCTATGAAAAGAAATAAAGCCAACAACTCTCCAATAATATTACAATTAGTTGTGTTCCGCGGTTTTAACGCAGTCATAGGTGACGATAAATAACCTCTAAAATACATCAAGAATTAGGCTATCAACCGCAGTGATAGGTCAGAAGAACGCATAGGAGGTTTAAATCTTCGTTAGGGTTGCATTTTTGAGCATTTCGATTATGATGATGTGTCCACAAATTTACAGTCTTATTGCTTGTTTGACGGTTTTAATTAATTTTCTTTATTTTATTCTTTTTATAATTTTCTGTCGATTAGAAATAATTATCACTTGCTCACACGGTGAAGTAAAGCCTTTCCTACCATTTGAGGCTGTATATTATTATATAAATTATTCTGTACATGATATATCTACACATTAAATTCAATTCCTATAACTAATATTATGCAAATCTGATATGGATACTTTATATAAAAAATTACTAGCACGAAAAACCTCTTAGAAATAGTTGTTTCAAAAAAGACTTAGGAAAGAAGGAATCCATGAAATTAATACGATGAGGGTTTTCCGAGGGACAATATGGTAAAAAGCTGAATAGTGAAGCAATCGTCAACTATACGATTCTACAAACATGGACCACGAAACGTTGTTTTTAGTTAAAGACGAGTCGTTAGCAATGTTTGTTCATATCGTAACAAAGTAGGTAAACATTTGTATCCCTTGGAAAACTTGTAAATTTACGAACTCTCGAGTGACTGCTGTTAGCTCTCTTATTTTTAAATATTACTAGCTGTTGCACGCGACTTAGTCCGCGTAACATTATAAAATATAGCCTATGTTACTTTCTGATAATGTAACTTTCTAAAGGTGTAAGAATTTTTAAAATCGGTCCAATATTTTTTGAGTTATTACAAACAAACAAATAAATAAATATTATTACAAACATACTAATCTTCTCTCCATCACTAATATCTATTATAATTTCCATGTGTTTCGAGTCTCGTTAATTTTTTATTTATTTATTGGTTTACTAAACAAATATTGTTAAAATGACATTACTTCAATTAATTACTTTATCAAATACAGTGCCCAGTAAACATTTCTTTGCGCACTAGTTATTCATAAACCTCAATTAGTATTCTCAGTGCATTAATGGGGAAAACCTAAGCCACAATGATAACTTTAGGGACATTCATTGACAAATTATTTACCTACACTTGAATTGTTATAAGGTTTTTACATATGCAAATTTTTAAAGAGGGGAACGACATATGACAGTTTATAATGGATAGCATTGAGACAAAATTCTAAGATTAGGGAGGGCTACGAGTAGTCATTCCATTCCACATTGGTCTGAGGCCAAACTCAACTCAATAAAATGGCCAAGGCAGCGTTGATTTCTTACTTTAACATAAATTACGTACATGGACTTCTAAAAGTTTATAAGTAATTTGTTATGCATTGCAGTATAGGTAGGTAGATAACCATTTTAACAAGCTTTTGATACCTAAGCCATAATAACATATTACGCAATTGTTTCATATATTTGAAATTCAGTGTTGAAAGCACACAGTCCTGATTCTCCTTTTAGCAGTTGCTCTAATTTGAGGACTTTGCGTTACTCTATGTTTTAAGAGAAAGTATGGAATTATTGTGGCGAGAGTTTTATTAGTAATTTTTCTGCGAGACAGAATCTATAATGAGAAAATCTATTTGAGAACTAAAATTATCAAAAATGATAGATAACTAAAATATTATAGCAAACTGAAGTAGCATTATAGTTTATAGAGTCGACGTATTCCACTATTTCGTTCTGTTGAAAAAATTTCTATAGGCATAGGTGCAACACAAATAAATATATATTTTACATTTTATTAGATATTCTTTACCTATATATTTAGATCTCTAATGATATCTAATGTAACACGTTTAAAATAATGAAAATCCAACATTGCAAAATTTTGATAAAATAAAATAAAATAAATTTTATTTATTTATTTATTTTAGTGGGCGTTTTACGGCTGAGACGATGATAATAAAAAATAAATAAATTAATGACTTGGATTATTAAATTTTTTTTTTTTTACAGTATATCACTTACAACTCACCCGTATATAGGCAATGACGAATGTGAGCGTGTAGCCCCTCTCCCCGTTAGTCGCTCCAGCCGGAACTCCACCGTATTGCGCCGCAATACGGTTCAATTTCTTCTCTCTGTCGGCGACGTCCTCGGCGGAACCCTCCATTAACAGAGTCACAATACACATCGTGTTCTGGTCGAAGCCTTTGATGCGCGTTATGTACAGCCTCTTCAGACCCTCGAGCAACACGCCGCCCCACGACGACTCAGTCTTAAGAGCGAGCCCGAAGTGAAACTATAACATTCAAAAGTACATTTTTTTAGGATTGTAGAATCTTGAAAATTATTAAAATTTAAATCTTAAAATCTTAAAACCAAAAAGGAAAAAAAAATCTGTCAAAATATACAATATATTATATTGTGTAAGACTTTTAATATAATATATTTATATTTTAAATTAGTCATTACATATTATAAAACAAAGTTCTCCGCCGCGTCTGTCTGTCTGTATGTTCGCGGTAAACTCAAAAACTACTGCACCGATTTTAATGCTGTTTTCTCGAGGAAGGTTTTAGTATATAATTTTCAACCGAAGTCGCGGGCACCAGCTAGCATTTTATAAAATTTTATAAAATCTCAATGTATTTCTTAATAGACTTTTTCTCAGCACATTATGATGATGATAAACGCATATTACATAATATGCATATTTTTTTATGTTTTGCTCGACAGACAGGCTGACACAAGCAACGCTACAGGCACAGGTGCTGCAAGTGCCTGCCTTCTGTAAGGGGGTGGTTACTGCCGCCAGAAGGGTTGCCCAAATGACTGTCCAAGTGTTTTGGTTAGAATGATGCTTATTTGATTAGGTCTAGAAATCCAGCATTGCTACATTTGCTACAAATAGTCTTAATATTAATGTCTTTTGTTGCTCTTATTCTTATTTGCCATAATGTTTGCGATAAACCAATGAACTAAATTTAATGTTTAAAATACTAATTTATTTATATTTCGTTTTACCTACTTTACCTATTTCACTGTCGTACACGACCAATATATTTAATTTTAAAGTCACACTTCTTCGCACAATTCGTACGAAACAAAATTGTGCGAAATTGGTGCGTTTTTTATTGAGATTTAGTTGAAATTGAAAGATGACCTGTTCATTGTCCAGGAGTCGTATGCTGGAGGGCTGCAGGCGTTGTCTCGCCACTTCCCTTTCGAAGTGGAATCCCGACTCCCAGTTGGGGAACACCAGCGAGCCGTAGCGCGTCACGGCCGCCAACGGCCGGATCTTTATTACCACCTACACGGGGGTAAACGGTACTTGAGCCAACAACAACTCATATCATTGGAGTATTTTTTTGCTGACGATCTCTCGAGAGCAGTAGATATATATTTTTTTTCTAGCTGAAAGTACCTAACCCTTTTCTGCTTCCCTCGCGACGTGCATTCGGTTGAGTAGTTACCCTAACGCCTAAAAACGTTATAAACAAACTAACAAATTCACTTTCGCACTTGACACGAAGGCACGCAAATGGAAGGTTATACTTTTTCCTATTTTTCTTGATACTTACATGATTTTTTATCCAAATTAATGCCGATATCAAATGTAATAATTTCTCGTTCACTTCGTATTTACAATTAGCTTACCTCAGTGACGACGCCGAAGCATCCCTCAGAACCCATAACGATATGTTCCCATTCGGGTCCGCAAGAAATCCGCGGCACTCTACAACTCTTCTCTATAACGCCACAAGGCGTTACAACCTGCAAACAAACAAACAATAGGTAAGTTTTATTATTTCAATTATACTAACTTGTTTAACTAAATACAAGACTGGCTTAGGACCAGAGGACTGTAGGATATAAACCAATTCCACTATTCCATACAGCCAAGGGAACGTAGCCATACTACGTTGACACATTTTTTTACAATTTCTTACACGACCCGCCCTGAAGTTTTCGCATAGTAATTTATGAATATGGTTTTGAATTTTATTTTTTTGATTTTTTTCAGAAAGTATTTGTCTTTATTAATATGACGCTTGCCGCGTGACGGCAAGAGTGCGGTTATACTCTATAATTACAATTGAAAAATATATTATCAAGAAAGAAGAAAAAAAGTTACGTTCCCCAATGACCTATGACGGCTGAAAAAAAAAAGCTACCTTAGTCTGCACGATAAGATCTTCGATATTGCCATAAGTGTTCTTCTTCATCCCACTGGCTCTGGTCGCCACCCAGCCGCCCAAAGTTGAGAATTCATACGAGTCAGGTTCATGGCCGACTGTATAACCTCGAAATCGCATTTCACGCTCGAGATCCTGACCCACGATGCCTGCCTGAGAAAATTCACAAATTTTAGCAAAACAGATAAGCGAATATCCCACACAAAATGTAGCACAGCTTGTAGTTTTCCATTGAGTTTATTAACAAAAGTGACCTGCAACTTTGTACGCGCCTTAGTTCGTTTTTTGAAAATCCCACAGGAACCTAACATTTTTCCAGGACAAAAATTGTCCTATATGTTAATCCATGCAGGTAATAAAATATCTGTGTGCTAAATTTCATCCAAATACATACAAAGATTGTGCACAAACGCACAGACAAACAGACAAGAATTCTAAAAACTCTTTTTTGACCTCGATAACATAAGTACCCTACCTATATAACTCTGTTAATTTTAATTTCATCAAAAAAAGTTATATGTAAAACTAAATTTTCTAGAGTATGTGTCTGAAACTTTTTTGTAACTTAGCATTTATGTATAATTCGAGGAATTTTTTAATATTTTTTTCACCCCTTCTACATGTTGGAATCGAAAATATATTCAAGAAAGTGACTTAATTATATCAAAATTCTCCTAAGTTACTCAAATTTAGATATGTTAGTGAATTATATTGGACTATTTAGGATACTGTCGCCGGACGGGCTAGCTTTATTAAAAAAAAAAATCACAAGTGTAATTTACCTGCACTCTAGCCAATAACTGTTCCTTGTCGAGCCACAGTATACTGTTCATGTCGGACGTGTCGAGCGCCACAATAGGTCGGCTCTCATTCGCCGGACACGTTACGGATCCGGACACAGAGGTGCCGCCTCCGAAAGGAATGATGACGAAGTGATGACGGGAGGCAGCGCGAACTATCTGTTCCACCTGGATATCATCGTAATATAAAATTACTAACTGGTGCCTCTGACTTCGTCTGACATCGTTGGAAATAATAAATAATATGAATAAATGAATAAAATAAATAAATAATTTTTGATGTAATATAAAAAATTAAAAGAGACAGGATAAGAAATTTCGCCTGTTTTTTATTTATAAAGGTCGTCAGGCAGGCTGACGGTTTACTTGATGGTAAGTGGCTAGGCTACGCAATGCCAAGGGTGCTGCAAGCGAGCTGCTGACCAATGTGAAGATAAAGAATTACGAAGGTATAAGGAAATAGGCTCTAGAAAATAGTGTTTGGTATAGGGAATAAAGCTTTTGAAAATAGGGTAAAAATCAAGACAATTTAATAATAGTAGGTACCTACATTAAATTATCATCGATAGATGGCGCTGTTAGTGAGTATAAGCATAGAGTAAATAGTATTTCCTAGTCATAGGTTACATATTTACCTACAAATTTTTTTGCTTTTTTTTCTCTGTTTTTGTAATAAATTATTATTTATAAAACAAACATAACCTACGCACTCCTTTTGTTGTGTCTTGGTTTTGAACATTGGACTATAATAAATCGTAAGCACTAGGTTTGAAATTTGAAAACAACAAAAACAGTTTCATTTACATCTGTTATGAATATTTATCAATTAGTGATCGCCTCATAGGTTATTTTATTGTTTGTTTCTTGTTCATGTTTACTTATTTTGTTAGCAGCAATTAAGCCATTCATTTGTGTTTTTCACAGTGAAAATAATGTTGACCTAATGTTATGTGTGGAGAGATGAGTCTCTACACATAAAGCCCAAGTAGATAGGCCCAAGTAGTTAGCGCGGTAAGGGGGGAGGGGATAGCAACACGCCCGAGTATTCGATATACGAACAGCGAGTGAGACGGTAGTAGTGGTAAATGGTGGATAGTTTAAGTTTATGTAATTTCAGTATATTGATTGTAGAATAAACCATATAAGTGAAGAAGAATTCACTTTTAATTTATCATCTAAGAAGGCAAAAATAAAGATGCAGAATTTTTAGTCAAGACGGTGGCTAAGGTTTGGAAATTGCGTTGAAACAGATAACAAATTGTAGAGAAGATTACCAAGACCACCGGGTCTGACTGACAAGAGGTCTGATAAGAAAAAAAAAAAGAGTGGTTTAATAATATTATAAAGACTATGAAATAAAATTTAATCTATGAAGCTAGAGACTTATTCATTAATTTATGTACTCACATTTTCGTGGCTTTGGGGCCATATCACTGCATCAGGAATCCTGGGGAACGAGTTCGTCCTCAAGTTGGACATGTCCTTCAACGTCTGCCCGTGTGCCCTTATCAACCTGTCCATTCCATCGACACTGACCAGTGCGATGCTTTCCAGATCTTGTTTCGCTGTAATTGGCAAACGACTCTCTGGATAAGATTTTGGTTCCGGTGGGACTTTTGGGTTTGAAGAGGGATCTATGTTGAACCGTTCGAGGACCCAAGGCAAGAAGTGTGGTAGATTTTTGCCTCCAATCAAGTATCTGTAAATAAAAAGGACATCATGACAATTGTTATGAAATTTTTAGTTTTTAGGATTTATTACGTTCTATAGGCAATATTCATATTGAGGACATCTTTCTTCAAGATTTGAGCTATCTATGATATCAAACACGAGGTTGTGGGCTTCTTGCGCAATGTAATTTAAATAAATTAACTATTCAAATCCCATTTATACATTTATCCTTTATCTTATTTTGGAGGAATAACGGGCATTAATGTGCGGTAACTTTTTATTTTGATCCAATTGATAGTGTGGGTCATAGAGAATAAGTTTTACTATGGAACCTCGTTAAAATCAATAAACAAAAATGTCTACAATTTTAATAATTGACAAAATGTGAAGTGTAACGTTTTGAAAGTACCAACAAACCCATAATGTACTAAGTTAGGTTTTAGTCAATAAAAATCTCCTTCAAACTTTGTATGTACGCGTGTTACGTGGATAACGGCCCTTAGCTTTACTATTAAAGGTTACCGCCTCGTTAAAAAAGAAATCTATTCATGTCCACGTTATATTGTCTAGGTAGTTTTGTCCCAGAAATGTGGCGACCTTTAACCCTTTAATAACCGCTTGGTTTTGTAGTTGTCATGCCTTTAGCGCTTGACTCGTAAACCGATATTATTTTTTTAAATAAAAAGCAACGCAGTGATTAAAAAAAAAATATTATACAAGTAGAGGAATTTGTCGTATATATACCGGCTCTGGCGAAATGGACACGAAAATAAGCGGCTAAAGGATTAAGTACCTAGTAGGTATTAGCTAATTACATTACGAATAAATAATTCTACAGTTATTGTCCTTTTCATAATATAAGTGGTGTTTCATAAACAAATAAAACGAGCGATTTACTTGGTACAAATTGCACATTGTGTATAAGAATTTATCGTTTAAAATGTACAAATGTGCCTTTATTTGTACGTTTATTGATGTGTTATTTGCTGACATTGACCACAGAAGCATGTTTTAGAATATTTTTACGTTCGTAAACTAATTTATGTTGGCATATATTTATTTCCAGATTATAGGTACTTGAATTGACTGACATTGAATAGGTAATTAAATTATTGTTACAAGCTATAATTAAAATTACAAACTACCCATCGCTGACATACTAATGAGATCAATCTAATGAGCTCAAACACGATATATCTGCTGTTAGTTTTTGAGAAGTTGTGGGTATCCCGCAGACGACTTAATGCTGCAGTATCAGGTCAAGGTTACCATGTCATGGAAATACCACTGAAGTAACAACTTGTAAGTAACTTGAAAGTCGAACTTGTAAGTAAATTAGTAAGATCCCTTCAACTAGTAAACGTGCTGGTAAATCTTCAAGTGGCCGAACATCTTAATTATAGCTAAGAATCATTTTGATGCTTTCAAACAAAAAACAAACCGGATCAAAATCGGTCCATTCGCTTGGAAGCCAAGTTGCCACAGACAGACACACATACACAGACACAAAGGTCAAAAATACGTCTTTTGCGTAGGGCGACGCGGATTAAAAATAAATTAAAATTCGAACCGAGGCAGAAACTTGATAATGGAGCCACCTTCTCACCCGCGTTTAAATCGTAAAAAAAAAATCACAAGTACATAATGGGTGAACTTTTATCACTCTTTTTTACCGATTAGATAATATTTCTTTCATTTGTGTGACAAAATACATAGGAAATTTAACTAGGAAAGACAAAAAACATTTCTTCAATCTTAGTATAGTTCACAAGTTCAAAATGGTGTTAAATTTTTAAAAAGGTCATAAAAATATGCGCTTTCGGACTCTGCGTAGTATGACGCATGGATTAGATATTATCCTTTTATTACAATATGTTCATCACCTTAACAATAATCCTTTAATTCGATGTCACAGACTTCATTTTAATAAATATATAAAGTTCCTATAGGAAAATTATGAAAGCAGCCTATATCCAACAGTGGACGTCTTACAGCTGAGATTACGATTAATGAATATTAAATATTTTTAAAAGTTATTCTATATCATTAGTACATCCTTGTTAAGAATTGAGCGGAGTTGTTAATAAATTGTTAATTAATTGGTAATGATTATTAAAATTATCTAGTGAGAAAAATAGTGGTCTACGAAATTATAAAACGGCAAATCTTTAGTCATAGAAAAACATAAAAATACGAGTACAAACTGTTGATACAGTTTGTACATTGAGGTGTAAAATTTGTCACTTACGAAACCCATAATCTTTGTGTTAGGTACCTACTCGACATTACAAGTGAAAAGTAATAACATATAATTTTTGCTTTTAGATATGGGTGTACCTAATGCCTGGTGGGACTAAGTCGCATTATGACTAGTTATAATGCGAAATAGACATATAATTAGTTAGAACTATTGTGTTATCAGTTATAAGAGAGGAAGGCAAAGAGATTCATAAAATAAATGATTTTTTATTTTTATGTTTATATTATTTTTAAAATTAAGATGATGATGTTTGGTAAATCTAGAACCAAGTCGTGGTTTAATGTTTAGTATATTTTTTTTTTATATAAGAAATTACTTGATGTTACAGCATCAGGTCAAGGTTACCATTTCATGGAATTACTACGAATTATATCAAATTTCACATCAATCCAACCTGTTTTTCTGTGGATCAATCTAATTACGTGAAAGTTAGTGAAATCAACCGCTTGAATTTATATAGCTAAGCAATATAATTTTAACTAATAGTACACGATGCGGCATTAGAAATATATAGCTTCATCTTTTATTTAATGATGGCAAAGATTATCTGGTAGATGATACTTACTAATGATAAATTGGGAATGGGTTGCCTAATTAAATCGCATGCCACTCGTAATTACGAGCGTGGAGAGTGACAAAGAAACGTTGCGTGCGTCCACTCCATGTGACAGATAGGGATGGCGAGAGTCAATTATAATTTATTTTCTTTAACAGCATCGGCACACGATTATTTACGATGGCAAATATTATCTACCAGATAATCTTTGCCATCATTAAAGACTATAAGAACTATCTAGATTCCGTTAGCTTTAAAACGAAAAAACTGGATCTAAATTGGTTCATACGTTTGAGAGCTACGAATTCACAGACAAACATAACATACATTACATACAAATACATACATTGCTTACATTGTATAGATAACTTATAAAACCCCTTTTTTGCGTCGGGCGTTAAAAATGTTTCTATAAAATATGGTCGCAATTGTTTCTTATTCTATTTTTGTGATTTTTACTTACCTAATGTGTATCGTATCTACACCGCAACACATACGCATTACGTTCTTACCCGCAGCAGAAACATATATCCAATACAAATTAATGTGATTACTAATTACATAATATTTATTATTGCTTCGAACTTATAATTTTTTTGTATTTACTGGATGTTGCTTAGAAATAGAGACTTGAATATAAAATGGTGTATTCCGTTTTTGAAGTACGCGTCTCACAAAAGAATATTGACGTACACCGGTAGATCATAAAGTGTACTCATAGAGTTAGTGATAAGTTATAATTTAGTAAAGTAGTATTTACTAGTAGAAAAATCTCTAAATAAAGATTTATAAAAACATCATAAGTGTTCACTAAGTAATTGATAATTTCAGTGTGTTATCTCAATGCGTTCATAAGTCGCGTAAACGGCAAATGTTTACGATATACTTAGCGCTTTATTGACACATTTCATCATCGTACAATCATCGTGTATTGACTTACTGTACATAGGCAACAACTCTTCATTACCTTGTGCCGAGCGCAAACGCTTTTGCGACATGTCAATATTTGAATTTTAATAAATAATCACGCTTTGTTATTTTAAACAGCCAGTTGGGTAATAATCTGTGTCTAATGAGAGGGGAATTTATTCAAATATTTTCGATCATATAGGTCATTCTACCATAATATTACAAACGCGAATTGTTAAAGGTTTGTTATTCTTTGTAGCAAAGCATTTATATGAAAATCTACAGTAAGTCATTATTTATACAGGCCATATATTTTAAAAAACGTAGACGAATACGCGTTCAAAAGGTCACATTATAAATGCGAAAGTTTGTGAGGATAGATGTAACGAATGTTTTTTGCTCTTTCACGCAAGACTACTTACTTACTGTACGGAATCTGATGAAATTTTACAGTCATATTTATACACCAGACTAAAACATAATATATAAAGATATGTGCATGAAGTCACGGGCAAATGCTAGTGTAGAGTAAATTTCAAATCCTAAAAATAGTGTCGTTTCTCTTTTGTATAACCGAACCGCAAATTAACACGCGCTCATAGTAATATGGGCTCGAATTGAAACTGTAAAGCAGAGGAAGTAACAATTTACTATACGGTTTCGCGATCTAAACACACGTCAGTTTAGGTTCGATCTAGACACATCTCGCTTTTTCTGCTTATAGAAAATATGAAAATTAATTATTTAAGTCATAGCGTTATATCTATATCTAAGTAATTTATAAAATATTTTTGTCAGTATCCGTAATCAGTGAGTCAGAAAAGGTGCTGGCTGAAAATCAGCGCTGCAGGTGCTTGTCTAGCATCTCATCAGCACAATGCTGAGCCAGTCTTGTTGCTTTTCTATTATATTTCTGTCAGTGAATAAAATTCTTTCTTTCTTCCTTTCATATAGCATTAAAATGGGGTACTATTATACTTAGTTTCTAATTTTCCTTTAACGTAATTATTATGTCCGGAAACTTCACTCTTCAATGACATATAACAATAATCGTTGCAAAACAGGATAAAATAATACTTTGTAATGTGTATATTATGTATATCAGCTTGTATTCACGAATGTGTTTGCGTGCGTGGATGATCGTTTGTTTTGGCTGCCTCTCGACCTTTACCTACATTAAAAAAGAACTACAATTTTTTAATCCCTTTTAAAAATAGAAAATTTGAAATCTACATTTCTTTGGAGTATTTTATACCTGGTAATTTTTTCATTATTTTTACAAGATATAAGGAAGGTGGATTCAGTGTGAAGTTTGTTTGTTACGGTTTACGGATCGATCATCATGAAATTTTGATACAACGTCCACGTAACAAACATACAATCTTTCGCTTTTATAATATTATTAGGATGAAATCAATTTAAAATAACTCACCTATCTCCCAAAAAGGTTGCAGCCTTTGGTTCTTGAGGTTCGTTTAAGATTTTGAACCCGCTGTCTTTGTAACCCCAGCCGTACCATTTAAGCAAGTCCTGTCTGAAGAAAATATCCATTTTTTAAATTACATGAATTTATGAAAATACGAGACTCTTAGATTAATCTTTAAAAAAATATTTAAAAAGATAGTTTTTTTTTGCTGAGTTTATAATGGCTAGAAAATAGATAATGGCATCATATTATTTCTTTTTGAAAAAAGGCAGTTTGACGGTTCCCTGGACGGTGGATGGTGGTGGCAAGTCACATTGCGTTTCGCAGTCTTAAATTGGCGGTTAAAGAATGGTAGGTTCGTTAAAAAAGACTGGTGGAAAACATTTTTCATAACAAAACGGATCCCGCTTGTTTTTGATATTTTTACAAAAACATATTTGTTGTTAAAATAAAGAATGACAATAATAATTTATGTTATTAAAATTGGTTTCTAAATTTATATTCTATAAAATAGAAATGTACCTACTTATAGGCATATACTTGGCTAGTAGGTAGGCATACGCATACATAAAATTAAAAACTCGTACATTATCAAAATAATTTCGTTATTAACGCTACATATTCCTTTCACGCTATATATTATTCATGGGAACACATCGCTATCTATGAATCAATATCAGACGATCAATATGAGTGGCTTACGTCAGGATCACCTGTTTTATAATAAAACAGATATTATTAGAAGAATTACGTAAGCAAAAGTTTTACTTTTCAAAATTTTCCTTGTTAATTTACTATTAGAATTCCCATATATTAACTATTAATTTATTTATGTATTCATAGGTTCGTTTCGAGAAATTGGTAAATTTTTCATTATTTTTACACTATAAAAACTTATTCATTATTTAATTTTAGCTACGTGGCCCATCACATACGTGGCTATAATTTATATAGCAAGGCATATTACGATATATTTTCTATACAAATATTGGAGTGACCGCACACGCAGCTATAATATATATTTCTATGACGTCACCAATGTATACCGAAAATTATATTATTGCATATTATGGTATAACAAGACATATTATGCTAGGCCGACCATCAATAAAATGAAAGCAAAATATATGTGGTAGCTTGCTATACAAGTACGATTAAACTATTGCTATAGGCCAACTAAGTCAAAAATATAACGGATTTATTAAATCATTTGATTTGATATTACTCATTTGATTTTTTTAAATTAACTTTTACAAATATTTACATATAATCAAACACAATGAAAATAGGTAAGTTTCTACTACCGGTTTGGTAAGCTGTTTCTATGGGGAAGAAACTGGCAAGAAACCTACGCACCTAGTTGTTTTTTAAATAAATCTCTTATTGCAAAACAACGTTAAACAATTAATATTCAATGTCAAAAATGTGCGAAAATTAACAAAAACTATTCATTTCCACGCATTTATGTCAGCACAATAGTTATCCACGATAGTAGGCCTTGGTACACAATTTTCTTTTGGTAAATGATTTTTATTTAGTTATTGATAACTGTTACTGTTCAACGTATTGTAACTTTAACTAATAGTAGGTACATATGTATATACAGAAATATTAAATGTACTTATTAATTTAAATAGGTACCTATTTAAAAATTTTAATCTTCCCTTACATAACCGTGTATATAATTACTTATTTCATAGTCTTGAACCAGAAACAACGAGTTTATCTTTTTTTTCTTATGTTTTAAGTATGAAAGACGCTATTTTTTAAAATTTGTTAAAATTATAAATTTGTCATGATAAATACTTTTTTTTTGGGACATTTTGATGAATATATTAACATGTATATATATTGTGTGGCCACATAATATATATACATGTTATGTGGCCACCGTCGCCTATGAACATAAAAATATCTTTCAGCAATTTTATGACTGCGAAACGCAAATAGAGCCTCAACTGTAAGATATAATTAAAATAATTAGAAGAGACTTTTCCAATTAGGTAGAGTCAATTTTGAGAAGGAGGTCTATCGAGGAATCTAGCTCGGACGAGCAGCGTGCGGGAAGCTCCGAGACATCTTCTCATCAAAAATTCCTAAGTGCTTCAAAACAAAAGTTTTCAACCAATTTTTGTGGCCTGACACTGAAACGTGGTTTTTAACTATGGGCCTCGTGAGAAAGCTCAACGTCGCTCAATCACCTATGGAGAGCATAATATGCTCGTGGTTGCACTGCGAGATCAAATCAGGAACGAGGAGATTGAAGTGGCTGAGGGCAAAAAATAGTACGGAGAGCCGACGGCCGCTGATATATTTTTACATACAACATAGTTAAAAATATATATTTCTTTTCGTTATTAATGAGCTCTCACTTTGACTTATACGATGAGGAAGACTATACACTTCCTCACCGTTTAATAGTGCTTATTTACCGATATCTAGGCGTGAACTTGTCAGATCCTATTTACCTCAATTGACACTAGTTAGGTAGCGGTGTACCCACTAACACGATGACGCAACAACTTAAAATTAACTGAATCGTCGCGTAGGTTACAAAGTTTTACACAGGATATCCATTTAAAATTGGAAACAAGAACTGTTCCAATTTGAACAACTTATGTTGAAACAAATAGGGTTGTCAATAAAAACATCATCATCATCATCTCAGCCATAGGATGTCTACTGTTGGACATAGACTTCCCCCACAACTTTCCAAAAGGACTGGCCAGAAGCAGCCTGAATCTACCACCGACCAGCGGCCCTTATCAAAGCGTCTATCCACTTTGCGGGTGGACGTCCTACGCTGCCCTTGTGGTTCCGAACCCACAGCGGCCGTCAGCTCTCCATACTGTGTGTCCTACCCTCTGCCACTTCAACTTACTGATTTCCTTATTGCAATTTTTTCTGCAAATTATTACATACACCTTCCTCATTTATCGAGGTTTCCATTGATGAAAACCATAAAGTCTAGCAAATAAACAGACGGAAGCAGACAGTGACTTTATTTTATAATATATATATTATATACCTATGGGTACAGAAGAGGTTTACATATTAAATATCGTGGATAAACTTTTCAGAGGAATTTCTGTTAAACAACAGTAAATACTCTATGAAAATCGGACGAAATCTAAATTTTCTTGAGCATTGTCGTAAAAAAATTAAAATTTAGTAAATGTGTGAGAACACAGTACGAGTCATTGCTATAGAAATAAATTAAAAATTAATTTTAAATACTTATTACAAAATTATCGACTATTTCAGTTATACGATTCTGTTAAAACGTTTACAATTTTGTTAGTTATTGCAAAGAATCCGGTTAAAATATATATGTTTATGATAATAATTTGTAGATAAGATTGATAAGGATGGTTGGTGACCGATATAGCGCGATTCACTAGGTACCACTATTTTATTTCAATACATATCTAATATACCTAATGAAGATTATCTAGATATACATGTGCAGTAGTTACATTAAAAATCTTAAAAAAAAAAGGTTTTTAGATTTTTGTTAGTTTCCTGTGCACGCTAATCTCAGAAACGGCTTAACGGATTTGGATGAAATTTGGCACACGGATAGTACATTACCTGGATTAACATAATATATGATTCTTTTTATCCTGGTAAAAATATTAGGGTTCCGTAGAACTTTTAAAAAACGAACTAAGTACAGCGCGTACAAAGTCGCGAAAACAGCTAGTATAATATTACTTCTATAGCTGTTGCACGCGACTTTGTCCGCGTAACTTTTTAAATAATATAGCCTCGATCGCTAAAAAATATATATGTTACTGATAAGGTGAAAGAATTTTTAAAATCGGTCCAGTAATTTTTGAGTTTATTCATTACAAACATACAAAAATACAAATCTTTTCTTTTTATAATATTAGTAGGTATTGAAGTATAGATAAAAATTTAGCTCCCTAATGTTTATGAAACTTGAAATCTAGTCAAAGGATTGACTTCCAATTTTTACACAACTTTTCATTTTAACGTGTTTTTATATAGGTACTTCATATTCCGAAGTTCCAACGAAAACGAAAAAACGAACCACAACAAAGCGTGGCCGGGGGTTCCGCTAGTATTTATATGAAATTCTAGTGAAATATGTGAAAAACAAATTAAAATCGGTCTTTTATTTATATTAGTAAGAGTGTGTTAGTTATTTTAATCTCTAAGTAAAATTTAGACCTCTGAAAGATATTTTTTTGAA
Source organism: Synanthedon myopaeformis (assembly GCA_944738685.1). NCBI lineage: Eukaryota > Metazoa > Arthropoda > Insecta > Lepidoptera > Sesiidae > Synanthedon > Synanthedon myopaeformis. The sequence goes on along the minus strand of OX122924.1, from coordinate 8,656,961 downwards.
ATACTTAGAAGTTGCATTTCTTTTAAATTATCCAATTCTACTTCTGAGTTATGTAAGATTTTTCTTAATTAAGTATCTATAAGTAAGTATATAAATTAATTTCTCTGTAACTTTGACTTCAAAGATAGTGTTTTTTTAGAAATAACTCTACTAGGCTACACTTATAATTATCGTGAGAGCAATTTCTTATGTTAAAATTAATTAATTTACAATTAAAGAAATAAAACCTAGGAATAGATTGAAAATTTTTTGCAATTATCAACAATACTTTGAATCATATCACCATAAGCACACCAAATTAACACATTTCGAATAATCACTCCTGAGGTGTACATTGGTTTAGAAAACTAAAGCTCTATTTTCTACTAGAAAACAATGTAACTAAAAAAAGTTTACCATTATCTAGATTCTGAAGAATGTTTTAAATGGATAGGTATTTTTAGTGTAGTAAAATTTTGGCGCGAAGCGTGAATTCAAACAAATATTGTTTTCGTTTGGTTAACATAAATGATTTATTCTATATGGACGCTAAAATATTTTTAGATCGCGGCTTGTTAATTATTTTTGGAAAACTGGAACAGGTCGCCGGTCGTAGTTCAGTTCGCAAGTAATCTCTTTCATACGCTTTATTTTTCAGTAACCTCAAATAACTAATGACAATAATGTATTTTCAGTCCCATTTTAATAAACAACATAAGACAACAATACTAATTCGTTTCTTTTTTGTATAGACAAAATAGAAATCTCACCTTCTTCTTGGTATAACACTTTTAACTTTCAAAACAGTGCCACAGCCGTTGCCAGTGGCGGCATTATTTTTATTTTTATCACTTAAACTGTTCATTTTATCACCTGTACTAACATTATTCATAAAGCAAATTTCCTTTCCCGTGATATTTGTAAAATCATCTATGCTGCTATTATGTGCAGCTGACATTTTTAACAAGGTGCGACGATTATAGATTTGTGTCGGATACCATTTGGAAGGATTTTTATAAATCGCGCAGTCTACCGCGCATGTGGTGACATTTAAGGTCGATAAAACAGTGTCAGTAGCGCCCTCTTGTATAAACTGTTAATAATATATATGCAACGATTTGGTCTTCAAACTATTATTATCGTCTTATATAGTATCAATTATACTTCATAGATGGCACTTTTTGCTCAGAAACGAGAAGGAATTTTAATACAAGTTTTTTAATTACATAGTTACTACATTTTGTCTAATTGGGTAACTTAAGAGATAAAAAAATCAATATTTCGATTTTCCGCAGTAGATATTGGCATATCTATCTACTATTATTTTTATCTTAGTAACCTATTAATATTATAAAGAGGTACATAACTTTACCTCTATTCGCTGGGTGCGAAGTACTAGGTGGGGGTAATATAATCGAACGCAGCGCTCATAGTGGCCAAAAGTAAAAATAATGTTGGCGCTATCATCTGTAAAATATCAAAGTAATCTGTTTAGACTTGGTTTGGTTAGCTAATTTTAATAATCGCAATCACGTTACACACTTGTGATTACTCTTGTGATCAATCAAACTGATTCTGACTTCAATGGGAGATTAATTGTTTACCTGTAAAAACGTTTTGTAAGGTGTCAAAGTAATAAATGTTTGTCTTATGATGCGAGCTTGGATTATTGAACTCTGCCCTTGTTTTATTCTTAAATCCACATCACACACATCACACACGACATCACGACATCACGGACATATCCAGCAGAAACCAACAATTTTCCTTTAAAGACGGTTTGTGGTTGAAATTTTATATTGTGAGTGATAGGTACTCACAAACCCTGTCCTTAAAATAATACTCATTTCGATCTGAAAACGATATTTAATTTATCACTAGGGATACAGGAACGAATATATATGTTTATTATTATTGAATGAAACCATTAAAGTAGTTTTATCTTCTTGTTTTACAGTAAAACTACAACTAAAAATGAAGTAAACAAACCCTGACATATTCAAAATAAAACACACTTTTTGAATAAATTTTATTTACCTCATTTGATTTGAATGACCAAAAATGATTTCACAACCCCTTCTCCACCCAAATCAAGGTATAAATTATATAATAATAATATTTTGGAATAAATTAATAGATAATTTTGGATTATAATAATATTTTGTCACAATGTCGCGATTAAATTTCAAAACGTGTTGCGTTTTGAAGCCAACAATGTTGCGGACGCTAGGTGGCGCTAAACTCGTGCACAGAGCCATTCAGGATGGAAATATTCCACGCGGGCGAGGCTGCGGGCACTATCTAAAAATAAAGATACTTTTTATCCCGGAAAAATGTTACGATCCCGAGAGATTGTTTAAAAAATCTAAAAAATGTGTCGCTGTTATCACAGCGATAAATATGATATAAATTTTCTCAGGTCTTATATATTTTTCATTTTTCAACGCGGAAGTCGCGGGTACCAGCTAATATACCATACATTTTTATTGAAATGTATACCTACTTTATCCCAACAATCAAAGGGGTACTTTGAAAGAAATCCCATAATTTTTGACAATGGTCAAGGGTAACAGAAACCACAGGTTAATTTCACTTATTTATTAATATATTTAAATATAAAACGTTGTACAAAATACCATCTTACGTCTCACGTAGTTTAAATTCAATACAACTAAAATTAACAATAAGTAATAAATTAAAAAATTAAAAAATGACTAAGTATGTCATGACATAATTAAGCAGTCAGCGGCGAAGATTAGAACGGGATTGAAGAAACTCCGCATGTGAATATATGTATGTAGTAAGTATACCTAATACATAGTAGTTAAATTATAGCCTCTTATAATTTAATTCATACCAACTTTCGACAGATTGATGTCTCAAAGAAGGGAGTTGTTTTGACCCTATATTTTTTAAATTATATTTTTTAACTTTTACTAAAGCAGCACGTACATACATTCCATGTATATATATTTTTATATCTGCGAATAGGATGCAAATTCGACTTAGTGAAAATTTCTATTAGGAAAAATTTTGACAACAAATGAATCATATAAAGACAAATAACTTGTTGCTAAAATGATAAATATAGGGGAAGTATTAATAAATTAAGGATAGCAGTAATAGTAAGTGCTAATATAAAAATATAATAAAAAATGTAACATTTCTATTACAGTGTATTTTACTTTGGGAATAGGCATTCAGTATTTAGCTATTAAGCCTTAGGAAATTTAGAAGATGATAGAGTTTGAGTAAATTAAGAAATTTGCTTTTTGGTGAAATTGGTATAACAGTGCGATGTTCTATATTGGATGTTAAAAAAGCATATATTCTAGATGTGTTAATTTTTCACATTCCATTTCTAATGGATACTTTTTTTTTAAAATAAAATGTCCATGTTTACTTAAAATTACTTTAACTTAAAATTAAAACTTAATTTTTAGTTGGAGTCAATTAAAACAATAAAATATTTTTAAAACACTTCATGCTTTGCCTGTAATTGACATGTTAAGTGTTAAATTTTATTTAATAATTAAATAAAAAACAATTTATTAAAAATAGAAAAAGAAAGTAAAATATAATTTTTGTATATTAATTTATAAATAACGTTAATCACATTGTTCGAGATTGAGATGGTATTCTGAACGATTTTACGAATTTATAATTCATAAACAATTTTTTTTTTGCAAAAAAAATTACAAAAAATTATTTGCCAGTACAAAGTACAAAGTTTCTGATGAGCTTCATATAGGATAGGTCTAGAGTCTTGTACTCGTAACTACTATTTTATTGGATAAATTGTAGCAAATATATATATTAAACTATCCACAACAAACTCAAATTTTCGACGTATAAATAGTAATTAAAAGCGACAATGATTGCAATAATTTAAATTCGTATAGCAGTCTTTATTATGTCTAAGCACCTATAGATTTACTTATAAGCTAGCTTTTATCGGAAGATTTATTTACAAAAATCCTCATATTAAGTAATGTGTTACATTATTAATTATGTGATAAAAACTTTAAGTTAAAACATGTGCTTGCAGAAATTTAAAAAAATTATATCAACTTAAATATAAGCATAAGTTCGATCTTTTCATTCACGTTACATTTTTGAATGATAAGCTCTCTTTTGTTTAATTTAATCAGTATAGAACAATTATTTGTTTTTCCCAAACTAGTAAGTTGAGATGTCATACTTAATAGGTTTCTCAGACTTACACGATGTATTTGAAATTATTACTCAAAAAAAAATTTACATTTATGTCTTTTTTACATAAATATTAAATTCAAGCATTTTGATTTATTACAAGATTTACTTAAATTATAATTAAATTATATTATAATAGTGACAGTAAGTGTTCCATAATACAAGAGTTTCTTTCTCGAAATTTAAAATTTTTATTACACTATTTCTATTTAGCCAGATATTTTTGAAACTCATGCTGCTATATTATATTGATACTGCTATATTAAGTTTAATTACTACAATATGAACTTAAATAGAACTATATGAAGTTATGTTTATTAAGTATAGTTATTGCAATATACATAGAATATACAAAAGACCGATCAGTCTTTAAAAAAAAAAATTAAGGTAACAATCTGTGATACTCCGCGGATTTCTTATTCTTTTCCAAGACGTAAAAAGATTTCGGCTTTCCGTTGCCTGAGAAGTATTTTCTGAAGGAAGTCTTCTTTGCTGGCACATAATAAGCCAAGGCATCCAATGAATTTGGGTGGTTTATGATACTTTTAGGCCATGTTGGAGTGCTTTCCACATCAACTATGTCATCGTCAAATCTCGCTTGGGGACGATTCTTCGCGAGTTTCTGTATCACGGGTAAGTTCCAGTGATAAACTCGTGCCGGTTTTCCGTTACTAGTGATCTGCAATGGTAAGGTCCTCGCTGCAGCCGGGGCCGGGTCGGGACGGGTATAGTAGTTCGTGTTAGGTGGTAATTTGATGACGTACATCCTGGAATCTCCTGTGGCATGCCTCCTTCCTTGCTCTGCGAGACGTTTCCTATGATGTGCCGCGGGTATTCTAAGTTTCTTTAAGCCTAGAGAGCTGAGGAGTTCGTGCGTTGTCGGTTCTTTACCATTGAGGCTGTTCTCGAAATTAGCGGAGAGCGATGGATCTGCGATGGTAGCTGTGATGCTGATGAGCAAAAAGAAGAATCTGTAAAAAAGAAATAGTTTTAATTAGTTTTATAATTTAAACTCTTTGGATACACTTTTAAATTATATTTAGCATTTAATAAGGTTGTTTCAAATAAAAAGGCTTGTGCGACTATTATAGTAGCACAACTATAATAGTCAAAAAAGAGAAGATTTTGTATTTTTTTTGAAGTGAAAACTTCTTTAGGCGCGTTGGGCATTTATTGAGATGGGAAAAATTATTGAACTCGCGACACTGTCATGTTATGTAATGTAACCGAACCCTCTGTATATTTTCAGATATTGCGCTTAAATCTAATTTAAATAATACACACGTAATTGTTCAAGTTTTCACTTCTGTCGGCACTCCCGGAGTGCCACTTTTTTAAAAATAATTATTTATAGTTTTTCCATTTCGATGCAAATCTCTTAAGTAAGTGATTTTTGTATGGAATCTCTGGGGGTTATTTCTGCCAGATGTGCAGCCCAGTAAGACAACAAAATGCAGTATTCCTTGCCACTTCTAGCAATCATTCTAAAAATGAAAAATATATCTGAGCATAAATTGTCAACTAATAATTAAACATAATTAGTACTTTCCATGATCAATTGGCAAAAAAAACGGGTATAATTTAACATAATTCATTCACTTAAAGCTCCTCTTCATTTTATTCTCCTATTTATATTATTTATATTATTATTATTTCCTCCTCCTATTCCTCTTATTCATTTCATTCTTCCTATTCCTAAAACGACTTTAAACCAACATGGAGCATACATCTTCCATTCGTCTTTCAAGGCAATACTTATTAGTTTTATAACAGATGAATATTATGTCAGAGAAATCCAGGACAAAGAACTCAAAACAGGTTATTACAAAAGTGCAAATATGAAGTACAAAGCCCATGGGGGACATAAAGTTGTTTGCCATAGCGTTGTGAGTTGAAAAGTCAAATAAAGCATTTGAATGCATGCGAGCCCGATGCGCGCACGCCGCGTGTGTGACGTTTGACATTTGCATAGGAATTCAGGTGGGTGGGACACCAGGAGACGATCTGCCTATGTAGGAATTTATAGCAAACAATTAATGGTTAAGACTGCATTTGGTGTTTTAAATAATGTAAAAACAGATATTAATAGAGACCGCGAATTGGAAGACACAGCGATGGACGCCTTGTAACAAATTAGACCGACGACCTGAAAGGCATAGGTAGGTAGAGGCTGGATGCGAGGTGTTTATGGATTCTTCGTTAACAAAATATTTAAATAACAAGTCTTCAATTTTTGTCGTCTCCAACCTGAATAAAGAAGAAGTAATTTGACATTAAACCATAAGTCAAATCGAAATTCAAAGTTGAATTAGAAATTGGAATGACTTTCTTTCGAATATTCTAATAGATGTCGAAAAATAGGTCGTGTGCCGTGTGTCACTACCCTTAGCATCAAGTATTACACCGCGTCTCGTCCGCATATTGCGACTTTAAATATTTCTGTCACAGCCATCACGATCTTATGCGAAACCTTTTACTTGGAAACATAATACACAATGGTCTAAAGCTAAAGGCACTCTGCGAAAACTACTTAAACCTTTATAACCTCAAAGCCAACAGAACCATAAATGTATCTTTAGACATTTAATAGCTTTATTTATTATAATAACTTGGTATAACTTCATAACAAGCGAAATAGTCTGGAAATAGTCGCATTTTTTGGAGTTTACTCCTAAGAATCGATTTGCATATATATATATATGTATATATATAAGCCCGTGGTATGAATATTTATGGGAGTAAAATCAAAATTGTTACACGAATGCGTTATGTTTATGCATTACGTTCTATTTTTGAATATTTTAAATTATCCGATGTTTCAGACATATTGCGCCATCTACACAATATCACTGAAACTAGAATATGTTACGTAATAATACATCCTTGCGAAAACTGAATGGAAATAATACACCAATGCGAACAGAGATGGCGCTGATATTAATTTAAAAAAAAGAACAATGTTCTTTTGGCGTGTTCGAATTGTGAAAATCGTTTGTAATGAGTAAACTCCAGTCGTGCGTCGGAGCAAAAATGTTTTTTCTCTCATATAATGATTAGTATCTAAGTTATATTAGAAAATTAACTTCAAGCACATTTTATTTTGCTGATTGATTCGTTGTCCATGCGTTTGATTTTCTATATTTAAACAATAAACATAGAAAATCAAACCGCAATAAATACATAAATATATTTTTTGAAAATGTATTTAAAAAATATAGGCACACTTCTTTAACCTCTCATTATATTTGTGTTTATATGTATGTATGATTATGTATGTAATAAAAACTTATAAATTGAAACGTTTACTGCCACAAAATACAATAATGTTTTGTAAAACACATGTGGGCGGAACCTGCAGAGCACTCGCTCTGAAATCATATTGGTAAGACGATGACCTTGATGCGGTCATAAATCATCAATAAGGCTGCAACTATATTTTGGTCTTAGATTATATTCCATTGGTATGTTGTATTTAGTGGATTATTTTTATGTTAAAGTTGACGCATGCAACGCCTATAACGCATGCAACGCCACAGGTGCCGCAAGTGCGCTGCCGACCATTGATAAGGTCTATACCTTATCACCGATAATAGACCTTACTTTATTATCACCGAAACACAACAATTCACGTGCTGTTATTTCACGGTGGTCTTCTTAAGGAGGCAGTTATTGCCAAATCACTGCGAAAAGTCGTGTGCTTTCTTTCTTTCTATCAAAGCCGGCAACGCGTTTGCAATAGTTTGCAATGCGTTGCTTATGTTTATAAATATTACCTACTATTAAGAGGTACATGAAAAATAACCAATTTAACTGAATAGTTAAAAACAAAAAAATTTTTGTGTGTGTCAGCTCCAACACACGACTTCAGTTTATTCCTTACGAACGATTATAAAATTTAAATTTTCACTTTCCGAACACGCCGAAACAACAACATTGTTCTTTTTTAAATATTTTAAAAATTAAATTTGTTCTGCAATGATGGGCCTTCGACTTTTATATCAATCAGAGTTACATATTACAAAACAAAATTGTGTTGTGTAGATTGCGCAATATCTCTGAAATTTCACTGATATTCTATAATATTCAAAAAATAGAACGTAACGCATTCGTGTGACAATTTTGATTTTACTCCCATAAATTTTCATTCCACGGGCTTATATATACGTAAGTATACTGTATATGCTCGCGACTTCGTCCGCGTCCGATCGCTACCAAACTTAACAGGAACATCCGCTGGATTAATATGAAGATTGTCTGAACGTTTCATCAAAATCGGTTCAGCGTTTTTGGAGTCTATAATTCTTGCAGTCTATAATGCAAATCGATTCATAAGGAGTAAACTCCAAAAACTAATACCGAATTCAAATATTTAAAACGTACGCCTTCTAACCACCCCTCATTTACATCACAAAGTATTTTTTAAATGGTTTAACTAATATAGAATTAGGTACAAGAACGCTTCTAGTTCTTTTACGTGAAATTAAATTTATATGGAAACTTGTCAATCTTGTCTGAACATTGTTGCAGTTTCGAAGTAACAGTTCATTAAAAGCAGTTCACCCGGATGACCTGATGCTCTATTTGGCAATGCTTCACCGATGGCATTAGCCGCGGATGGATTACTCCACTTTTGCAACCCGGAAACGTTTAGAACCGTATTCGCTCATTAAAATTTTCAAATTGAATAATTTGTTGGGAGGTAATCTCGAAACAGAAAGTATGTGGCCAAGAATTTACGCGTATGTATGACGATCTTAATTGAAACCCCATTACCGCCCGTTACGAAAATATAGGTTAAGTACTGTATTCAGTATTAAGATTAGTATCAAATACTAGGTTTAGCCAACGACTTCGTCTACGCCTACTTTTCTTAGTCGTTGAAATAGTTATTCAATCTTTACTGCTCATGTATATTCTTGTTAGGCGTTGAATTTTTAATTTGTAAAGGACATAGGGTACCTTTCATCCGGAAAAAGTATTTACATATATCCACCAATATTATAAATGTAAAAATAACTCTGTCTGTTTGTCTGTCTGTTACCTTTTCATCATTACAAAATTTTGTGTACACGCTGTCAGGATAAAGGATACCTTTCATCCAGAAAAAACTTCTGTACTCGATGATGGTTCATCTAAAAATAAAAATCTAACGCCTGATAAACGTATTGCTTTTAACGCGGACGAACTCGCGGGCACCAGCTACTATACCATAAATTAATTCGTCTGTTTGCAAATAACACATTTAAAACAACAACAACAACAACAACAAAAAATGGTGAAAGCTCATTATTTAACATCATCTCATTATTTGACAACAAACCGCCTTGTTATTGAAGGAACTGTTTCTCTGGTTCCAACTGAAATTATGCAAAATTAAGCATATTACATCTTCGGTAAATGACGATAATTGCATATGATTATGTGGGCCGCCCCACCTCGTCATTATGTACAAAAATATGCTTTTAAACACATGTATTTGCTAAACAAATCCAGTGTTTGAGTGCTAGTTTAATGACTTGTGACTATTCAACATTAAGTTGTAGTGAATCTAAGTAAATGGTTTACTAATCATTTAATGTTAGGTACTTAATGTACATTAAATATTAATGTAGGTCAAACTTTGGACACATTAAATTGTGCAACACTTTTTAAAGCTTTAACTTTGGACACATTTTAAGGCTAAATATTTATTTATTTAAGAAAACTAAAGATATAATATATTTTACAAATTTCTATGATTTTACAAGTATATAATCGTATAAAAAGTTTTTAGTATATATTTTTTTATAAAAAAAAAACGCCAACACTAAACACACCAACTGTATGGCCCCCAATGTAACCACTTATGTTATGAGATAACCATACAAAGGACAGGGGGCGATACCTATCACACCCAGATCTGCTTCGCTGCTGGGAATCGAACTCTGAGTCTGACCAATGGGCGAGTAATTATAGTTAACTGTTACGACAGTAATAATTGCAAAACCCTCGCTTCACTAAAGGTGTAGAGTTCTTGATATTAATAAAATCATTAACACCGCTCCCTTTCTCAGAAGTTATAAAGTTCCAATGCAGTTTAGATTAATACGCGGATAACCGAGAGATTGATGTGTTGCACTTGATGCATCTAAATTTATTCTAATAAGCAATAAAATAATACGCTCCATTACAAGATCGAGGTTAATACGTACACTGTAATCATCATTGTGTACGCGTTCAAGTGATGTATAAGCAACAATAAAATGGATGCAACAACCATTATCATCATCATTACAGAAAAAGAAGAGCAAATGAACTTCTTTGTAGACCGTATGTCAATAGAAGCGTTTTAAATGAAAAGTTTCTAATAATGGCCCTCCAAAAAAGATGTTAACAGACAGGCTAGCGGTCCGCTTGATGGTAGGTGGCTACCGTCGCCTATAACACAAGCAACACCACAGGTACTACAAGTGCGCCGCCGACTATATATTAGGATTAAGGATAAGGATAAGGGATTGGAGAGGGATAGGGATATGGGCTCTGGCATTCCCTTACTCACTCACCGAAACACAACAACACACGTGTTTATTGGTAAATTATTTGTTTACAATATTATATTGTTTTCTTAGAGATCAAATAACATAACAATACGTATACATCTCCAAATTCTATTTCCCCGCCTACAAACAGTTTTCTGTAAGTCTCTCTGAGTAGGTAATACGGTATCGACAAAAATAATGAAACCACAGTACACGATCAAAGTTCAATGTAAATCCTAACCGTTAATTTGAATTCTCTCACGTTCCATTGCCACAGAAAAAGCAAATTTACTTATCCTGCCCCTAGGGCTGCAGGAGCCGCGTTGTGGGCGGTCCTAAGCACCGGTGACCGCTTGACCCCGACTCCTGGGTCAGAATGCGCGGTCAACGCACTGCGGGCGCACGCAGTGTCGCCAAGCTTTCGCGACTTGACAAACTGACATTTTTAAATTAAAAATGCATGAATGGTACACCTCAAAAGTTTTAAATAATGGATTATTTTTGTAAACAGTGAAGCTACAGTGAAGGATAGAAATTCATAATTGAATTTGTGGATACAAGAAAATCCTGTCCACCCAAAGGATATCTGAATAGATAAGACCGCCTATTGATGGACTTCATTGGATTTTATCTTTTCTTGAATATGCTTATCAAAAAGATAGACTATCTATGAAGCAGAACTTTTGATAAGAAACCAAGTATGTAGGAACTAAGTAAAACACATTTAAATTAAATTAAATTATATTCTTAAAATATGTTCCTTAATAAATACTTTATTTTTAAATGCAACAATTGTTTTGTATTGTTTTGTTTTGTATTTTGCAATCCATGGTCATCTTCATTCATGGAGAAAAAAGTTATAATTAATGAACTCACAGGAAATTTGGATTGGATTCCTGTCAAGTCACACAGGAAATTTGGATAAAAATTTACTGATTTTAAGAATACTTTGACCTCTTTAATTTTAATAAAATAAATTTCTCTGCCCAATGGATTTTCACATGGCTTTCACTAGTAGAACGAAGGAAGGTTTGTGTATAATTTGCAGAAAAAAAATGAATCCGTGCGAAGTCGGAGGCGGGTCGCTGGTATGTAAATAAATGTAATAATATAACCAAACATAGGCAGAGTGGATGTACCTAATAATGGTCCCGGCAAGATACGTTACATCTGAACGCATAATCACTGACACCGTGACGTTTCTTACTCAATATTACTCAATACTATGTAATTTATAACCATCTTCCCATGGCTGAATGCAGTTGCTTTTTCATAAGAAAAATCAATGGAACATAATATTAGCACTCGTTTATCATTCAATTGCTACGAAATATTATTTCCTGTGAACTTTACTCACTTTTTAGTTTAACTATTGGAGGAGGTAATATAGAAGAAAAGTAATAGTCTTGATACTTTTTTCTTTCGAGTCCTCTTTTGTTTCAATCATAGGTTTCAGGTAAAAAAAAAAGAATAAGCCGATCACTACTCTGTACGTACTAGATGTACATCCAATCAATATGCTGTTTTACTCTGCCAGCTACAAGATCTCTGACTCATGACAAAAAAATATGAGTAAGAAAGTATTTTTTAAAATATCAACTCTGTGCGAAGCCGGGGGCGGGTCGCTAGTTTCGTACCAAAATAATAAAAAGCAGTTTCCCTGAAAGTTGTAGTGTTTTTGTAATAGTACCTACAGACGGAGCGCATAACACGTTTCCACGTTTTTCATCATTGACGCGCGTATGTTTTGCGTTTTTATTATGTCTTGGGCGCTTATTTGCGCGTCTTTCATATTTCAGTTTTGATATTATGAGTTGAATTCAAATAAAAAGTGTTTAAAATTCCTACCTGTGGCCATAATAGCTTGGGAACCTTTGATAAATTGGGAACTATCAAAGTCTTTCCTGTCTCCGCGTATTAAAAAATGCTGTGTGCATAGAGTCTTAACAAGTTGTGGTTTTAGAACGTGCGTTGACCGCGCCATGGTGCCGTCTTCCATGGCACGCGGTGGCGGCAGACGGGTGCGGTTACGGGAAAAAATATAAGTAATGAAGTAACATAACAATAGATCTAATCAAGCATAATTTTATTGCGACCGCAACGCCTCAAATGCGAATTCCACGTTTCTGTTCGTGAACAGTCGCTTGTATAAAATATATGTATTCACTAACTTTTGAACGCGACTTGAACCGCGTATCTTTTTAAATTAGCTCAATTAATTAGCTTTTAAATTATCTTTAGCTTGCTCGTAATTTTTTTCAGGCGTTAAAATTTTTATTTTTGATTTTTGGGTGATCCCTCGGGAACAGTAATTCTTTTTCTGGATGAAAGGTACCCTATGTTTAGCTTCACTTCACCGACAAAGAGCCTTAAGGTATAGATTTAAAAATATTAATGAATATGCTAAAACTAGTTATTTTTATGTTATTTATAGCGTTTATTAAGTTATAGGCTTATATTTTGTAGGCCCGAGAGGACGGTGCTTGTGTGACCGAGTAGGCTATTGAATGTAATTGCACCAACAATTACGATTATAATAAGTAATGACTATAATCAAACTGAGAGTTTAATTTTAAGCCATAAATATTCTACATAAGCCACAGATAATTTATGCCTAGAGTGCTTTATTGTATTTTTAAAGTAATTAACACAATTTAAAAACTCTATGAATCTATTAAAAATTTTCAAGTAGAATTATATATTTATTGTAATTTATTGCTAAGCGGAAGGCGGCAGGCTAAGCTTGATGGTAGGAAGGAAACTATCACTATAGGTTTAACCTGCATCGCAAACCACATACTATTATATAGAATAGATACCAATGTTATATTTACTTAAATTTAGACAATCAAACAAAATTTAGCAAAAGCAAAAGATTGCGCTGAATAAGTTGTAATCATAATTTGAGTTTTTAGTTCATAAAGTTTTTAGTTTTGTAATTTGTTAATATATTGTTATCTAACAGTTATTGTAGTTTTAATATAAATTTAAATTCTGTCTTTAGTATAATCAAGATAATTCAGAGAGATAACAAGTAATTTCAGAGACTAATAGGTTCAGTTTTCAAAAATACTATATTATTTTTAATAGACAGTTAAAATACCCCATACCCGATCCGCAAATAAACAGTTTTTATCTTTTTTAATGTACTAATAACTTACTTTAATTTCAAATGTGTTGAACAACTTATAAATTCTGACGTTTATTGCTCAAAAAATGCACAAGTGTTGTGTTTTTCTTTGCCCTTTAAAGGCTTTTTAAGCCAATTACAGTGACCGACAGATTCCTTCTAGTACGTCCTATAAATAACCAATGACGTTCTATTTTTACTACAGACAAAGCTATTAGTGGACAATGTAGTGTTTTTTGTTTACAACAAAACCTGTCTGAAACAAGCGCATAAGAATTTAGTTCACACTCTATCCACTAGAGGCGCGGTATGTACCTAAAGAATTGAATTACGACAAAATCAAAGAAATATTAGGGATTTCAAAAATAATCTCAAGTATAAGAATTAAAGATTTTTATTAAAGGTTTTTGTATACGTATTACAAAAAAAAAAGGCTGTCCTCTGTCTGTTTTTTCGCTAACTTCTTCTAAGCCACCAAACGAATTATGATACGGTCTTCACTAATGGATAAATGAGGTAGATTTTTGTATATAACTTGTAGAAACAATTGTATCTGTTTGAAGCCGGGGCGGTAATCGTTTTGTTTATTGATTAGATTTTTCTAATAAAAAGATAAATAACTAAGGAAGACAATAGAAATGAAAATTGACGACGTCGAATATTTAATAATCAGCTTTAAATAACTTCTCTGATAACCGCATATTGCGAAATTAATATTTTTTGAACGAGAATGCAAAATTAATGTTTTTTTTAATTTGCACCCCATTTGAAAAACAAAATATTTTTTATACCTATTCCATTTTCGATATTCAAACTATTCCAATCATTTGTTTCGACTGTCTAGTCGTTTGTATGCGCCGCCTGCCCGCCTCCGTCGCCGGCGCATGTATATTATGATCGTCGCTGCTTACAATTAACTCATTACACTGTTATGTAGAGCATAAATAATGAGAGAATGACTTGGGTCAAAAATATGACATGCGATTTTAAAAACTATTTTCGCAGTGACACACAGTCGACGCCTAATTAGGTACTTAACTGTCTAGACGTTAGGCTACAGTGAGTTTGGAAAAATTGTGTGTTTATGTGTTCATTTTGTAATTACAGTTCTACCAGCCCATAGATATTCATAGCTGAACAATCGAAAGTATTATACTTAAATGGGCGTGTATTTGGACCGCTCAAGTCCTATATTATACATTTCTTTTTAATATTAGGAAGTCTGGAAATCAGGCCTACGACTACGGCCCATTTGATGGTAGATTGTATCATAGCTACAGTGCAAATTTTTAATTACAGCACTCTTTAAGAATCTCTATGTAGTAACTAATCGGAAACATTTCAGAAGAGAATTTTTTCCATGATAACGCACTTTTTAACTGTGTTAAAATATTTTTTATCCCGGTAACATGGTCTCCATATGATACAACTCTTTATTTAGAGATAACATTATCTTCTTAAATAAATAAGTACCTAATTAACTTCTAAACACTTTTACATGTTTCTCAATATAGAATGTAAATTTTAAGTAAACAAAGTGTCTCAAAACAATATATTTTTTTTTAGTAAGTAAGTAAGGTTATTCAGATTTGAATATCTGAAAGAAAGAATTTTCCCATAATTAATTTAACAGTGTGTGAACAACAGTAAAAACAGTCCTACTCATATTAATATTTGCTTTTATTATAACTTATTTTGAGAAAAGTTTAGACGAAGACAGTTCTAATTTTTGGAAAGGTTGTCGGCTACTTATTAAGTAAGTAAATACGCGGGCGAAGGTGCTGGTCAGAGACGGTATGAAATGAATTGCAAATAGAAGATCTAATAGAACAACGCAAGAACCGATTTCATTGAAAATAATTAATCCAGGACCGCTAAAGGCATTCTAGTAGACTAGAAAGGCATTCGGTAAACCGAATCTAGTTTAACTTTAAAAGTAATTATGCAAACTATTTAATATAACGAATTATATCCTCACAAGGAACGCTAACGAGGCTCTAGCCACCACTTAATGGTGTTCACAAGTCTACAACCAAATTTATGTCTTTAGAAGGCGCCTACGGCCCAATGCTAATTAGGAATTTATCTTTCTCACCTTTTACTTGACTTAAAAAGAGTTCCGAAGAGTTTTTTTTTCGTTTTTTTTTTCTACGCTGCAAGAAATACTAGTTCAGTAGTGACAGAATTCAATTTGCATTCTACAGAAATAAAAGCATGTGCTGTTGTGATTATCGTATGTGAGTAAGAGATGAAAGAGCCATAGAGGGTAGGAATCATATTATATGGAAAATAATCATATTATTTTCCACCCTCTAATCCCCAATCCTGACTTCGAGTCAGAGCACTTGCAGAACTTATAGCGTAGTTTGAGTTAATAGGAAACTGTAGCCAATTACCATCAAGTGGAACCTCAACCTGCCAGAAGATCTTTACAAAAAAAAAAAAATTAAATATACTTTTCCAAATTAATAATATTAAAACCAGCCACTTATCTGAGTTGTGTTCTTAGATATTTTTATTTGGTTTGAAGAAATAAATGAGAAAACACTCTTAAATCATTGTATGGCTACAGTCTTATAAAATCGATTATTCGTTCATGAACTCATTATCCAATTTGAGTAAATGTTTAATTGGTTGATTGAAGTGGGGAAAAAAAGGAATGCTAAGAGAATTTTTCGTTACAGAACTAAATATAAGGCACACAGACTAATTATAGAGATTCAAGCGTCCAAGGTCTTGGAACTTGTCGTGCAAATAACCAGTCGTGTTAACAGTTTGATTGAGGGATCAAGTAGTTTTTCTCGGCAGCCTTTTATTCTTTGCAGAAACAGGAAAAACCCCCTTCATGCTCCTTCGTTTCGGAATTTCG
Source organism: Synanthedon myopaeformis (assembly GCA_944738685.1). Lineage (NCBI taxonomy): Eukaryota > Metazoa > Arthropoda > Insecta > Lepidoptera > Sesiidae > Synanthedon > Synanthedon myopaeformis. The sequence continues at coordinate 8,640,253 of OX122924.1, read as the reverse complement.
TAAAATAAGTTAAATAAATTAAAACTAAGTTAAATTAAATAAGTTATAAGGGCGGCCTTTTTAAGTTTACAGTTAAGTTATTATATAATAATTGACAACGGATAGAACACATTTGCTATATGCTAAGATAGAAAGCTAACCAGAGAACTGCTTGGTTCATGTGCTAGGTAATATAAATTTATACTAATACACATAGCAAAGCTGAAGATATTGTTTGTTTGGTTTAATGCTTTTATGTTTGGAACTACCAATCAGATTTTAAAAATTCATTTTGCATTTGATAGCCCAATTCTCGAGGAAGGTATTGGCCACCGAGAATTACCGAGACGAGCCGACATGTGCATGTATTTACCAATTTAAATGAAAGCTGTGCGACACAGTTAGTAAAATATGTTTTTAGTTTATTTACTCAAAATAGCTGAGTCGGCACATAGGTAAATTCCTTATTTTTATCGTATTTGTTTAAAATCTCAGTACCTCCGTAAACAGGCTATTCTCAATATCCCTCACTTAGCTCTGTTGCCTTCAATCTTTTGGAAAAGCCTGATCTTCATCTCTTTACCTATCTCCCCTTTCTACTTACCTATTCCCTGGGAACCCAAGACACCCAAGGTTTGGAATTGAACCTTAAACTATTTAAGCTTAAATAAATGCAATTTAAACCTCATTTCTTTAACTCTTCATATTGTTATACATGTTATTTTAATTATTATAATACTTAGGGAATCTTTCACCAACTAGAAGTAAAGTGTTGATTAGTTACTTTTAGAAATAATTTTATGTTTTATTAAATTATGCACTCGGTTTACTGCATCCTTCGATAGGCGAATTTTTTTATTATTTTCTTTTTAATGTTTGATACTTTTACCGTACAAACAAAGGTATATAAGCTCCATCATTCCCGGTGACCGGTGACTTTAAATGGCGGTTAGCCTACTTGACACTTTACTCAGAGATGGTGAAAGAGGCCCTTACATTATTACAATAATACGTTTCAATCAAATTATAATCTCATACTCGTATATACGAGTACATATACCTATGTACAAACTTACTTTAAAATGAAAATTCATTTTTGCAAATAATAAAAATTTCCATAGAGCGTGTGTGTAAAATTGCAGATCAGTTTATAAATGTTCATGCGACTTTCGAAATGCTCGTGTCCGTTTGTTAATGTGAAGAATTCATTAAAAATAAGGAGAATACTGTTTGTTTATAAATTAGCACTCGTTGGATTCTAAGAACGCTCTGATTGTTTTTGGTAACTTCATACATTCACACACGAGCATCGCATAAAACATTAGAATCTTTTTTTTATGTTAAGGACGACAGATAGGCTGACGGTCCACTTGATGGTAGCTGGTTACCGTCGCCTATAACACAAGCAACGCTATAGGTGCTGCAAGTGCGCTGCCGACAATAGTAACATTAAGGGATAGGGAAATCCCTTATTATACCGTGATATAACAGTATAACAGCACACATTATACCATTATTTCACGGTGGTGTTCTGTAAGGGGGTTATTACTGGCGCCAGACGCAGTATGCCCTGTAATATATATATATATATAAACAGGCCCAACGTTGGGGCTCGAACCCACGACCCTGAGATCAAGAGTGTCATGCTCTACCGACTAAGCTAGTCGGGCTATAAAACGCAGTGTGCCCTGCTACTACTACGAGTAATTGCAATAATTCCAAAGTTAATGATTCTGAAAATCCTGAAGTAGACACATACTCGTAATACGGTAACTCAAACAAAGAAGGTTATAATAATAGAAAAATGGACGTGTTCATTTATTTGTTTTGTAATACAATTCATTTCCTAGAAATTTCAGACATACGTATAAGGCTTGTTGAATACAGGAAATAGAGAAAAGTAATGTTCAAACTCGTCCAATAGGTGAAACATAGTTACGTTACTAAAGTCAAGTAATTATAAATCGTTTTGCTCTTGTTTTGCTCACACTTTTACACGTCCGCATGTAATCGTAGAAATTAGCCAATGAAAGGAACTGATAATTTTTTAAACATTTTTGGGCTATAAATCTGATATTAAAATAAAGGATTATAAAACAAAATATTTGTTGATAAGTAAATGGTAAACAAAATTCAATTCGCAAATATTATTAGTATGAATTAATATGCATTTTCATCACATATGCACGATTTGTTTACTATAGACAATGTGTTAATAGAACAAAATAACTAATTTAAATAAATTAGGTATATTTAAAATTTTATTTATATCACTGCTTGTGTCAACCCTATCGTCTGTTACTCTTCGGTATCCTGGGGAATATACGTCGTTTAAGGCTTACATTAAATTAAAAACGTATCTAAAACATTTTATTTCACGACATCGCCATATTTGTCGTAAAGTAATTGAATCGCTTAATCTAATTCGATACAAGCGATGCGTCACCCTCACCATATTCTTAGACATTTCTTTGACGATCCATCAAATGAATGTAAAAGTTATTAATTTAATGGCAGATAAATACATGTTATGCCTTGAAAGCGTGATTGAAGATTTAACGTTTATTAAACTCTATGACATACAGTTTTGCAATAAAACAATTTGCTTACTGTTATGTTATCAGTACAAAATCATAAAGAGGTCGAGAGTGAAATTTTCAGGTTAAATTATAAATGTGTGGAACATTTTAAGCAATCTATATAAAATACTAGTGGCCCGCTCCCGGCTTCGCTAGGGTTAAAAATAAATATCCTATCTTTTAAGTTGGACCAAATTACACATAGTTACGAAGTTTTATCAAAATCGGTTTATTTGTTTAGGATTTCATCGCAGAGGAACATGTTACACGTAATTTTTATACATATTGAAGTACTTATATAACCTTGATATTTGACAATGACATTGACAACCCTTAGGTGTTGACATTTTCAGACAGTTCAGTGACAACCTTTGGAACGGGAACCCTAGGGTCGACGACCTACAGTTAGCGGAATACGCACCTAACTCTATGGTTGAATTTATATTATGTATACAACCACTTAGCGTTAGCTCACAAATGTATGGAAAGAGCCACGCGCCGAAAGGGTTTACAGCGAAAACTGAGGACCTACTAAGAATGAAAGTTACATAGACTACTTTAAGCAATAGAGACTTTTTAATACACTAACACAGAAATACATTGTTAATTTTATTTGTCGGTAAAAAATGTTAACCTTAAAGTTAAGTTACTTTAAACTATAGCGCTTTCTTAGCGTCACTCTATCGTAAGGCTTTAGGTAGGGTACATTGTGTTTCGCAATCATAAATTGTGCGACCCGTGTGGCGGTAGTAATTTTGGCCCTTTACAGAAGATTTTTGTATATATGTAGGTATAGATAAAGTTTCAATATTTTAATTTTTACCAAGTCACAAGTTACAGAGGTTAAATAAACAACTAATAAATAGCAATGTTTAAAACTATGAAATGCAAGTATGCGGCGTAGCAGTGATGCACCGGTACTTTAAGATTCTTCTACTATCATTAAGCAAGGTGATGCTGTACGTACGAGTATTTATAGTTATAAATTTATGTTGCTATTTACTTTAGCTAATTCTAATTACATAACACCCATTACACGTTGGCACTATAAAATTTAATAGAATTTAATTTATATTTATTCAATGAAATATTTCTAAATCAGTTATCGTCATATGAAGACTTTTGATTATCAAATCTGGCATCAGTACCTAACTATCAGATTACATTAGGCATCCCCTAACGTGATCTTATCCATTGTCCTGTTAATATTATCTTCCGACCGACTTACTCACATAAAAAACAATATTATATCGTTATGCAGAATCGCCACTTATAAAGAATGTTACAAAGTTTGGCTATAGATTTTTGTCCCTGTCTTATACTTAGGGCTTAAGAATTCAAGTTCTGTATAATAGTAATATCTAATAATGGTAACTGCCTCGTACCTATAGTATAAATATTATGCGGTAATGCGATTGTTATTGGCCTGTCTGTTGTCATCGTCTAACTAATCTTAAAATATATACAAGTGAACCTCTTTTTCTACATACATATCAATTGTCTGTAAAATCTAGTTCTGTATGTAACTCTAGTTCTCTCTATTTCTGTCCGCGCGAAGCCAGGGGGCTGGTTGCAAGTATATAACAAAGTCCTTGTTCGCCTTTGTTTCTCCCCTAACTTCTTCTAAACGACTCAACGGATTTTGATACGGTTTTCACAGATGGAAAAAGCGATGAATGAGGAAGGTTCGTGTATATAATTTAAAAAAAGTTTCATCCGTGTGAAGAGTTCATCCGGGGCGAGTCCGCTTATAATAAAAGAGGGTACTATCTATCACGGATTTTGATGGAAAAAGCAAGGAATGTGTGTGTACTTATATAATTTGCAGAAAAAAATTGCATCCGTACAAAGATCGGGTCGCTTAAAATTACATTATATATATACAAAACTTGTAACATAATTTTATAATTCATTTCTGCATAAAATTTATTAAAACTCTATTGCATCGCATATTGGACGTCGCCATTGGATCGCTTTCTAAATTTCTTTTTGTAGCTATATTTTCCTTGTAACTATGAGTCATGTATTCCTCAGTGTGTTTACGGTAACACCCTAATAACGGGGTACGCTGACTCACGACGTAAAAATGTTGGTGAAGACGACAAACCTTACTAAGACCACGCATTTGATACAGCCTTCAATGAAAGAGTATTTTCAATTATAAAACACTTAGACAATTATCTTGGTATTTCTCATTTTCTAGACATTTTATTTCATACATTTTAAATGTATCGACTTCAATCTCTACATATTATAAATTAAAGTTATTCCGCATCTGTATGTTTCTCCGCTAACTTATTCTAAACCACCCAATCGATTTTTATATGGTTTTCAGTAATGGAAAGTGCCATCAATAAGAAATGTTTCTGTATACTATACAATTTGCAGAATAAAATTGCATCCATGAGAAGCCGGTGACGGGCCGCTTGTTTCTATATAAATATACTAATATGATTAATGTGAAAGTAACTCTGTCTGTGTGTCTGTTAACTATTTCAACTACCCAACCGATCATCATGAAATTTTGCATACACGTTTTCAGGGATACAGGAAAGAACTGTCACCCAAAAACGGCTTAACGGATTTGGATGAAATTTGGCACACAGTTAGTTTATTACAAATAGAATACTTATTATCCCGGAAAAATGTTAGGTTTCCGAGGGATCGTTTAGAAGTATAAAAAAAATGGGGACCACTGTGGTCGGCCCCATCGTCGTCACTGAGATAAAGATGTCGGATGTTATGTTATAATATTATTATTATTTTTTCAACTCAGACAAAATCGCGGGGACCAGCTAGTTTATACTCATATATTTTATAAGTGTTATATTTTTTTACTTTTAAACTTGGACGAAGCTGCGGGCACCACCTAGTGTCAGCGCTGCAGGTGCTTGTCTAGCATCTCAGCACAATGCTGAGCCAGTATCCGATTCACACACACCTTTTACCTGTTTATCAATTTCTGTTTTGTGGTTTTTGTATTATGTTTGTGTCTTTGTGTTGCGTGAATAAAATTCTTTCTTTCTTTCTAAGTATAATAAGACAAATTAAGAAAAGAACACAAAGAAAAAGATTAAATATGCCTACTATCTTTGAACAAATGATATTTAACCAAGCACAGGGTTGTAAGAAAGGCACACATCGTTAGCGTCGATCCCCGCTCAGATACGGATATTTTATGAAGTCTAGCTTTCGTTATTGTCTCTAGATGTCTGGATTACAGTGTTTTATGTGTCTGATTATTTTATAAAGAAACTGAACGCTTTAGAACCGGTACTGTTTGTTTAAAGTTGTCTAAATTTCTAAAGAAACAATATCGGTGAAGCAAGCAAGCAAAGTACAGATTTTATGTGTCTTCTAAGATATTGAGATATCTTCTGCTTTTAATTACCTACTAAAGTAGGTCTTAAAAGATAGTTTAAAAATTTTCACCGTACATTTGTCTATAATTCAGACATACCAGGTTAATGAATTATAACCTGGTATGTCTTATAACGAATTATAAGAAATATATATTTTTAAATTGTTAGAAAAAAAAAATGTTTTTGAAATTAATCTAATTTGAGTAACCAAAGGATTAGCTGTTATAAGAATATGAAATTAGTATCTATGTTATAGCAAAATGTATAAAAATATTTACACAATATTGACGCAATAAGTATATAATTTAATTGCTATAATTTATCGCATTTATCATGCTATTTAGGCACACTAATTATTTTTTATATTTATTTGTTTATAAATGTAAACCTATATAAGTAGTTTTGTTTATATGCTTATCGATTATTTAAATGCCCCTTTATTTTTATCAAAAATAACAGATAACACAAATTAAGATGTATATTGTGTGATGAGACACTTTTTTATGTAAAGATCGACAGACAGGCTGATGGTAGGTACACTTGATGGTAGAGATGGCTACCGTGGCCTATAACACAACGCCACAGGTGCTGCAAGTGCAAGTGGTATCATTACAATAGTCAATAAAACTGTACTATTGTAATATACCCTTATTGTTAGATCGAGCGTAAAGCGAGCTGATTGCAAAAATCGGTTCTTTAGTGAGTAGTTTAAATTTCGTTCCACGCAGGAGATGAAACGTGAGGTACAGAGGAGCCTGTAATTCCAATCACGAGTAAGGGAGATAAGGACAGCCATTTATCAAGTTACATGACTGAACGTCGTCGTTGTTTATAAGCTAACATTTTACGATCGCGACTCATAAATTACTGAAGTACACACTCCTCAATGTTGCCAGGTCAACCTCGTATTAAGAGAAAATTTATGGGCACAAAATCTCCAATTGCATAATAAATCAATTGATTTTTGAAAATTATAAGATAAATATATTTCATTTATTGCTTGTCCGATTGTTTCATTCAATTGTTGTGCGATTGCTGCTATAACAGCAGTTAAGGTAGAGACACACTGGTCCCACGTACGCTACGTATGTGATGCGACGTGGGAGACTTGATACTCGTATGCACTTGTCCCGCGTATACGTACAACGTCAATTGGCATCGGACGCAGTTGTGATCTCAAAAGGAGCACTGAGTGTCTTTGAAACAGTCATGCTTTCTGATTGTGATACCAAGTTTTCAAGACGATTTTTTGAGTTTATTTTTTTCATATTGATACATTTAGTGTGTATTAAACACTATTAGTTATTTTAGTATTAACATCATTCGTTACAGGACAATACAAATATTGTACAAGAAAAAATATTTTTCAAAAATGTGTTCAAAAAATATATAATAATATTTACAATTACTTAAATTTTGTTCAATAGTTTTTCAACTTTTCACCTGAGTATTGACTTTATTATACCTAATATAAGATTATTTAAACATACATTACTAAGTATACTAGTATTATCAGCTAGCTTAGTTAGGAAAGCGTAGCGTGGTTCTGTAGCAGGAAACGTCGATTTATGTCCTAGCTAAAAGACTTAATCAAAGGAACCAACTTTTAATATTCTATAAGTATTTCTACATATTATAAAATAAAGTCGCTGTTTCTCCGTTAATTTCTTCAAAACCAATCAAACGATTTTGATACATTTTTCACTAATGGTAAAACCGATAATATTAACGAGAAAGGTGTGTATATTCGTATGTATATAATATTCCCGTTAGATATTGATGACTTTTAAAATTAATAGTGGAATGCACATATACCTAGTATAGATTTATTACTAGTTAGTAACGTTATCTGAACAAGCCTGAAAACAAAACTAGAAAAAAAGGCTTTAGAAAAAACCCTAACACAATTTAATGTGATTGACATTCTCTTAATCTGTCTGCATTAGTTTTTGACACTGTATTTTATTTGTTTTATTCTTAATTGTATGTGAATGAGTATAAAAATTTTAAAACCGTGTCAAAATCGTATATTCATTTCTACTCACACCAAAAAGCTCCAGTATGAAGAGCTACCTATATGAAATATAATTACACTTGCTAGGTGTGAAATTATAGCGAAGTTTCTAAACGGATATAAATTTCATGTCATTTCACTTTTGTTTTATTCATAGCTTCACACTGAGTCGATTTGTAACTGTCCGTCATACTATTTATTAATACGCTATGTTTTGCTGCATAATCTTTAATCCTTCCAGTGGTTCTCAAACATTTAAAGTAAAGAGGCTTGTAAGAGTCACAAGTTTTTTTTTTTTAGGTCGACATACGTGCCATCATTACCTACCATCATGTTTATCTGACGGTCCACTTGATGGTAGGTGGTCTACCGTCGGTGGTTGTGAGGCTGCGGCGGCTGGGCTTGTCGGTGGCCTTTGACAAGTCCGAGGCGCTGTGTTTCCACGGCACTCGGAACATGCCGCCGCTCGATAGCCATCTCGTGGTTGCAGGAATGAGGTACCTCGGCCTCGTCCTCGACAGTCGATGGAAATTTGACTGTCATTTACGCCAATTGGCGCCGCGACTCATCGGAGCCGCCGCCGCACTGGGGAGAATACTCCCCAACCTGCGCGAGCCGAATACGGCCTGTCGCCGCTACGCTACAAGCTACGTCTACGCTGGCGCGGTACGGTCCATGGCCTTGCATGGGGCCCTACCTGGGTGGATCGCCTGACCGCCCGTAACAGGCCACTTTTGCGCCCCGCGCAAAGGGGCATGGCGTGAGAAGGTACCGTACCATCTCTTTTGAGGCGGCGTGTGTACTGGCTGGCACCCCTCCGTGGGAGCTGGATGCCGAAGTGTTGGCGATGGTGTACCGTGAAGTCGCGGACGCGCGGCTTTGTTTTATCATCAGAAAAGGTCGTGGCCGCAATCCAATAGTTTTGACAGATCGACGTCTATCGGGTCAGCTTGTTATTAATACGAAAAAGATCCTAATACGGGTGCACAGGTTTTTTTTAATGAGCAGCATAACTGTAACCACTTTCACTATGAATGCTTACGGCTTTATCATCTATTGATAAGCATACAGGTTTCTTGTTGACTTCACAATATCCTAGATAAAATTTACCGTACGGTCTAGATTATGTGTTTAGAGGAACCTTGTTTTGTATTTATAAAAGACTATCTGTGTCTCGCGGTTTCATCCGCCGTTTAGTTAAAATTGACTTGGACATTGACTTGGACATTGAGTTTCGATTATTCTCGGTTATACCTACTCATTTCTAGTTGGGACGCCACCCTCGGCCCTTCCTATTACTTTAGTTTAGCGTTCTTTCTTTTTTTTTGTCTTGGTTTCAAAGAGCCATAATGTGATGATAAATATATAATGTCTATAACCTACCTATTGGGATGCAAAAATAATGTTTTCAATTTAAATAGTAGTTCTACAGTTAAAAGTGTTCATCCAAACAAACAAGACTGCCGCCCGTCGTAAGGTCCCACGAGATGGCCGGCGTACTTCCACTTGCGGGTACGCCGAGGTTCTGACAGACAGTGTAGCCCTCCCCGCGCTGGATAGCTGTGGCGGGGCACCGAAGTCGTGTCATAACGTCCCCGCGACCCCGCTCATCAACGGCCGCGCTAGAAAGTCATTGGATTTTAGCCGGTACGAATCCGGCATAACCCTACACTGCCGGGTATCCAAGAGAATTTTCCAGCTTTAAAAAAAGGGGCGCACTGCGTTTTGCCGTCATAAATTTAACAGAATGTCCGGTGGCAGTAAGGGTTGCTATACATATAGTCGGGCCGGCACATTTCATTCGGTAGTGTCTACCGCCCGACTTTGCCGACACGGCTATAAATATAGCAATTTGTCGAACGTTCATCTACACATATTCGATTCGATTATACCACCCGGCTATGCCAGCCCGACTATATGTACAGCAACCCACATCCCCCTCACATAAAACCTATGAAATAATTGCATATGTGTTATTGTGCCAGAATGTATTTCCATTCTTAAAACCCTTATCCTTTATCCAACTAAGGTCGCTATATAGCGTCCGCCTTTTGTCTAATCATATAATATATAGTTATGATAATTAATCATTTAATTTATAGTAATGATAATGATGATTAGTACAATGATAAAAAGCAATTTTCTCAACTAAAATCTGATGGCCTTATCGTTTCACTTCTCATCTGTAATCTAAGAAACCATTTGAAAGGTTTCACTAAGATATTCATGTTTTAGTTTACAAATAAAAACGGATGTCTTTATTGGAAAGTAAGTGTTCGGTTTGTAGTCCGTCACGTAGAGTCTATTATAATTTTTTGAACAAAAACTTCAAACGTGATGTTGACCCGTGAAATCGATAACTGTTCGATCCACGAGTAAGAACATTATAACGTTACGCGCTACCGGACTTGCTTGTATTTCGCTAACATTAATTAACTAGCTATTTGTAAACAAAATATATTTATAAGTAAGTAAAACAAGTATATAATTTTATTATGAAATTTAATAATAAAAGGTGGCGGCCAGGGTGACAGATTACTTGATGATAACTCGTGCCTAACAATTATCATCTAAGTATAATAGCCATAGCGAACAACGTGGAATATGTAAGCGAGTTGATAAAACTGATTGGATAGGGTACAAGGAACAAAACAGATATACTTAGGTAGGGAAATATTCCCTTTCTACTCACGAACTGCAATACAAAAGTACAAGATTTCCAGGTGCGATCTGCTTAGCGCTGTTCTTGACAATGCCCTTCGGTGTGATAACATGAGATTTGATCGACCCCTTTCCCCCACTCTCTCACGTAAAATTTTTCAAAATGCGTATTTTTGCTGTAAATATGCTAACATGTTAACGTTAAGATGTTAATTTAATGTTATAATAAAATCTTTACATTGTTTCATTCATTTCTTTTTATATTATTTCCCTATCTATTGGCCCTTTGGTAAAAGTCTAATCCAAAACTCTCCATTATTTTCTGTTTCTAGTCAACATGTTTCTAGTCATTTTTTCAATGAATAAGTTGCCTCCGCTGCTCCTGTGGTTCTTCTCTTGTGAACCAGTGAGTTATAAGTTTTTTCCATTTGTCTGGACCTCTTATCTTAGTAGGATACCTAGATCCTGTTTTATTTTGTATTTTACATGTTTTTAGTTACCCACACTTATTGTTATTATTATTTTTTACTTTTAATACAGTGAAGATTCCATGCTTTTCATTGCTCTTTGAGAGTATTGAAGTCTATTGGCTTGTTTCTTCGTCAGTGCCCATATTTGCAATCTGTAGCTTAACACTTGTGAGATGCATGCTTCTTTAGTGGCCCATCCACTACTTAAATTATTATTAAACATCCCAGGATTATTTAAAATCTAATGAAAGGATTTATAATTGGTAGTTAGAATTTTAAAATTAGTTTTTTTTTTCTGTTCAAGCGAATACTTTATTTTAAACATATGCTTTCAACAAAGGAAGACTGGTAGATTTAAATGCAGTATTTTCACGTCAAAACACGAGATTTATGTGAGTTTTGATCGCAAGTCTCGGCAGAGTCGCGCCCACTCGCGTCCGCTTACTCCTTGTTGTGTGGTCACTCAACTTTGTTTTTCTAGTTAAACAACATACTCAAACAACCTCTTTTATTCTGCCTCGGTAAGTTCCTTGTGGGGTTCATGTTGATTGTAGAGACGTCTAGAAAAAGTGCCAAGTGTAATAAAGTTCAGACTAAGTCAAACGGTCCGGAACAGAAAATTCGAAAGTGCCAACGAAAGTTCTCTCCAATGCTTTTGTGATAAAAATTTTCTTTTGTTACTGTAAATGTTTCAATTGCTAGACATGTCTTTATTTCGATTATAAAAATTCTTAAGCATATATGAACACCGACTGAGCGAACGATGAAAGTCACAAAATGCGATAACCACGAAAGTTACCAAATGCGAGTACACTTTTTAATAGAAAAGGTTTTTATGCTGTCAAATGTCGAGGCATGAGAAGCCACGGAGAATCGTTAGTTTTTGTATGATAAAATTTATGGTAATCAGAATTATACTGTAGAATTTCTGTCAGGGACTGACAGACACAGGGTATGATTTTTTTGAGATAATGAAGACTTTTTGAAGACATAAACTTTTTTAGGAGTTTTAGAAATAAAGTTTAAAATTGTGTTTCGCAGTCATTTGGATGCAGAATATCACATGATTTTTCGTAAGATTTCCCCTTTTTCATTAGCTCCAGGCTGATATGGGGGCATTAGCTGTAGATTCTCACCTATAACTGGTATGCAAATGTAAACGTGTTTGTTATTTTTGTTTGTGTATCTTAAATGATTTTCGCTATGCTCTTTGCATTTCAATTAATTAAAATATAGAAATAAAGAAATATATGTTAAGTTAAAGACAATATTTTATGGGAGTTCTACTTTTAAGTAATACGAATAGTGTGGGAAATGGTAAACTAATTGATTGCATACTCAAAACGTCAGCCACCGTGTAAATGTCATCAACCTCGGTATGCAATAGGCCATGCAGGTTAGTCAAGGCTCCGGTAGCCGACCACCGCGCCTATAGGTCAATACCTTTGCTATGTCGATTATTTGTAATTACGAAGGGCTAACAATCAACTTATTATAAAAATTATCAATATTACATTAGTGCAGTGTGTTTACCTTACTTAGGATGGCATTTGAATGAAACATCTAAAATACAAATTACCAAAAAAATGTCAGAATACTTCAATGCGTGATTTCTATAGAAAGTACTAGCAGTAAGGTTTCTATAGACGGCAGAAAGTACCGTCGCCTGTTAAAACAAGCAACGCTAAAGGTGCTCCAAGTGTAGTGTCGACCTTAGTAGCATTAAGGATAAAAGATAGGAAGAGATAGGGAGATGGGCTCTGGCATCCCTTATTATTCCACGTCCGTGGTTATTTCCACGTCAATCTTCTGTAAGAGGGTCGTTACTACTAAAGTACGACCAATGACCTTAAAAAAAAGTTTTTTTTTTCAATTACATTTTGTTTTGTTCAATCTAATGTATGTAGATTAATGCTGTAGGTTTTTGTTAATAATACACAAATCATTTAATGGTATCTCAAAATTTTGAATATTTGTCAAATTAAAAAAATTAAAGACAAAATCAAGGTCCTGTGAATTTGTTGTTTAGACACCTAAGTGGACTGGACTGTCAACCTGCATGCTTATATCATAAAGAAAGACAAATGGAAATAGGACTAATGTACTGTGAGAACTTAAGGTGAGAACTTACTCTGTGCGAACTTAACATTGCAAAAGTTTTTTTGGAGTCATTAAAATCTTAATTTGTATTTGTGAAATACTCTGACCAATAAAATAGTGTCTCAACCAAGTCTCGATTATACTTGTTTATCAACTACTCTAAATAAATTGTGAAAATGGGTGGAAATGACATTGAGAAAGCGTCATAAATCTCCGATATAGATAAGTCCTCCCCGTATGGTCAATTTACTTTTTGTTAGTTTCATGTATTGATTATAATACACCGTTACTCAGGAGACCGGAGTTGCGAAGCCGGTTCCTCGGCTCTGCGAATTGCATATAATTTTGACGTACTTCCTATGCTCAAGGTCGATTTGTTGTATATATTGTCGTATAAATGAGAAAAGAGATCAACTTGACTTATTTAGCTTAGCCTTACATTGCATTTTTACTTCCAGTTAAGATTTACTGATTGGATTTAAAAAATAATAATAATTGATAATTATATGCAAACTTTAATCTTAGATAGGTACTTAGTCAAATAAAATACCTAACTACAGGTTTGGAACGGGGTTGAAACTGAAAGAAATATCAACTGAAGTTATTCTTTTCAAATAAATCTTACATTAACAAGACTTATTGCTAACGCAAACTATCCTGTGGATTCTTTTGTTATCAGTAAGATAAGTTTTCTTATCTTACTGATAACAAAAGCTTCTTAACGTACATTCTTAACTTACTTCTTAGCTTTACGTTAGTTTCCGAGGATCCACATGTGGAGCCAAGCTGTGGATCCAAGCGGAAGGAGTCGCCCAGTTAGCTTTTTCGATTCAAAAATTCTGTCGTAATTATTAGGTTATAGATTAAGTTATAGGTTAGGTTATCGTAATTATAGAAAAAACTTAATTAGGTTTTATTATATTATAAGAAAATTCCGTGAAAGAATATCTGATGATGAAAACCCTATCAAAATCCGGTGCGTGGTTTAGGAGAGTTAGCGGTCATTTATATTAGACAGACGCGGAATTATACTATGTAAAGATGAGAGTAAGAAATGACACGACACTGCGTTCTGCACTACAGTCATACACAGGACAGCCTATGTTGCGGTTGTATGAAACAATCGCTGTGCTCTTTCCTATGGTATGGTATACACCAATAAGTTCCATTACCTACTGACCTGTACGGCAAGGTAAGAATTAACCGTTTAATAAAGTGTTTCATTCATTCAATAGAGTAAGTCTCTCGTAAATCAAATAATTAAGTGAGCTTCCGCATATTTTCTACCGTAGCTAACAACTTACGACTCTTCGCCTTCTGCATTATAAAATACTAGCTGTTGGACGCGACTTTTTTTTTTTCAAAAATAAGTTTATTCAAAATTTTTTTTTTAAATCACCTACTTAGTAAAAATGTTTATTCTCAAATCCATTAAGAAGTTTAAGCAGTTACGTGGGTGGACCACTTCAATGTCCAGCCATCCGAGAGAGGTATGCGACCTCCTGAACTGAATTAAAGTTTGGGCCGCAAACTGATTCTTCTTTACATAACGTATCTCCAGTGTAAATAAAACAACTTCCTAAAGGCAAAGGTGAGAAACGTTTCAGAAACGTTCTACCTATGATGACCTATGATCTGTACAGAATTGTACATCTTTAATTGTATTGTAAATTTTTAATTAAAATTTTTAACATGCATAAAAAAATCATTTTACTATTTAGGGAATAATTTAACTCAGATAATAAATGGCAACACTAAAAAAGGATATAACATGGTATACTAGAGAAGTTAAAATACCGTTAGAAAAGGTTAAAAATCTCATATCGCTTTTAAAATATGCAAAAGGTCGTTCATAGAATTGTAAATGTCTACATAACTGATGCTTAAAAACGATTTGTAGAACATCTATAAAATTCGCAACAAAAAAATTTATGAACTTTTGTTTTTGTGAAGCTCAATTGTTTTGCGTTAGGGAGTAGTGCGTTCCCACTACTCCGATAATATTGCCTATATTTATAATCAGTAAGAATTTATATTATTGTGTCTTATCACTGTCTTATTTTTGACTACTTCAACTCAATAACGAAAGAGTATTCGTCTTTATGATACGCTTTTTTAGCGTCTGGCGAAGGACTTTGGTCACGGTTCGGTCACGCTTCTGTGACTAGTTAATCACCAACATACGTTTTAATGATTTTAGTACTAACGTATAGTAATTAAGCTGTCCGCTTCTGTATGTTTCTTCGTTAAATTCTTCTAAACCATCCAACGGATTTTGATACGGTTTTGACTAACGGAAAGAGCGATAAACGAGAGAGATTTGTGTATTAAATTGCAGCAAAAATATTTTCGCAGATTTCGGGGGAGCATTATTAAAATTATTCCATTAAAAATGTAATTAAATTAAATTATTTATATATAGATAATCTTATTAAATTAAATGTATTTATATCATAAGACTGTGATCATAACTGTGTAACCCTATAATTAAAATGTCTAAGTTTTCGATTTAAAAAGTTTTATTTTTTTTAAATGTGAGATGTTATTTTAATAAATAAATAAATAATAAAATTAAATAATTTAATTTTAATTAGATTAAATTATTTAATTTTATTACAGATTACATGTAAACCCTGATTTTTATAAAATATACCCTGATTTTTATACCCTGATTGATGCTATAAACATCAATAAAAACCACATTAAAATTTACTAACTAAGGTACATTTAAAGATAAATAATAAAAAAAACAAAAGTCGATCCTCCATTTTGTTAAATAATTGCAAACATATTACTTTGCTTTGGTACGTCTCTTTATAAATTCCAAACCGAATGATAGATTCCGCAGATTAGCTGAAACAATTTGAAGTCTTGTCGGACATAAACCATAAATGGCTAGTTAAGGCGACGCCGTCCATCGCAACGGATTCATTCTCGATTTTAAGTGAATCTATTTGACCCAGCTACTGTCCAGTCTCGCCATATTGGTCGGACCCATCACGTTATAAATATTGAGCAGCACATTGTATGATTGCGGCTTGACATCGTGTAAACACTGGACATGAATACGGTATAACGGTACCGAGATTGTGGGAAACGTGAATCACCAATGTGAGGAAGGCTTCCTGGCCGACCAAATATATAGATTGTATGCGACTTGTCAACACAAGTACATTATACAACTCACTTAAGGTTTTGAAAAAATAATCATATTATATTAAAAAATGTGAAAGACAAATTTTAATGTTTGGAATTTTCGTTAAATTAATAGAAACTGCACAAACAAATTAGAAAATAAGAAAAACACTGTCATCTACTTATTTTTTAAACAGTGATCACTATAAGTCTTTTCAAGCTAAGAATATATTGCTAACTATAAACATCTTAACGACGTGTCAAACATTATTCAGATTTATTATGAATTGCTATAATTTTATAATGTGCCTAGGCACATCTGCCAACAGATTTATATGCTAACTCCGTTATATTATATTGAACGAATAAAAGTTCATTGGCAGAAAACTTTTAAAAGTGGAGTTTACCAATCCTAATAATTTAATCAATATTTTCATCTCCATAATTTATTCAATGGAAAGAACCTTTTATGAAACTTTATTTGCCAAATAACTGTATAATACTTTGAGTGATAAAATAATGGTAAACTGAGTTTCTTTTAGGATTACCATCTCGGGGCATGAGTCCGACATGACCCACCAGTCTGTCCCTAGGCCGGTTGGTATCTATGATTCCTCTTGTAAAAAAAAAGGTTTTCTTCTCAATATCTCATCTGGGTATTTTTTTTAGAAACCCTGATAAATATAGGCCGAAGATTAAAATTTTTCCTTGAAACCTATTTAATTTAATAAATAAATACTTTAATAATGATACACTTTGTTTACAGGAATCATGCAGCAGAAGAAATAATTGCAAATTCCTTCAAATGCAATGTTTGACGTGTGTTCTATGGTTGGTTAGTAGATCTATCAATGCGTCGCCGCTGGGGGCCGAGAAAACTCATGAGCAGTAACCAAGTTAATGAAGTAAGAAGGCGATGAAATTTGAAATAGATTAACTGGTTCACCATTAACTCGTTACCGTACAGTTTACACCTATCAATCATAAGTAAGTAATTATTTTAAGTTAATCTGAACTCAAAGCCCTGAGGGATTATTTCAAATCGTAAAAGGTTATGTGAAGATGACTGCTTGATTGGAATATCAATTTAAATTGATGTTTAATTAAAATTTGTGTAATAAAAAGTACAATTTGTACATTTAATTATATTTTGAAAAAAAAAAATACACATATATTTCAAAATACTACGCACGTGTGTGTGTGCTATGTGTATTGTGTATTGTGTGCTACATGCTTTAAAACTGTAATTATTGTTATTGATCGTTTAAGTTTAAAGGAACGGCAAAACCACTTCTTTTTTATGAGTAAAGTTTTTGCCCCTGAAAAAATACCCTTTGTGCACCCTGAAAAAATACCTTTTCCATGAAAAAATACATAAATCTTAAGATATTTTGGGTCAAACGGTGTTCAAACCAGTGTTATACATACTAATATTTATTTAACATATATATTGAAACAACATCAACACCTATGGCATTGCTTGTGTTACAGGAGACAGTAGCCGCCTACCATCATGTGGACATAAATGGAATACATTTAAATAAACAGAAATGTATACAAAAATAAGAATTTGTTTATCATTATAATACTTAAAACGGAACTTTGTAATTCTACTAATTGCCTTCAGTATTTTGTTTCTATACCTAGCTAATATTTAATGAACTTCAGTGTACTTTAAATTCCATCACAATCTTAGGATTGTGATTAACAATTAATGGTTAACAAGTAATTTTATTGGCATTACTTAAGTGCCATAAAATGAATAGGGACGCTAATAATTTGCCATAGCCTCTAACGGTTACATAGGTTTATTACGAATGCTCACTTGTGAGTTTACAACCGTCTGTCCGGCCACGGACAAAACATTCTCTCCCATTGTGTTCTATCCCGATTTTCCACATTTATGACGTGTGGACGGTTGAAGTGTTAATAACTCTCACATTTACCTTGCAAAACAACAAGAAGATTTCTACAAATTTATCTTTTATTTTTAAGTTTTATCGTTATTCTCATAGAGTTATGATGTTGTGCACTGAGTATATTTCATACTAGCTGTTGAACGCGACATAGTTCGCGTAAGTTTATAAAATATACTCCTATCTTACTCCTTGATAATGTAGCTTTCTATAGGTGAAAGAATTTTTAAAATCGGTCCATATTTTGAGTTTAATCATTACAAACAAAAATACAAACATACAAAAATTCAAATCTCTCTTTATAATATTAGTATATGTTATTTTCTGTGCATCCTTGTTATACGTAAAGTTATATTTATTATTTAATTTTTTTATTTAAAAATCAATGTCTTCTTCGGACTCCAAAATAACTCTGGAAGTTATAATATATCTCAGATGTTATATTTTACGTGAGCACCAGTATATAATATAATCTTTTATTATTAATATTGCTAACACGATGTATCCTGAATAAATGTATGACGGTAAAAGTTGGTTTAGCTACTTTTACCGTCATACGATTTACAAGTTATTTGAAATGGCACACCATATTTGTACAATATTGAACCGCTAATTGTTAATTTGTGTCGTGTGACGAACGAATTGGCGTGCCGGCAGTCATGTGTAACGACAGATGTCCCTTTACTTGCAGATCCCGAATTCGCAGAACTGCGGCCACACGCAACGCTCTCTGTCTTAGATCTTTATTATAGCATAATTCACAAAGCGTCCGATGCCGAGTCGGTATAATCTGTTTCTTTCGACTAACTAACTACATATCTTTGGAACATTCATCATTGCATTTCAGCTCTCGTAGAATTTTTGATATATTTTTTCAAGGGGTTCAGGCCACTCATCGTTCGAAAGTTTTTTCACCATCGTCAGCTTTCATCGTCAGCCAACAAAGATCAATTTATAGACAAAAATCTTTTAAATTGAGCCTCAGCATACTGGATCGCTAGCTCTCCGTTACAGCTGCTTGCTTAAGCTTATCTGATTGAGGTCGCTAAAAGCTGTCCATAATGGTTCTGAAATGGAACTATCTGTCTATCTATGTAAATAATAATAAAAAAATGAATCGCTAAATGTGTTGCTAACATGTTGCTAAGCGCAAAACTCGAGAACGGTTGGACCACTTTTATTTTCAAGCATTCGTTGAAATCCGAGGATAGGGTCTTATAAAATTTCCAAATAGTTTGGAAAAATTTCCCGGAAAACACAATTTGGATAATTACCATGAGCGGGTCGCTTGTTTAGTATACAATATACGTTTTCATTTTAAATGCTTTTAAGATACAAATTATCATTAAATTTATATGTATAAATTAATTTAAATCGCAATTAATTTTAATTTAAAATGTTTGTTTGTCTACTTAGTAATTATGCGGAGGTTACTTACTGTTTTTCACATACAGTGACAATATATGAACAGAGGCGCCTCCGTTTCGTGACACAACGCAGGCTGATCAAAGAATTTGACGGATCGCATGGCGTGATAATCGGTTGCGAGGAGAAATTATTTAGTATGGCCGATTTAAGATCAGTTCAGTGTATATGTATATATGTATATGTGTAGGATTTGTTTTAAAATTAATTAAATAAAATGATTAATTTTAACAACATTGACCCTCAATATTAAAGGTTAAAGATCGTCAGATAAATTACGATAAAAGGTCTTAAGAAAATCTAAATGTCCCATAAGACTAAGAGTAGTAAGTAACCACTGAAGTGAAGACCTGACAATTTGCATTGGGTTAGTGAAGTAGACAAGTCCATACCTCCTCACTTCGATTCGAATGGAGATCTGCTCACAGCGGTAGACATAAAACAATTATATGGACCGATATAAATACAGGTATTATGTAAACAAAAAACGAATCACATCAATACAAATGCAGTCGAACATGAAAGGCAAACGCTATAAATCATAATCCCGCAAAACCACTCGACAGATAAAAGCTTTCATTCATTTTATTATTTTGCTCATACTCCGGACTGTAATCCGAAACATTGATGCGATGCCGACGTCTGCCGCTTCAATATAATTTGACAAATCAATATTTATTCAGGCTGTGCAATATCGGAATTAGTATATAAGGCATTTCTATTATTATGTTCGTTCTCTCAAGAGTAAATGTGGTCCAGCGTCTGTTTACAGCGCTAATTTAACTTTGAAGAAAATTGATATCAATAAATAAATATATACATTTTTGTGCGTTTTATATTTCATATTTTACGACGACTGCGCGGCTGTCTTGCGGATTTTGTTTCGCCCTTTTTTGTGGATATCGAACTGGGTTAACTGGGATATTTGAAAGAGGCCGAGGATAGCCGAGGCTTGTACCTAGTTTTTAGATAATGATGAATGTAATATTTTATTGTTTTGATTTTGAGATACAATTAAATTTTTGTTAATCTCAGGCATTTTTTATAAGGCTGATGGACATTGTCTTTTAGATTTCATACAGGCACATAAAAAATGTAATAATTTACCCTTTGTAACCCCTTTTTGATCCGCGTTAATATCCTCATTAAATATTACATTCTAATTACAAGAACACGCGTCAAGTTTATAATTTACTTTATACATAAAATACAATACATAGGAAGGGTTCCAATAGATATGCATCAGTTAAAGTAGGGGTCTTTTGTGCTTCTCATTTTACGTAACTACGTGCTCATAATTTGAAATTATATAGTGTTCTATAATTTGGGAATATATATTTGAGACAGCCCGTTTGGCGGCAGTAACCACCCTCTTACAGAAGACCACCGTAAAATAACAGCACGTGTGCTGTAATGTTTCAGTGAGTGAGGAAAGGGTGCCGGAGTCTTAGCACATATGTATCACATCGAAGTCGATAATGGTTTGCAAATGCGCTATCTACTTAATTATCCGGTTTCTTTTATTAGTAATCGGACCGACTGTATAGTATAGAATACTGGGTTCGCAAGTAGTCGTGGCAGAGCACATGCCGTCTGGCAGCAGTAACCACCCCCTTACAGAAGACCACTGTGAAATAACAGCTCGTGTATACTGTTGTGTTTAAGTGAGTGAGTACAGGATGTCAGAGACAATTTTCCTATCTTATCCTATCCTATCTTATCTCTATTAAAGTCACCAGTCCATTCACAAACAATATGGTTTTGCTTTTCTTAATAGGCGATGGTAGCCACCTACCATCAAGATGACCGTCAGACTGCTTGCCGTCCTTTTCATAAAAAAAAAATACGCCTGTTTGCTTTGAGTTTGTGCTAATGATCGTTTATTTTTCTTCAAGTTGCAGGGTTAAGCAGGGGCGATTCAAATTAAAAGAGAAACCGCGACTTTGTTAGCTCATACCAGTCTGAGTTAAAAGGTAACGAATAATAAAATTGCATTAAAATCGTAACTGTACCTATTATACATATGTATATATAAGTTAGGCGACCCGCCCTCAGCTTCGCAAGGATGCACTTTTTTATTAATTTTTTTTTTGTTATTTTTTTAATTATATTTCTGATGTTAAATTAATCAAAACACCAAGTCAATCGGAAACGACTCACCTCTCGATGTGACTATTCGCATTATCATACAATAATTCCTTCATAATATTATATAGAATGGTGCAATTAAATTATTTCATTACGTGCAATAGATTTATATGGCCTCTAATAAACGTAAATTAAAATTGTTAGTTTTCATTGCGGCAGGCGAGACTATCTGCGGTTTTAACTTCTAATAAATGTCCTCCTTCTTTCAACAAGATACGAGGATTAAAAAATGTAAGCGATTTCCGCCGCAATGCGACTCTCAGAGCGACTTTATTAAAGATACAACGTATCTTATACATTTATTACTAAATACACATTAACCTAATTGAAATGCTACACATGTCTGTGCGAAAATTGTGTTAATTATCTGCAAAATTTAAATTTGTTTTGTTACAATATGGACGTAATTTTATAAACAGAAACTTTCCCAGCTTATCGCTTTTTTCATTAGTGAAAACCTTATTAAAATCTGTTGTTTGGTAAGCGGAGAAACAGACAGAAACGGACAGCTAAAAAATAATATAATACATAAACCGTCGATAGAATATTCTATCGATTATGTAATTCTCTAACACTAACGAAGTCTGTAAATTATGGGTATTCTTGCCCAAATATCTAAATTTTCGTCTTCTATGCTTAAAAACTTTCTTTTAGTTTTTTTATTGAAATAACAATTTATAAAGAGAATATATGTATTATTATTAACAAAACGTGAATTTTCAGTGAATATTCTATATTAATTAATATAAAAAAATATACACAAAATATAACAAACGGATATGTTAAAGTAAGGCAGGCAGGCTCGACCTTACTTTGTGTATAGCTCTGCCTATAAACACTAGCCACACCAAGAAAAGATGCGGATTTGGTGCTGAATTTGATAATAATATTATATAATTAACAGGGGACAAGGCTTTAGGTATTTCCTGCCATCAGGCATAAGACACAATAATTATGTAGACTTATAATTACATCCCCTTCCTAAGGTCTGGCAGCTTATCAGGTATGCAAGCCACTACCTTAGACCACTGCGTATTGGCAGGACTTCCTAATGATGTTTCCTTCCCAGAGATTCCGTTCTTTATTTCTACCCCACACATTAAATAGAAAAACACTAAAGTACAGTCCCGAACGGAAAGTAAATCTAGACATTTCTTAATGCTTACGGAAGTGCATACTCCATGCAGTGTGTTTCCAAGAGAATTAGTCGTTCTTTTTTAAGAAAGAACCTTTTTTTTAAGAAAATGAAAACAGTTTTAAAATGCTACTTTACAACGTTTCTTTATCAATAATAATTTATATTACCAATGTTTAGTATTTTTCATTATTTAAGAAAAATGGCTCTAACAGAATGGAATTTTTTAAACGCGCCTGAAGGGAAATCGGGGGGACCCTTTTATCACCTGAGTTTATAAAAATGTTTATACGACAAATGTTATGGTATAAATTAGCTGACTGGGCAACCGAAATAAATTTTTTTTGGGGGTATAAAAATTAGTTTACGACCTATTCTCAGACCTGTCGAATATACACAAAAAATTTCACAAAAATCGGTCAAGCCGTTTCGGAGGTGTTTGGTTACAAACACTGTGACACGAGAATTTTATATATATTCATATTCATAGAGACTCATGATAAAACATCGCTTAAAACGTATAGGTTTATTTATATTTACGAAATTATTATGTGGCTCAGTATCCTCTTAATCAATAAAACAATACGCAGTGTATGTGCACTCCACTGATTTAAGTGTAAATAAAAATCTAAATTCATTTGAAACTTTATTTATCATTTAATTAATATAAATATTATATACACACGGTAAATTAAAAGGCATAGTAAGCAAGTGTGGAATCCCTACATCTCTACATCTGTCAAGAGTAACGTTATCGAAATGACAAATTACTTCTCAAAAGAAATTTATCGCTATGGGAAAATCTGCGTAAAATGAGCCATTGTTTTTTTAATCGCGAACGGCTTTTGCTTTGTAATAATATTTAACTCAGTAAACGATTCAAAAGTAATTTAAAAGAAAATATAAGTGTAATCCAAAAACTACAAGAACAAATTCTGATTAATTAGCTAATTTACCATTTTGTAGAAATGAAATAAAATTAATTTAAGTCCTATAAGAAAACAAAAAAACAAATAAAGAAAAAGACACGACATGAGTACTACTTAATAATTAAAAAAAACACATTAAATTTAAGTTTTTATTGGAATCCAATAAAAAAGTAAAAAGTAAATTAGTAAAAAGTTTCAAGCTAACTTAATAAATTAAGCCTTTTAAGTAATTATAAATTTAATGTAAATTTAATGCAATTTAAAAGCTTCTTAAAGGTACAGCTTAAGAATAATCGTAATTAATTATTCAAAAGGTTAATTTCTTTTCTTCTTTGATGAAATCGTGCCAAGGAATAAAATTGCAATATTTTTAATAAAAAATAAATTTAAGAAAAATGTGATATACAAAAAAGAAGACGGATTAAAACTAGATTCAAGTCAGCAATTGTAAAAAATAATTTTACATTTAATTAAGTTCCATTTCATCATAATTTTAATTAAAAAACGGCAACATCCACTAGCGAATAATAAAATAAATATTCTGTTATGGAATAAGAAAAATATTCAAATTTCAATTATAAACATTTAAATTTCACATTACTAATTACTAGTAAAAGTATGGCTTAAAACTTACCTTTCTAGGTTCAACATTATTGAAATGTCAGGTGCGAACTTTTAGAAAAAAATTACACTCTTTTTTAACACTCGAGTCGTAAGCGATATCGTTCGGAAATAGGAATAATCGTTTTGTCAACGTGCGCTCTGCACGATGGTTGCCGCGAATCTGCCGCATGCAGGCGACCACTTCGCGTGTCTTCAACTTGACATCAGGTTCCATGATGCATACCGTTGCATTTTCGACAGTAAAACCGAATGTTATATCTCTCTGTCAACTGCAATTATATCTATAAATAGTATTATATGGCACGCTAAGAACACTTAGCGAGGTTTGTCTGGTAATTGTGTTTTTTTGTCTATACAGGGCGTCCCAAGACTATGCGACATGAAGGGAAAGCACCTTAAATATCGTAGATAGGATATTTTGCTGAAAGAAGACTTTAAGCAAAATATAGCAAACTTTAACAAAAATGTATGAACATTTAATTTTTTCCGATCAAAATCAAGAATATTCAATTGTTTACCGTTAAATCAAAAATAGGTTGACTTCGATTATCCTAGCCTTAACAGTATGTTGTTGTTTATGAAATATTTGGTGAAAGTGTCCGTATATCACACTGTAAAAACACTTTTTCCACAGTCTCCGAAATGCATCGCTCGTTAAACCATCGCTTATCTATTTAATCCAATTAACAAAATTGCAGGTGCTTTGAAAGCGTATCATTATGTATTCACGGCGATATAATTTATCTATAATACGCTGTGAATTAAACTATTACGTATCACTTATGAACTATTATTTTGACATTAAGATAGTTTTAAATGCCTTATGTTCCTCTATACTTAACTAAGTAATTTCAATGGAAAGTAGACATATTGAAAATTACAAGACATGTATTTTGTTGAGAAGTTATTGAGAGGAAATCGTTGCAATTACCTATCATCAAATGCAACATCAGCTGTCTTTTGCAATAAGAAATGGTTTTAATCTGTATTTCATCTCCAAAATTGCTTTTTCGAATGCCAATAATATATTTTTTCTATAACAACATTACGTAAACTTACTTAATATTAAAAAATAACTGTAGTTACATAAATGGGGAGCAACACTTTGGTTGAATTCCCACAACTCGATAATATTTCACTCATTGCCTTCCCACGTATCCGTTCATCAGTTAATCCTCTCTGAAATCAGTAACCAATATGTTAAGTTGAAGGTAAGTTAAAAGCAAATTTACGGCATTATTAAGCTGGGTACGCAATAGGCGAATTATAAAAACTTGAGTAAGTATTATCCATTCCGAAAGATGAATTTGATGTCTATATATGAAAAAAATTATCGTTTGTTCGTTTAAAACCGCGAATCTACGAAAGTACTTTATTAAAACTTTAATTGAAACTTAATAACTGAGGCTTAGAACTCCGGCGGCGAGCGGTGTGGTCTATGTTTTCTCTTGGTAGATAAAATTGACAATAAATATGTTAAATAGCTATAAATAGTTAAAAATTTCTTATTTTTATCAAAATGAACACATTTCTGCAGAACTAGAACTGTATTGCAAAACTGAATAAAAAAAATATAATTTTTAACTTTAACGATGTAACCACCTTTCTATTGTCTATATAATATGATAAATATTTCATAAAAGAAACAAGCGAACTGCCTCGGTTTCGCACAATGAATTTTTTTCTGCAAGTTATAATGCAAGTTATAATAATTTTTTTAAAGTACCTACACAAGCCTTCCTCGTTTATAGCTTTTTTCTTATTATTGCAAACCGTATCAAAATCTATTGGATGGTCATGAAGAAGTTAGCTTAGATTAGACAGAGACAGACATAATTTTATATATAAAAGTTACAGTTTAACTGAATTTGTATTTCGTCAGATCTAATATTGAAACAAATTTTACAGTAACAACTTTTACACTAACATAAATAAGAGATTTCTAAAAAACCCATAATATAAAATGGAGTATGTCTTTCATAAATTGATACCTAATTTCAAGTAAAGTTCCTTTCGAGAAACCTGGAGTTGGTGTAAAAGTCGTTGCGACAATGCGAAGGATCAGACGAAACATCGCGGATTTGGTGGCAGACGTTTGATAAGGGGTCGCTCGTAGTCAACCAGTCGAACGCTTTTGTTGTATAGCTCTGTTCACTGCACCCGGAAGGGGCTCATAATCACTCCTCTCAGCTTTTACGTTATTATTACAAAACTCACAACCAAACACAGCCACTCAGCATCATTTTCAGAATGGCAATAACATATTTAGTTATTTATTTTGAAAGATTTGTAACCAAACGCAAAGACAAATATGAAGCAACCGAATGGGGAAATTAAATTGTGGATTTACTTAGTTAGATGATAGATATGCAGTTACATCATCAAACTGTATTCCCCGATTCGGTTATCATATTTCTCTGTCATATATCTATTTAAAAAAAATTAAAAATATTAATTGTACAATATATTAGCTACTGAAGAACTTCGTTTTTAATAGGGGCACTAGCCATGTAAGTATACTTTACCTACTATTCTGCAATTAGTCCTGCCTGCTATTCTTGCAGAAGGCAAGTCGGTTAAATTTAAATTAAGTACTTATATAATATATAATATACTTTAAAATAAAAATACAAATATTATAAAAGGTTTGTGACAGTTTTAATAACAATGATTTATTTTATTTTATTTTTTATTTTATTGAAACATAGTCACACAGCACTCGATACAAGAATAAATACATAATGTATGTTTAAATCATATTGCCAATAACGGACTTCTTTTTTTACTACGAAAATTGCTATGAACATTGAACATTTAATACTATACATTAATAATAATAATATTATCAGTTAATAGCTTTAATATAATGAAATATTTTATAGTATTGAATGATTTCATTCTGAAGTCTACAGTGAACGCTATCCTTAACTCTTTTTAAGTCGTTTATCAATGGCTTTGTACCCTGCAAATCGAGATACGAGTATCAAGAATTTCCGGAATTCAATAATGTACGAGTATACAGATTCCTAATAAATGTTTATTAAATCGATTATAAATAATAATAAAAAATCATTCATTTATTAATCTTCCAGATTTCAATCCATTCATACTACTAGAATTTTTTCTTTCTAAAGAAAAACAACTACACTCGAGAGTACTATTACCATATTAAATAAGTTTTCCGTCTAACTAAGTGTATCATAACTCGAGAACGGCTCAAAATTTTTGTGAATTTTGATTTGTTGACTGTCTCCTCCTCGAATAGCAGAATAACTATTAAAACAACGGAAACACTAAAATTTTTTTTTTCTCATACATTTTGTATGAAACAGGTTTTTTATCCAGAGGCGGTGCTAAGTTCGCCGGCTCAGCTAGTTACATAATATTTTACGTCATCAGCTAAGCCTTCAGAGGGCCTAGTGCGAGTTTTCAATCAAACGCATCGAACGCGTAAACTTCAATTTGTATGGGAATGAAGCAGACATACACGTTAGCCACTAGGTGGCGCTGCTTCATTCCCATACAAATTGACGTTTACGCGTTCGACGCGTTTGATCGAGGCAGGACGAATCTGTGATCACTAACGAGGCGTACTCGTATACTAAAGTATATATTTCGGTCCCTTTGACCGGTTTGTTGTATTCACATGCATGCGTTCATCGTTGGTATTACTTACACAAATTGAAATAATAATTGCACATCGGACAGCCAACTATTAATCCATCTTTCTCTTACCTCGCATTTATTATTATGGCAAAATAACTGGCAGTACGCACGTCGCGCCCAGACACCGGATTTGTCCGGAGTGATACATTAGATTTATATGTGCAAGAGTACTGTCACAAATAAAAGTGTTTTCATTAAAATATGTCTATGTACTTATATGCTGCTTTGTCTGATGGCCATCGAAATAATTTATCTATGCTGCTGGCATTGTGTACTCGTAGTTCCGAAAATTACCTTTTACATACAAACTTACCGTTTGTTACCGTCATCACAGCGATAAAGATGTCAGATATGTTCTCAGGCCAATGGTCGGCCTGCTTTATAAAGAAGATTGGACATAAGAAAAAGGGACGCGGTCGAAGTCGCGGGCAAAAGCTAGTCGTTTAAACAACAGAATAACAGAACATCGGCTATATTTTATAAAGACACGTGGCTGAAGTAGTTGGAAAAAGCTAGTATATTATAAATGTGAAAGATACTGAGATTGGATGTATGAATTATGGACATTTGTTACTCCAAAAAGTATTGATGAAACTTTACAGTAATACTTGTAATACAATATAATAGGCTATAATTTATAAAGTTACACGGGCTTAAAAATGTAGATTTATATGAGAATTATGGTACATTAATGATGCTTTAACATAGAATAAAATAATTTATAAATTAACTTAAATTACTGTTTAGATGCGCATTAAATAATACAAAGTTAATTAAACGCAAAAACCTATTACCGCTGTTTACTGCTTACAAGATCTATAAAATAAGTGTACACTCATTCTATGGTTCTAATTAGACCAAGCCAAATGTTTAAAGAACTTTATTCAAGCAATAAAATGTATTGAACTCTAAAAGGGTTTTAATTACAACACATTCACGGTTCAATGTAAATAAATTAAAACAAATCAGACTGGTAGGGTACAGTCCAATTAGATTAAATGAAGATTAAGTTTTTTTAATAAATGTTTTAACTTAACTATTAATTACTAGTGACCCGCCTGGACATTTATTTATTCAAAAACTAATATTACGAACCAAACAAAAACTTGCACTTCGTAACTTCTAAACGAAAGGTCCGATTCGAATAATTTCAAAAAGATTTTTACGGCCTCGCGAATTTTTTAATGAGTAATGAAACATGTAGTACATAATTTTATGTATCGTCAATGGTTTTCGCAGCCCACACCAAGTAATTATTTTTATAGGCAAACTTTTGATACCTTGATTTACCTTGGTTACATTGGTTACCCAATTCGTTGCCTTGATAGGATAAAGGATAACCGGATAATGAGTACTACTTTACCAAAACAGAAGAGGGGACACTGCCGACTTGTGTCGGACTCTTACCGGCTAAACTCCGACGACTTTCTTCTAGCGCAGCCGGAGATTGGCGACGTCACGGGAACGTTGTTACACGACATCCGCGCCCCGCTACTTCTGTGCAGCGCTGTGGGAGGACTTCGCTCCTAGGCGGAATCTCGGCGTACCCGAAAGTGGAGGTAAGCAGGCCATTTCGGAGGAGTTCAAGACTGGCGGTAGCCTCCCAAGACAACCACTCAGGTCCCGATCAAGGGGAGCGTTGGCAGACATATGACTTCTCCCTGCCTCTCTGCCGTTTCCTTACTCGCAAAGCGCTAGGAATCGCCTGCCACGCAAGATCACTGCCGACCATCACTTTCTCAACGGTCGAAAGCGAGGAAAACAGTATGCCCTGCCATTAGTAATCGCAATAAAACTCAACTCAAATTCTTTTGTATACGGCTGTATCCTGTGTATTAATGTGGCCAGTCCTTTTGCCTTGAGTCCGCCAATCGAACCGTAAGAGATAATAATTTATATTCCAATAGGTTCTATTATGTGAATCTAACTGATAAATCGCTTTTGAAAACCATCATCCTTGCGGAGTCTGTGTAACCAGCGTTGCATAAACTAGATAGTATCAGTTCTATCAGAGAATAATTTATATAATCATAATAACAAACTTTACTTTTCCATATTATCTCTTAAAAAAAAGAAATACAGATAAGAAATAATAAACACGATTAACTATAGATTAGAGGCTAAAGTCTGTGGCTAAAGTCTATCTAAAATCTGGCTAAACTAAAGTCACTGCCTTTATTCCTTTACAGTCAATCGTTTACTCACTCATCGAATCACAGCAGCATAGCACACAGTCATGCTGTTATTTTACCGTTTTCTTCAGTAGAGAGGTGATTATTGCCAGACGATATGTCCAACTTATTTAATACGAATCGCAATGGAAGTTTTCCCACTCCTTTTATTAATGTATAGTAGAGCCAATTTCGACTTAAATCAATAATAATACTAGCTACACACTCCCGGGTTCGCCCGGGTTCAAAATAAAAACTATCCTATCTTTTAAGATGGACCAAATTACACATAGTAACGAAATTTTATCAAAATCGTTTAAGTAGTTTAGGAGTTCATCGAGGACACACAACGTGACACGCAATTTTTATATATATAAAGATTATGTTTAGAAGCTATAAGAATAAAGGTGCATAGCGCAGGCAATGGCTAGTATAAAATAAATTAGAGAGGAGAAATTAATGATTTATGTGAACACACCCTTATTCCAAAGCCGATGTGAGCTAAACTAAATAACGAGACCCATAAGCAAATCTCCTCAGTATAATCAATAACGTCTCAACACACCACAGGTTATCTCGGTATAAATATGTGATCATTACTAGTTATTACATTACCCTAGGAGACAAAAAGTGTATTTGCACGAACTACATTTGCCAGGTCGTAGCCAACACGCAACTGGTAACTGGTATCGGTGGGGGAACCGGCTGGTTAAGGTATTAACAGTGCTATGTGGATACGCAAATAAAAATCCTTAAACGACTTCACGGCATAAATAACGTATTATTACTGAACGTATGTTTATGTGTACTTGAATCTTGCTGGGATTGTTAAATCTAACAGCTCACGACAGAAATTTATCCCACGCCTGATTCAAATACAGAAAAAGCCATAAATACTAACATATTTGTATTCACATATGTGAATACAAATATGTTAGTATTTTTAAAGATCCCTCGAGAACTTTCTTCGTTAGTGAAAGAAAGGTAATCTATTTTCTCGTCTATAGGTATCCTTGACAATGTGTATGAAAAATTTAATGATGATCGTCTTTATGCTCAACATAAAGAAAAGGTAACAAACAAACTCACTTTCGCATTTACAATATTAGTTAGGATATAAGTTTATTAGAGTTAACTAATTAAGAAAAAATAAAGATAAGGGAAAGTTAATAGACAGTTTTGAACATTCGCTTGAACCAGATATGAGGTAGGCAATTAGCCAATCTAGATGAAATTGTTTCCGCGGTCATTAGGAAGAAAATAGTATATCGAACCGAACCATCTCTATGCACACATTAACTAACAAGACAATGAATGTGCTCTACGATATCTTAATTAGATTATGTTAATATGTTCTCAGTGGCAAGTCGAAATTTTTTTTTTGTTCATATGTTGTAGCAAGAGATACTGCATTCCCTTACACCTTGTAGTCTGTACCGCAACTTCAAACTTAGTCAGGGTACCATTACCTCGCATATTTATTTATTATTTTAGCAGAAACAACTTTAACAAATAGGCTAACAGAAGTATCCAGCTGGGTTGGGCTGCTTTTGGGAAGCTACGTCATCTCTTCTCATCATCACTGTCGTATCGTAATACACATATAATCAGTGCGTCCTGCCAGTAATGACATATATGCCGAAACGTGGCCTCCAACAAAGTCGCTCAACGTGCTATGGAGGGGAATATGTTTGGAGTTTCTTTAGTGGATAAAATCAGAAATTCTGAAATTCGCCATAGAACCAAAAGGATCAGCAAGCTGAAGTGGAAGTGGCTGGTTACGTCTGTGTCAGAGCGGATAACCGATGCGGTAGACGAGTTCCCGAATGAAGGTCACTAATTGGAAAAACGCAGCGTAGGGCGCCCTAAACAAATAAACCCTTTAGCTTTATTATAACAACTTTTTTTAATATAAAATTTGTTTGAAATTAAAGTCGTTTAAATCGGTAAATGGTAAGAGGTTACTTATTTGATGTCAAACATATTTTTGAATGACTAATTTAGTAAAGAAACATGAGTAGCTCGTTTACAAAATACTCGTAATACAAAATTGTATCTAATAAAAAACGGACTATACCTACTATTATATAGTTAATTTGGAGATTTTTGATAAAATTCCAAGTCCTACGTTTTAATTGTCTTTTAATTAACTGTGTTTGTGTCACCAACACATGTTTGTTTATTAGCAGATTTAATTAAAAGTCAATATGTTTTGTAGATTGTAGATGTTTTGTAGTTGATTTGTAGATAAATATCGTAGAGCCCATTCTAGGTTTTCACCTTTCTTATGACAAAGAAGTTTCCCACAGAATTTTTCCCAACTAAGTTA
Organism: Synanthedon myopaeformis; assembly: GCA_944738685.1. Lineage (NCBI taxonomy): Eukaryota > Metazoa > Arthropoda > Insecta > Lepidoptera > Sesiidae > Synanthedon > Synanthedon myopaeformis. The sequence goes on along the minus strand of OX122924.1, from coordinate 8,607,610 downwards.
CGGACACCTTGTAACCCCAGCTAGACGATAGAATTTAATTCAAATTCCTAATTCAAATGGAACACGACGATTTTCCATCCAATTACACCTAATCGCAGAGAATTGGTTGGTCGAAGACGCGATGCGTTTGGCCGGTCGCCAGCCAATACGCTCGCCATGTTGCCTATACTATTAAACTGAGCTAATTATGAATAATGAATAGTACCAGAGAAAGTAATCACATGTATAATTTTCAATAGTCTACGTGACATCCGTTCTACCTACTTTAATCCAAGCTTACCTATTTACAGACGGGACTTATTCCAAGAACCTAGTTAGATCTTCAAAAAAATTATCAATGGTTTTTGTAACATATATGTCTGACTTCATGAAAAATATGTTTCCATTTGAATTTGTAATTGTATTCAGTTCATTCGGCAATCTCTAAACAAGTAGAACCGAAATCCAATTGTGTTTCCAAAGCGGTGATGTTTGGCAAATTTATATAGGAAAACGGTCATTAGTTGGACTAGAAACGTCGATAACAGAACCAACTCCTTAAGGCGCTGTTAAGAGCCAATTGGAATTGAGCGAGTAGGTAGAGCAAAGATTTAGTCCCCGCACCACCCGCACTTAGAGATCGCGTGAAACGAGTCAAAGACTAAATGAAGTAGAGTGGTAACATTTGATATTGAACATATTATGCCTAACTTCACAAAGCATTTTTGAGGTGCGTCAGCAAAAAAAAAAACTGATTAACTTTTATTTATAATATACATTATATTTATTTTAATAATATATTTTATTTACAGTGAATTCTAGTTTTATATCATATGGGGATTTACAGACAGCTAATATTTACTGAAACCAACTACATATTTAGCTGATAGTAATGAACGGTTTTATCAAAAAACATAGTTATGGATTCCAAGCTAATTTGATATTAGATATTAAAAAATAGAAAGAAAATAGGAAAATTGAATAATTCTAGGGCATGTTCTTTAATGGGAGTTGTCGAGACTATAAAATATTTTTTAAGAAAAAAATGATTACTATCGATTCTCAATCAGCGGAGATATCGCGTAACATACAAAATAAAAACAGACAGGTATGTAATAAATTTATCGAAAAAACTTATTTAAAAACTAAAAATAAGAACACAAATTAGAAATTTAAATTCATTTATTGTGATCCTTGCTTACAAAGTTTTATATCCATCCATATCCATACTATGCACACGTTTCCCGCCACCAGTGAGGCAGTGAGGTCATAATCTTGATTTGAGTTATACATTTTCTGAAACTCAAAGGGTATTTCGTATCTGTCTTCAAATGTTCAATTTTGTTGCACAAATTTCTTAGAATGTGATTGCGACATTAAATTTTTTGAACCGTAACATGCGGATAGGGTCGCCTCTGTAGCAGGCTTCAGGATTACTTTCTAAATGATTATTCGCTCCAGTTTCAAATTCTTGAGCCTCTGTGCACCTATAAATAAAAACAAAATTACAATATTATCAGAAGGTACTTCAATACCTCCTGTACTAGTAAACCTTTGCTACGAGACATTTTTAGCGCAAATAATGTGGGATATTATTGATGTAAAAGAATAATATTTTTGTAAAAAAGTAATAATAACAAAACATAATCGAAGACACATAAGACACCGTTAGCACTTTTTTGTTGTTGCAAAAGTATAAAAACAATATGTACTGTACTGACAATGGTCAAAGGCCCGCTCCGTAAGTTCAAGCCATATTCTTTCAAAAAAAGTCCTACAATAGTTTTATTTTCAACAATAGAAATAATAAACAAACAACTGTAAAGTCAAAAATTTTTAATGTACATATCTTATAATTTATTTTTTAGTAGCTATTGCCCGTGATTACTTTCGCGTGGTCTTCAATCACATATAAAAAATATTGATAGGTGACAATTTGGGAAAATTTGAGGAAGGCTGAAAATTTGGGATTACATGTATTTTTATGGGAAAATTTATAAAAAATAATAATAAAAACATTAGGGGTCCATAGTCTACTACGAAAATTATAGTTTCGGCGTGTCCATCCGTCTGTCCGTATGTCAGAGCTCTCTTATTTCTCAAAAGAAATGATGAACTGGATATTTTTTGTACAATCGAACGAACATGGCACATATTGTATGCACCATGTATATAATGTACATACATACTTACTTATTATATATTTTTTTTCGATTCTGCTAAAATATTATCAATGTCGTGAGTTTTTTTCTTTCTTGACCTAAATCGAACAGAAAAAATACATATAATAATAATGTATTTATACAAGTAGTAAACATTACATATAATAAAATATTTACTTACATTACTTCATGCATTTTTTGAGCTTTTAGAGCTCTGGCTTTCTTCACCTTATTAATGTTCGGCATTTTCAATATACATATATTATAAAAACGATACACACTACCACTAAATAATATCCTATCAAGTTATCACAATAATTATGTACTATATTATAATATAGGTGTCCATTCATGCCCAACAAATTATTAAAAATGTCACTTCAAAACAGTGTCATATCTGTTTACCACCCGCTCAATGACAATAATGATTCGGGAGAGGCTAAAGCCGGCGCAGCGACGAGACGCACAACCCACCCGTACGACGATCAGCGCTATACTGCCGCCCGTCGCCCTCGCACGGACCCGCTAAATCTTTGTTTACGTAAAACAAGATAAATTTGGATAGCGGCTTGAAAAATTATTATTTTAAATAATCATATGTACACTTTATAGGTCTAATCCATACCAACATTTTAAAAAAAGAATAATGTAAATACTCCTTGTCATTTAAAAGTAGATGCAAATTTTCAGCCAAAAACGACTTCACTTTAGATTTTTTTTTCACATAGTACCGGTCAACTGCCGCAACATTGCCTGCAATTTGAACATTTTGTTGTATATCATACAATTGGTACAATAAATGTTAACTCTTAAAGACAGCCTAGCAAAGTTTAAACTATTATTTTGAAAATTGTTCACATATTTGTGCATTAATATTAAAGAATTGTATGATTTTAGCATTTTTGTCAATAGGCAAAGATGGGACCATTAGTCCTAACATTGCCTGACTCACTAAGACCATTTAAAATGTCATATTTTCAGAACAAGTTCCCTCAAATATGATCCTTAAAACTTGGACCATGATGTCACTGTTAATGTATCGCTCTAGAAGAGTTATTTATCTCAGTATATGACGAGGCAATGTTGGGAAAGGATTTTTTAAAGATTTCATACAACCGTTCATCGATGCACAGGGTTGACACAAACACCATAAATATTTAATAAGGAAATTTATTTAATAGCTACCGCATCCGACTAAAAATTAAAAAGAAAAGTAACAGAAATCATTTGGATTCAGTGGATGAATCCCAGTAGCACGAAAACCGCTCATTATTACTTTGGTTTGATTGTTTTTCGGCCTCATACGAAGTAAGGTTCTTGTTTTGCACTAAATCGACAGCTACTCGCAGCAGACTTTCTTCATAATCTTTATATTTTCGAACACCGGGCTTTCTTCGGTTGTTCATTATTATTTCCTAGAGAAAACAAGACAAAAGTTTTTTTTTTTAATTATAACACTAGAATTATATTAATCTATCAATCAGACACCTATTTGTGACAACCCTACGGTAGGCAAAGATTGGTACTATAATTTAAATTACATGTCTTATCTTTGCCTAATTGAAGTTTATCGAAAATCTATAAGAATAATGTAAACATTACTTACTCAGTCTTAAAACAGAAACCCTCAGCTTCAAGAATATCGTAAAAACAATAATCAATAAGCAAAATATTCCAATTTATATCAAAAGTTTTTCGCAGTGTAAAAAACCTGGCCACGTGCGGTGATGTTTGACAACTAATGACGTGAATTCCGTGACATTTTACAAAATGGCGGCTCACTTTTTGAGTTACCATATAAAAATTTTAAATAACTGCAATGTTCCGAAACTTCTATACAAATAAATAAAAAAATTATAAGCACTTTTTCATTTTAGGCAATGTTACGCTATAAAGGCAAAGTTGCGGCAGTTGACGGTAGTTAAATAGTTTGAACAATATTATTTGTACCTTATATAGATAAAATATCAATAAAAAACATATATTTTTTTCGGAAATTTATGTTGACTTATGAAAGAGTAGATAGCCTCTGAACATCCGGTTTGGCAACCGATTGGCTCTTAGTAGCGCCTTAAGCACACTCAATGAGTATATGCGCGCTCCCCTATCCCCCCGTATGAACGGGGTGGAGAAGAGTGGTCCGGTGGTAACTACCGATAACCCTCTATGACTTTCCGCAAACGCCACCTTTTCCGAGGACCACTCACTGACTTTTTACCAGGTCAGTGGACCGAGGATGGAGGAATTTCCTGGGGTGCGCTAGGCCACCCTTTATACGATGGGATGAGATTTAGCGCTCCAGAAAATCTCCTTCCGTTTGAAATAAATCGCTTTTGCGAAAAACTAAAATTTGTATGGAGACGGGATTAAGGGATCGAAATCCCGAAAATCGGGATAGCCTCTAAGAAGGAACACGCCATGGCCACCGACCACCTATCCCGCATGGTTTTGGAGATATATTGTCTTTATTGTATGTATATTAATTAATATATAATATACATACAATTTATATCACACATAGAATAAAAACAAGCTTTTCAATCTACGAAACCAGCTGAAAGTAGACCTACACTAAAAGAGGCTCTTGTTATCTAGTAATTTAGAATAACGTGTTATGATCACTCAAATTTACGACAAACCTAGAAAATTAAATACTAAAAAGGTAGGTACTCAATACAACATAATCATTTGTTTTAAGAGCGTAATTTCCTTTAGTTAATGTCTTTCAAGTTAGTTAAGTTATTGCATTATATGGAATCTTGGTATGAACACTTGAACAACATCTATTCTGTTATTTAAAACTAGCTCTGCGCTGCGGTTTCAAACGCCCTTTGCCGTTTAGTTTTATTATCGTAGGCAATGAACTTTAAGGCTCTACTCGATTATGCCCGGCAGCCAGCTTCTTCCACTAACCACCGCATCCTTTTGCTGGCGACATCTACTGTTTTTTACTCGGTTCCGATCAAGGGGTCATGCTCAACTTTTTAGCAATGCAAAAAGAATCAGTCAAATTTAGTCATTCTTAATCTGTTTTAAGAATCCTTAATGTAAAAATATATTTTTTCAAAACCGATTGCTGCTTTAGAAATTTAAATACTTTGTTTCTTTGGCTTTACAATTCATCACAGTTTTTTGTTAAGTGTTTACCGAAACAAGCATTTACCAATCGGCCGGAAATAAGTGTCTGTATTTCATGTACCTACAGTAAAAAAAGTATAATGTCATATATTTTTATTGGCGATTTTTCCAAGGCTACAGTCATGGTGATTATGCTCTTTAGACCTTAATTAACGTGTATATATCATCACAACGTGACATCTAGCAAGCAGCTTCATAAATATAAAACCGCAGGCGCCTCCACTGAATTGCAAACTGGCCTCAATGGAATATTGAATTCGCGGTTACTTTGCAAAACTTGTTGGCTATTTTGAATTATTACTTATATGGATATATTTATCGCATTCATTAAGTCACTGAGTAAATTTTCGCGTTGTCGTTATCTATGAATTTTAAAAGAAGCTGGGCACGCTCAACGTGCAATTGACTTCTCTTATCATTACCTCCGTACTCTGATAGTGATAGCTATATAGTTCAAATTCAAATTCAAATAATTTATTATTATCATAACACGTTACAATTTCAGCAACAAACCCCGGTCAACACACTTGGCAAACCTGTATCGTGAGGACTTATGATCTAAGCAACAGTTTAATTGTGTTTTGATTGTGTTATGTTTTTTAAAATGTATTTTAATGTACTTATGTTGTTTAGGAGTTTTTCGGTGTTATATTTCCTTTCTCTTTTACATTATCGATAGCGTTACTGCGACCCATCAGAGGTTACAATCATGATGGTAACAATCTACTGAAAACTACTGGCGGATTCTACTGAAAACAGTACCTAAACAAAACAGTTTAGATCAAAGACAGTAAGTATTTATTTGCCAGATCCATAAGCAATTAGAGAGCTCTCTATCTGCGAACTATTTGATCGAACATTACAAAAATACAAATACGCATATCTGATGATAAATTAATGGATGTATATGGTCAATGGTAACTGGTGATAGTGATCAAAGTAAACATACCTAATGACTGATAAAGAGTTAATTGCTTGATTAATGAACTGGAATTAAGTTTCTATGAGCCATTACACTCTCTAGCTGCACGCTCCGTCACGATACTGGACAAGGTTTAAATACAATTTTCCGATATTACCATAAAAGTTGTGGGTCACTGGTGATCTGGTATAGCAAGTACAGTTGTCAAAATAATGAAACACTATGCGAGCAAGTAATTAACACACACCGAGTATTGATTAAAATTGCAAAAAAGTGAGAATGCTTACAAAATGACGATTTGGAAAGGAGTATGGATGAGACTGCAGGAATTGCAGGAATTTAGTAGTGGCAGGTCATACTGCGTATCGCAGTCATTTGGGCAGTCCGTCTGGCGGCAGTAAACACCCCTTACAGAAAACCATCGTGAAATAACAGCACTTGTTGACTTGACTACAGCAGTAGCAACCCTACTGCTGTAGTCGGCAACGCACTTGCAGCACCTATGGCTTCGCTTTTGTTATAGGCGCCTACCATCAAAGTGACTGTCTGCTTGTCTGCCGAACTTAACATGGAAAAAAAATTGCAGATGTTGTTCACAAATATGTGAATCTGCTAATTGTGTGCATATAGTCACGAAGAAATCAGTGTTATCAAAGATGCTGGCTGTTTATCGATGGGGAAAAATCAACTTTAGCTAAAATTTTTAATCTATAGAGCTCGTAAATATGGTTCACAAACAAATTGTATTATAAAAGGCAGTCGAAGCGCAAAACTTGAGAATACTTGTCCATCATAATTAGTTATTTATAACCGTTCATATCTGGTAGTCCTGCCTGGTAGGACTGCCTATTCTCTTTACGTAAGCCCGAAAAACATAATATGAAATTGTTGACAATGACAAGGTAACATTGGCAATTGTAATACTTTAGTCTATCACAATATTTTTATTTGTGGGGTGAGCACTCAGAAAAATTTTCCTTGGGAGCCGCAGGCCTAATTTGTTCTAACTGTACCAAGTCTGATTTATACGTTATTACTACAACGCTCTCTCGTGGGCATGTATGTGGAAGCTTTAGATAATTTTTTATGTGGTTTTAATTACATGGAACTTTAAGTGCGTGATCTCGATTACAAAAGAAAGTCTACGGCATTCCTCAAATAATTTCCTAACAAAGACTAAATTGTTTCTTAGAAAGAAACTTAAGAGTGAAGTGAAAAGAAATGGTTGAAAGTTTTTCTTTAGTGACGATACATTAAAACATTAAGTAAGTGCCTTAAGACACTTGTAATAAAAGCCATTCCTGGTTTTTAAATGTTTTTGAAAAATTGACAATCAAATTCCTATTTACAAAGGCAATTGGGAAATTAAAATTGAATACAGTTAATTAAGGCATTTACAAAATTTTTGTATGTTAAGTTCATCAGATAAGCTGTCGGTCCACTTGATTGTAGGTGGCCACCGTCGTCGCCTAGAACAAAAGCAACGCCACAGGTGCTGCAAATGCGCTGTAGATCATTTGTAGTCCCTAACACAGATAATTCTTATTTAAAATTTCCAATGTTTTCATTATCGTGAAATAACAGAATGGTGCCCCAGACAAAACAAAACAAAGAAAGGGAGACAACGTCGTAGATGGGAGGATGACATTAGAAGAATAGCGGGAATTACTTTGAGAAGACAAGCATAGAACCACGGTCTATGGCAAACTCTGGGGGAGGCCTATGCTGGAAAGCAAGATAATCTTCACATACCGGTGTCAGATCAATATTCATTGTAATAGGTTAAGTTATATAGTATGTAAGATTATTAAATAAAGGCTATTATTATTTTTATTATTATCAAGCTTTTTTCGTTACCTTTAAAATGTTATTTGTATCATTTAGAGCATTACAGTTTGCTGTACTGCATAATGCTCGAAACGCATTGTTGTGATTTGGGCCATTGTCAGTGCAACGAGTAGAAAGCTCTTGCCCAGTGTAGCTCAGTGTCGATAGCTAATTAGTAACGCTTGAGGCAAAGTAATTAAGCACAGTTTTACCACTTTTAGTCGTCATTCGTCTTAAACTGCTGGCAATGTTCAACGTTAGAACACATTAGCTTTCTAATGTATTTAAATTATACACTTGAACATCGCCGTACATGTAAATTTAGAAGATTTGCATACAAGGTAATTTATAAAATGGTAATATTGTAAACAAATTTTAAACATAGGTTGTCGATTCAAACGTAAATCGCTTAATTATTTCAAAAACACAGACACATGAGCTCGGAAATATAGACGCCGGCAGGGAGTTCCAAACCTTGGCAGTGCGCATTATAAAAGAGTTTTAAAGCGCTTGTTCCGAAATAGAGGGATATCGACAAGATGAGGATGGTAACCAGCCGTACGTTTGTATGTCCGATGGAAGAAAGGGGTAGGCGGTATGGTTGGAACACATCAAAGATTTTTCGCAGTTGAACACCCCAACCCAACTCAATACCTAACCATTCGGTAGGTAACCCCGATAGTGACAAGAGTCTTAAGACGACATTCAATACAAAAGTGATATGAAGTAGTTAAATCAAACAATTGATTAGATTTTTGATGGTTCATTTCCAGACAGGAATTATTTAAGTAAAACCTTAGTTTTTTGGAGCATTGGATCCTCTCCCTGTCAGTCATCACACCATTGATATTTTGGTCTAGCTATAATAGAAATACTAAGCTAAATTCTTTAAAATAACGAGATACATAAATGTAGATAACAAAAGCATTTATTAATTTAGAACATTTTTAAATATTTTTTTTCTAACGGTCGTCAGACAACGGTCCTCAGGAGCTGCAGTGTGCTGCAGTAATGATAAGGGATTAGAAGGGGATAAAAAAATGGGCTCTGGCATCCCTTACTCACTCGATAACACAACCGATAAACGATATCGATAGTGTTCCGATAAACACAACACAACACATGCTATTATTTTACGGTGGTAAGTAGGTACTAAGTGGTTACAGTCGACAGACGGGCTGTTCAGTATATGACTGCGAAATGCAGTATGCCCTGCCAGTACTTAAATACACCAGACCAGAGCCAACTTTGAAAAGTATCCAGCCAACTTTTTCACATTTGCTCTTATCGGAAATGAACCCGGGTGTCAGAGTGCTAAGGTAAGCTCAAGGAACATATATACTCTCTAGCGAGAGGGTAAGCTCCTTAACCACTATAACAACGGACTCATTAAATCAAAATAGAAGAAAAGTAATTGTACAAAATAGTTTCAACATAAATCTTAATACCTTATTTATACATAACGTAAGGCCATGGATTCTCTAATTAGTGTTATTACCTACAGTTGTTCATTACGTAGTTCCTATCTTCCGTATAAGCTTGTTAAGTTAGCTGTATTACCTGCGAGGTTTCGTAGTATCGTTACCTCGATATAAATTGTAGATACGAGTACTACCTACTACGTCATTAGGTTATATTTAGAAAGAAGAAAGAAAGAAAGAAAGATTTTTATTCACGCAACACAAAGACACAAACATAATACAAAAAATAAATTAATATACAGGTAAAAGAAGTGTGTGTCCTGGCGGCAGTGAATCGGATACTGGCTCAGCATTGTGCTGAGGTGCTAGACAAGCACCTGCAGCGCTGATTTTCAGCCAGCACCGTTTGGGACTCAATACAAAACATCGACGCTACACAAACATAATTATTCTATACACTATACAAACATACTTTATACAAAATACAAACATATTTAATAAATTATTTAGATATGATTTATATACGGAAATAAATAAATGAAACAATTGAAATACATGGATAAATAATATAAACAAAACTTATAATATATATATATTGGTTTAGTTGTGGGGATTTAAATTTATTGAAATTAATTCTAAGAGTCACTGTACCTACCTACTTAAAATTACTGTAATTATTCAAAGAAACAATAATTGAAAAAAATTATAACATATAGGTACGAGTACCTAGGTATATTTTAATTCAAATAAAAATAAAATATTGGAATGTAATGCTAATTTTAAAGAAGCTTTCTGCAACTGACTTATTCAATCTTTTTGTTCAAGCGTAAATTTTTATTTTTAGCTTTTTGTTCAGGACGAAAGATATCCTTTCTGTGTATCTAATAACGTGTACGCAAATTTCAAGATAATCGGTTGACTAGTTAAGGCGTGAAGCGTAACAAACAAACAAACTCACTTTTGCATTTCGCATAGAATTAGGATATTCTAGTTTTAAATAGTAGGTAAGACACGGATCTTATAAAATTAATCTTACATAAATTAGTCTATGGTTAATAAGGAAATTTTATCTATTGTCTCTTTTTTATAACTCTAGAATTATTCATCCAATAATATTATTCGTATAAATAATTTTAAAATAAAACTTAAATCCAAAACTAAATTTTTATGTACCATTATAAGAAAAGAAAAGAAAAAATCTAGAATCCAAGCCACACAATGTATAAATAAAGAAAAACAAACAAATATGGCGGCGGCACCCCCCGTCCCCCATCCCGTGTAAGTAAATGTCACTAACACTAACAGTCGAATGGTATCTAATATCTATCTATCTAAACATGATCTAAACTCAATTTCTATGGAAGAGTGAATTTAAATTATTAGGAAAATCATACATACATGAATGAATAACAATCATGTCTTCAACGGAACCATCTCAGAACAAAACTTGGGAACTGTCTTTGTATGAATTACATCGTACCCCGCAAGAAGTTATTACAGATGCAACCGAAATTGCAGTATCTCCGAGAAGCTTACACAGCGAATTGATGTGTCCAATATGTTTGGATATGCTCAAGAAGACCATGACGACCAAGGAATGTCTCCACAGATTCTGTTCCGATTGCATTATAACAGCATTGCGATCCGGTAACAAGGAATGCCCGACATGCCGAAAGAAATTAGTGTCCAAAAGGTCTCTACGACCGGATCCTAACTTTGACTTACTTATATCTAAAATTTATCCAAGCAGAGATGAGTACGAAGCACACCAGGAGCGAGTGTTAGCTAAGTTAAACATGTCTCATTCGCAAGCGTCTTTAGTGAACTCAATTACTGAAGGCATAAAACTTCAGTCACAGAACAGGCCTCAAAGATCTCGTAAGAACCATGACGAAAGCAGCAATGCATCCAACTCAAATGGTAACACAGATACTGTTCAAAATGGCAGCACACCGGTCCCTCCCAAAGATGGGACATCATCAACTGGAAATCCGACCCTATCTGGACAGTCAACATCTAACCCAGCTTCTGTTAGGAGTACACCATCCCCTGTGCCCTCTAATGTAAGCTCTATATCGAAAAACACTAGTATTACTAAAAGGGCTAAATCCATATTAACATCAGAACGTAGCGAAGAAAGTGAATCCAGTGATGGCAGGTTAGTCAACTTATAATATAAAAATTATACTCTTGTAAAAACCTTACAAATGTACATAGATTGCCTTTTTCTTATGTCAATGTTTATCTTGAATGTAGAGGCTGTGTAGGGCTAATAACCAATTGTCCAATGTTTCATAAATATCAATTATCTTTTTCAATGTAATAGTAGTGGCAGGGCTGACAGTGCTTCACAGTCATTTTGGCAGCCTGTCTGGCGGCAGTAACCACACCCTTACAGAAGACCACTGAAATAACAGCACCTATTATCAAGTAGTGGACTTCAGCCTGACGACTTTAAAATAAAAAGAAAATAGATTAGATTCTAGTATGAACCTTCCAAATGTCAATAGATTACTATATCTAATGTCTGTTGATATTTATCTAGAGGCTGTGTAGAACTAAAAATTAACGTCTAATATTTTATATATGTGAATTATCTTTTTCTCGAAAGTATTTCAGTACACCCCACAGTTACTGTTATTATTCCATATTGTGGATATTATATAGTTATTTTATTATAATTACAAAGACTGCCCTGGATTTTTAATATTATGGTAAACTTCATAAATTACATTAATTATTACATCGTCTATTTAATTAATTATCTATTTATATGAATGTCTCATTTGTTTAAAATCCAATTATACTATACTAGAATCTTCTTCATAATTATTTGGGTAACAATTTCTATTTTATGTTACCCATACAAGACTAAAAGATTGAAGTGTTTTTTTTCCAGGACGGAAGGTGAGAACTCTATGGACACAGAAGGTGAAGGAGAACCATTAAATCCGAATGAAATTGAACTAGTTTTCAAACCACATCCCACGGAGATGACTGGGGACAACCAACTTATGCGGGCACTGCGCGACAGCTCTGTCAGATACTTAAAGACAACAGCAAATGCTTCAGGTAATTATGTTAATGTTATATGTACAAATTAGAAAAAGCAGCTTGGGATGCTCTGCAGCCAGGTGGACAAACATCCTAAAAGACATCCGCAGAGGACCACATATGGTGGCCATCCTTGGGAGAGGCCTATATCCAACAGTCTAGAGACACAGATTATGATGATGTTATATGTCCCATTTTTAGTAATGTCTTGTAGGTCTCATCAAGTTAGCTTATCTGTATCTGCATAGCCATGCAAATGTGGATTTCCATACTATGTTAATAACCTGTCGTGCCAATTCTTCCCAGCAGCTCTTGAGAGTTTTTACTCTTAACATTATTTAAAAATATTGAGTTGTTCCTAAAGGCTCTAAAACTTATCCGCTACAAATTTAGACTGTTAAAATTCTCACACAAAATGTTTAATAATAAAAAATGGCTCAGAGCTCATGGCAACAAAATCGGTAGGTAGGGCTTAATTTATTATTGATCATTTCTTTTTCGAGGAGCTCTTGGGAACCAATATAATGAGATTTTAAGTTTTAGAGAATGGATTTGGTGCGAGCGGAAATAAGCCATTTGGATGTGTTAATAAAAGAATAGAATTAAGAAAACATATAATTTGACAAGACTTGAATAAAGATTTCTTTTACAGTGGATCACCTCAGCAAGTATTTGGCTATGCGTCTCACTTTAGACTTAGATGCTGAGCTGCCCGAAGCATATCGCCTTCTTAACTTCTGTATCTATGTGACCCCATCTCCGGGACAGTTTGTACCTCTTGCTGGATCGCAGACACTCAGACAAATCAATGATAAGTTTTGGAAGGTAAATTGTATAGTAAAGTTATTATCTCGTCCTGCTATCATTCTTATCTATATTAGATAGATGTTTATCATCCTTCAATTAAAAAAAATAATGCAATTTCTGTAGTAATGTTTTCAAGATATAATTTTATGGTCTAAAAATCATACAATTACATTTATCATATAATTTTATGATAACTTGAAAACTAGTAACACATTGTTATACTCGATGTATTACTTTTGTAAATACGGAAATAATAACAAAGCACAGTAAAACAAAAATGCATTCTTATAATCGAAATAAGTCACAGAATCCACAAAAGAATGAAACAATTTAATATAAGGACAAAATCCAAGAAAAATGTGACAAAACATGATTAATAATGGTCCTGTCTCCCATAATTAAAAAAAAATCAATTGAGTCTTGTCACATTTTTAGAATCATATTAACATTGTAATAAATAAAATAAATAGCTCATATAAGTTAAATAGAAAGCTAGTTCTTTTCAATATATACTTAATTTTCTTTTCTTTCATTTTCAGGCGAACAAACCACTAGAAATGTATTATTCCTGGAAGAAAACTTAGTAGTAAACAATGCATTTTAGTCTTGACAAACATGACTAAAATGTGCTCAAGCGACTCAGTCATAATGGATTGGTATATCGATGGAAACTAAAAATATATTATTATTGTGATAAGGAATTTTATGTTTAGTACATAAGGATATACTATTGTAAGAATCTTGTCCGAATGTATATGGAAATGATGATTGTATAATGTAAATAGCAATTAATTATCAATTTTATTAATGTCATTGTAATTTTTTTAATCGTTTTGCTAGATTTTGTTTTGTTTTAATCACTTACTAACTGCAACATCTGTAAATTTCATTTGCTATTTTTCTAATCAATATTGTAAGTATATGATATTTTTACAATACGATTTTCATCTATTTATTCCGTTTGGACAAGGACGATTGAAGAAAAATAAATGTAGTAGGTATTGTGCAATCATCTGAAATAAAATTTAAAAAAATAATTGTCTTTTCTTGATCTTTTAATTAACCAACTATATACTTAGGTGTGCCGTGCGGCTTCGCCCCTCTTTAAATTAGCATAACTACTATAAATAATAAGGGATTGATTTGAAGATTAGTGGTTACATTGTAATCTAAAAAAAACATTTAGTTATATATCATTGAGTTTAATAATTGAGCAGTGAGAGTTGCTTACTAGGTTACATATGTATTTTCAATACAATCCCAGCATGTATTAAAAACCTTAAATACAGAAGAAAAGTAGGTGGACCGGGCAATACCCGAAAGTATCTATTACTTGACTTTATTTTATCGATGTAGGTATTTAGCTGTGCCCGCGATTAAGTACGCGCCTATACCCACAGAAGCCTTTATTGTTCCAGGATAAAAAGTATTCTATATGTTAGGTTAAGAATAGGTACATACTATCTTTGTGCCAAATCTCATTCAAATCAGTTCAGACGTTTTCGCGTGATTGAGTAAAAAACTTTCACATTTATAACGATTAGGATAATTACTTTACTGTTATGTTAAAAGAAAAGTACAAAGAATAATAAATAATATTTGTCATATTTAATACCAAAGCTAGGCTGAGAAAACACATTTTCAACAATCCAGCCACTAAGTACAAGTACACTTTATGCAATAAAATTAAGCTACTCTGGCTTATGGCTATTCTAATTTTATTATATTAGATCAGTGCATGTAAAAGAAGCGCGAAATTTAAAAAATGCATCCAAACATCAGGCACTGTTTTGTGATTAGGTACGTGTATTATTTAGATTGTACAAAATGTCTTCTGAACGCAAGGTACTCCCTTTTAAGTGCTTTCGTGACTTCTACTTTTAATAATTTCAGTGATTCTACAATTTGCTCTTTATTTTCTGAATCACGACCGATCGTCAATCGCTCCATCGTGGCGAAATCCAATTCTTCAATCCTTTCGGATTCGTCTAACAACCGGTCGATATCTCTGAGAAAACTTCGGTACGATAAACTCTCGGCATTATCTTTGTAACCGAGTAATCTTTCTATGTGCTCCCAGACATCCAAGGTTCGACGACCGTCCTTAAGTTTACAGCTAAACATGAAATTCCTGAATAATCTTCTACCTTTTTCATCGTTGAGTACGTTTTCAATTTTGTCCGTGTATCGATCCAAATCAGCCTTTGTTATTCCTTCAAATTCATCACAGCCACAAGCGGCAAAACAATTATCCATTTTGCATTCATTTGTTTATCCACTTTATCACCTCCATTTTCCTTATCGATTTAATTTTTATTCATCACAAACTCCTTATATTTTAAAGTAACTAAGTAATGGGATTTGAAAGTCACAAAAATCCTGTTGATTGGCTAAACGACTCGACTTGAACCAGATGATTCACCTTTATTGAGGTAAAAAGTGAGGTTAACTACAAAAATAGGTAATTTTACATCATCGTTCGAGTCACGACTGAATGATCCATTTTCGACTTACGAACTATACGCATAAAACTGTTTCATCTTGGCCTGGTTTGATATCGTAACATCCAACCAGAGATTTGACTTTTGACAGACTCGAGTTATGTTTGATAAATGTTTTGATAACTTATACGCACGCGCGACTTACTACTTCACAGTTTAAAACGCCCGCCTTTTTTTCTTTTAATTATCCCCTAATGAGTAATAAAATTAACAGAGAATCTTTATTCACAATACAAAGCCGTCGTGTCGTGGCTTGTACCTACTGTATTGTAGGTATGTATCAAAAAAATGAGAGGGCATAACATTACAACACAAGACGGAATCGGCAGGTAAAAAAAGTGTGGTGACCTCACAAGCGAGAAGCAAAGCAAGCTCGATTCATTCATTATGGGAATAAAGGCGGAGCTAAAGACAATGGGTTTGTCAGTGGTAATTTTATTTTCCTCAACCTTCATGTTGATTTAAACGGTTGATTTTTTGATTTGATGGCGTAGCTGAACAACATACATACTTACATTTTTATTTTATTATTAAGTATTTTTGTCTTAACAAAAGTAAATAATAACTGACGATTCGTTTGCTAGCGTGTCTACTCTTACTATTTCATTACTTAAGTACATCGATGCCTAAGTATTAGTGGTATTAGGTGCTTTAAGTTGGTTTAAATAATTTATTATTTTAAATAATAAACTTAAGGCAAGGTCAAAAGTCAGAACGATCACATTTTTACGCATACTATAACTTATAACAAAGTGGATAGTCCCTAATAACTTGCCTGTTTAGGTTCAAAATTGCAAATCAATTTTTATAGCTTTTCGGAGATTAACCGAACAGATTTAAAATTGAAAGGTTTCATCTTAAATATGGAGTAAAATAGCAAAAAAATAATTTAGGCGGTTACAACTAGTACAGAACTTGAACTAATTAATATGCATAAAAAAAGTAGTTGAAGGTGACATTAATTTATTACATACAGTGACGAGAAATTTTTTTTCAGCAGTAAGTAAATATTTTAAATATATTTTTTTCTCAGAAAATATAATGTTTCGTATACCTGCCCATTTTAAACTTTTTTTAAGTATAGGTAGTCTGTTATGCACTGTATTTTTAACTCACTTAAAACGGCGCGAACACTATCTAGGTTTCTTTTTTAGGTTTTTTTTTGTTTATAATGTGTTGGTTATATTATTATGTCAAGACTCCGACAGGACAGGTACAGCCTAGTGTTTTTTAACCCTGTTGTGTAAATAAGTAAATATACATAAATCAAAATATTAATATTTTTGAAGTGAAATCATGGATTTATTATAATAAGAATTTATTACTTGCAGCTAAAAAGCGAGCCGAGCAGGACATGTAGTAGAGAAGCCGTGTGTCCCTTTCTAATAAGGAGACAATTAGATTTTTGTTATGTGAGACAAATTAAATGTTATAGCAGTAGTTTCTTATAAATATTTTTTAAAATTGAAATATGAATTAACCGACACTTTTACCAATTGTGTTTTTCTCATTGTTCATTTTATTGCTTATAATAGTTTTGCACCAATTGTACATAATCATATCCACTAACGCTACAAATTTATGGACTTTTATCGTAATTTCACTTTAAAGGGATACCAGTAGAAAATAAAATATAAAATAGGCTTGAAACAATAAATATTAACTTTTTGTAATTTAAGATTATATAACGAAATTAATGTGATTATAATATGTTGAATTAAAATTTATTAAAATAATTGGAGTATAATTAACATACAAGTGTTAGGTACAACAAAGATTTTTGAATCTAAATATTTAATCAACTACATTTTTTTAGTCTGGCAAGATGAAAGAAAGAGACACATGACCTTCCCTTGGTTCACTCTCTCTGCCCGGATTAGCCTTTGTATAAGGCGCAATGAAAAATGTACTTTAACTATTGGTAATCTACCTACTGCTTACCTACTATTCTACTATATTAAGGTCAAAAAAATATTACTGTAAAATTAGAGGGTCCTGATTGAGCCGTTATTTAATAACCTTTGTACGCGCTCTTAAGAAAATCGTATTATTTCCTTGTCTAGGTTGAGCCAAAAAAATTGCTCCAGAGCTGGAGAAATTAATCGATTTGCATTAGTTAGCATCTGCCAGTGTTGCCAACCTTATACGAAGTAATACTACCTGGGTCCTAATAAATACGTATAAATTCCGTATGTGTATTGTATTGTAAGAAAAATAGCAATTGCAAATATTGCAATTATATATTTACTTGCTCTATCAAATTAGGAAAATGAAGTGCCATATGCACAATTGACTTGTGAGATGTTTAGTCTATGTCATAGTTATATAGCCTATGGATTAAGACAGCGTGGTATATTTATATTTAACCACAATTTAAAACCACTTTTTTGGACAATATTATTGTTGACCTAAAAGATTTTTAATTAAGTGTATTTTTTATAGTAGGCATAAAGAGTACTGTATTTATTTACTTGAAAATGGCGTCATATCACAAGAGTTTACATTATATAAATATAATACTATAGTATTTTAAAGTCATATTATATTGTATTTATTATTTTTCATACGGCAACACTGTAATTGGTAGTGCAGTGCAGGCAAATAGGCAAATTGAGTTGACAAAATTCTGACGTTTTTGTCGGCCATTTTGCAGTTTTCACGGTAACTGTTTTACACGTGTTCGGTTGGTTTAATTAAAATATTATTTTTACATTAATAAAAAACCGTTCAATTAAGTTAAAATAATTAATATATTTTCCTTTTCAACAGCCAAAATGGCAGTGGCAAAGAAACCTGTTACTAAAAAGGCGCAATTGCACCAAAAAACTGGTAAGAAGGGAATCAAAGGTGGCAAAATCCGCGGCAAGGGTCTCAAAAGAAAAATTAACTTGAAGTTTGTGATTGACTGCACACACCCCGCTGAAGACAGCATCCTTGATGTCAGCAACTTTGAGAAATATCTTAAAGAACATGTCAAAGTGGAGGGCAAAACAAATAACCTCGGAAATCACGTTGTCGTTGCGAGAGACAAAACGAAGATCTCCATCAATGCAGGTACAAAACTATATAATAGCCCAAAATATAATATTTATGAAATGAACTTGTTAATCTTTTAAAAAGCAATAATATGTAACTGCTAATTTTCGTTATGTTATATTGTGGTTATGTTATTCAGTTCCTCTCCCACAGTACCAACCAACTCTGATAAATGATTAAAATTTGTAGGTATTCGTTTTTTAATTATATGTACACAATGTTTAATGATAGATAATATCCAGGTGCAGGATTTTTTCGAATCCAATCCGAATTTTTTTAGATCTAAATGTCAAAATGCACTGTATTAACTCTTACCAAACCTTAACTCATGTCTGAATGATGTACACTGAGTTTGTAGTTATTTAAAGAAGCAGATTGATATAAGCGTTGTAAACTAACCATATTAAAAACACAAAGCTTACACAGTACTCGCTACTTGCTCAGTTTTTCTGATGACAATGTGGTCATGATGAAATCATTTAAAAACCACAACATGATGCTCTATGTTATGGCATCAACCAAGTTTCCCAAACAGCTGCTGCAATCGCAGCATAGGACGTCCACCCACAAGATGTACACATCATCTAAAAAAATGCAGTAGGTCAATGCGGGTCAATATTGGATGTCCTCCGCTGAGATGATAAATAAATATTTTAAGATTTAAGAATGTAAATAATTGTATTAATCCATGGTAATATAGGTCTTTTTGTTTTTTATTTTTTGTTTAAAGATTTTTCACAAAAAATGCTAGAGGAAATAGACTAGGGTTTACATGTGAACATGTGAAATTGGCTCTGGCATCTTTTACCCACCCAATGAAAGTAGTTATTTTATGGTAGTTATCATATGGGTGGTTATAGGTTTTAAACTAGCAAACTTATTATTAATAACTTCCATACTCATTAGTTTAGGTTCATACTTAAATCAAAATTGTTACTCAGTAGCGGCAGAAAACAATGCATTTCAGTTATTTGAGAAAGCTGTCTAGTGTAAGTTATCACCCCCTTACAGAATCACTGTGAAATAACAGCATGTGTGTTCTGTTTTGGTAAGTAAGGAAGAATCCATTGCTCTATTCCTCTTAAGGATAGATCCATAGTAGGATTAAGGGTATCCACCTTATTCTTAATCATTAAAGATCCTGTGCCATTGCTTGTGTTATAGGCGACAGTAGCCAACTACAGTCAGGTGGACTATATGTATAACAATATATATAACACATATGTTATTTGAAATGTTATGAAGAATGGGTTCATAGTCATAAAGAGTACTGATTGCAAAAACTTATATTACAAAATTAATCACTCCTTTTTTAATATCTCTCAATCTCTCGTCATTATTTTAGTTCAGTGACTGTCTAACACTTAACAAGTCATTGTGCTTGTTGGATTTAATGTGAAACTAACCTCAACATAAATAATGTTTGCATTTTCAGATATTCCTTTCTCCAAGAGGTATCTGAAGTACCTCACCAAACGTTATCTGAAGAAGAACAACCTTCGCGACTGGCTTCGCGTAGTGGCGTCCGCTCACGACGCATACGAACTGCGCTACTTCAACATCAATGCCGACAGCGATAATGAAGACAATGAAGATTAAACTATTACCATAAGAATATAGTTTTACACAAAACATTACTTGTTTCATTTTTACTTTACTTACTTGCCTATGTGGTTTTATTAATTTTTTCAAGTTCTTGATCTAGATTTTAGAAGTTATTTATTTCTATTTAGGGTACTCAATGTTAATATTTCATAATTGAATTCTAATTAAAGTAATATGTTTTATAACAAGCACCTTATTATATGATCAAAGTCTAATTTAAAAGTATATACTTCGTATTTGTGTGCCATATAGGATAGAAGTACATTCAAGCTACAGTAGATATTAATCTAGTAACAAGTGTTTGAAAAAAAAAAAAAAAACTATGATTACAAAAAGACCTGTTGGGTCTTTGTTGCACCCACCCTACCTTGCTCTACATCCTACTTATATAATTATTATTATGCGAAAGTTTGTGAGGATGGATATTTATTACTATTTGACGCAAAAACGGCTTAAAGGATTCGAATGAGATTTGGCACACTGACGTTTATTACCTGGATAAACATATAGGTTAAAGTGTTATAGAAACAAGAGGTGCGTTATATTGCTTATATATCTTTTTATTTTTCAACGCGGGCAACAACTAGTGCAACAATAATTCTTTAAACCTGACTGGTAGTTACACAGATTAGCGCCTTCAAACTTTTTATGTTAAAATAGTTTATCAGTTTTCTCCACATAAGTACTTTGTCGAATTAAAAATCTGTCCAATAAAGAATCTGTCGAATACGGAAACAACCGTTAATTTTTATCCTGGAAACATGTTAGGTAGTGAAGGATCGTCCAAAAATATAAAGAGTTGGGCTCCATCGTCGTCACAGCGATAAAGATGTCTGGTATTTTCTCAGGTGATATTTTTCAATGTGGATGAAGACCAGCATAGACTAATATAGAGGACTAGAAGAGTATACTTGGCTATATGAAGTATTATAGTAATATACTTGCTTCACAGAAATACAATAGAAAATTGTACACACACAAATCGAACATATGAGATTTACGGTTGTTTAGAGCAGACTTGATTCAATTTAATCCTTCCTTTTGTAGAAGAGTCTTCACAATTCACATGTAAAAATGAAAAGACTGTGTATGCACATTTTTCAGGTGAAAGAAAAACCCAAAATAATTGTTTATTGTAACTTATTTTCGATTCGGCAAATATCATTATTTACATAAATAATAATAAGAACAATAAAACATAAAATTGTTGATTTCAAAAATAATACATATCAAATAAAAATATGGGTTCACTCTTAATCACTAGTTTTATCTAAATATCTTTGTACTAGTCTAAAAAATAAAAAGATTCAACGTCCGCTGACTTATGTATTGTCCGATCGATAATGTAACGCTTAAAATGTTCTATTACATTAAAAAAAATCTACCTTAGGATACCTACTTATAAAATGGCTCAACTTGCACCCGCTAGTTTTTAAGGCGCTAAGTATTTAAAAATTGAATTTTACATTTAAAATTCGAATTACTTTTTTTATTTTCAGCCAGTGTATAAATGTATTTAGAATCGAGTGCAAGTTTGTTGGCGCAATAAGGCGTATGTGAGTCGTTCACTTGCCCGCAGCTATCTCCTTCATCCTGTTAAGGGCCGATCCAGCTTTGAACCAAGAGATTTGCTGTTCGTTCATCGAATGGTTCAATTTGATTTTATCCACCTTTCCATCTTTGTGTTTGATGTGGCATTCGACAGGCTATAAAACATATCAAAAATTTTAATTAGATTATGAATCAGAAAACTGAAATATGTTCAAGTTTGTTTCAATTTTTTCTAAAGTAAGCTGTGAAAGAATATACCTAGAAAATAAAAACATGTCATCACCATATAAATTTTTGTCACCAACTGTTTAAAAATTTTGCCTCTTTTCAATGTAAAGTACTTTTACATTGCTTTTTTTAGTCTTTTGGAAAACTTAAAAAAAAAAAAAAAAAAATTGTGGACTTCACTTGACTGACTAGTCTCGGGATCTGATACTTTTGATTTTAATTTGAATTTTCATAAATGACACTGGCAAAATCATCGGAGAAGATGTGATGGAGGCATATGACATCAAACAAATTGTGAAGAGGAATATAATATTACCTTGCCGGGCGCCAGATCCTTGAGACCAACTAGGGAGATCTTGTCCGTGGGCTGGATCTTGTCGTAGTCCGCGGCCGAGGCGAAGGTTAGAGGCAGCATCCCCTGCTTTTTGAGGTTGGTCTCGTGGATGCGGGCGAACGACTTGACTATGATGGCGCGACCGCCCAAGTGACGGGGCTCTAGGGCGGCGTGCTCCCGGGAGCTTCCCTCGCCGTAGTTCTCATCGCCGACTACGCACCAGCGCACTCCCGCGGCCTTGTATGCGCGCGCAGTGGCAGGCACGGGACCGTATTCACCGGTCAGTTGGTTGCGCACTTTGTTCAACTCGCCGTTCTCGGCGTTCGTCGCTCTGTACAACAACGGTCTTTCGTTCATTCATTCATTCATTCAGTGGCGACATAGAAGAAACCTGTCATGGGATTCCGCGCAGGTAATGTGCAAGTATATACAATATATATTTATTTAACTATTTTGTCGCTCACAAAATTTATTACAAAATTATTTAGTCTAGATTTAAGAAATTACTTTTAAATTCTTGTTAGTGTGCAATTTTTTTTTTATGGTCCACTTGATGGTAGGTGACTACCGGTCGCCTGTAACACAAGCAACACCACAGATGATGCAAGTGCGGATAAGGAAGGGATTGGGTTATGGGCTCTGACATCCCTCCCTTACTATTTTTCTACTTTTACTTTAGGTGAAATAAAAAAAAAAAGAAGTGATCAACTCACGTGATGAACATGTTATTGGAGATGTTGTCGAGGTGTCCGCGGTACTTGAGCCAGGGTCCGGCAGCCGAGATGTGGTCGGTGGTGCACTTGCCCTTCACCTTGATGAGGATGGTCATGTCCTCCAAGTCCTTGCCGTTCCACTTGTCGAACGGCTCCAGCAGTTGGAGACGGTCCGACGTGGGCGCCACGTCCACTTTCACCTCTGTCATCAAATTAAATTTTTTTTTTTGTTTGTATACCGATTTAAATGAAACAAACACCCAAATGTTACGGGAAAATTTGATACAATACATAAATAAGTGAAAACCGCATACAAATCGATTAGCGTGCATTATCGCACAAGCAAACAACGATTTTATTTAATGTATTATGATTATTATTAAATCGAAATAGTAGAAAACAATGGTACCTTTTTAAATACAAATACCATGATTTTACTTTACTAATAAATAATACTTAATAAGCAATACTCACTGCTGCCGTCAGCTGGTGGGTGTTCATATGTGTCCTGGCCGGGGTCGAAACCCTTCGCAGGCAGCTCGTCACCGAACGGATCGGATAGCTTGAACTTCTTGCCATCTTTGCCAGTCAACTCATCAGTCAACGGATTGAAGTCCAGCCGCCCTACACGGTACAACTTTTAATTAGAATACCTTTTATATCCTAGCATTGAGGAGTCAAGGAATAAACTTTTTAATCAGGATTTAATTTTAAGAAAACATTGTTCAAACCGTTTCACAATATTAGATTCGCATACACGCGCCAATATGTGTGCAAGTATAGACCATGTTCTTGACTTGATTAATAAATTTAAAAATTTATAGCGACTATTTTTTTTTTTTTTTTTAATTAATTTTTGACACTAAAACTACATACATAAGAATCAAAATGAAGGAATAAAAATTGAGATAAAATTGTATAAAGCGAGTTATGACTAACTTTGACACATTAAAGCGTGACATGGCGCTGTAAATGATCCGACAAAAAGTAAAGACAGATGAAAGTCATATTAAATAGTTTTGAAAAAAAAAAAAAAATATTTATTAATTACTAAACCCTTTCTCTAGAATTTAAAAATAATATGTTCATGTTGTTCAATGAATGTTCAAAAAATTAATTTAAGGACGATTTTATTTTTAAGGCATTCGATCAAAGAAGAGATGAGAACTGACCGGCGAGCGAGAGGGCCGTGACGAGCTCCGGGCTGGTGACGAAGCAGTGTGTGGCGGGGTTGGCGTCGTTGCGGCCGGTGAAGTTGCGGTTGTATGACGTCACTATCGTGTTCTTCTCGCCCTTCTTCACGTCCTTGCGGTCCCACTGGCCGATGCACGGCCCGCACGCGTTGGCCAGCACCTACGCATTAAATATCACTTTTTAAAGGGCCGCCCGGAAGAATCACACCAACACATCAAAATATTACTATAAAAGTTAGGCACTAATAATAATAGTTTTGTTTCATCGAAATCGGACCAGAATTTTCAAAGTTAGAGCGTTGTAAAGTTTTATCGCTTTTTTAAATTTGCGTTCATTCGCACGTTACTGTGATGACGTCACGCCGCAAGCGCAACGAGCCAAAGTATGTAGGTACGTAAGCGCCGACTCGCGGCGTGACGTCACACGTTAGCGCGGTCGCTTGGTCGGAGTCAGTACTTCCACGTTTAATATTTCAGTAATTTTTAAAGATTAAAAACCTCGTCTATTTTTTAGATATGCTGATAAAAAAAAAAACATTGGTGTGACTCAATGAGTCGGCTCTTCTCTTTACTGTATACTCACAGTACCGCCGAAGTCGCGAAGAGTTTGTGCGATGCCGTCCCTCTCGATGGTGGCTCGCACCTGCTCCGATCCGGGCGTCACGTTGAACGGGATCTTGGATTTCACTCCGTGACTCAGGGCCTGTCAACGCAAATAGCAAATAACCGATTTTAGGACAGTTTGTGAGGTATTGCGACGCGGGGATGAGGGAGCCACGGAATGAGCGAGACGAAATGATAACATTTGTACGAGAGAAAGCAGGAGCGCCGTATTGTTCGCAAATCTACATGCGCAAACAAAAGATACCCGCTCAAGGTCAGAGCCCATTAAGATTTGCGATGTTTATACATCAATATATTCGCAATGAGGTACGAGCAAACGGAGCAAAGGTCGTACCTCATTGCGAAGCAACCAGTCTCTTTAATATACTTGCGTTGATCCTTTGAAGCCAGAGATTATGAATAACCTGAGATAATGAAACCGCGGGGCACAGCTAGTTTAATTTTAAATTCAAATTGAATTTAAGTAAACGTCAGAAATTTTACTGCCTGAAATTATATATATTTTAAAGAGATACTGTCGTAGTTATGACGTTCAATCGATCCTTTATTAATCTAAGATTTGAATAACTTATAGTTATTTGACGTATCATCGGTAAATACGTATAATAATTATACATTAGATTAGATATTATTAATAATATCTGCAACTGCAGTCAAAATATTAATATTATCGCAACACTACTTCAAAGCTAATGAACGTTTAAAATCAATCGATTCAATGCCGTTATGAAACCGGTAGATAACGTTTATTAAAGGATAATAAAATTTCGCTCTTGTAATTCTAGTAGTTAGAGATCACACTGAAATCGTAAACTGAACAGCTCCTATAGTCTGAAGCTGAAACCTTTAGTGGACTGAAGCTGAAGCTGAAATTTGGACAGCTCATATAACGACGTTAGAATTCGCATGATAAAACACAATTGTCCTCGGTGATTTTTTGCCTGTTTGGCGTGAAATTTGAATAAATTCGAAAAGCTCAAGGCTGGTGTACACATCTACATACAAAACTGATATTTTCTATAGACACTTAAGTAGTTAAGTTACTTAAGTTGCTCCCTAATACACTTAAGTACAATTGACGAAGGAAATTCACATGCAAAAAAAAGGAAATGTACACATCTTACCTCTTTAACAATGCTGGCACAGCGTCCCATGTCCTCGTAGGATGAGTTGGTGCAGGATCCAATGAGACCGACTCTAATATCAACCGGCCAATTGTTCTTCTTGGCGGCTTCGCCCAGTTTCGAGATGGGATTCGCGAGATCCGGTGTGAATGGTCCGTTTACGTGTGGCTCCAGAGTGGAAAGGTCGATTTCGATCAACTAAAATCGACAAAACATCGTCATGGAGTCTTTATAACCAATAATAATGTACCAATATTGTCGATGAGATAATATCTAAAAACATTATTACACATTGAAAGATCAAAATTTGTCATTTCTATGCAGAAAACAGCAAGTTATAACACGATGTTTGTTAGTCAAAGATTCACGTTACTCATTTTGACTAAAACTCAAAACTGGAAAGATAATGATAACACGAGAAAAAAAAAAAACCTGGTCATATGGCGCCTTAGGATCAGGAGTGAGCAGATTCTTGTAAGAGTTGGCGGTAGCTGCGATGTCATGACGTCCAGTCGACTTCAAGTACGCCTCCATGCGAGAGTTGTAAGGGAACACCT
This sequence comes from Synanthedon myopaeformis, assembly GCA_944738685.1. Classification (NCBI taxonomy): domain Eukaryota; kingdom Metazoa; phylum Arthropoda; class Insecta; order Lepidoptera; family Sesiidae; genus Synanthedon; species Synanthedon myopaeformis. The sequence continues at coordinate 8,580,834 of OX122924.1, read as the reverse complement.
GTACGAACAAATGCATTAATTGATTACATTGCTATTACACATCGTTACAAAGTTTTTTACACCAGAATTATAACTCACGCTAGTTGTAGCACCGATTTCAGCGCCCATATTACAAATGGTCGCCATTCCGGTACAAGAGATGCTGTCAACGCCGGGTCCGTGGTATTCGACAATAGCACCGGTGCCACCTTTCACTGTTAGTATGCCGGCTACTTTCAGGATAATGTCTTTTGGGCTCGTCCATCCTTTAAGTTTGCCTACAAATAAAAATAACTATAAGTTTAGAGGCCTCCCCGTTACAATTATTCAAAGTATATATCATAATGCACAAATCAAAGGCGCATTAGCTATGAAAGGAAGTAATATATAAAAAAAAAACAGGTAAATCTGCCGGTCTGGCATAGTGGGAACCTAGTTTTAGGCATACTTATTTTTTTTTATCATCTAATTAAATATAGATGACATAATGTATCTAAGTCTTTTGAAATAAATGCACAATAAAATGTTCTTATTTATCTAATTATTATTGCTATCAGTGTTGCTATTGCGCATTATCATTGTGCACACCTTGACTTCTATGTAATTATGTAATACGCATCAAGCAAGCAAACAGATTTTTTAATACATTTTTTTTTTCATTTTACTCAATCTGATTTTGAATTGTTTAAATTCAGTTTAATTAAGTAGTCTTTTTCATCTTTAAGGATTCTATTTCACGAGTTTTAAAATAGGAAAAAAAAAGCTTAGACTATCATCGAGTGAGCCAATCTGCCTGTCTGTCACCTTTTGCCCTAAAAATATACTCAGGCATTTATTTATACAAAGTTAGAATATTCTGCTAGTTTAGAAGAACTTAGTAAACCCTACTGGGAATCGAAACCAGTACCTCTGAGTCAGAGCACTAAGACAAACACCTTAACCGCTCAACCAACAATACTCGACGATAATTAAAAAATAGTTTCTGACGGCATTTACTCGTTAAATAACAAGATCATTTTGAAATGACGCTATAAAATCTCCGAACTTTGATTTTTTAAATTAATTTAGAAAAAATCTAAAAACTTATACTGAAGATAAAGTACCTAATTAAGAAAGATACAAAGAAAAATTCAAAAAGTTAAAAAAATATTTAAGTTAACAAATCAAAATAATTTAATTTTTTTATTATTATCGTACATAATCTTATCAACATATCAACTACCAAAAACGGGTGGTGGTATTATAGCTTTCTCTGTTTTCGACTTTACATTTATATCATTATGTAGAAGTTGTAGGCACGGTACATACATAACATGCGGTGACGTGAAACGTTAAAAATAGACAAGAGATATCTACGTGCTAACAAACACCAATGTCGCAATACATACGATATTTTTAAATTAGTTTGATTTGCATACAGTATCAAAAAAAATGCTTACGAAGACGATAACATGTTTTTTATGGAAGACAGACTGATTATAACAAGAAAGGAATCTGTCTATACTAATTTCATCATCATAATCATCACCAGCCCAAAAGCATTTACGGTTGGGCATATACGTCTTTTTACTTCAGCACCATCAGTCTCCCTTCATGAAATAAGTATTGAAACGAAAATAATTTCCTTTCCTTACCCTTAATTTTGATGCATTTACACGGCTAAAGGAACTAATTATGATGAAATTTGGTATTGATTGAACTTGGGAGTAAGAAAATAAAATTTGGGAATAAGGAATCTGAAATAAGATCCTGCCATTTCTACATATTATAAAAATTAAAGTCGCTGTACGTGTCTGTCCGTTTCTCCGCTTTTTCTAAACCACTCAACGGATTTTGATAACTTTTTCACTAATCAAAAGAGCGATCAACGAGAGAGGTTTGTGTATATATAATTTACAAAAAAAAAAAAATTGCATTCGTGCGAAGCAATAAAAATGTTCTATTCCACCCTAATTCATAATTTAAATCCATTAATGGACTTTATTCTACTTTTTGCATTGTATATAAATCTAATATGATTAATATATAATCAGATATAATTTATCTGTTATATAAATTAAGTGTTATATAATATGCATTAAACATCGATTATGTATATACCTAATTGCTCATGTTTATAATGTAGAAGCGGAAATTATCTCAAATAATTACAAATAATAATTATTTTCACAAGTTTAATATTTCCAGATATGATCATATTCTGGTAATATATAATTTTAGGATCAAAAATTAGTTTAAACCAGTTTTTGTACGATAGTTAAACATATAGTCAGGACATTATTAAAAATTTTCAACTCTATGGTGCTCAAGATAAACGTCATAATAACCAAACTACGTTTGAACATAAGTTATTCGATATGTCTACATCAGATTAATTGGCAAGGGCACATGTCTTATATAGCATGGCATGATAACTATTTAAATTGCAAACGTTCTAGTGTACTTTAGACCAGTAGCCAACTCGAAATGGTGGTATGGATTTAAACAAAGAAAAAGAAAAAAATATTATAGGTTTAGCTAAATGATGACACTTTTAGTCATTGGCATCAAAGAACCAAAACATTTGCATTTTTCTTAAAGCGATTATTTATCATGTATTTATTTATATATCAGAAGGTTATGTGATTTAATGAAATTGTATTATTAAATATAATTTTATTAATCCAACTTCAACATGGAAGTAGAAATACAAAAGAGACATACTTATTCATTCAATTATTCAACTGAGCTTAAACAATAAAATCTGGAAGTGTTAGTAAAAACATCAATTTATATCTTCTCAATTTCAGACATATAACAAAAATATTTATAAACATATCAAAGGACATTAAAGGCGAATAACGAAGCTAGAATCCAAATTTCTTTGTGAAATTTATGCCATCATATTTTGGCAAGAAGCCATATATTAAATACTTGCATAATCTATTCAAAGACAATTAGGCTGTTGCTGTTTTGAATAAATTAAAAAAAAAATTTCTTCTCTGGTATCGCGTTATTATTTATAAATACTATGTAAGTACTATCACATTGTATCGTTTTATTGTACTAGGCATATTCATTTTTCATTTGCATTTCGTAGTCATAACCTTGGCAGACCATCTGGGGACAGACGGTTACCATCCCCTTAGACAAGACTGCAGTGAAATAAGAGCTTGTGTGTTGTAGTCTTTCGGTGAGTTAGTTTGGGATGTAGAGCCTATTCTTCTATGCCTTTCGTATCCCTTATAATATTATTATACTAATAGCAATTCGCATTTGCAACCCCTGCAATAATCTCTGGCTTGTTTTAATAGACGACGAAGTGAACTCTCAGTCTGCCTGAGGATCATACAACAACAAAAAAAAAAACACCTTGATTGTATAAGGTCGGACATAATTTTTATAATAAGGCTCTTGAAAAAATATTGTTTATATTCATATAGTAATATATAAATCGTACTTACCAGTAAGTTTTACGCCAATAACTTTAGGACACTTCAATTCCCAAGGGATGTCGGCCATTACATCTACGGCGTCAGCACCACCGACACCTGGTTACCAAATTATATTTTATTTTAATAAGTTTAAGGTTCACAATGTTATGGCATTAAAACAACACTTTTACTTATACAAAGTTCATTGGAGCATGATTAAGAGATATATATAAAGTTATAAGGCTCTGGTCTGGATCTGGAAAGTACCGAATAGCGTTTTGCTGTCATTTTGGCAGCCCGTCTGGCGACCGTTACCACCCCTTTCAGGAGACCACCGTAAAATAACAGTAAGTGTGCTGTTGTGTTTCGGTGAGTGTATCCTTTAACCTTTATCCTACAATGGTCGGCAGCACAAGTTGTGGCTTTGGCTGTATTATTGGCGACGGTAGCCACCTGTCTGTCTGTCGACCTTAACATACAAAAATTTATATTTGGTGTTTCAAAAATGTATTAAAACTGTAGAGGATCAGAGCAAGGTGTAATTTCTGATACCAATTTTTATATTTTTAGATGAGAACCATTGAAAACCTAAAATTTTTTCAGGATAAAATGTATCCTATATGTTAATCCAAGTAATAAACTATCTATGTGCCAAATTTCATCTAAATCCCTTCATTACTCATTAAGTGAAAGAGTAACAAACATACATACATCCATCCCTCCTCACAAACTTTCGCCTTTATAATATCAGTAGAATTATATAAGAGAAAATATTTTGTCTTACCAATGCAAAGTCCACCAAGACCACCACCGTTGGGTGTGTGCGAGTCGGTACCAATCATCAAGAGCCCAGGGAAAGCGTAGTTCTCGAGTATGATCTGATGGATTATACCGGAGCCTGGCTTCCAGAATCCAACACCGTATTTAGCACCAGCTGTCTCGAGGAACTTGTATACTTCTTTGTTAATGTCCTAAACAAAAAAGAAGAGGACTCAAATATATCAACTTTGGAACCATTTTAAATGTTAATTATTATCCATTGTTATTATTGTTTATTATTTTAAATCTTAATTATGCATTAAGCAGTAATTTATCAAAATTAATCATTTATAAGGAATATAATACTAAAATTTTGATATATTTTTAAAAACTAGCTGCGTCAGTAATTTCAAAGACACAAATTTGAAAGAAACATCTAAATTTTAGTCAGAGATTATCTTCACCTTCATATTTTAATAAAAATAAGTTCATCCAAATTGTAAAAACACATATTGGTTTATAGGTACAAGCCTGAGCCTGCTTGTCAACTTTAAATAAGTTTATGTAATATAATTAACAAGATTGACATCATATACATACCAATATAAGTAAAATAAATAAAAATAATAGAGATTTTTGGTTTTCTCAAAAAGAAATAACAATCAATACATTATAATCACGTCATATCTTTTAAATATTTTTTACCTTTGCTCTCGCCAAATCCTTGTCTCCTCCGATTTGAGCTTCAATCAAGTGATCACAGTGGATTGTGGATGGTACAGCAACCTGGGGTAGACCTGATGAGATGAATTGCAGCATAGCCATTTGAGCGGTAGCATCTTGCATAGCAACTCTGTCGGGACGCAGGCGCAGGTAGCTTGTACCTCTTTCGATTTCCTAAAAATAATTTAAATTAAACAAATAATTGTAAAAACCGATCAAAAATTTTTTTAATATAAAATAAATCATAATAATATATCTATTAGCAATATAAAAAATATTACTTTACTTTTCTATACTAATTTTATAAAGAGGAAAGATTTGATTGTTTGTTTGTTTGCATTGAATAGGCTCCGAAACTATATGACCGACTTGAAAAATTCTTTCATTGTTGGGAAGCTATATTATCAGCGAGTAACATAGGCTATATTTTATAAAGTTACGCGGACGAAGTCGCGTGCAACAGCTAGTAGTTAATAAATAAAAAGCTTATGCAGTTTTATATTAAGTGCTCTAAATATTAAGCCATTTTTATTGCATTATTTTTTTCAAATAAATAAATTACTACAAAATATTGCTTACCAATATAAGTAAAAAATCAATCAATGTAATTCAGTATTTTTTTTTCTACCAAGGGCTTAGCACTTCATAAAATCAATAAAAAGGTGTTTCTTAGATCTTCGCTAATTTTTTTGTTTGTTTACATTGTTTTTGATCACTTTAGCATACATATAACATATTATGAAAAAATGGTCCCATTTGATGTAAAATGCAAACAAATGGAGGATACTAATTGAACAATTCAATATAATGAAGCCATTTAATATTTTTAGTAAAAGATAAAAGAACAACAAATAAAATTTAAAGGTTTTTAGTGTCTATAATAATTTAAGTCTAGCAGTAGTAACCGCACCTTCACAGATCACAATGAAATATCAGCATCTGTGCTGTTGTGTTTCGGTGAGTGAGTATGGCATGCCAAAGCCATTTACCTATCCCTTCCCGATTCCTTATCCTATGGTCGGCAGTGCATTTGCAGCACCTGTTATGTTGATCAAGTGGACTGTCAGCCTGTCTGTTAAAATATAACATAAAAAATTAAACTATAGCACATTACAATATTTACTTAATTTGTTTTTAATTCACTTACCTGTCCTTTCGGGTCATCTAAGTGGGAATAGAGCACTTTCTCAGACAGTGTTAGGTCACGACCTAACCTCTTCTTAATAACTTCAATATTTTTGTTTAATTTTTCATACGGAAGCGATACTTTGTCAAATTTTGACATTGCGACCTAGAAAATACAATTTGAACTTAGAAATAAGGACTTGAACAACAAATTTGAACATTTTAATGATTACATAACAATGTTTTAAAATAGTTGAAAAACACATTATAAGCACTCTTTTCACCCAATTCTCGTACCTGAGCGGCCGCAGCAGTCAGGGGTGATACACTGAAACATCTTTGCTGAATTTCCAACAGTACTATTCTAGTCCTGCCACCCTGGAATCAAAGTCCTAGTTTGGGATTATACTTTATTTACATTGGTTAAAGCTGGATTTATGGGTTTACTACGAAGTTATCGTGAATATACGGCTGTAGATAGTACAAGTAACCTCTGCTGACCTCTTGTAAAGTTTATTTTGTGCAAATGAATGACCCATCAATTCATTTCGACCATTATCGCCAATAAACTATTTTTAAATTATACACGACATTGCAAGATAACATTGTAAACATATTGGCCATCATATTAAAAGGTCGTTGAGTCATTCGTCTGCAGAATCCGTTCCTTATCAAAATAAAAATAATTTATAAATAAGGAAGAAAACTTACCTGGCCATGCAAAACTCTCATACAGTGAGCCATGATCGCGGACTATAGAATATTGCGGTAAATAAACAATTTGTTGAAATGTATTTAAATAAATTGGCGCAACATCGGTCGAATTTAAAAATCTTATCGCCTATTGTTCGAAGCGGTCAGGAAAAATGCTCGTCTTCTACAAACGCTAAAGCAAAATTGCATAAATAAATTGGCAGATCTCGGATAGTTGCCCGCCCGCCGCTACTTTTTCAATGCGGATGCGTGAGGGGGGGGGGTAGGGGATGGTGAGGTGAGGTGAGGGAGGTAACAAACTGACGGCTAGTGACAAATCAACACCTGTCAGAGCGAGTGCGGGGTGACGGCTGACGGTAGCGATGTCGTACAAGTGTCGTGCTACCAACTCTTTTATCTAGTTCACTATGGTACATATTATGTATTACAAAAAATAGAAAAAATCCAGTTGTGACTGCTATCAAGGGTTTAATAATACATGAAAAGTTCAGTAAGACAAAACAGAGTAATGCGAGGGCGGATAATTTTTTATATTATTTGATGGTAGGTGGCTATTATTGGCTTGGCTATCGTCGCCTATATCCGGTATATATGAATATGATATGAATGAATGGTAGCTTTTATGTAGAATAGAATGCAAGTAGAATGTAACGAAAATATGAAATCATGAAGTCAAAGTTCAAATATGTTGATCTGTGGTCTACTGTCATGTCAATGTCATTCAAAAGTTACAAAACAAGTTAAAGCCAACCAAAATATTAAATTCCTTTTAAATTTCATTGCATCTTTCAAACATTGTATTGTAATTAATAACATAATTATATGTGATTTGATTTGACTTATTACTTACAGGAAAGATAATAAGTTGTGCTTAACACATACTTTGAATAATGACCAACGCAACAATTCAGGTTCGTAAACATCTACCCACTTTATAAACTTTTTTAACTTTTCTATATTAATATATCTATTTACTTGCACAAGAATATAATAGGCAATATCTTTTTTTACGGCTGTTTTTGTTATTCTATATCAACCTATATTATTATATTATCTAAGTACTTCTTAGTTCAATTTTTATTTGTCTTCAAACTCATAATGTAACGACTTTATTTACAGGAGATCGAAGGTATAGATGATTACTGGGGTCCAGCATTTCGCTCCGTTTACGAAGGCGAAGGGGGACACGAAGCCTTTGTTCAACAACTTGATGAGAGAATAAAACAACATGACAAGGAAATTGAGAAATTATGCAACTTCCATTACCAAGTCAGAAATGTTTCATATTAACTACTGTGCAATGTAAATGATAATAGATACGTAATTCTAACTAATATTATAAATGCAAAAGGGAGCCTGTTTGTTTGTATGTTGTACTCCTTAACTATTCAACCGAACATTATTAAATTTTGCATACATATTGTCAGAGATACAGAAAAAGACATAGGGTATCCTCCCACTCAGTAAAAAACTACTGTTTCTAATGGATTATCTACTAAAAATATAAAAAGAAGTTAACATCTGACAGATTCATATTCATATAGGTACTTCTGTCAAGTGTTAATTTCTTAATTCCTATTCTTATATATTGCACCTGACAACTTTGTGGAAGATCCCAAAATCAAACTTCAAATCACCCTGGGAATAATTCTAATGACACAATTTACATTTAAACATTTAAGTATTTGTTACAATATAGGAACAATTGATTTAATCTTATTCAACCACATAAGCAAAGGTTCTAATGAAAAGACACACAAATAGAAAAAATCTTGTTCCCAGACATGAGTTTGATATCCAGTGAAATATACAGTGATGGTTTACTCAAAGAATGACTGCTTTGCTAAGATGCATTTATTTTCATAACTTAGGCTTTTGTCTGTGTTTAGCACAACAGACTTAATGTATGTGCTCAATTACCCGATGACTATTTTAATATTAGTGTTTTTACTGTTCCATGCGACATATTATATAAAAAAGTGTCTTGATGGTATTATACCATTAACGTAATTGAATGTTATTGAAAGGTTTATTATGAACATTATTAAACCCATGGAGTAAAATTTTATTGATCACTTGGTTCTGGCTAAATTAATTTAGTTATTATCGAAAAACTAACACTATACACAGCGTAGTTTTACAAGTATTTTAATTTATTTTTGAGTTTAAAAAATGTATTCCTTATAAATTCATGTTCCAGGGTTTCATTGACTCAATCCGTGAATTATTGCAAGTGCGTTCACATGCTGAGGAGTTGCACAGTGAAATATCCAATGTGGACGCTAATGTTAAAGAGACAACAGAAAGTGAGTTTATTTTTATTTATACTATAATACAAGCTTTCGCTCGCGGCTTTGTCCGCTTGCTTTATAAATTAAATCCAGTCTTTCATGCTGTAACTGAGCATTCACATTTACATGGTCATTCAATAATGAGAGAGATAGGAGAATAATCTCTAGCATACCTTACTCACTAACCAAAATATAGTTGCATACTGGCACACTGCAGTTGTATACTGGTCAGTCAGTTTGGCGGCAGTAATCATCCCCTTACAGAAGATCGCCGTGAAATAACAGTATATGTGCTGTTGTGTTTCAGTGAGTTAGTTAGTGATGCCATTTCCCTATCGCTTCCTTATTTCTGTGGCGTTGCTTGTGTTATAAGCACCAGTAGCCACCTATCATCAAGTGCACCGAGCCTGTCTGTCATCCTTAACATAATAACAATGTTATAAGTTAGTATTTTCCGTTTTTCAGGCCTTTATGTAAGAGCTGATGAACTAATTAGGGCGCGTCGAGTAGAATTGAACATTGCTGTCGCCATTGAGAAGATGGAGTTATGTCTTCCGCTACTCACCACTTACTCAAAACTGAAGACACAAGTCGAAGCTAAAAGGTATTATTTAACTAATTAATCTTTTCCCAAACTTTTATCCCTATTAAATTATTTGACCGATTCGTTTTTTCTCATATTAGAAGTAGTATTTAATTATACAATACTTACATTTACTGTCTCTCTGCTACCTTTTCACGCCTTAACTACTCAACCGATCCTTATGAAATTTTGCATACACGTTGTCAGCGATACAAGAAAGGGTGCCTTTCATTCATCCAGAAAAAAGTAGTGTTCCAGAAAAAAAATATATAAAGAATATAAATATAAAAATATAAGTCACACTGCGATAACGATCTCAGGCGTTATTACTCATAATATTTTCTTTTTCAACGCGGACGAAGTCGCGGGCACCAGCTAGTTTACTATATAGTTAAACTTTATTTTTGACATAGTTCATAGTTTTGAGGTACTTTTAAATTTACACATGAATCCTTTCCAGATATTATCCGGCGCTAAAAACGCTCGAGCAATTGGAGCACGTGCTTTTGCCTCGCGTCGGCCCATACAAGTGGTGCAGTCAGATATCGGCGGATATTCCGCGACTGAGACAATCCATTCAGGACGCCTCAATGGCTGACCTAAGGGACTTCCTTGAGAACATACGCAAAATGAGCCCTCAGGTATTCGTTGAACTGGGACAGTTATTTATGTAAGAAAATTATTAAATTAATTTTTGTAAAAAAAAAATTATACGTTTACAGGTCGGCGCAATGGCCTTGAAGCAGACACAGGACATGTTGGGGAGGAATTTGGCTACTATTGTTAAAAATAAGAAAGGTATAATGGACTTAAAATGTTTTTCCGCATCTTGAATTTTTAGCTAATTGGATTTAATATCTAATTTATCTATTTTTAAGAATTAATAATATTAATACTTATTCCACTAAACTAAACGCTAGGACATAAAAGGTACTGATTTTTTTTGTATGAGACGTGATTTTTTTTCTTCAGACATGGCAGTGCTTGGTATATCCGGCAAGGAAAGTGGTGGCTCGCAGTGTCCTCACGAGCTGGTGGACTTCAGTAATTTGCATAGATGTCTTCACATACACAGTGTACTTGGTGCTAAGAACGACTTCATACAATATTATAGGTGAAATTATTTAAATTTCCTATTTTGACTTTATATGGGGGTTTCGCGGATATTAACGCAAACCGCTGTTGTCAAACCAAAATCTAATTTTTTGAGATTCTATTATAATATTTTGACTTTAGTGAATAATTTACTGCCTTTTATCTATCGTATATCGTAATTCTGCAACCACAACAACCCTGGTTTGATAATATTTTGTTTCATCATGACCGACCGATAAATATATTCAATGTTGACATACACGTTTGGTCTAGTGGCTAGTAACCCTAGCTGTTAACCAAACGGTCGCGGGTTCGAATCCCGCTAGGGGCAAATGTTTATGTGTTAACATTTTACCTTTGTACCTGAGTCACGGATGTTTTGTATTTATAATATATATGTATTTACAAAAAAAAGTAATCTATGTATTATATCAACCGTCTGGTATCCATAATACAAGCATTATTTGCTTACTGTGGAACTAGATGGTGGTGTGTGGAATGTGTGAAGATATATTTATTGTTTATTTATTTATTTTATTTTTATTAATTTGTAAATTAGAAATCTCAAATGTGGAATATAGAAAAATCTTGAATCTTTGTCTGATTGACTGATTGCTTATAATACAATTCTTTTATTAACATATCTAATTTACATTATTATAAATAAAAATAAATAAATAAATAAATATCTTCACACATTCCACACACCACCATCTAGTTCCACAGTAAGCAAATAATGCTTGTATTATGGATACCAGACAGTTGATATAATATATAGATTACTTTTTTTTTTGTAAATACATACATATTATAAATACAAAACATCCATGATTCAGGTACAAAGATAAAATGTTAACACATAAACATTTGCCCCTAGCGGGATTCGAACGCGCGACCGTTTGGTTAACAGCTAGGGTTACTAGCCACTAGACCAAACGTGTCGTCATTATGTCATATTAAACTTTTTAATTTTAATTAAATATTAAATTGACGTGTTAAAAGAGAGTGTATTGTTTGTTTAACGTATAGAGCACAACGTCGCCAGCAAGCACGCCTCGTCTTGATCCCGTCCGGGAACCTCCACGACAACATACAGAGTGTTCGGACATATCTCAACGCGGTGCTCGGCTTCTTTATCCTCGAAGAGCATCTGCTCAGCACCGGAGCGGGATTGGTGTCCAAGGATTGGTTGCTCGACACGTGGAACATGTCGGTCACCAAGATGGCTTCAACGCTGAGGACCAACACGTCGCTGATAACCGACCCGACGCTGATGCTCAGCATAAAGCATCAAATTGTTCTCTTCATTAATACAATCAAGTGAGTGACTATTTATTTTCTAGATTAGCAATTGTTCGTGTCTTCGTTCGAGCCGTTACATATATTTAATAAGTTTAGGACTAAATTAGAAAAATTGAATGTTATTTCTGAATTATTGCTCTCTTTGTGTGTTATTGTGTCAAGCATTGGTTGTGATTTGTAAAAAAAAAAAAAAAAAAACTGTCAGTCGTAGGACTGCACGTCAGAAGTCAGAACTATTGATGAAGTTAAGCTTATTATAAACCAAGAAGTACGTACTAATTCGGGTAGATGGCGTCACTGAGGGTGACGGCGCGAGTTCACCGTTTTTTTCCAATGCTAAAAGTGCCCAAAGAAGTTTTCACTTCAAAAAATAAAAAAAAATCACAAATATACATACAATATTGGAAGAATACCATGCTATCTCTCATAATTTTATATTTCGAATAATACCATAACATAGATTGTGTACTTATCAAAACTACATTAAAGAATAAACACCATTTTTTTTATTAAAATTAACAGAAATATATTTTTTTAACATATATAAAGGGGTGGCAGGTAAGGTGACGGTCCGATTGACGGTAGGTGACTATCATCGTTTTAAAGTTTAAACACTTTACGAGTGTTTTAATATATTTTAATGTTATCAAATAATTTTAAGAAAAATGAGTGAATGGATTATGAATTAATTAAAATAATAATAATAATTTCAGATGTTATGGACTTCCGACGGAGCCACTGCCCCTCCTTCTCCAGGAGATGGCAGAGCACTACACGGAAGTGCTGATGCAGCGATGGGTGGTCGTCTTCAGGGATATACTCGACAATGCATCCTTCCTACCCATCGAGGTAACTCACATAATTATTCCTGTTAGCATGTCCTATAACAGGAGAATGACATCCTGGTCTTCCTACAGCATCTTCCAAAGTTGAAGGTCGCCAATCTTTGTAGAGAATTGGTCGTATAAGAATAGTAGGAGATGATGTATTTTGTATGTTTTTTTTTGTTAAATAGTGCAAGGCTGTGTACCAGCTGTCTTTCGGTCAAGACTAATTTTGCTATGACCACCGTTCCAGCACTCCATTGGAGCATAATTTGATCCGGACCCGTTCCGGGCGACCTGTCAGAGCCAATTATGATCTGCCAGGCCATCATTTTTCTACCATTTGAATCGGCAAAATCTTGGCCAGCTGTCAAACAAACAGTAGCCTATTACTGAGTCGTCCCAGCACGATCGTACGAATCTATCTTGTGCAATATTTGTTCAAAGTACTGCTGGTAGGATCAAATCAATGCTGGAACGGGCGCTTATAGCAAAATTAGTCGCAGGAGTGCAGGAACTATGGAGAGTAGAGATAAGGAGGACCGACTGACTCCATGTATAAAAAAGTGGTCCCAGAATACCAGTAAATTAATATGGCGCTAGTGTAGCATTTAGGAATAAATTAGACAAAGATAGATGGAAGATATGTTACACTAGCGCCATTGTGGCCACTCTTATTTTATTGTTGGAGAGGACCATTTTTTCACTTTGATTGTCATACGAGTCGGTACTCCTTACCTCTACCCTCCATATCAGGAACACAGCCCTGTATCGTCGAATGTCGTGTCAGGTTTCAGATCAGAGCGAGTACGACTCCGTGATGGACACGTTCCCGTACGACGGCGACGAGTTGGAGTCGTCGCCGTTCCCGCGCCGGTTCCCGTTCTCGTCGACGGTGCCGCAAGTGTACGTGCAAGTGAAGGAGTTCATATACGCGTGGCTCAAGTACTCGGCGGGGCTGGGGCTGGGCGGGGCGAGGCGCGCGGCGGCCGCTCGCCATTCCGCCTCGCTGCTGCTCAGCCGTTCGTTCACCGGCTGCCTAGAGGCGCTCTTCAGGAATCCGCTACCGCTTATGCAACTCGTGCAGGTGCGCGCCCATATTCTTTAAAGTCTTGTTAGAATTGAAATTGAAATGACAGCGCCCTTTCAAAGAAATGCCTCTAAGCCTACCGAAAGGGTTGAGTTCGTAGGTCACTGTATTCACAGTGGAGTCGGGCATGCTGATGCAAAGCTCGGAACATCAGTATCTATGATGCATTTCCTCCTCCCTATGACTCTGTGATGGATAGGAAAAAAAGCCTTGTTATGAAATACTTAAGTGATTTAGTAGCTAAACTACTCCCCCTACTGCAAAGTAATCGTTCGCATTACTGTCGAGTACAAAAGAGTGTTTTGCAAGATGAGCAGACTGCAACGCAATAAAGTAAATAAGCTAATAAAGATATTTTTGAAGAGGTGCATGAAGAAATTTGTTTGATAACTAGTTCAACAAACTTGTACAAACTAATTCTGTTCTGTATAAAATTTTGTGAATACGTAGCGTAAAATAAAAGGGGTTAACATCCTGGATTGACTAGATAACCTTAAAAATTTATGTTTCAGATAATTGTAGACACAAAGTATTTGGAAGACGCAACACTGTACCTGTACGAGTTTATAAGCAATATTACTGGATCTGAGTTGGTCACAACACAAGTGAGTTTTCAACAATTTTGTTGTTATTGTTGTGTCACTGCAAATAATGACTAATAACAGTTTAATAACGCTAATGCGAAAGATAGATATCTAAACAATTAACACAAAAAAAAATAGTCTTTATAATAGACTAGGTTTTTCCCGCGACTTCGTCCGCGTCACACTACCAAACTTCACAGGATCACCCGCTGGACTAATGTGAAGATTGTCTGAAAATTTCATCAAAATTGGTTCAGCGGTTTTGGATTCCATAGGGAACATACTGGAACATTCATACACACATTGCCTTTTATATATTAAGATACTATTGTCACTTTTCACCACTATTCTAAAGAGAAATTATCTATAATTTCAAAACAGAAACTATCATTAAATTGCTCTTGCAAAAATGGAATACTTAACTGTAAAGATTGGCGTGATCTATTATATTAGACAAGTTGGCCTAACTAATATAATAAATGCAAAACTTTGTTTGTATGTTACGCTTTCACGCCTTAATTGCTTATGTAACTGAATCATCATGAAATTTTTCATAGACATTATCAGGAATACTGACATTTATATTATAAGTTGACATTATAAATAAGACACGAAAAATGTTGAACAGACCGCTGGCAGCATGTTCCAAGCGGCACGAGACGACGCAGAAAAACAAATTTGCGACAATCTCGAGAGGAAAGTCGATGAGTTCTTAGACCTTGAGAACTATGACTGGCTTTTAGGTAAGTCTAATTTTTGGTCTGTTCTCAGCAGTTACTAAACTTACCCTGAATAATTTATGACATTACTACATGACTTTTACCCTGAATAATTTATGACATTACTACATGACTTTTACCCTGAATAATTTATGACATTACTACATGACTTTTACCCTGAATAATTTATGACATTACTACATGACTTTTACCCTGAATAATTTATGACATTACTACATGACTTTTACCCTGAATAATTTATGACATTACTACATGACTTTTACCCTGAATAATTTATGACATTACTACATGACTTTTACCCTGAATAATTTATGACATTACTACATGACTTTTACCCTGAATAATTTATGACATTACTACATGACTTTTACCCTGAATAATTTATGACATTACTACATGACTTTTACCCTGAATAATTTATGACATTACTACATGACTTTTACCCTGAATAATTTATGACATTACTACATGACTTTTACCCTGAATAATTTACTGGCGAATCTTAAAATAAATGAGAATTTTTTTTTTGCTTATTGACATTTTTATCGTCGTGAAAATGATTACATTAAACAGAATTTTTATAAATAGTGGACATGTTGGGAATAAAATTGTTACAGTAGTGTTACCATTACATTGATGTACCTTCAGTGTTACTACACTGAAGTTATCGGGATCGTTCTTAGCTATAATTTATGAAGATCTGTTCAGGCGTTTGAAGACCATCAGCCCATTTCCTAGATGACGAAGATATTTCACTAACTTTCACAGGTTCGATTGATGTGATTTTTTTATACTGTATCTTCGGTGGTATTCCCATAACACGGTGACCTTGACCTGATGCTGCAACTCCTCAGCAACATACAGCAGATATAGCGTGTTTATGCTCAATAGAAAGTCGGACATGTTAGTTTATAATTTTTTATTATAGCTTTGTTTAATTGTGAAATCGATACCAAAAGACACGTATTTTTTTTTAGTGGAGCCAATCGGCCAGGCGTCATCCTTCGTAACAGACATGCTGAGCTATTTATCCGGCGTCCTGACCTCTCTGGAACAATTGCCTGAAAGAGCCAGGTCTGTAGTGTTCTTTCTCTGAAAATTCAGCAATATTTTTTTTCACCAAGTACAATGATAGCCCAGTGGTAAGATCGTTCGATTTCTGATGCGGTAGGACCATGTTAGAATGTTAAATACCATGTCCCTTAACGAATAACAGTCTTCTCAGCAAAACTTAGCAACGGGTCATAAAACTCGTCGGAGCCGAAGACTGGCCGTCGTTTAGTCCCGATCTTAATGCGATGGATTATGATTTATGGTCAGTTTTATAGAGCTTTACATGCTTTAAATGCTATGATAATTTGGAGTCCCTAAAACATTCCATAAGATTGACAGTGAAGGATTTTCCTACGGAGAAAGTGCGTGTTTAAATCGATAACTGGCCTCAACGTTTAAAGGATTGCATTAAGGTCAATTGAGATAATTTTAATGAGCTTCATATTTTTTAAATACTATTATATATTAATGTATAAACTAACGGACACAACAGTAATAAATGTTTGATGCGATAGAAAAAAAAAGGGTATTTTCCTTGTACAATAGTAGTACACAATTGATAAGGCGCGTCGTGAATCTTCTTTGTTCACGCAGAAAAGAAAGTACGACTCCGACGATTAACGAAGTATTAACCTTAAATATAATATCTATAAGGTTCATAATACAATGAAACTGTTAGTTTTGTGTCACTCGAACGAGCGTAACACGCCAGCACTGGAAAAATCCACACGATTGGTCGATAGCATTTCCCACGCTTTAAAAATTCGTCTTCTGCTCAGGTAAGCCATATCAGTTGGGCACTAATGTAACAATGTATGTAAATATAGAGTGGCCGCGGTCCGCGCGGCGACCAATCGCATCGCGACTCGGCTCCGCAACCTGCTACTGGATCCGGCAGTGAAGCAGGTGTCGTCGGGCGCCTTGTACCAACTGGACCTGGACGTGATCCAGTGCGAGCAGTTCGCCGCCGGCGATCCAGTGCCCGGCCTCAAGGAGGGCGAGCTGCTCGAACACTTCGCTAGCTTGAGGTGGTCAAAACTTGTATTATCAATGTACACTTTATATGTGACTTATAATAGCGCTAAAATATAGCCTCCAACTATATGGGTCGAAAGTCGCTCAACGAGTTATGGAGAGGGTTACGCTCGAGGTCACAACAAGAGATCGAATCAGAAATGAAGAGATCCGTAAACGAACGAAAGTGACTTGATAAGGGCCAGAGGTCGACTTTTCCTATTGGCAAATTATGGAGGAGGCTTATGTCCAGCAGAGGACGTCCTACGTCTGAAATGATGATGACGATGATGATGACTTTATGATGGCCAGTATTCAACAGCTACTGTGCTAATAAAAATACTATTCTTTTTTTTATTTTGACAGTCAGGCTGACGGTCCACCTGACGGCAGGTGGTCACTGTCGCCTCTAAACACGAGCCATAGGGGTTGCAACTGTGCTGCCCACAAATATAGGGAATAAGAATGGATACTGGCAAACAATTGTTCACTCAACGAAACAGAACAGAGCACGCGCTATTTCACGCTTGTCTTCTGTAAGGGGGTGGTTACTGTCGCCAGACGGGCTACCCAATTGACTGCGAGTCACAGTGTGCCCTGCTACTTGTCAAATCTAGACCAGAGCTAATAACTATGTTCATTTCTAAAGTTGGCCCTACAGGGAATTAAACCCCGAGACAGAGCGTTAAAGCAAGCAACTTAAAGCAGTTTAATAAGTTTAAAGTTTAAAAAGTTTGTTTTAAAAGGGCTTCGACTTACTCCTAGGACTAAATTCATTTGAAAAGTATTCATTTTCAGTTGGCCGACAATTGCTTTTATTTCCAGCCTGCACAAGTAATGTACTATTATTTCGTTTTGTTGTGATAGGCTTGAAATATATTTAAATAATCCGTTTTTCCAGGCAACTGTTGGATCTAATAACGGGTTGGGATTGGTCCTCGTACCTCCACGACGTGGGCATAGAAGGCGGTAAATACGCGTTGGTGACGCCACGCGACGCAGCCACACTATTGGAGAAACTCAAAGAGGCGGAACAAAAGTCCTCCGTCTTCTCCGTCCTCAAGAAGAACGAGAGGGACAGAAGAAAACTACTGGACACGGTGCTCAAACAGTTGAAGCAGTTGCAGGATAAAGAGGGATCGTAGATCCATCGGTTTTCAAACTTTTGATTGACGAAAAAAAAAAAAAAAAGAAGTTAATAAATATCAATAAAAAATAATGCAATAATTTAGTTAACACGTGTATATCGAAATTATATTCATAAAATATTATTTATTGTAAAAAAATAGTGAACGAAGCATTTATAGTGTAGTCTCAATTCCACCATTATTGAAAATAAATAAATAATTTTGAAAATTGTTTTTTTTTTTTTGTTTAACTCTTTTCTTATAATTGTGTTAGTCTCAACAAAACGTGAAGTGTAAAGTTTGTAAAGAATGGATAATCGTTTTGTCAGCGTATAGTTATATTATACTCTTAAATAATATAATTACTATCTGTTGCACGTGACTTGGTCCGCATAACTTTATAAAATATAGCCTATGTTATTCGCTGATAATATAGCTTTCTATAGGCGAAGGAATTTTTAAAATGGCCCCAGTATATATTGAAAAGTTACGCGGACGAAGTCGCGTTCAACAGCTAGTTATTTGTAAATATATTCTATTTGAAAGTTAATAATCGATTTCTTACTGACTGCAAATTGTCAGTGAACAAACAAGACGTCAGTGCTATAGGCGTTTTGCGTTTAATATTTGCGAACTCGTTGTGTAAGTAGATCACAGATCATAATCGTTAATCTGCGGTCGTGCGACGGAAGCAAGGTCGCACTTGGAGACCTTGTAGGTCGATGTTCGAATTTATTTTTATGTAATTGCAAAAGTTGAGTTTAGTAACCGAATGTGCACTTTTGTCTACATGTACATAAGTTGTTTTACACCTGTACGAATAAGTTAAGGTCATGTAAAACCAGGATATCAGACTAGTCAGCCAAAGGTCAGTATGAGCATTGCTGTTTTTAGGCAACTCTTAATTATTTATTTATATTTTAAAAAGCGCCTTGTGAATTACCTTTCTAATTATTACGATTTTAGTCGTCAAACTATGTATTTAATTCAATAGTTTTTTTTTAATGTTAAGGTCTTCAGGCAACGCCACAGGTGCTGAAAGTGGGCTACCGACCAAAGTAGGTTTACTGATAAGGAATTAGGAATGGATAGGGAAAATGGGCTCTGGCATTTCTTACCTATCACTCACCAACGCACAACAACACATGCTGTTATTTCACGAAATCAATATTGATTTCATGAGCAACTTACCAAAGCTTCAGATATTAAGATGGATGGATGTGACTGATTTTTTTAAGGTCTATCAATCCTATAATAAGTATATAATTAATATCTAGTTATTATAAGTATTAATTCACTTAGTAAATTACAATATTCACCAGGTCCATAGTCATTATCATCAATTGTACGTTACTGGACATAGCGCTACAACAATTTTCTAATAGGAACGCTCAGAAGCAGCTCAAGTCTCCAGTCAAGAACTTTCCACCCCCAGTGGATGTTAGCTATCCGTGCTATGTGCCCTGCGCAAAGTACATAGCTAAGTATAAGTATCTAGCAAGTAAGTATATAATAGTCACATAATATTCAGTTCATATTGTTAACCTTCAACTTGTCAACTTTCGCAACTCTGCTAATCGTCTAATCCACATTATAAGCTGACAAGAACGCATTGTAACTCGTGTCAAACAGAGTGCACATGTCGAATCTGACAATATTGACAAATGGAGGCGTCAGCTAAGGCAAAATGTTATCAGATATCTAGATAGAAAGACCTTGTGCGCCCGCGCACCCACCATAGTTGTAATCCGCCCATTTGGTATAGGTAAATACATATCTTTAAGTTCAGTTTCAACGTACAATATATAACATCAGAAGAAAACAGTGAAACAGTTATTTATTCATTAAATAGGTTTCAAAGAAATATTTTTAAACGTCAATCTATTTTTTAACAGGGTTTCGGAAAAAAAGCCAAGATGATGACCCTGAAAAGAAACCCCAAAAGTAAATCGAGATAGCATTCCTTTTGTCATATTTAAAATAAAATATATAATAATTACAATTCTTAATCAGATTTTCGAACTACTAAAAAAATTTGAATATAACCCAAAGATTCGTTTATCGCTCCATGAAACCATATAATGAAGATTCAAGTGTAGAAGTCAGAAAGAGAAGTAATGGCGGCGTCTGCGCTACGACGTACAAATCGTGAACGAATACTCGTCGAGGGTAAGTTAGGTCTTGTTTTGTAGGTTAGTGTATGAAGAATAATTCACTTCTTAGTTATTTTATCACAGCTTCGATTGTTTTTCGATAAATTAAAAATGTTGAAAAAAAAATGTATATAGTTTGGACATACATTATTTCTTATGCCTGTCAAATGATTTATATACGAATATTGTAGAGAATTTAATGCAGATTATTTTTGTCATGGACAGAAAGCAGGCGCTTTTTGAGATTAATTTTCCGCCAGACTAAAGTGGTCGCTTCGTACTGTTAGGACTTCAGCAGTGTTAAAAGCTGTAAAGGCACAGATGGGGTTAAGCAAAGCCATGGAGAAAAAAATACAGGAGCTTTGTAGATATATTTTATACGAGTATAATTTAATTAGTTATTTAACTAATTTAATAATTCATTTTAATAACTATTTAACTAGTAATTTTTCTACATAGGGAAGCACATTTTCAAATCCTTTATCCTACACGGTATTCACCTACCTTCAAGTGGAACGTCAGCCTGTCTGACGACCTTTGCTTCAGAAATATGTATGTATTTAATATAACACTTACCAGACAGTTAAATTTTCGCTTAAAAACTGGCTGGATGCAAGCTCATAATGCACCCACGGGTTAGGTAAAAGTGTCAAGGTATTTAGGTTACCAATACATATAAATCATTAATCATTTAAGTAAACGAAATACTTGGATTAGGCACTAGATGTTTCATTAAGATACGTACAAGTACCATTGTCTGCCTACACAATATGTCCGAAAGCGCACGCATGAACCAGAGACATTATCGTTTATTTATCAGCTAACAAACAACCGATACATATCTAAGCCGACCTTTTGTATTTATGCAAGTGCTATGCATTATTTATTATAATTAATCTAACTTTATTTGCTATACTTAATATTGGGTCAGTCGCAGATTTGTTTTTTATTTCAAGAATCAAGAAAGATTTGAGAAGAATTGTATTACTAAAATATTACCTATTTGAATTACTAAATAAGTATTATATACTTTTTTTTAAGTTATTATACAACATTTGTAAAGTTTACACCTTATATTGCGTTATTCATCAAATATCCTTGTAAAGGTCTTCAGGCTAAGTGACCGAAATATTACGAACAGTTATGATTCAGAAATATTGGTGCATTGTTAAATCGTTAAATCATGCAAACAGGATGTCCGAAAGAGTGAATGGTGCATTGAAGGATTTGAGAGTAACGATTTGGAACCAATAACATCACCAGTAGGTTGTAATTGTAACATAACAGTCGAGCTTTTGTTTATGGTAATCAGAAAACGATATATTAATAAAATCCTTTTCTTATTATATTTGGTTTTTGACTACGTTTACATGGATAAATTTACATAAATAAGAGAATTGCTTTTTATTAAAAGAATAATATGTTTGCATGGCAAGTTCATTCGTTTTATTGTCAATATTCATAAAAGTAACATAAAAGTATTAAGTATTGCCTAAATAAACAATCTATTATATTATAGTGTAGGTAGACGGATCTGTTATGTCAAGGTGGTATTCATAAGGGGTTGGTTACTGCCGCTAGACATGCTGTCAAAATGACTGCGAGACGCCAGTGAACCTTACCATTACTTGCCAGATAGATTGCCACTACTGGCCACCAGAGCCAAGTATGTCGGCGACAGTAACCATCCCCTTACAGAATACCACCGTGAAATATGTGCTGTTGTGTTTCTGTGAGTGAGTAGGGATGCCAGAGCCCATTACCCCATCCCTTCCTTATCCCTTATCATTAATTCTTCTATGGTCAACAGCGCACTTGCAGCACCTAGTCGTTGCTTATGTTATAGGCGACGGTGCCACCTACCACAGCCTTTTTGTCTGTGGACCGTTAGCCTCTTTGTCGACCTTAACATAAAAAAAGACAGATACGGATAGCGATTTCAATTTATAGTATTCAAGTAAAGATTGTTATAAATTACAAGGTATTGTTATAAAAAGCGAAAACCGAATCAACAAAATGTTCGGTACGTGGGTAAAAATAGTTCAATTATAACCCTTCGTGGATTCATTTCAACATTTTTGCGTAGGAATATTGTGCAATTCATATGCAATTTTTAAAAACTTCATTACAATTTTATGACACTTTTGACATACCTACTTCTGGTCGACATTTACCTGCATGTCATCTGGCCGTGCAATATCGTTTATTGAATTAACGAATGCAGGTATGTACTTACGTATCAATTTCTCAATAACATGCGTCGATGTACTTCAGGAGCTCATATTACTGCCCTAGATGCCCTCATATCACTTTATTGATATTAAGACAGGTATTTTTTGGGTTTGCGATATTAAACAGATGGGGACAGATTACTACGTCCGTTTTGTATTTTATATTAAACTAAAACTAATCATAAATATTAAACTAGCGACCCGCTCTCGTCTTTGCACGGGAGACGTTCTTCTTTTCTGCAAATAATATAAACAAAATCTTCTTCGTTTGACGGTGCACTTGATGGTAGGTGGCTTCCGTCGCCCATAACAAAAGCAACGCCACTGGTTCTGCAAGTACGCTGCCTACCATAGTAGGATTTAAGATAGGGATTAGCGATAGATAGGGAAATGGGCACTGGCATCCCTTACTCGCTCATCGAAACACAACAGCACACTTGCTATTATTTCAGGGCGGCCTTCTGTAAGGGGTGGTTGCTGCCGCCAGACGGGTTGCCAGACCAGAGCCAACTTTAAAAAGTTTGTTTCCAAAGTTGACCTTGCCGGGAATCGAACCCGGGATCCCTGAGACAGAGCTTTAAGGCAAGCACCTTAACCACTCATCCAACGGGCTCAAACGTCTAACGGGGTCATCGTGCTGCTCCGGGGTAAGCTTTTTTTAAGCCATGAAACCTTTGCTTCTAAGTGATACATAAATTCTATCGCCTCAAAAGATTCTCTTGCTTTCGAAGGAGATGATTTTATTTACCACAGCATGTCATTAACCGAATAAAATAGTCACAGTGACGGTGATCAACGGTGACCACTAACTTGGGGGTAGATTAAATCTAAATTTAACTGGGGTGAACTCTGTAATACATACGTTTAGACTTAACATTCGAATTTAATTCAATTTTTGCAATATCGCACGTGCTTATAATAAATGTGCTTAATAGATAAGATTTGCAAGAGTCGTTCGAAGTGGAGCAAGTGATGCAAACGTTGACCAACGGCAGGTGTGCTCTGAAGCTATCCGGTTTTGAAAGTTGTATGCTTTAAGTTAAGAACGAAAATCAGATTTTGGTTAATCCCATTTGTGATGACATTACGTCGAGTAAGTTAAGTATTATTACTTTAAAAAAATGGTTAAGATGGTTAGGTACCAAGATGCTATTCTTCAGAAGGTTGTAAGGCCTTGGGAATTTTTCATGTAAATTTTATGCGTGTCATTTTTGCTGATTTGGTAGAAATCCATGTATTTTAGACTAAAATAATTAATTAAAAATCAAGGACAATCAAGGACATTAAGTTCTACGGATTTCCTCGTTACGGATTCAGTCGCGTACGGAGCCCTGTCTTTCCATAGACACTTTGTGCAACTTAAGTTGCTCTACTTGATATGGAAATTAGTCTCCATGACAAACCTACTGATTAGATCCTTTAGATTTTATGCACTTATAGGTAAGAAGATGTTTCAATACCTTTACCATTTCATTCATTAGCACATTGATCGAGTTTAAGCCTTGTTGTTATTTAGACGAAAAGTTAGTCTTTGTTTTATTAAAGCACTATTACACAGAAGATGCTTCATTATATTCGAGTGTTACCTGGCAAAGTTTACAGCAACGGTTGTTTAACAATATTAGTAACACGTCCTTGTTAATATCCTTAACTTTTTAGCAATCAAATTAGTCCAATGTAAATTTAATACTTTCGACCTTTAGGTAATGCATTTACAAAATAAATGTGTACAATAAAGTCGTTCGCACCTATAACCGGTTTTTGCCAATAATGTCAAAAATTTCGGACACGCCTGTATTAATTATTAGTGACTTTTACTTTGACAAAAATTGTGTTAATTATTTTTATCACCGTACAAAATCTTTAAGGTAATAATTCTTAAAATATTAATTCTGTATGTGGATACGAAGCAGACTGGTCAAAATTAAATAACGGATGCATTAATATTATAATAATGAAACACCAAGGAGTAATTTTATGAAATTTTAAGAATGAACGGATTTATTTTTACTTACAAATTATCTGTAAAAATAAATTCGTTAAGTACCTATATAAAGTATAAATTAACACCTTTTGTAGATAAGATAACTCGCGGGCTCACGTGGGACCGACCGAAGTTAGTTAAGAAGACGAAGACTTTGTTTGAATATTTGAAAACAACCTTCATAATTGTATCTTTTCGAACATCGCCAATGTTACATATTATTTTAGTGTACCGTAGTATTTTTTTAACAATAACATAATATATCAATTCCCACGGTGGGTTGAAGACGGATGTGGGCGTTTGGACCTTGGACGAAAAATGTTCGCAAAATTTCGTTCAATAAACATGTCTACAAGTAACCTATTTAAAAGCGTTAAGAGCTTTATGACGGAATTTTTTTAAAGTTCGATTTTAAGTTAATTCTTCCGCTTTGATGTCATACCTCCCGCGCGTATATATCTCACCCCCATTCACAAAAACCGGTTAATTTAGTAATTACGTAAAGTTATTATTTATTTATTTATTGCGTAAAACACGATGTAAAGAAGGTTTACAATACTTTAGGTCGGGTATTGCTCGTGGTCCACCCAGGTGGACAAAGTAGGTACTTTGTCCGTAGTCCACCTCAGTAATAATGTCTATAACACTTTTAAGTAGTGATTGATGCTATTGTAATTCTTTTTGAAGTGTCAATTTGTAACACCGCT
The DNA here is from genome assembly GCA_944738685.1 of Synanthedon myopaeformis. Classification (NCBI taxonomy): domain Eukaryota; kingdom Metazoa; phylum Arthropoda; class Insecta; order Lepidoptera; family Sesiidae; genus Synanthedon; species Synanthedon myopaeformis. Next base: position 8,555,343 of record OX122924.1, on the reverse strand, counting down.
TGTAAATATTTGTATTAATCCATGGTAATATAGGTCTTATTGTTTCTATTTTTGTAAGATAAGTTGTGTGTGACTGTTTTTGCCTGAATAAATAAATAAATAAATAAATAATACCTGAGTTTTTACCAACATAATGTGCGCTATGGAAGTGTATGGAGTTATTTGGATAAGGTGCCACTGCACAAAGTCCGATAGAAACTTTATAATACTTGCCTGCGAACCCGCGATGGTAACCACCTACCAACAAGTAGCTTGCTGCCATACTTTATAATATATAAAAAAACTTCCTTTATAAGTATTCATTGAAATTCTCTAAAACATACTTGAAAGATCTCAAGTCAAAGATATCAAACCTAATTGCTAAAATTGAGATTCCAGGATAAAAAGTATCCTATAGTTTTAATCCATTCCAAGCACTTAAGCCGTTTCTGAGATTAGCGTGCATAAACGCACAGACAAACAGACAAAAATACTAAAAATATTTTTTTTTGACTTCGGTAACAAGTACATCGAACAATACAAATGGTTATTTTGAAAAAATATTTAATGTACAGACATGGCTCGTTTACGATTTTATTATGTGTATAGATAGACTAGCGACCCGCCGCGCCGCTGCTGCCGCAATCACCTCTGCAAATTATAAAACCTTCCTCGTTTATCACTCTTTCCATTAGTGAAAACCGTATCTAAATCTGTTTGGATGGTTTAGAAGAAATTAGCAGAGAAACTGTTATAGCAGAGAAATTGTTATTTTAATATAGATATAGAAGAGTGAAAAGGTTTGACTAAATTAACATTGTTTTCACAATTTTAGTCAGTGTTTTGGTTGTAAAAAAATAATTGTGCATAGGTTGAATAAGATTAGATCAAGTTACGGCGTTAGCCCGCGGCACTGGAGCGTATCCATTATAGTCGTTGTCTGGTAGCTTTGTAAGAAATTCTTTTTCGCTGCACCCAAAAAGGTGTTACATATTAATTGTTATCAACTAGTTGTTGCCCATTGATATGTTTCTAAAGAGAAATTTCATCAATAAATTATTGTATTATCTGTTCAATTCGCATAATCCGATGTAGTCACATGATCACCCTCAAGCCAAATTTTACAATGACGACCTTTTATTTTTTTTACGTCGGAATCTGGATGGACTACTTTCGAAAACATGATTGACCCAAATTTTTGTTCGCTGCAAAATTTTACAGTGAAATATTCTCGTTTTTTATTTTAATATTTTGGGAAGACCTAAAGATAAACTTTTTTTTGAGACGACGTATGCGGAACAAAGTATGCGTGACTTTGTTCCAAATTATAGATCCATCATTCCAATATTCAGAAATAGTATAATATTGTCATTAATATCTTTTAAATTAAAAGGATCTCTAAACAGTTTTTTTTTTCAAATAAATAAACTTATTTTAATGAGCATAAAAATAGATATTTTGTAATAGATATATAGAGTTAAAATAAAACTTAAATTTATCGAGAATTTGTTTTAAATGAAAAGTGTAATAACAACGGATTTGGATGAAATATTTGGAACACAGATAGTTTGTTACCAGGGTTAACATATAGGATTTATGTACTTTTTATTCTGGAAAAATGTTGATTGCCGAAGGATCCTCTAAAAATATAAAATAAGTAATTGAGAGCCACTGTCTTTGTCTCAGCGACAAGATGTCAGATATTTTCTCGGGTGTTATATTTTTTGTTTTTCAACGCAGACGAAGCTATCCCGCCGTCTGTTTCTACTCTACCTTCTTTCAACTTACCTTCTTACTGATTTTGATACGGCTTTCACTAATGGATCTCTTTCGATGTGGAAGGTTTGTGTATGCAATTTTCAATCCAATTTGCACAAACCTTGCATCAATTTATAATTACAATCCGTGCGAAGCCGGGGCCGGGTCGCTAGTACAACAATAACATAACATTACACGTTGCAATTTTTGGACAACATACAAAAAAGGCGTTCCTTTTTTAAAATTCACTCCATTATTAATTCGACACGCATTGACTTTATCAATTGAATTGGCAAAATTTTGATAGACAGTTTGAGGACCATTGGAAGTGCACTGGAAAGTTATTGCATTCATTGTATCATTAAAATATATTATATTGCATAATATTTTTTATTGCAATTTAATATCTTCGATTATTTGGATTTAAAATCAATTAACGCTAAGAATATATTACGACAGTATAAAGAAGATTTCAACTTCTGAATAATATTTTAACAAACATTTAAGACTACGCCATCGTCCCCAGAAATTTGGGGACAACGAATTAGGCGATTTTGTCCCCGCCGTGACGATCTCTCGGGGACGAACTGAAATAATCCTTTACGTGTGCGGTCTTTTCTGTCAAGACGTTTTTACCATCTAGGAATACGGTATTTCAAACCAGCTGCAGAGTAAGGTACCTGACAATAGGTGTCAAAAAGTACTTACCGCCTTCTGTATCTGTTGTGAGTGTTCTGTTCTGCATCTAGTGAGAGCCTCTTGAGGTGTTTGTAGAAGCTCCTCGCTATAAGAGCACAATGTTCGCAGCGTGTTTGCAGTAACTAAGTATAACGTTGTTTTTTTGTGTGTTAAAGACCGTCAGTTTACCTGTTGAATTTTACATAAAAAAATGTGGTACAAAACATTTTTTTTCTGTTTTGATATCATGTCAATCATTGGCATTAAACGACATTGGCATTTTTCGCGGATGATCTTGACCGTATGCCCAGACTTGGAGTTCCATTATAATTACATTGTTATTACATAAGTGTGCGATCTGATGCAATTACTTGTATCGTAATAGTGTTGTCGATAATCCGGATTTTATTTAGAGCACGAATACCTACACTGCGAAATCAACATATTTATTTATTGATGTAACATCAACTTTTGATAAGCTATCAAAGTACCTTTGAGTATATATACTTCAGATAGACAAAGAGGTTTCTTAAATAAGTTAAATTTGAAAATATTATGCCTAAGTTTGATTAGATCAATTAAACTTGAATGGAATTGAAATTCATATAAAAGTTCCGGTCCCCGGAAGTTCATTCCGTAGACGGTATGAACTCTCTTAAGTAAGTTCGGAAATTGCACTTATCACTTGGCAGTTCGCGATAAAATAAGAATTGATGTTTTAAAGTAATGCATGAATTAACATAATGAATATTTAACATGTTTTTAAATACACTATATTAACATTTTTTTATCAAGCTAAGCATAATGGATCTGTTAGTCAGCTCATACAATGTAGACAGTTAACATAGAAGATAAACCATTAATTTGTTGGGCTGATATTTTTGCATAATACTCTAGTTTTAGAGAAGTGAACGTATAAAGGTGTGGTGACATAAACAACGGGCAATAATAACCTGATATTACACAGGTTGATATTTTTTATATTCAAACTTGTAGAATACAATAAAACGAATTAAAATATTGTAAATTTACAACAATTTGCAGTGAATTTTCTTATGTTAACGTCGTCAGCCAATCTGACGGCCCATACCGTCAGATGGTATGTCGCCTTCAAAGTGATCTACAACGCCATAGGTGCTGCAAGTGCACTGCCAACTGCTATAAGATATTAGGAATGGATAGGAAAATGGACTCTGGCATCCCTTACTCACTCACCGAAACACAACAGCACCCATGCTGTTATTTCACGGTGGTCTTCTTTAACGGGGTGGTTACTGCTGCCATACGGGCTACCCAAATGACTGCAAAACGCAGTGTGCCCTGCCACTACTAAAACCCCCTTTTTTTTTGCGACTATTTTTTAGAACATAAGTTAGATTGATATTTCAAATCATGGTACTCCTCATAGCTAGGCGACCTTTCGCCATATGCCCTGAATATAAAAAGCCTGTTTTAGTATTTACCAATTCGGTATAAGAATATCTTCATTCCTCACTTGATCCGTCAAACAGATGTACGCAATATGAAAATTAAAATCAATATACTTATTTATTCACCAAAGAGATTGCTCCAAAAAACTCTTTTGATTGTCATTATAAATTTAAATTTACCAGGTTTTCGAATTAAAAAAAAGAACCAAGATGTTGACGATCGTGAGAAGAAACCCCAAGACACTCAGGATACCATTCTTTTTGTCATATTTAAATAAATAAATATATAACAATTACAATTATTTCAATTAATAGTATGATGTTTATGTGCTTATGTGAATTGAATAGGTTATATGGGATATCTGTGTCCTAAGCATATAATCCATAGCTATTTTTGATCAACCTGTACAATATCATATATGATCTCGTCCAGTTTCGCAAAACGCACATATTTGCATATTCGTTGCGAACCTATACGCAGCTATTGCAGATTGAAAACGCGTGCAATTACATACATATGTTAGGTAGGTACTACACTTGTGTATTTCTAAATGTATTGGTTATTCCACGTCTCATAAATAAGCGTTATCTGAAGGTTCTTTACTTAAATCCGATACTAAAACGATACACAAGTAGAACACAGATTAATTGCGACACTCGATAATTATTAGTTGAGTATATTTGATACTTAATGTATAAGAAGAAATATAAAATAAGTTAAAGTTACTCGTAAATTTTAATTAAGGTAAAACTAGGTATTTGATTTTTATGTAAGAGATAGGTGACCCGCACCCGGCTCTGGAAAACGGTAATATTTTTTTTGGAAATTATTCCCACACATACCTTTATACACAACCTTCCTCTTATTGCTCTTTTCATTACAGAAAACCGTTGGTTGGTATGTATAAAAGAATTTAGCTAATATGACATATAATATTGTAATGGCTTCTTATAAATATATTGTGTGTGTGTATTTTTACATTATAAATAATAGTTGTTTCGAAATAATGTTTAGTCAATTAATAATAAGAATTGGAAATTTTAATAAACTTAAATAAAATATGAGTGTATGTTTTAGTGAATTATTTTAGTTAGGCAAGAGACATGAATCTTATAAACCGCCATAGCTGCCAAAATATTATGAAGTTATAACGGCCAACTTAGCTATGTCCCAGAAGTTCGACAGCCATGAAAATATAACATTGGCATATTAGTTTGAATTGATAAGACGAGCGTTCCCACAAAAAAAAATTAATCCATTTCACGTAGAACATTAGGAGCTACGAGTAGGACGTCCACCTGGCATCTCAAGTCTAAATTAAACAAAAAACACATAGTTAGACTCAGCAAAAAAGATTGAATTTTGCTTTCCAAGTGTCACTCATTACGGTCATATCAAACCCCAAAAGGTAAAGCACCGTGCGACCCACATCGATTACTGTATCATAACTGCAGAGCGATATAACACCGTATCTAGCATTTTGTAAGTATAATGGTATATCAAGGAATAAGCACTTTTATAGTTGATTCCTGTCACCTGTGCACGTCTGCAAACATATATTGGTAGTTTATGTTGTTTAATTACTAGCGAACAGCCCCCCGCTTCGCACGGATAAAATATATACATAAGCCTGCCTCTATTATCGCTTTTTCATTAGTAAAAACCTTTAGAAGAACATGTTCATGCTTTTTAAAGAGAGAAAAAGGAGAGGAACACGTTGCTATACTCGTATAGTGATATAGTAACTACTATTAGCTTCGGAGATATTTATAAATAACTATATTTTTACTACAACTTTAATTAAAAATAAGTAAGATATTGTTTATCTACTACGTTCTAATTAAGATGATTGTTTCAGATATTTATTAAAGAAATTAAACTTAATTACTTTTTAAAGTGTATTTCAAATTCAAATAATTTATGTAATTGAGATTAAAGATCTTAATTCATGCCGTGACAAATTTGACTGTTTAATTATTTAGACTTGCCTGACTTTGAAACTCACAAAACTTAAAGCAAGTATTTAAGTGAATAAATAAATAATGTGCGTACTACGTTTTCTTTCACAACTATGGCCACATTTTATTGGCATGTGTAATACGGTTGCCTATACGACCTTTCTGTGGCAGCCTCAGATATACCATAGATAATGTCCAAGAACCGTAGACAATGGAAGGGGGAGGGGCGTATGCAAAAATATACTAAACAGTTAAACACATGCGCGCGCAGTTAAATCATTATGCAAATGCATGGACTAATGCAGCAGTTTCGGTTACCTATAGTATTGTTAGGTTTTATTTATGGGCACGGTGTCATTGCGACCAGAGTGTAAGCATGATTTGAGTAGGTGGATATATAGAATGAAGCATATATTTACAACTTAAGGTTGCCCAAGCCGCTAGAATCATACAATTACTTATAGCATAGAGTAAATAGTACTAAGTATGCTTATAGCCATACATTCAAAATTATAATTTAAATCGATTTTAAACAAATTTATTGCTTCATAATGCCCGTTTGTATTAAATTAAAAATTATTTTTGGAAATAAATGAATACTTAGCCATTACTTTCCATACTTCCCATTAAAATATAACTCTTGATGGACAGACGTGGACAGACTATTATTATTGTTGACAAAATAATTATTATTGTTGACTAGCTCTGATATGAATAATAAAATGTTACAGATCAGTAGAACAATGTTTATGTAATTGCATTGACAGTAGGAAGCGAATCGATCTTTGTACCTCTTACTTTAGATGTGGAGACATAGTTAATATTTTTTAACTAAAATTAGAGCAGCAATTAGCATATTACAATCTATCATAAAACAAATTACGTCATATTTCCGAGGTCGGCAGCGCATTTGTACCTTTTTGTGTCCCTGATGTACTCGTAGGTACCTTTTGTGTACTTATTTTTGCCGCAGACTTCGTCCGCGCTCCTTTATTTTAGGCATTGAAACTTTTTCAATATTTTATATTCATTTAATTTTCTAAGGCATTTAATTTTTATTAACGATCCTTAGTGAACATTTTCTGAATCCTATGTCCTATTCCGTACCTCTGAAAATATGTAAGTAAAATTTCGTGGTGATCATTAACGTAGGTACTTTCGGAGATTTTCCGTTTTGAAAAAAAAAACGAAAATTATCCTAGCTAGTGGGTTCAAATAAAAAGAATATGGTATATAAAAAGTTTACTGAGTTGATGATTAGAAGCTTTTGAAAGTCTTCCTTCTTCGAGTATTAGTGATCGATTCATGAGGATAACGTGTCAGATTAATGTCAGGGACAAGAACGATGGATCCCCGCGGCTGAACCGGAACAAAGCTTTTGTCTGACTCTAATCTATTTATTGGTTAACCGAATTTGATTCAGCCCGGAACTCTGTAATGTCATTACGCAACTCATCTGTCTGAGCTGCGTCTAAACGTGCAGATAATCTTAAAACCTTGTTTTTTGGAACAGACATATCATTTTATGAAAGGGTTTTGTGATATCAATATTATTTTAAAACGATTGTCTCTAAATTGTTTTTTTTTTTTATGTAAAGGACGACAGGCAGCCTGACGTTCCATTTGATGGTAGGCGAGATAAAATAAATTAAAATAAGTATTATATTAGAATAGCTTATTAAAACAAGCAAAATAAATAAACAAATAACTTTAAACAAAAAATAAAGTTGCGAACTACGCTGCACAAAAGAAAAACAGTAATTATATTATAACTAGTAGCTAGTACAAGTCTTTCTAAAAAGCAGACTTCCTCGCGATATTTTCTTTCCTCGTAATAGTGATCATTATTTCTATATCATACCATACAAGACATCGTAAAACACTGATATTTCTTCTATACATTGAACTTTCGTCTAAGGATATGGTAGTATTCACCTTTTTGAATTGAAAACTTCAATTTAGTTGAGTTTGAGATGGGAAAAAACGATTGAACTCGCGACCTGTAACCTTAATGTAAACGTGTAGGTAACCGTGTAACCTCTGTATATTTTCAGATATTGCGCCATCTACACAATACCACTAAAACTAGAATATGTTACGTAATAATACATCCTTGCGAAAACTAATTGAATTTAAATAATAATCAATGCGAACAGAGATGGCGGTGACAGTTTAAAAAAAGGACAATTTTTGAAATGGGAAAAACCATTGAACTTTTCACTTTTGTCGGCACTCCCGGAGTGCCACTGTTTTTTTTACTGCTATTATTAGGTTATACTTTTTTAATATCAAATTTCCATAGTGCAACTGAATTCGAAATTCCAAACTCGGAATAAAAGAATTTTCCTTCAATTACTTGTTTTTTATGCAATTAGAACTTTTGAAAAACCAACTAGAAGTTACTGGCCTAAATTGGTTGGGCTAATAACATCTAGTTTTTTCTTTTGGGATTCTTTATGATTACAGCAACATGTAAAAGTAACAAAGTCATTCATCAATCGAGACCACCGCGTAACAAGTAAGCTCAAAAAAATTCCACACGTGACAGGCGACACGGCGGCGATCCATAACGATACCTTACCTTAGGCTTCACTCCACTTATGAGAGTGAACGCGACCTTGAGGGCCCACCACCGGCTGGCCGGGAGTCTATGATTGCGAACAGCCTCCGATATACACTCATTTGTACTTCGCCAACGAAACGACCAGCGCGCCTCCAAATAATTTTTAAATTTCGAACCCGGAATGACAGTTTGAATCTTTTTTGAAAATGTGGGCTTGGTTACTGAGCCTCGCCGCGCTCGCGGTTTTGAATGTGGAATCCGCAGGCGTAGGCGCCGCGCGACTAGTCTGCTATGCGAAAAGCGCGCGCATCACAGACTTTTCCGAGTGCACACATCTCGTCTACGAAGGTGACGCGAGGGGAGACAAATTGGACTCCCTATTGAAGGAATTTAGGAAGAAAAATCCAAAGATCAAGATCGTCCTGAGAGTCGCTGAAACTGATAATGTAAGTCGATTTCATTCTTAATTTTTTTTTTAACACTGGGTAGAAATTAATATTTTGAATATCTCTTCCGACAATATTTTTTTTTGTATAAATGACACTTATCTAGTTTAATTAAGACAATTTTAGTAAACATTAAATTCACTAAATAATTATATTATGTAGTAAGCGATGTTTGAGAGCTTAGAATTTATTTATATGTAGGTACATGTAAGTACCTATTTATAATTTTCAAAAAAAATAATATTAATTACATATATAGAAAACTGAATCAAAATTCATATTGTACTTAGTGAAATTAAGTTTACTATTGTCAAGGAAAAAAAGGCCAATTTAAGCATCTTAGAATTATATCATATTTGTATTTAAATTTTAATGTGATTCTTTTAGGTTTTATTGATTAGACCTATTACTTTTACTTCTCTGTCTTGGTTATCTGTCCAGTAGTACTTGTTGGTTGGTGGCTGCAATTTTCCTTCAAAAGTGGCATTTAATTTGCCGATTAATAATAGCTAATAATAATAATAGCTTAATAGCTATTATTTTAAGCTAATAATAGCTTAATCGAATGGGATCTTCTGATTTAACCTAATCGGCAAGGTTTTTCCAATTATTGTGACAACTATAATAATAATAATATTAGGTTTTATATCAAAAGACAATATAGTATGAAAGGAGAAAATATTCAAACATACGTCATAAATTATACCTAAGTACTTAGGTCTAACCAAAAATGGAAAACTTAATTATTTTCAACTTGTCAAGTTTTGTACTTTTTATTTTAAATGCGCAAGTTCCTTTTCTGAGTAAGAAATTACCGGGAGAAACCCGGACTAATTGAGGTAGCCGACATGTAACATGCTAATTAGAGAACAGAATGGGTATTTATGATTACATTTTAGGTTGTAGAGCTGTGAAATTATTTCTAAAGATCGGTGGCCTAGCTGATGGTCTTCATTATGGTAGATGGCTACATCGCTAATTAATATAATTAATATACAGATAGGCTCTTAGATATTCTATAGAGAAGGCTTTTCTAGTTAAAATAGGCGCTGCGTTATCGAATTTAGTGGGATATAGGATAAGGGTTAGGGAAATAGGCTCTGACATCCCTTAATTGTAACACAAAAACACACGTGTTGTAGTTTAACAGTGTTCTTCTGTAAAAGTGTGGTTACTGCCACCACCACAAGATTTAAAAATAAGGTACACATTGATTTTAAATAAAAATTAACAATATATTCCGGTGATCACCTGAAAATATTTTCAGTTCTCCCCAAAAAATATGAACATTTTTAGCACAACTACAAAATTTATCAGTGGTTACGGGAAATATTACAAAATCTCATACTTTGACATTTTCCATTTAGGAATTATAATATTTATTGAATGAATGAATGAATGAATGGATGGATGAAAAGCAATAATTTAATCAATCTTTATTGCTCATTTATTTCTGTCAGGTGTTGAATGGGAACAGTTCTTTTTTCATTATGAAATGTACTTTTTCTTCCATTTTCTGTATCCCTAACAAGGTGTCTGCAAAATTTCATGATTGAGAAGTTAAAGAGTGAAACCGCAACAAACAAACAAACTCACTTTCGCATTTATAATATTTGTTAGGATATAATTTTTTATATATAACTACATATTCTATAACAAACTTTAAACAACACAACGAGATGCTTTTACGCAATATCCAGTACTTGATATTTACTCGAATTATCTGGAGCAGAGTTACGTGCTTGCGTGCTCATTCTTGTAGACCTTTTGTGATTCATGTTACATCGAATTATTTCATTCGTTTTTATGTAAAGACATAAATAATAGTAAGAGTCACAATTGTCATGCCATAAAGATAAAATTGCAAAAAGGGTTTAAGTAATTATAAATTACGATAACCCTTATTCAAGCTAAAGGGAAGATAAAAAAGTAGGTTAAACTATTCTTTCCAAAAAAGAATAGTTTTTATTATCAAATTTAATGTAATTTATTTTTTCTATTTAAAAACGTTGCATTATACCCAAAATATACATAATTATTTTTATTGCAAACAATCACTACCTCAACAAAGTTGAAATTCTGGTTTATTTTATTTATTTTATGATATTCGTGATAAGTATTCTAACACAAAGTGATTCTAACATATCCGTTAGGTAGGCACTAAAATTTTAAATTTTAATTTTTACTACAAAAAGAAATTACTTGATTTAAATCGTGATTCGTATAATATTGATTTATATCATTTAAGTGATTTATTTAATCATGCCAAGCCTCCTACTGAACTACCGAGAAATCAATCAGAGGTATAGAATCTTAAGTCAATTTTTGAAAGTTTTATATTTTTTTAAAATATAAAAAAAAAACACATGGATAATAAATACTAGGTATAATAAATATACTTAGTATTTAATAACAAAGTAATACAGTTAACACTTTTTTATAATGGCATTTTTAATCTCGATTTGTACACATTGACCTTTCTAATTAGCTCTATTGTAAACTTTGCTGATTGGTCATTACATTAAGGTCCTTTAGGTAAAGGACCTTAATGTAGCTGAGAGGTCTCAGCTACAGTATTTTTTTTATTAATTATGCAAGTGTGTGCAAGTTCGATAAGTTCTGTTACGTCGGAGGACTGAGTCATTGGTGGCTTCGGGGTAGATTGTAAGGCAGGTCGGTTATGACGTCAGCCGTATCAAGTGAGCCGACCGAGAGATAGCGACCACGACCTCGACTAATTTACACACTGCCAACCCACAACCACAACATTAACTTTTAAAGTTGATCTCCTTAAATTCTAATGAATCAAAATTATTTTTAATAATAAAGAAAATATCCTTAAATAGATAAATTCAAGTCGCTTTCTGCGTCTGTTTGTATATCCGCTTAACTCCAAAACCACGCAAAGGATTTTGATGCGGTTTTTAGTTTCAGTTAGCTAATTTTTCACGGCATGTTTATATATAATAATAATATTATAAAAACAGATTTGTATTTTTGTATTTATGTAATGAATAAACTCAAAAACTATTCAGCCTATTTTAAAAATTTTATCACCTATAAAAAGCTATATTATCAGCGAGTAACATCCGTACTTCCGTACTAATATTATATATGCGAAAGTATGTTTGGACGTATGGATGTTTCACTCTTTCACGCAAAAACTACTGGACCGATCACCAAGAAATTTTGCATACACATTGTCTGGGACACCAGAAAGGACATAGGGTACCTTTCATCGTTCAACGCGGACGAAGTCGCGGGCACCAGCTAGTAGGCTATATTTTATAAAGTTACGCGGACGAAGGACGCGGTTTTATTATATACTAGCAACAGCTAGTATATTATAATATAGTATAGCAATAGCTAGTATATAATAAAACCCAATTAAGTTATTATCTGAAGAAAAAAGAAATTGCTACCAAGTCGCTGAAACTGTCCGCGTCAGTCTATTTCTTCGCTAACTACTTCTAAACCACCCAATGGATTTTGATTCGGTTTTCACTTATGGAAACCGGGATAAACTAGGAAGGTTTTTGTATATATAAAAAAACACATCCCGGGTCGCTAGTTACTTAATAATCCATTTAATGGAAACTCTCAAAACATTTGACCTTTCTTTGAATGCGATTTGATTTTTGACACATGTCGGAAATGTCTTGAGCGATTTCAAGGTACTTTAATAGGTAGTAATATAAAATGAAGACGATAAATTGATGGTATAAATACGCAGTCAACATAGAAAGTTCCGAGCTTTTGAAATTGTACTTTTTCTTCCTCGTTTATCGCTCTTTCCATTAGTGAAAATCGTATCAAAATTTGTAGGGTGCTTTAGTTTAACTCAGGAGATAAACAAACAGAACGGCGACTTTATCTTATAGTATATATATAGGTAAGAGCAGAATCAGATATAGATAAAAATATTGCAATATTTCTTATTTATAAATAGATAATAGCAAAAGATAATCTTATTTATAAACCTAATTATAAATTATACCGATTTTCTTTTTTTGTTTAGTAGCTTTTGACTAGCTTTTGATAAAAAAAATTATTGAAAAAATCAGTTGGAAAATTATGGATAAAATCATAAAAATATTGGAATTTTTAACCTTCGTAATTATTATCACCGAATTTAGACAACTGACAATTTTAATTTAGACAATTTTAATCGGAAATTGCATCAGAAGTGTTGTTAACTACCTACGAGTATATCAAAAAATATTATAAAAAAGATTTGAAAGGTTATTTTTTACAAAAGAATTGACTTTACGCAATTGAGTGTGTTTTTTTTTTATTTAAAAAATTGCGTTAAATTATAACGAACAAAGTTTATATTATATACCTACCTAATGATTATCGCTTAATAAATCTTCATACCTTTCGCTTCTGGATAACAATCAACAACTTTCTTGCACTATCCAATCACGCGCCGGTATTAGGCCGAGATTTGATAAAATCTTTATGATTTTTAGTTATTACGGCTTCGATTCTCGACAGGGCCATGTTTTTATGCAAAACAATTAATTAATAAATTACAAGAATTTGAATGTCACTAATATTAAACAAATTTCAGTTTTTAATAAATGAAATGACTTGTAAATAAATGATTTGAATATGAATTCAGAAATGTCATGTATTTTTATGTATTGGTACCATATTGGTGCGACCAATAACAAATAAGTCATCCTAGAATTACGTAGTATGGAATCGGTAAGCGGCTCCCGTTGACAAGTAAGTTTATTAAACACTTAGGTATTTTACACTTGTAAATAAAAAAGAATTGAACAAGCAGTGAATTCAACCACATGTATATGTAGGCGTCTACTCGACAATCTCGTAATAGCAGTAATTGTACCAGTAACTCGCCCACCTTGTTAAAGATCCGTGCTTCGATAACTGCCATGTTACATTATATTTGATAAATAACAGCTTTCAAAGGAATGAAGAATAAAGTGAACTTGCCGACTGACATATCTATATATATTTTTAAACTTTATAGATGTTTGATAACTCTCCACAAGCAAAAACTATCAACGGATTTTAATGAAATCTTTACAGTACCTGACATGTTAAATATCCTGGCAAATTGCTAATACGCAGGAGCCTTGTTATGTTAACTTCCACGTGATGTCATCAGCAACAAAAGATACAGCTAACGAAAGTGACGGTTATTGGGTGTGTCAGGAGTCATCAAAATGGCGGCAAGTGACATCAAGTGGTGGTAGGTGGTAACCTGCCGACTATAATAGGATTAAGGATAAAGGATTAGGAAAGGATAAGGCAGTGGACTTTGGTATTACAAATACTAATTGCTTTCTAAAGAACTAGCTGTTGCACGACTTCATCCGTGTAACTTTATAAGTATAGCCTTTGTTACTCGCTGATAATATAGCTTTTTATAGGTGAAAGAATTTTTAGTTTTTGAGTTTATTCATTACAAACATACAAATCTCTTCTCTTTATAATATTAGTATAGAAGTATATATAGATTAACAACGCTATCTCGACGGTAACTATAGAAATGATTGAGTATTGTACAGAGAAGCCAAGTCGATCATTCACCCGATTAGTTCAATGAATCATTTGCTTTAATTGTAACAATAAATCCGACCTTGGAATTGACGGATCGGGTCAAGGTCATCTCTGATATTGGCTATTGTAATTTTTGACAGCTCTCTTTCCGATGTCGGAATGCGGTTTTGTCGTGTAAACCTTTATCGGATTAAATTGTGTCAATGTAAAAGTTATTTAAAGTTAGTATGTACATATCGTTAATTAATACTACATATATTACTATATTACTACGTATACATATATGTATTAGGAAAACAATAAAAAATATGTAAGGTATATATTTGTTTGGATTTTGAGTTGGTATTTCCTATTTATAAAAAATAAATAAAATAAAATAATTTATTATTTGAGGCAATTAAAATTGGCAAGGTTAAAATGTATTAAATTACATTGTTATATTATTTATAGTATATCTAAATTTCCATATTCAATATTAGGATTTATATAATCTCAATACTTATACTTATTACGTTATGAAAACAATTGTTTATGAATTTATTATAATATTTATTGCAAAGTTACAAATAATTGAAACCTTTTTGTAATTTCTTGAAACATTTGTCTAATTTATCTAAGGCGAGTTAATCCGTACTAATATTATAAATGCGAAAGTATGTTTGGATGTATCGATGAATGGATGTATGGATGTTTGTAACTCTTTCAGGCAAAAACTACAGAAACGATCACCATGAAATTTTGCATACACTTTGTCTGGGACACCAGAAATGACATAGGTATCCGTTCAACGCGGACGAAGTCGCGGGCACCAGCTAGTATTATCTAAATAAATACTTAGTCGGGCTTGGATAAATTGTTTGTAACTAGTACTCAGACTTCTTCATGGAGGTCCTGCATGACGCTATAAGTATTATGTAACTAAAATATTTTAAATAGTTCTAAATTAGAAATGACGACGACGGTTAAACGTATTTAGATGTAATTCAAACATACATTAAAACGTAATGTAAATGGATCTTTATAAAATAACTAGAATTTAATTAAGTTACATTTTTATTCTGCTTTAGGTATTTAGATTTAATTTTTTCGTTAATACTAACTTTTGTCCACTACTTCGTCCGAGTCTCTCGTACTTTTCTCCTTGATGCAATTTACCCTATGTCATTTTCTGTATGATAACGTGTATGCAAAATTTCTTTATAATCAAAGTGTAACAAACAAACTCTTTTTTGCATTGCATTAACTTCTAAATATAATTATTGTCGAAGGTGATTAAGATTATTCTTGCGTTTTTCAGCCATAAATAAGTCTTACATAGATTCTCTTACAGAAGACAAACCTCAAATATACATCATAAATATGTGCTATTTCAATAACGTTCATTTTGATTTAGATGTGCGATGCGAGGGTCATGATTTGACCATAAAATGCATAAAAACTTTTTAAGATAATTGCAAAATTCGGAAAGTTTTGACGAGTTTCTTTCTTTCTTTACTTTATTTATTTAAGCGTTTCTAAGGAATAAAGTCTTAATGCCTCATAACTTAACGATTTTGTAACATTTTATTGTGCAGTTGATATTGTTTTCATCTTGCCATGAACATACGAAATGAGTAACCACTACTTAATAACTTGCAATTTTACGTAAGGATCAATGAGAAAGGCCAAACTTATTAAAGCCGGTCACGTTTTGTGTCAATTAGCAAATTAACTAGTTTTCGTTGTTGAATTTTTAATTTATTTTTAAATTCGGTTACATGTTTTTTATATATATATGGCATTGCCATGGACTCGGCGCCGAAAAAGTACACTGTGTAAGTGGGAGTTGACGTGTTAGCAGTTTCATATAATATTATTAACTTAATTTATTGTTTAAGATTTTGTTGTTATTATTTTGATTTCAAATATGATAAGCTTTATTTTTGTTAATTTTATTAAAATACTAAAATCATATAGTAAGTCATATAGGCACTTTATTTCAGACAAATCTGAAACCATAAGTAATACGAAAATTTGTTATTAGGAACTAAGACTTCGATTTATGAATTAAGGAAAACTTCAATCAAACTCTGAAATATTTCGCTAATGCGTAATCAGGAATCGAACCCGGTCAAATCTAATTTAATTTAATTTTCTCGATATATAATTTTTCGGAAAAATTTGCATAACAGTGCAAAGCATAGAGAGGGTCTTGAGTAAACTACGAGTATAAAGACGAGTGAATATTCATATATGTGCCTGTAAGTAGATAAGTATTATTAATACGCGACCCTTTATGTATAAAGGAACTTTCGATGTTGTTTCGATATTAGACACAATATAGTTTCGTTTGTCGATGTGAAATAAATGTATAATATCGTACACTTTCGCACTAGTGTTGTGCAATTGTCATTGCCTCACTGATCTCGATACGGAAAGTGGCCGGACAGGACATGTGCGGCCATTTTTAACGGGAACCGCATAAGAGCTTAAACTTGTTTTCACCATTTTGACAGACAATTTGAGTGTTGAAATGTTCATGTGAATTTGTCACGAGAATGTAATATTGACAGCGTACAACCTGTTGGATGGGATGTCTCACTGTCGATGTTGAACAAAAATTTGTAAAATATGACAAGGAGCAGGAGAGAGATAATATGAGGATGCACTTCCCTAATACTCAAACATGTAAAAGGGTTTTATGTAAAATGGTGGTTATTGCAACCAAACAAATTCTAATTTTTTTCTGCACCAGTCAACTCATACAATTCTTATAACAATCGCCAAAGCTACAAGTGCGCGATTCTCAACTAAAATATAAATATTTCAATGTACAAATATATGTAATGTATAATACCTAAATAATATACAATTAAAATTAATTATTACGAAACAAGATTATTATATAAACTTAATTATTATATTACTTATAATTAAATTAACAACAATTAAAATAAGTCATAAATTATTTTAACTTTACGATTTAATACCTACTTTAGTGCCTCTATTACTTGTAAAGTAAACTTTACTAAACTAAGTTTATGAGTAAATTAGTCTCCATAATTACACAGTTTATCTCATTTATGAAGTCATATTTTATATATTAAGTTTAAATACTTACCTATATAATGATATAGGTAAATATTGACAATAATTTAAATGTCAATACAAGACTGTGATTGATCAGCTTTTATAGAACTGTTTTCGGTAGGTACAGGTCGATATAAATGAGGCCATTTAAAATAAATTGAAGCATTGCATTAATAACTGCTAGTAAAAAATATATTCGTACATACGTAGATATATTTACGACTTAACATGTCTTCGAAAATTGTTACTATATTACTATGTAATATATATACTTAATAAATTAGTTATCACACTATATTACATTACTTATTACTGTATATTATTATGTAATCTATATCTTTACTTTACATAGTGTAAAATAAAGACGCTTCTCGCCGCCTGTCCCTCTGTATGTACGCTTAGATCTTTTAACTACGCAACGGATTTTAATGCGATTTTCACTAATGGAAAGAGCGTTAAACGGGGAGGGTTTTTATATATAATTTACAAAAAAAAAAATCTACCCGTGCGAAGCCGGGAGCGGTTTGCTAGTAGATTCCTTTGATTATTTGAACATGCAAAACTCTGAAACTACATTTAAACCGGATTTAAAAAATTCTTCTTGCAGCCGATAGCCCAATTATTAAGGAAGTTTATTATCCGTTATTACTCTAGAGGCCGAGCAAAACGAATATCCGTTTAGCCACCAGAGTCGGAAATTATTTTCGTGTCATTTCACCAGAGCCGGATATGTACGACAAATTTCTCTAATTCTATAATGTTTATTTTTAAATTGTTGAGTTGCTTTCTCTTAAAAAAAAAATATTACGAGTCCCGCTAAAATAAAATAAAAAATTAGGGTCACGACTACAAAACCTAGCGGTTAAAGGGTTGGTGGTTTCTTGCGGTCCGTAAACACTGCAGTGTGGATAGAGTGCGTTGCTTCCTAATTGATATTTTTATTTTTAGAAACCAAAACCTATATAGTACAGCAATATTTGTTATGCGTTTCTTTGAGATTAAAACATAATTTATAAATCCGGCACTTATTGCGTAATTGTAGACAAACAGGGTCGAATTTAATGGTTCGTTCGAAAATTAATTCAATTCGCAACATACTGGCAGGTTCGTTTATGGTATTGAGTTGATTACATTTCTAGTTGATTTGCATGTGTGTATGTCGAGGTTTAAGGTCGGATTAGTCCGTTCGTTATCGGCACATTTAAATTAGCTACTCTCATATTTTCTTACGTCTGGCCAACTTCGAGGTTATATTGTGAAATTGGGCCCTGATAGCTTCTCCTAAAGCTTCCCTTTTAAGATGTTACAAACTATACAATAAGTAAATTCAATTAAGGTTTTTTTAAAATTTGTAAACGAAATAGCGAGCAAAATTTAAGAGTTTATATTTTTTTATTTAAGATAATGGAAACCTGACAACCTTAATATTTTTAATTCCGATAATATAATGAAAATTATATTTTAAATCAGATGAGAACTGATAACTCTAAAGCTATTAATATTCCTCTTTCGATTCACTAATGAGTTCTGATATTATAGCAGACCATAGAATTATAGCACACCATGCTTCAATATCATGACCATAGAATTATAGCTCCTCGATTATCTATGCCTTCCTGTGTAGACAACGGCCAACCTGAAATAGATTTATAAGGTAGGCATGGAATATTTTTCTAAGTTCACGTAAAATGGTGATTACAAGGAAGACCTTCTTGGGTATTTCCGGCGCTTTGTAGTGGTAATCAGTCCAAGGGCGCCTGTGACTGGACAATGCTATTAACGAGTTATTTGGAGCTCAACTGTGATGGATGAGAGGTGAACATACCCATTGTCTCACGGCAAGTACAGACGAGTTATGGACTCATTAGTTCTAAGACATTGAATAGCTAGTCTAATCTAATATGTCTGGTGACGTTGACAAGTACATTTTTATTATACCTACCATTTAAAAATAATTGAATTTTTGATAAAAAAAGACATAGATATAGATTTATAAAGATATCTATATCTAACTATAGGAACATATTATAAAATAAAGTCGCTTGCCTTTGTCTGTTTCTCCGCTAACTTAACTTAACCGTCCAACAGATTTTAATACGATTTTCATTAATGGAAGAGCGATAAACGATGAATGTTTGTGTATATAATTTGCAAAAAATAGCACGCGTACGAAGCCGAGGGCAGGTCGCTAGTTGCAAATAAGGAGTTGAATAAAATAGACTAGAAATATGTAGACTGTTCCTTGTTTTACTTACGAGATATAATGTACTTACCTTCTCGGTAATACTAGCCTTCGTGATGGCATTCCAATAGGTTAATAATAACAGTTTAGTATTGCAATTTATCAGTAGATGGCGCTGTAATTAAGTAATACTTTACGAATCCTATGGACATATATTTGATAAAATATCTCACAAGACAATTAACGCATGAGCAATTAATGTCGGTTACGTTAAAGCCATTTTGCAGACGGTTAAATTAACTATCATTTGTTTTATTGTCTCCCAAATAAAAAATGGTTATTTAGACGATTCACACCACGAGCGGTTTAAAGATCGTAAACAATTGTTCGCTTATTCAAAATGTCAGTATTGTTTGCGGATAAATTTGCAACGTTGCTGCACACTAAAACGATTTATTGGTTAGAAGTTTACCTACGACATGATTAATAACTGTTTTATAACACAATTTCTTTAAGTGTTCTCAAGTTGTTTTATGGTATAGAAAAAAAAAATTGTGCCAGATTGCCTACTACGAGTACAATTAATAACTGTTCGGGCAAGAAAAGTACGAGACGTTTCGGAAAGAAGGCATTATATATATATTTCAGGTCACTGCTGATAGTATGATTAAAATTCCCGAATAAGAATCATTCTTGCTAGTTTTTGCCCGCGAATCCGTCCGTGTATCTTTATAGTCGTATATTACCCTGTATTAGGTAGGTACTGTGCAGTTTTACCAAAATATGTTAAATAGCGTTTGCGTTTGATAAAGGTAACAGACATCCATTCATACCGTACTAACAAATCATTTATATTATTGGAAGCTTTTGCCCGCTGTTTACTTTTTTTAGATAATCCCACGGGAACAGTATTTTTTTTGTTTGAAAAGTACCCTTATGTCCTTTTCAGTACCTCCGTTGCTTTTCCTGTTAAAATTTTCATGATGATTTGTCAAGTAGTTTACAAATAAACACATTCCAGCTTCATTTAATTTAGATATAGTTATATAATTTTAGAGGTTTATGAGAACATTCAGTTTCAGGCTTTATGTTCAGGTCAGGCCTTAAGAAACATTATACAAGATGAGACCCGTCTATTGATAATTTTCTCTTTCATGGTTATTATTTTATTTATATTATATTATAGTTTGTACAATACGAGTAATTTAGTCTAAGTATATTATTATGTTTGGAGATCTGTTAAAGATATTTCGATATAAACATCTTGTAAACAAGAAAAATTAAAACATTTAAATTTAAGAGAACTGTAATAATTATACCTACATACAGATAAAACTATAATATTATTCTATTTCTTATGTTGTAAACACAAAAGAGGCGTACCCGAACCTTGATATATATTTTGATTTGCATACATAACGTGCATACCAACTATTGTTATTAGTAAGTATCTACAAATTAAAAATAACATTTGATGTCCTTGTAGATTCTTATCAATTCAAATTTATCATCTAATTGCAAATTTCCGCTTTTAGAATAACTTTGGAATTCGTATTTTTTTCAAGGAGGTATAAAAATGTAAGTGAAATGAAAATATTAATAAAAAAAACTAAAACTTTTAAAACCAAATTTGTTTAACTAAATGCATGAATACATTTTATATTAACGATGTAAACTCAGAAGTAACGACAATTAATTAATTATATTCTCTACCTAATGTAGCTAATTAATTTAAACTAAACTTTATTAAGTTATGAAGAAAATAGTAATAAGATTAATTTTCATTTTAAGTAAAATTTAAGTAATAATTGTAAATTGATTGAGTGTGAGATTGAAAGACATGTAAAAATATTTAGGGTGATCAATCCAAATGGTTCAGAGAGGATAAAGAATCCATAAGTGATACGAAATTTGTTCGTAGGAAATAAGGCTTCGAATTTTTTTAATAAAGAAAAACTGCATTCAATTTATTTTAAATTACCCTCATACGCAATTATTTTTATAACTGTAGTTGATAGTATGGGTCATAAGGAATGAATTTATCATGACCCTCACTGAATAAAAAAATAATTTTGTAATGGAACCTTGCATCAATAATAAACAGAAATGTCTATAATTTTAATAATTGACAAAATTTTAATATCATATCAGTTAAATAGTATAGTGAATTAATTACATCGAAGGACTTACTGTGTTTATATGCATATAAGTATTTTTGTTTTTGAGTTTTCTCAAAAACAATAAAAAACTATGGATACATAGCTTGGACTGG
Source organism: Synanthedon myopaeformis (assembly GCA_944738685.1). Taxonomy (NCBI): domain Eukaryota; kingdom Metazoa; phylum Arthropoda; class Insecta; order Lepidoptera; family Sesiidae; genus Synanthedon; species Synanthedon myopaeformis. Next base: position 8,533,475 of record OX122924.1, on the reverse strand, counting down.
AATGATTGCCTTGTTTAATAAAACACAATACATATATATCTGTCCTCAATTTATATATAATATATGACTCAATATAATGAACAATATGATTCAGAATTGTTTCAACAAAGCCGGAACTGTGACTGTGGGAATTATTGCGTTCTAATTTGGGTTTGACGAGCTCAATGGTCAAGCGGTAGGTACCTACTTAAAGGTGTTTGGGTTCCCAGGTTCGATTGCTAGCTTATTCTACAGGAATATCAATTGAGATATATCAAGAAATAAAATTTAAATAGCATCCTAAATAAATGCGATAAATCCCAATAAATGCGAAAGTATTATTTGTTCTATTTTTCTGTTACGCTCTCACGCCTTAACTGCTCAATCGATCATCACGAAATTTTACACAAACATTGTCAGGGATACAAGAAAGAACATAGGGTACCTTTCTTCCAGAAAAAGTACTTTTCCCGAGGGATATCTAAATATAAAAATAAAAAATAAAATTGTGGCCGGACAAAATATATAACCTAAATGCGAAAATAATTCTCAATTTATTACGTTTTTGTGGCCAAACTACTGAATCTATTTTGTTGAAGTTTGGTATGAGGATAGATTTAGATTGAACCTTAACTATATGCAACATAAAATATCGTATTTGAGGTCTTATTATTTACATGGTTTTTTTAAAAAATTGGCAGGATAGCTTTCATTCAAAGGAACGCAAATACTTATACTTAATCTCGATTACATAACACTGTCTAGTTCAGTGCCTACATACAAAGTGAAGTCGTAAGTCAGTCTGTCGCAAAAGCCGGGTACTTGACTTGTGCTCCTAATGAGTAGCTCAAAAGGAGGTCGTATATCATTTAGTACAGTCAGAAGCAGTTTGAAAAATTCACACTTACAATATAATATGCAAATAATATATGACATTTGTGGAACTTCAAAATAAATATAAGCTAAGACAGCTCACAACCTGGTTGCGATTGTATGCTTGATAAATTATTAAGTGTGGTAACTTAAGAAATTAAATATTTTTTTAGTATTTAATAGAATAACGAATAGAATAAGTAAATGCAAAGACTGTTGATAAGTTAATATAAATATTATAAAAAAAATTGTTAATATTATAAAAAAAAAAAACAAAAGCTGTTGAATTTTATTACCACTTTTTATTTATTTATCCACTTTGGTTATTGTATCCTTCGCATGTAACAACAAATTTTAGAAGCGGCCGGCGCCTATATGTTTCGTGATACAGTAAAGCGATCTTGAAAACGCTTGGTCACCTTTTAATGATTTTTTTTTATGAATGGTTGTGTTACTAGATGCAATAGATACTACTGGTATAATTCGTTTTATAAAAAAAATAATGGTATATGTTTAAATTCTTTGCGTTGTCTCCATGGCCTTGCATTAATTTTGATGTCTGTATGGCTGTTTTGGTACTATCAAAATATTCAAAATAGTACTTACAAATGTTATTTTATGTCTGTATTAACATATTCGCAATTCGGTAGTACCGCACCAACCACATAATACTTAGTCGAGCGGTATTTACGTACGAGTATTACAGTGCCAAGCATTATCCTCTTTTGCATATACGGTTGAAACATCCAATGAATTCAAATTGCGTATTCTTCTTCACATTTACGATTAGCTGTTGTGCTAGCCGTAAAAGGAAATAGAGCATGAAAACTTGCGTCTTCTTTAGGCTTGATGGGACAAAGGTTTGCCTTAATGACGCCATTAAAATTGTTTAGCACGTCTTATTTCAAATATTCCAACAAAATCCCTAGATTGTCTAAGATTTCTTGTTTAATATAAACTAGCGAATCGCCCCCGGCTTTGCAATGAAAATAAATAAATCATTGCAATGCACATAAATGTGTAAAGATGTTATGATGTTAATCTGGCTTAATGAGGAACCATTTTTCAAACAGCTTCAAATTCAAATATATCAGTGTCTTACGATTAAGTGATAAAAAAATAACTGGTTGGAAAGAAAGACTCTTGATCTTGTAGCTAATCTTTATTAAAGGTTGCAGAACAACCGGTTTTAGATATGATCTAGTTGTTGTAACTAATAAGGAACACTTAAATAACTTAATAACCTACATTGGGTTATTGCACAACAATAATTTATAGAAAAAAAACACAACCTACATACAGGCTTTTTGACACTTTTTTTTTTCCAAAAGAAAAAACTTAAAACTAACTAGTATTGCCAGGGCACACTATATTTCGCTATCATGATCTCTTTGTATCGGAAGGATATTAAAGCAAAACACCCTATGAGTAGAACGTCCTAAAAGCAAAATGGCCTAAAAGCAGCTCGTCCCATTAGCAACGTGGCATTAGCAAATGGTCCTAATATAAGAAGGACTTGTTATCAAAAAGACAGGTATTTGGGTAGCCCTTCTGGTAACAGTAACAACACCCTTACACAAGTAACCAAGAAATAACAACATGTGTGCTGTTGCGTTTCCCCCTGAGCCTTTTTCCCTATCCCTACCTAATAATTTATCCTTGATCCTACTGAGGTCAGCAGCGTTGCAGCACCTGCGTTGCGTTGCTTATGTTAATAGGCTACGGTAGCCATCTACCATCAAGTGGACCGTAAGTCTGTTCGCCATTTTTTATTTTACCTATTATTTTTATAGACAACTCGCCCACTAGCATAATGTACAGTCCTTTACATAGAGGTATTAAACGAATTTTCAGCAACAAAAACGTACTGTCAATTAGAACATTTGTCCATAAACATTGGTTTAATTTTGGAACAGTCCAATGGCATCGATGTGAAGTCGGAGCGGACTAGTACAATTATAAACCGACATATGTTGAGATATGTATAGTAAAAAAAATAGTTTGATATTGATCTTCTCTTAGCCAATAATTATAAGTTGACGGGTAAGTTTATAAGCTAATTATTAATAATTATTAAAATTTAATAATATCTAACAAGATTTATCAATACATTTATACGTAGTTGACTCAAGCAGTGGACTTGAAAACAAGTTTATGTGCAATCATGTTATGATATCACAGTTGCATAAAGACGAGATTTTCCCACACTCTGATTACTTGACATAATCCGCATAATATATATAAATGATCTATATATAATAAATTAATATTCATTTGTCCAAAACCGCAAATCGTAATAAATATTAATTAATTAATACTTGTGCTTTGTGTCCGTGTGTTGAATTTTCAACTATAATTTACGAGCTTAGGTAATTTGATTGTAGTTAAAAATGCCAACGGTTTTTTATAATATCTAAAATTTTAATTATCCTTACATATTATAAAACAAAGTCCTCCGCCGCGTCTGTCTGTCTGTTTGTTCGCGATAAACTCAAAAACTACTGCACCTATTTTCATGCGGTTTTCACCAATGGATAGAGGGATAATCAAGGAAGGTTTTTACGAAAAAAAAAATGCACCCCGGGCGAAGCCGGGAGCGGGACAGCTAGTAATATATAAAACTAATTAAAAATAACAAAAAATATATAGTATACCAACATATCTATCTATACATAATATCGTCTTCCTCTATTTGTTTCTCTCCTAACTATTTTTACACCACCCAACAGATTTTGATATGGTTTTAACTAATAAAAAGAGCGATAAACAAGGATGAAGGAAGGTTATGTACATAATTTAAAAAAAAAAAACCTGTTTTACTTACTGCCAAAAATCCTATTTTTCTTGCTTTTTTCTCAGTGATACTTGAATGGTCTCTTAAAGCAAACCGGTAATCGTTTGCTTGTTAAGTATAAGAAAATTTTTGTAAGTTGTTAGCACTATTTTAGATATGTTAATATATGAAATTATTTCATTTGTTCCAGGACCTTCATGCTCTTCTCAAATCAAAGCATGTCCAAGGTCTGGAGATTAACGACGCCCACAAATCTTTCAACAAAACCAAGGTCTTGGAGACGGCGCAGGCTGCTAAGAAAGCCATCGTCTCATCAGGCGGTGGACCTTTATTCCTTGCTCTACCAGCGAATCCGGAACTGTTAGCTAAATACTATGACTTGAGGGCTCTGGTGAAAGTCGTGGATCTGATGATGGTGCAAACCCATGCACTTGGTATTGTGAAGAAGATGACTTATCATCCGAGTCGTTTGAGCGGTTTGTGGGATATGATGAACACGGTAAGTGTAAACTAATAACAATAACGCTAACGTGACAATTACCTAATAAAATGTAGCCTACACTGTGTATAAGTTCTTGGCTTATATTCATAATTTATCCGATTATTTTGTGTGAACATTTAATAATATAATTAGCCTATATTACTTATTATTAAAAATACACACTAAACTTTGTTATCAAAATGAGTCTTTTACTTAGTTTAAGTTAAATTGGAATTTTTGAGATTTGATTGCCACATAATCATAATTAAACTGAATATTGGATGCAAGAATCATTTATTCCTTTTAATAGAAAATATTTAAACTGAGTTAGAATGCACGCGTTCCTATAATAAATACGTTTGATTTCATAATATTACATATTAACTTAAAGTTAGCAAACCATTAATTTTCAAATCTCATTCAGAAACTGTCAGGTGTGTTTAGTGCAACAATAATTTAACAGGTCAATAATTAAGTTGGAATCATTTATTTGATTCCATCACACTGCCTTCACGAACTAAATGAGATAGTCTAGCACTTACGACGAAGGCGAGCAGGTATTGAATAAAAAAAGTCTATGTCAATTTCTAAACATTTTCGGTCTTATTCCAATACACGTAGTGTTCATAGTAAATCCGTGTAGAACTATGGCTGTGTCAACTAGATTCGTTTCTGTACAAGTGGGACATAGGCTGGTGCATCTTAGCATTTGAAATTCGTGATCGGTTTTAAAGAATTCATAGTGCCTATATAAAGTAAGATGGACTTACTGGTTCTTACCAAACTTATATGGAAGTACCTACGTTTTATTGCCGCTTAAATTGATATGAGCAAGATACAATTTATGACTTTGACGTAGGTAAGTTTAGGATATTTTTTTTATAAAGGTCTTCAGAGAGGCTGATGGTTCACTTGATTATAGCTGGCTATCGTCGCTTACATTGGTATAAAACAAGCAATGCTACATGTACTGCAAGTGCGCTGTCGACCTTAGTAAGATTAAGGATTAAGGTTAGGAGGGAATAAGAAATGGTCTCCGACGTCTTTTACTCATTCATCTAAATACAACAGAACGCATGCTGTTATTTCACGGTGGTCTTTTGTAAGGGAGTGGCTACTACCGGGAAAACACATATAAGTAACTACCGTTTCTTCGTAAGGACAACTAATTTTCATATTACCAAGACGAAAATTCGTCTAAAAAAATATAATTTTTGCAATTAGTGAAGTCTTATTAAGATATTTCTCTTCAGGATTCCGTAGTAGATCTGGTGGTCGGTCTCGGTGTACCGGCGTCAAAGGTTGTCATAAGTCTACCGGCAACAGCTCGCCAATTCAAACTCCTTAACGAGACTCTCAGCACTCCCGGCAGCCCTACAACAGAAGATGAGCCGAAAGAGATCGATCAGGTGGAATTATGCACACAATTGAAGACGGGACGGTGGACCTTGGAAAGAGATCAAGATTTGTCTGCGCCTTACGCTTTCAAGTAAGCAAATATTTTTACATCGTTAACTCTTTCTATTGTATTGCGGGACATATCTGTGGTGCAGAGAAAGGTCGAAAGACCCCGTGTTTCGCTGGATAGATCCGAAAGGTAGTAGACTTGTGTAGTTACGATCAATTAAAATAGCCTATGTCCTATAGTGGACGGCTATGATGATGATCATTCCTTGCAGTAACATCATGTAAAAGCATTGTCGACGCACTCTATGTAAAAGCATCTCGCTTATTTTTAAATATTGAATATGATATTAATATCAAACTTTGATGCTCATTTTCAGAGGTAATACCTGGATCTCATTTGAAGATTCATCGTCCGTAGACGTGAAAGGAAAGTACGCCAGAGTGAGAGGCTTAGCAGGTCTTGGGTTGCACAGCGCTGATGATGACTTGGAAACTACTTGTGGACCAACACTAAAAAGCGCGCTTTCAAAAGTATTGAACCAGCAGAGTAGAGCTCCGAGAGCTGTTGTATTGAGGTATGTACTTCAATGGAATTAATCTAAATGAAGCACTTATGCTACTAATAGGCTTATACAATACACAAGGGAGTTGTTATTCGACTGTTGTTGAAGTTATAGAATTTAACACTACATCAACATAATATATATCCTTTGTCTTATAAATTTATTTTCCTGCTAGATACATTTTACACTTAGTCTGGTGGCAGTAAAGTAATCACCTCACAAAAAAACTACTTACCAATTGGGAAAGTTTTAGGAAAGGATTCAAATAGACAATTTTCAAACTTATTGCGAATTTTCTAAGGTGTTAACGAACTTAACAACGAGGCCTTTTATTTATATAAAGCGTTATTTTCGGTGGTTTACTTTATTGTATCAAGGTATGCACTTCCGTTATGGTTTTTGATTAAAAACATAATTATGTTTGTTTAAGAATTAATAATTCAGGACCATGATATTAATTTCCAGATCACTCGAACACGAGATACTATCAGCTCCAAGCCACGCGCGAGCTCTGGACGCCCTCCAAGTTTCTCCTTACAGAATAACGCAAGTGGTAGATTCTGATGGTGTCATACATTCTATTAGAGAGGTAAGAATTGTGTTCATATTAAGTGATTTTTATTTCAGAAATTCTAAACAAAATAATTAACACTTTGAAAACTAGATAAAAATATTTCTCCTGTTACTATAATTGGCTTATAGTCAGTCCATTGTGGTGAAACTTTATAATAATATGTAGTATGTAATGACTGTAAGCTTACAGGTCGTGAATTAAGTATTTGTAATACTAATATAATTTACCGGTTTATAAACAAATAACAAATACTTTGTCTGTTTATCTGTGAGCATTCTAGACAAAATTTCACTTGCAATAAAAGTAGGTATACCTATGATTCTTACAGCTAAATCTAAAATAGACGCAACACATGCGCGTAAGATTTTTGCAATTTCTCAACAGCAGGATTATAATAATCAATGCCATTTATGTAAACGTTATTTGTCTATGAAACATAAACAAGCCTTGGTCAAATTTTCCTGACTGCATTTAGATTGCATTGCAGTTTTAATTATAATATATTTAGCAAGATTATTAATATGCCATATAACTTTATTTATAAAACATGACAATCATCTATTACCTTATTTTGCTTAAAATATTAGTAATAGTACCTAACAATAGATAAATGTTTTTCAGGACACTCGAACTGAGTTTTCTTGCTCTCGCCAAGGCTATTTCGTCCACCCTCGCTCCTGCGCCAGGTTCTATCGCTGCGTTAAATTCGACCAACTGTCACCGGACTTCACGGTAAGTTCCTTATTATGTTTAAAAGATGCTCTCTTCTTTTCAATGATAATTCAAAATTGTTAACTTCAAATTGTTAAACTAGTTTCAGGCAACGATATTTCAAACTATAGTGAGTACAATTTGAATACAAGCCTATGTCAAATACATTTTTTTGGGTGGGTAAAGGCTATGATTGCATTTGATCTATTAACACAAGCAACGCCATAGGGACTACACTGGCGACTGAGAGAATAAAAGATAAGGAATGAGGAAAGGATAGGGGGATGGGGACTCTTTAAGCTTCTTCACCCCTCGAACCCTGGTCTACTGCAAAGTCCGCCCCCTCCCTTAAGGGTATTATATCACTAAATTATTATATCACTAAAAGCACAAGATAGGTAAGTAACATCACGAAAATCTAATGCAAAATAAAATCGAGTCTGCAAGCAAATAGGTAAAATTCTACTTAACTAAGCGATAAAAAGCAATGCGTCTGTTATACCCAACTAAGTTTACTATTAAAACATTATTAATAAAGTATTACTATCATAAAAAAAAATATTTTCTTGTATGGTAGCTACCTACTATGTTATGCTGATATTGCCTAGAATCAGCGAAGACATTAAAAAAAAATGTTATTAGAATAAAAAAATATTATGAATAAATTTTCGAATCACACTATGACAGATGAAGAAATTAAAAAATACTCGTCTCACAGGTGTTCGAGTTTGACTGTCCGGCTGGACTTGCATTCGATTCTCGTTACGAGGTGTGCGTGTGGCCTGGCAGCTTGCCCCATACTCAGGCCTGTCCCGGCTCCTCGGAGATTGCGCCAGTTCCTCAAACGAGATTTATCTGTCCCGAACACGAAGGTAAAAACATATTATATGCTCGTTCTCAACATTGGAAATTTGATATTATTTGATTGAACCATTTCATCCCTACGGATAATTCGTTGTTTCTGTATTCGACAGATTCGTTTTTGGACAGATTCGTCTAACTACTTTTGGATTCGACAAAATTGTATACAACCTATCATCTCTATCTATAATGTCACTACATTATTTTTTGACGTAAAAACTACTGAAGGAATTTGGATGAAATGTGGCACACAGATAGTTTATCACCTGGATTAACATATAGGATACTTTTTTATCTTAGAAAAATGTTAGCTTGCCGAGGGATCGTCTTGAAATATAAATAACTAGCGACTCGCGACGGCGGCGGCTCCGTCATCACAGCGATAAAGATGTTAGGTGTTATATTACTTAAATATATTTTCTTTTTAGCTGGCATCTGTATAATCCAACGCTATAGAAACTTTAAGTAATTAATAATAAGCCCTAAAATAACATGACAGGTTACTACGTTGACCCGGAGAACTGCAGATGGTTCTTCGCGTGTCTCGACCACGGCAAGTCTCCGCTAACCGCATACGAGTTCCGCTGCCCCTTCGGGTTAGGGTTCGACGCAGAAAGGCTCAAGTGCGACTGGCCCTGGTTGGTACCCGCCTGTGGCAACATCGCCAGATATGAGGCCGAGGCCTTTGGGTATTCTGCGGCGACACTTACAGGTACCTATATTTTTTATTCATTATTTAATTACCCAATATAGCAACGTAGAAGGATCCATGACATTTTATCAATGAATATAAAAATATTTTAAAAATCCATTTACATTATTATTAATTTTAATACATGGAAATCTGTATATATTAAAATCAATGTGTAAGTATGTTTTTCCTCTATGGACTCTTAAACCGCTAAGCCGATTTTAATTACACTTATGGAAAAAAGCTGTTAAACGGGGAAGGTATATGTTTTGTATATATAAAAATTGCACCCCGGGCGAAACCGGGAGCGAATCACTATAAAAGCTCTCTATTGACAAAAGCCCAGCTGTACTGTTATATTTAATATTAATTTACTTTTCTGTTTACACAAATTTCAGGTGCTACAGGCTTCCAAGGTCAGACTGCTGATGCCATTAACGTGGCCGCTCATCAGAGTCTCGTCTCAGGTGCCTCTCTCGATAACTTAGTTGGAATTCAAAGCGGATTTTTAACTAAAGGCGATACATTAGACACTAACTTCATTGCCTCCCAGGAATTGGATAGTGGAAGTGGTCACACCTATCAAATTGGACACGGAGTCAATGGTCAAGGTGACACTGGATTGGTCTACAATGGTGCCGGAGTACTCAATAGTAATATTGGTCTCGTTCAGGCAACGAAATATAATGATGAAAATAAATACACCAGTGGTGCACTTTACTTGGATGATTATAGATTACCCGCTGCGAAGATTGGTCATAGCAGTTCTATTGTCGCTCACAGTAACGCAGGTGGATTAGGTTCTGGTCAAATTGATCAATACTCCTGGCAAATTTACCAATCTTCTGGTCAAACTTCGCATGCTAATCAGTATAATCAAGGTTCTAACGTTCACTCGAGCTCATTCTCAAATACAGGATTAAACCAGCATTACGAGAATGCTAATTACGAAGATAATTCTGGTGCTTATGTACATGATCCTTCAGGAGATTACGCGGAACCCTATAAACATATAGATTCTCCTGTTGTGCCATATCTACACGATGATGCCGGTTACAAACATACAAATGATTATCACGATATTGGAAAGTATTCTGGACAATATGAGGGCAAATACGTAGGAGATAATGAAGGACAATACGTCCATGAGAATGCGGGAGCTTACATCGAAACAAGTTCTGGAGTGAAGGCTGACTATGCTGGCGCTTATAATGCCGATTATTCCGGATCTTATGTAGAAGATAATTCTGGTAAATACGTAGCTGGCATATACAACGCCAATGGTAATGCTGGAAATAACAAATACCACGAAGCAATAAATAGAGGCGAAGAAATAAGCAACGTCAATATCAAGGAATATCCTGGAAGTTATAGTCAATCTAATAACGCACAATATTTAAGCAATTCTAAAGCATATACAGGAGCTTCACATACCCTAACTGCTGGAGTTGTTAACGTTGGCTTAGTCGGAAAAACTACCTTAGTAGATGCCGGTTATACCGATCAATATAATTACCAAGGTGCAAACCAAGGGAATTCCTACATCCAATCTCACAGCCACGGAGTAGTTCATTCTCAACCTACTCAATTATCGTATGTGGCCCAACCAGAAGTTTCGATTAATCACGTCGGCACTGATGTTCATAACCTTGATGGTTATAGTTATGTGACTACTCCAACGTCATCTGTTATTCCTACTACAGCAACTCCAATTGCTGTAACAACTTCGTTACCTGTTGCGTACAAAACGACGTTTGTGCATGAAGCTCCTAAAACAAGCATTAAACAAATATTCGGCTATTCTCAGCCAGCTGTCACACATATTCAACCAACAGTCGTAGCAGTAAAGCAGAAGTATGTTACGCCAAACATAGAAATCACTGATCATAATTCGGGTGTATCAGTAGAACAAGGTTTAAGTCAGGTTAGTTCGGGTGGTTATGATTACCCCAAGCCCACGACTAAGTTTGAGGATGGTCTATCGTATACAACACCAGCGCCAGTTGTGTCTGTATCCACTTACAAACCCCAGGGATTCAGTCACAGTCAACAAACATTGCACAAGGTTGAATCAGTTGGATTTGAATATTCTAATCCTACACCGATTGCTGAAGAACCTTTTAAAAAATTGATAGCTTACACTACAGGCCCAAGCGTAACGACATTTGCTCAACCATCTGTTTCTACTTACACGCCGCAGTCATACAGTCACCAAACGATTCACAAAGTGGAAGCTAACAAGGTCGCAGTTGGTTCTAGTCATGAAAATAGACACATTGGTGTTTCATATGAACATCCTCAAACCCTAGTTGAGTATACAACAGCTCAACCGATCGTTTCTACATACCAGCCCGTGGAATATGCTCATCAAACGTTGCATCAAGTGGATCAAAGTAAATTAAATACTTTTTCGAAAAATATAGAAACTGGTTATGAATATGCTAAACCATCATTAAAATTTATTGAAGAACCAAAGCCTGTGATTGTTTCTACGCCAGCACCGTCATTTGTTTCAACATATAAACCCCAGACTTATAGCCATCAGACTATTCACCATATTAACACACATGAAAAAATACTTCCAGTGTCCTCGACGGCCCTTCCTAAAGTAGAACTGACGTATCAACAACCTGCCGTATCGATATATTCAAACCCAATTTTGAAATACACACAGAAAGTAACGCCTATCTCACATATACAGCCAACAGCTGCGGTTTACACACAAACGTACAAGCCAATAGTACAACAACAGTACAGTCAAGTTATTAGTCAACCAGTTCATTATGAAACTTCAAAACAACAATTTTACAACACACAGAACTTAGAATTAGCTCAAGGGTATTCCTACAGTCAGCCTGAAATTCAAAGAGACGTTGAAACATTGAACGAGGCTAAATCATACTCTGATGCTAGTGTTGTATCACATCAAGTGTTCCATCAATCCAACGCAAAGAGCGTTCAGAACTCTGGCAATGATGCAGTTTTTGTGTCTACTACACCTTCAACACTAGCGTACGAAGATCACTATAGTGAATACGAATCTCCAAAAATTGTTCAAACTTACAAAGCGCCAGAGTATATACCGCCAAAATTAGATCAACAGTCATATTCTGTAATATCAACTGCTTCAGCTCCCTTAGTCCATCAAAGCTATATTACACATGAGAACCAAAACAATTACGGATACAATTTAAAACAAACATCAGAACAGTATCAAACTGTTCACAATGCAGTCCCTCATCAGCAAGTCTCATTCAGTACGTCACACGTAGCAACACCAAAGAGAGTAGAATCAATTCATTTCTCGTCATTGCCTGACACAACAATCACAACGAAACAAAATCCTGTAGCTTATCAAGTCCCAGAAGTTCAAGTAGCCTATAAAGCTGAAGAATATTTACCTCCAGTAGTATCTACAGCTGTGCCTACAGTCACATCTACTTACAAGCCACAAATCTATTCGACCGTGTCAACAACTCGCGAGTACTTGCCTCCATCTCCAGAACCTAAATACAATGGTCCGGAATATTTACCCCCTAAGGAGGTAAATGTTTATTTACCACCACCAACAACTGCTAAACCAATAACATCTACGTATAAATTCATCGAATCTACGACAGCTTACAAAGCACCAGAGTATCTGCCACCTTTGGAAACGGAACCCAAAGTAGTCAACTTTGAGAGCTTCGGATTGAAAAGTATTGACGGAACTTTGTCATCTAACTTGAAATATAATCCTTATCAAGATTATAAACAAGCTTCTGTCGAAGTATCCACAGCAGCACCCATTCAAAGGAAGCAGAATATCGTGGTTCAGACAGCAAAGTCTCATTTGCTTGGATTCGGAACGGTTGGACCTGACGCTGGATTAGTATCACCTGTTACATACTCTACTGCCACACCTATTGTTGTATCAAGCCCTAAATCGTATACTGTCGCACCGAAAATCGTTTCATCAACATATGCACCAATCAAGCAACAAGTTGAAGTCACTCCTTCCATTCCTGTATATAGGCCCAAACCCAAGGTCGCCGTTGTAACTAAGATTAATGATTTTAATCCACTTCTCGTTAGAAAACTTGGAGCTGTATGTAGTTGCCAATCTCCAGTACTTGTACTGAGAGGAACAAGACCTAATGTGCAAACAAGAGATTATGAAGACTACAGTGACGTTAATGCCGGCCGTGGTGACATCAGTGACAATCAATGGACACAGAAACTTACTAGGATTCAAGCACCAGTTGCCACATCTGCTCCAGTTGTGAAATCTACATTCAACCCAATCATTGTACCTGATGATTCATTTTATCAAGACTACCAGGATTCAGGCAATATCGTGATTACTCCAAAGAGCAAAGAAGTGTATTCCGAGAATTTCGTTTCTAGCACATTAGCTCCAACTGTTTACTCCACAACAGAGAAAATTGTTAGAATTAGACCGAGAATCAAGGCTGTGACAGTGGCACCGACTTATAAAACTGTGTTGTTGAATGAAGCTGTAACTTCAGCGGCTGCTGGTAATTCTGCAGCTTCAATTGATTCCAAATCATTCGATCGTTATGGTCCCGGTGGACTTAGAAGTAGAGACGAGACTCTTCAGGGTTCTGTCGATTGCCAGAGAGCAGGTTTGTTCCGTCATCCTAAACAATGTAATAAATTTTACGCATGTAGATGGGATTGTACTAAACAGAGATTCACACTGCACGTGTTCAATTGTCCAATCCAACTGAGTTTCGATCCTAGCATAGGAGCATGTAACTGGCCTAGTCAAGGCCCGGCTTGCCAAGGGGACACACTTCTCACAAACACCCTTTAAAACGGTTCAATCTAATCTTTTAGTGCCATCTAAATTATTGTGATAAGTAGATCCCCAAGTGATCACGACATAATCTCTTAATATTACGAATTACCGAAGTGTCTCTCTTTTAATGTTAGAAGCTTATTTATTTGGTTTGTTAATGTTATTTTATAGTTATTTATTATTGATGTACTTAAATCTGCTTTTAGTTTGCTAAGACTAAAGTTTTGTCATCGATCGTACTGAACATTGAAAAGTTACCTTTATACTAGTTCAATAGCATGTTAAATCATTATTTTATATTTGTATGAATTAAATAAGAACAATACGCTGTACTTGTAAATATATAATTTTATTCAAAACAAACTTTTATTTAATCTTATCGTAATTAACAAAAGATATGATCCACAACTATATAATGTAATATAGTGTATTAATATACAATTGCTCTTTGCTTAAAAAATACAAAAATATCTGAATGTCTGCATATGTACCACATGAAACTTGTTTCCTCTTATAATAAAAACAAATAAAACACATATCCAAACTGAAGCCACTGAAAGAATAAGTAATAATAAATTAAAGTAGAGCATAAATGGATTTGTGTACATAATCCATCTCTGCGATTTTGGGACAACATAAAAGCTCGTAGAGCACATATCTGTTTAAAATCACCTAAACCTATTTTACCCATGTTTTACATGGTTATTAACAACAAACATAGTAAAAATGCATTTCAAAAACAAATTGTAAAATAAAATAAAGAAAACATTAAATATTCAAGCTTATAGGCTTCTCAACTGATGCCAACATATCCTTATATTTGGACAGCACTGGGTCAACTTCCTCTTCGATAAACTCCGTCACCTGTTCAGGAGCTCTGCCGATGAATGTTGACGAATCGAGAATCTTATCGAGATGCGGTATCACCGGCGCAAAGTAGGGATCTTTCTTAACCCGATCGATTAGATCATTGTCTTTGCCGTGCTGTTTTACTTGGGCGCCAGCTTCGTGCGATAGTACCCTAATTTTTTCGTGGCAAATTTGGCGGTCACCACCTGCCTGCACCATGGCCATAATAATGTTCTCCGTGGCCATGAAGGGGAGCTCCTGAGATATATGCCTTTCGACGACCTTGGGGTAAACCACTAGGCCTTGGCAGATGTTGAGGAGAGTAATTAAGATAGCATCGGCTGTCAGAAAAGCCTCGGCAAGAGTGAGACGGCGGTTGGCAGAATCGTCTAGAGTGCGCTCTAGCCACTGCACTGCATGGGTGTTAGCTGCGTTGCCGTGAAGGGTTATCAGGTGGCGAGCCAATGCACAGCAACGTTCCGACCTCATTGGATTCCTCTTGTAAGGCATCGCACTGGATCCAATCTGGGAAGCTTCGAACGGCTCCTCCAGTTCTTTACGGGAAGCGAGCAGCCGAATATCAGAGCACATCTTGTGCACTGACGATCCTAAACTCGCTAAAGCGGACACGACTTCGACGTCTACCTTTCTGGTATACGTCTGACCCGTAACTAGAAAGTATTTCTGGAAACCGGCCAGTTCGGTGACCCTTTTATCTAGGGCTCTAACTTTTTTACTGTCACCGTCAAAAAGTTGCATAAAAGATGCTTGAGTACCGGTAGTGCCTTTCACGCCACGGAACCGCAAGTCTTCTTTGGCGCGTGATAGGGCACGTTCATCCATTAGGAGATCGGAGATCCATAGGGAAGCCCTCTTGCCGACGGTTGTCAGTTGAGCTGGCTGAAGGTGCGTGAAGCCAAGTATTGGTAGAGACCTGGAATGGGAAAATTTATAGTATCAGTAAATCAATAATAATAATCTCCAGACAAACGTGCTTAACATATTGACCTAAATAAACCACTAGTGACAATAGGCTTGTACTATGCGAACCACATAAAACACTGGATCAAGCTCGCAGCCTGTTTGACTGAAGATACCATCCTCAAACAGAGTATAATGACGGTCCACTTAATGGGACTACCGCTTATAACACAAGCAACATCATAGGGATTAAATGTGCTGGCAACCTTCACAGGATTATGGAAAGACATTATGGAGGTTTACATACTGTTATGTCGCGACGATCTTCCCTAAGAGGGCTGTTATCGCCGCCGGACTACCAGACATGGAGTAAGGGAATATTTGCAAACATGTCTCTATACTTACTTGTATTCATCGGCGAATTTTGTTAATCGACTGATCACAGCAGCCAGTTTTGGAAGCAGCAAACCCAGTCCATCTTTCAACTGTATGAGGTCGGTGTTGTCTCCAACATAGCACGAAGTGGCTCCGAGGTGGATGATGGGAGCTGCTTTCGGACACCTCTCCCCGAACGTGTGAACGTGAGCCATGACGTCATGACGAACCTGCTTCTCATGAGCGGCCGCGGAGTCGAAGTCGATGTCGTGTATGGCCGCTTTCATTTCAGCTATCTGCTCGTCTTTGATATCGATACCTAATTCCTGGAAATAATGAAATATAATTGCATTAGTGAAATGTGAAAAGACAAAAAAAATCTTAGTTGAATAATCGATGAAATATCTTCGGCCGACCAAAGTACAACAAGCCAATACATCCGAGAATTTTTTTATTAATTTATTAAAAACAAGCAAATAAAACTAGCCTTAATTAAAAAAAAAAAAAAAAAACTAAAAAAATCCTTAATTCAAAACCGCAAATGGGTTTGCCCAGCTAAATCGCGTACCGATGGTGTTAATAATAATAATAATCATTTATTTCAGATATAATATCCATCCATATTATCTATTAATAAAATAATAATAATAATTATAATAATAATAATAATAATGCTATTGGTACTGCCACGTATCTCGTGCCATAGGGATGCCACCCTCTTTCGTCTTATAGCATAAAAATCATCTGTGTGATTTTGGGCAAACATTTCTGAAGCACTACAATAGCGTGGCAGCCTCAATAGCATCCTGAAAGCATTATTATACTGGATGCGCAGGGCATTGTACGATCTTTGAGTATAAGTCACCCACAGACTGCTCGTGTAAAAGACTTGGCAATATGCCTTAAAGAAAGTAATTTTAACTTTATTTTTTATTAATATAAATTTTAGTTAACTTTTCATAAAAATCGATTTGTTAATCATAAAAATCGAGAATATGAGAGAATATGACATAAGGAATTGGAAAAATATAGATTGTCTACTCAGCAGTATTAGGTTGCCTTCATAACATTCACTAAAAGTCTTAACATCTAAATTCTAGGCATCTAATGGACTTGACATACTTTTGTTAGGGCAACCTGATAATAAATTATAATAGTGAAAAAATAATTCTGGTCTAATAACTAATTATGAAACAGTGAAGAAAATTTCCTTTTTCTAAGCTATAGTTATGAAAAATGGTTATGAATGTAGATGAAGGGGTTATTACGCGGTGGTCTTCTATAAGGTGGTTGATACTGTCTCGACAGTCTGCCTAGTTTATGACTATGGAACGCAGTGTGTGCCTAGCCACTACCACCCACTACTAAATATAATAACATTTGTGTGATGATTGCTAGTTAAAAAGCAAAATTTCAACACAAGTATCTATCTACATACAAAAGTAGTATTTAAAGAATTTGAAAAAGTATTTAGAACACATGTGCGCGCTACTATCCCACTTTGGATTGCCGACGAACAGTTCGAAGGGCCGTTTGCATTCAAAATAATTAACATCATTCTTCGTATCAGATATATTTTGTGCCAAAACAACAATAGTGAAATTAAGATTTAGTAACTATTAGTTAGTTAAAATAATTTTACAACGATTTTTTTTAAAAGGTCATCAGACAGGCTAACGGTCCACTTTATGGTAGGGGGCTACCGTCATCTATAACACAATATATAGTAGGATCAAGGATAAGGGATTAGAAAGGGATAAGGAAATTGGCTCTGGCATTCCTTACTCCCTAAGCGTAACACAACAGCACACATGCTATTATTTCCCGATTGTATTCTGTAAATGATTGATCACTGTCACCAGACGATCTGACCAAATGATCCAGACCAGAGCCAACTTTTAAAAAGTTCAATTTCAAAATTGGTTCTGCCCGGAATCGAAGCTGAGACCACTGAGACAGAGAGCTAGGGCACCTTAACCAATCGACCAATGGCTTCGTATTACTTGAAACATAAGAATGATTATAGTTTATCTTTTTATAATACAAAAAAAAATACACTCCGTCAGTGTAGCGTGCCCTACAATTCGCTAGAACAGATAAGATTAGCCACAATGATAAAACTATAGGAACTGATAAGTAATACTTTATTTTAGTGACGAATAGCAAGTGCACAAAAGCGGACACAAAGGAATTTTAGTGATTAAAAACGTAATTTTAACTATTTTTTTAATAGTGACATACAGTCAAACCAAGTGATAATGGTGTCCGTGCAGACGATTGCCACAATTGTGGTGAAATCATTCAAAATCGTGAGTAAAAATTCCCTTTTAATAATGACGCTTCGAATATTTTCGGTCAAAACCAATCAATTATATTGAAAGTGTGAAATACTCTGGCTTTGATTATATAAAAAAAAAAAAACAAAACAAAACCACTTCGGTTTCGGTTAGTTTTAATGTTTCTGGTTCGTTTAATAATATCACTTCAACATAAATTAACGACAATGAATCAGAAATAATTAATGATAATTGAGCAACGAATAAAGTTACTTACTAGTATGAACAACATAGGGTTTTATGAATAATAGCATGAGTCATCCCGTGTAACAGGTAACTATGTAATTGTTGGAAGTATTGAATTCAAATATGAATGGATATGCTCCATCAAGGAATAATTTTAAAAGTAGGATGAAGCAGATAACAATATCTACACGTGATAATTAAGATACAAGAGAAATTTTTGAAAAGAACAAAAGAATTATAAACATCGTCATTGCTAAACATGATGTCATCTCGATAAGACATAATCAATATCGCGAAAAGCTATTGGGGAAAAAATTGATTACCAAGTTCGATGTATGTAATTTTAATTTTATTGAAACCTATGTACATAGAGAATGAGCTTCTGTTGCGGCCTCATTTCCTATCACGTTGATAAGACCACGCCTTGTAATGTAACGCGTGAAGGATTACAAATAAATGATACAATATGTATGATCCATCATTTGTTTGTAATTGTATTAAAATTGTGAGAAATTGTTTAAATAAATGATCGTTGATATTAAAAAAAAAAATGATATCATAGAGTCGAATTTTGAACACAGACACGTGGATAGAAGACTATGCTTAAAATATTTTACTTGTAATTATTATAGTTTGAATTTTATAATTTATTTAATTTTTTTAAACTCATTTCTTACTTAGTTTTTTTTTTGTCTTACTTACTATTACTATTAGTTTTCACTTACTTTTTCATGTAGTCTTATTTTGTGTTTTAATTGATGATGATTTACATCTAATAAATAAATAATTCTTTACAATTAAATTTAAAAAATTAATAATTAACATTTTAAAGTATTGCATTGAATGTAAATTTAATAACATTATCTGTAAAAGTTTTGTTTTAATAAATTACTTACAAATTTATTAGTGTCAACATATTAAAAATTAGTATCGAATGGTGAATGAGGTTTAAAAGCCACTTGTACGAGTTTTTACTTAGGGACTTAGTTTTTAGAGAACTGCAATTATAAGTATAAGTATTTCAATTATATATTGTTAAGCCACGCAATTTTGGAACAATTTGTACACACTACTAGTGACTTAATCTTATTAACAATAGAAAATGAAAAATTTCCCTTCAATCAACACTGACTGAAATCTTTACAATCTATACGTAAAGTATAACATTTTCGTATTAGCCACATAAAATTAAAAAGATAAGCCATTAATGGTACCATAAATACGGAACGAGTATGAGAATGTTTGAGTCAGATAATTATGCCCTTCATGGTACACTGGCAGGTTGCAAAACAAAACAAACACGCGTTTATCTGATACGGGAGGCATTACTCATGGCGTACGTATCTGAAGGAGCTGCGGTTTGGTCACAAAAGTAGGTAGTTGATATATATCATGACTAATGGGCAGTGAGTAATTTTAACTAACTTAATGGTTACCCACATAGGTGGAGTTCTAATTACAAAGAACAATATTAAAGAGCAGTTTTATGAATGGATATTTTAGACACGCCCACATTAATATTAATAATTTGACAACGGAAACGTGTACATTTAATTATGTAAAAATGTTATATATACAGGAAGGGCATATATGAAACCATAACAGATACGGAAATAGTTGCGCTATATTATAAAATCACAAATGATGTTAATGGTCTTATATTTCCCCTTATCCCTTATCCTTAATCCTTCTATTGTCGGCAGCGCTCTTATAGCACTTATGTTATAGGCGACGGTAGCCACCTACCATCAAGTGAACCGTCAGCACTGTCTGTCGACCTTAACATAAAAAAATATAATAAAAAACTATACAAGTATGCATAAAAACAATTAGTATAATAATATTTTAAGTAAATTATGCCCCACTACTAGGGCATAGGTTTCTCTTTTGTGTAAGGAAGTATGAGCGAAAATCTCTAAGATTGTTAGACTTCTTATATATACATTATATCTAATTCACAAATGAAATCTAAAATAGCTGAAATGCATCGAGATTCAAAACTGGTGACTGTCGTGGCCGCAGGTGAGCTTACGCAAATTGACTTATTACAGCTATTAACAATAGCAAAGAGTATATTTGGAAAACAGATTCAATATATTATATACGCAGATAACTATATTATGATTGATTTGCGTTGTATTGCAATATCATAATTTTTTTATGGTATTGCTAATTCGAAGTCAAGGTTAGATATAACAACAACAATTGACGCCATGAGACACATCGCACACCTGTCCAAGGTTAATAATGACCCGGAAGATTTATATTTGTGGGAGAATCAAGTACTCATTATAAAACTGATATTATTTTTCAATAAGACATTTTTTTCTTTGAAATTTGAATACGAGATTTATTCCTGACGGTAAAAGTAGTAACAGAGACATACTGGAACTGTATTAAATATAATAGTTAATATAAAGATATTATAATTAATAAGCAATGTAAGAACGATATGTGTTAATGCATGAAGTTTATGTATCGCTATTAACCATAATTGTTTTAACGGCTAAAAGATATATAGATGTTATAACCATAAACTGTCTAATAAAATTCTCAAAAATTTGTTCTTATCCTAATTCGTAAAAGAACAGATGCATAAAAGAAAAGATTCTTAAAAGAATTATTTTTTTACATGAATGGACCAATAACATCAAGTGGCCTGTCTAACGACCTTAAGCATGAAAAAACTAGCATTTGTGAAGGCGCTTACAACTAGTTAATTTTATAGATTTTTAGTGAGCTACATCCTATAAATAAAACGTATGAACATACCTAATCAAAAAAGATAAAAAGACTAATATCTATGTATATTTGAATTATGAAGGAAACCTATGAAGGAATCGGTAGTCGATTTGTCGATATAAACCTAATCTAATACGGACAAAACGACCACCCGTCTTCCTCTCAAGACACATTCTTGTTGAAACGAAATACTACTTCATATGATTACTATGCGTAGTAGACAATAGAGTCTCCATAGCGATGCATTTGCCTTGAACAAGCTACTTATGTACGTTCTGCATTATACGTGATCAATTTGCTTTACGCTTCGATTTACAGATCCGTTCAAGCGTTGCATTGGAACCAGTAAATTCATTCTCGATTCATTGTTTTTATTATATTTTCTTGAGAACAACTCTCATTTCATTTGAAATACTGTTAATGATGCTACGAGCAAATATATGTATGGATCTTCTTGAAC
Source organism: Synanthedon myopaeformis (assembly GCA_944738685.1). NCBI lineage: Eukaryota > Metazoa > Arthropoda > Insecta > Lepidoptera > Sesiidae > Synanthedon > Synanthedon myopaeformis. The sequence continues at coordinate 8,511,871 of OX122924.1, read as the reverse complement.
TAAAACTTTGTACCTAGTTTTAAGTAAGTATTAATGTCTCGAAAATCATGTGTCGAGTCGGCTATGACTAGGGCCATTTAAAACATTATTTTTTTTATTTTTTTGTAACTTAGTAGTTAGTAATAGTAATAGTATTAAAATACGGAATAAGAGGCTGTGTTTCGTTGTTTCTGTATTCGATAGATTCTTTTTTGGACAGATTCGTAATTCGTCAGAATCATAATTAGACAACTTCTGGATGTAGGTATATGGGCATTAAATTTATATTTGTGAAATGTAAATAAAAACTGCTTTAAAAAAGAAGATTAAGTACCTTTAATTTAATGTTGATTTAACCTTTTCACATTAAAAAAAATTCTAGTGTTAACTCTTATTTATTTTGATAGACTTTAAATATGACTTATGCTATTATCAGCAGGTAATGTGGTTCGGAAAACAGAGATAGGTTCTTTAAAAGTTGACTTTTACGTTTCCTGTATAACACAGTGAAGAAACAATTAATTTAGTTACGATTACGACAATCGTTGTCAGCTGTCTGGCAACAGATTAATTTTGACTTACAGAGTAAACTATTGTACACAACAAAGTGACGTGATATTTGAATTCATATTGCCCGCTTTTATTGGAGACTTTTTTCTCTTATCTTTGATATTAATCCCTAGCTGTGCCTGCGACTTCGTACGCGCTGTAGTTCGTTTTTTGAAAATCCCACGAGCGCAAAACTGGAGAACGACTTTGGCATATGGAAAGCGCACATTTGGCTATTTTTTTTTCTTCTTCAAATATTCCTTAAACTCCGAGGAAGGCTCTCCCTGAAGAGAATAAAATGAAAAAATTCGTGTGAAGCCGAGGACGGGGCGCTAGTACTATAATAAATTCGCAAACATTGTTTCACAATGACTGAATCTCAGATGAAAATCGTGAATCAAAGAGTAAGACTGTTCTTAATTTGAATTTATTTTTGAATCATCTACAATAGCTCACTACTCTGCATTGCGATCATAAAGTCAATGTCTGACGAGTTACTCCCTCCGTTGCTCGTAACATTTGACCTACGCTAATATGACGGATGAGCTTTATAACACAGTAATTAACAATGTTATCCTGCTAATTTGATGATTCGAACCATGGCAGAAAGCTCAGATAGATCTGTTAAATAAATATTCTGTCATTAAATCAATTATTCAACACGGTGTAATACGCATACAGTATGTGACAACAATAAAAGCATAATAATGTTGATTTCAGAACTATCTTGATTCAAAGAAAAAAAAAACTTATCAAAATCTGTTTGGGAGCTATGATGCCACAGATATGCTGTGAATAACGAATACACAGTTTAAACTTATAACACCTCTCTTTTGCGTCGGGCGTCGAGGGGGGTTAAAAGTAATAAAATTTGACATTTCTTAGAAAGGGATTTACAGGATTTAACAGGGTACATTTAAAACTTTGCATTTTAAGACAAAAATGCTTCACAATAAATCAATAACTGATTATATGGGCTGTATCTTTTAATCTCAAGAACTTGAATACAATTAGCAGTACACAAGAGTTAACCGAGTTCAAATACCCGTTGACCCATCATTATAGACGTTATTACGTTTTGTGGAATGCAAATGATCATCGAATTGTTTCTGAGCGATGTCCGGTAGTGACCTAGGTCAATATTATGTCGTGAATCACTTGCTTGCACTATCCACTATGCTTGCAGCATTAAACTATTCGTACTTTATCACAAAGTTAACTGCCTTGTATGAGCGATTTAACCAATCATTTTTAAATGTAAAAGATAACTAGGGTTTAAAGAAATCTATATATAAATAAAAATGAATCTCCAAATGTGTTTGCTAAGCTCAAATCTCGATAATAGTTTGACTCTATTGACTATTTAAATTACACATTAGCTGTTACAGTTCAATAGCTGTAGAAAATTAAAAATCTATGTATTATAAACAGACATCGAAGTGTTATTTGAAGATTTTGTTACATTCCGAACTGTGAAACTGACTAAAAGTAAAATACAATTTTGGAATTCTTTTGTACTAAGAAGATTTCCTCCCTAAAAATGATTGATTCGACAACACGCCCGAAAAATGTAGGGCTCTATTACGAGGACTTTTAATTGTCCTATTTGTGTCTATGAAGGGCATTCGAGTTATATTGATGCTCTAAGTACCTACTGTGTGAAATACAATGATCGTAAATTATCATGCAAGGATATCGATGAAGCGCTAATTAAATAAAATTTTAATCCAATGTGCAAGTCTCAAAAGGTTCTTGACCAACAAATCAATATAAAAATTGAAGAGAACTATAGTGCACAAAAATAAAAATATGTTTACATGCAGATTTCTGGTTAATTGATTCAAGCTGATAATATCTGATACTATCTCTATAAACAGGAAGCGATTTGCAGGACGATATGACACACAGAAAGTAGGAAATGTACTCTACCTTTTGAAATTCATATTGAGATTAACAAAGCTGTGGTGGTTATTGATATCACTGAGATAAGGATAAAATAATTCCGATGTATTATAGAGGTTATTTACTTAAGACCATATTATAAGTAGTAATTTTTTATTTAAATAAATTTTTAACTTCTTTATAGTTATACCTATATATAATATTTAACTTCAATATATGGAGTTACTTTTAGAACATTATTTTGGACCCTCAAGATATCTGTTAATCATTATGATCTATTGATCATCAATGAGAGTTTGAGAAAGAATATATTTAATTTTCTGTTAATTTTACTAACTTAACGGTTAATAATGTTATCAACTTTTGTTTCAAGACCTAAAACCGCTTAAATAAAAACTAAACATCGTGCTATTCTTGGGTTCCCCCACATAGCCTATAAAACCGACAACCGTTGGGAACAAAATGGCCTTCTTTTCACTGTGACTTTTTGCGCTTTGATAGTCTATGGTGAAGGCTTATGTCTACCAGCGGGGGACGTCTGTCATCTGCTAATTTCGCTACACGAGCGAACCAATATGTTTGCAAGTTTTGGTGGATTTTATGTCATCTTTTAAAATAACATAAATATGGTCTTTTCAGGTTTTGAACATTATAATCCTGGTACTCTATAGGACGGGATACAATGGCGAGTTTCTTGGAGTGGGAGGCACGTGGAACCTTAACGAGGAGAAAAATCCTGATGCGGAAATCATCGCTTCCGGTGTCATAGTGGGTTACCTAGTATACACACTGGTTCAAGTGATCACGTATTTATTTGGAACCACAGAGCATAAAAGGTTAGAAATTGTTGTTTTTGTAAGTATATAAGTAATATTAATGATAATATAAACATTACATTACTATGACATCAATTTCCAATAATATAACGATAAATTTGGTTACAAAATATGGTTCCTAAATTGATCTACACGACGTTCAGCAAAAATTTATCGAAAAAATTTAATTCGCAACAATTTATAGAACTGGCGAAATATTGACTGTATTATCTCCTAAGAAAGATGTGATGATTAATTTAAACGCTTTTGATATCCAGTAGGAACTCACTGGAACTCAAAATTAATTTAGATGGAACTTTTGATTCAAAGGTCGCAGCTATCTAAGTATTGCTGGAAAAATCAACAATTTAATTTTTTTAAATTGTTCCTTTTGTGTAACCTATCAAGTTTAGCTCGTAATTCGGTGTGATAAAATTGGCATGCTTTTGAGCATTACTGTCTGTTTATTGACAAGGTCGAAACTATAATTTCAGAGCCCTATCAGAGGTGGTGATGAACTTCGTTGGTGTGTTCTTGTGGCTGGCCGTCGGTGCAGTTGCTCTACACTATTGGGGAGGTTATCAGGGTGAACATCAGTACCAATTTGTTTTTGCTGAAAAACAGGTAATTACCTACGTTTATTTGGTGACTCTTAGTTTTCTTTTGTGTATGTCGTTTGACAGGTTGAAGATCCACTACCGTCGCCTAATTGACACCAGCAACGCCACACAGGTGTTGCAAGTGCACTGCCGACCTTAGTAGAATTAAGGATCTGGGGATTAGGGTAGGGATCGCGAAATGGGTTCTGACATCCCTTACTCACTCACCGAAATACAACAGCACTCATCCTGTTATATCATGGTGGACATCTGTAAGGGGGTGGTTACTGCCGCCAGAAGGGCTGCTCAATTTATGTCTGCAACTACTAAAAACATATGTACCTACACAGCCATTTTAGAAACATGTTTGTTAACGACTGAAGACTATTTAAATAAAACGATTACACTTCCTAAATAATGGAACACAGTCATGTCGGTAGATATACTAACAGTCCGTTAGTGTAAGTTAGTTATATTAACTCGCCTAGAAACCTATCAATCCTATTCAACCGTATCGCATGCCCTCTATCTTAACTTACAAGATCTAGAAACAGAACAGTTTAGAAACAATAGTTAAAACAGCCTCCCTAGAAACAAAAGTAAATAAGTATTACTTAATTCTAGGTTTTTCTAGATGATTTGTAACCATCCACCATCAAATGGACGGCTAGCCTATACCTGTAAAATATATAAAACTATAAATATATTCATGTATGGCACGCTTCTTACAATATTTTTAAAGCGAATGACAAATCGCATCAATTTTTATTTATTAATAACTTTATTTTTGTACTTTCAGGTTGGATTAGCCCTTGGTGCACTCTGCGTGATCCAAGCGGCAGTGTATCTTCTAGACACAGCGTTAGCAGTCATACACTACATGAAGAACATGTAACTTAGCACCTAAGCCTTTTGAAATACAGTTTATTATACGAACGATTTTAATTGTAATTAATTTACTGTTTTTTTTTTCGTAAGAATAATCTTAGACTGCAAAATTTAATTATATGTAAAATGGACTTTAACTGTTTTAACATGATCGTAATCCATTCATTGGACGATCATATCTAATAGACCATTATTGTTATTGATAAAATGCAATAGGTAGGCTGACACTCCACTTTATGCTATGGCAACTCGCCTAGAAATATATTAATTCAAATTGCTGTATTCAAATAATATTCACTAATTATAATTTGCATAAATATTTCGAATCGAGATTATTTTGTTAAAACTTATTTGACAAAATATTAATAATACCTGCTTAGGTTATATTGTTTTGAGATTAAAATAAAATAAAATTTATGGAACCAGGTCACTGTCGAGAAGACTTAATCTCATTTTTGAATTATTTTCATTAGCAATGAAGTAATAAAATATTTCAACAAATAACGTCATAACTATTGTTAAATATATTTCAATTTACTAAATTTTCGAAAATTTCTTTGATTTCTTTTTAAATTTCTTATAAGTAGCTATAAGTATATTTATAGGGAACATTGTCATAAAAGTCAATAAATATAAAACGTTATAATTATAATATTCGCAGACATGATTATATTAAAATAAAATATGACTGAGCTTCACATTTTAAATTAAATTTTAAATTACAGAAATGACAAAATATACAACTGGTCCCACCTCTTCTTTTTATTATACTAGTTAAATATTTTTATATTTATGTTTACAATGTAATGTAAAAAATAAAAATAAACAATAGAATATGTAAATTTTTTTTTCTGAAAGGCCGCTTTCCGTATATTAATGTTATTATTATTATTATTTATTATGCGTTTTTTCGATATGCATTAATCATAAAAAGGTGTATGATAAAAAAAATTTGAAGGATAAGAGACAAAGTGGGATAGGATAACACCTCATTCACGCATTGAAAGACAACAGAATCCGTACTATTATTTTACAATTACATTCTGTGGGGGGTGGTTAATTTAAATTTAATATCGGCACACAACCTGTCCTTTATGACTGCAGAACGCAGTATGGTCTACATGCCACTCGTTGTTAACTAATTAATAACATAAAAGAAAAAAACTTTTGCGCATTTTACAAGACCCGTTTGAGTACGAGGATTGAATAATACAATGTGGGGTTAACAGAGTGTCAAATTAGTTAGGTGATAGGTTAAGTGCGAGCTCCGGGGAGAGACGGGAGCTCGATTTCCTAACGGACTAGATCTCGTATATTAACCGACTACGTCTGTTGGGAAATGTCGTATTTTGTTAACGTGTAAACATTGAAGTCATTTTATAAACCTAATTACACATTTTAAAAAAATCGTATATTTTAAAAATTGTATCTAAAATTAAAACTTGTATTTTGTTTTTTCAAATTGACGTTTTGAAATTAATACGTCTTGGTAGTTTAATTAAAAAGTTTAAAAATAATCAGTAAAAGTGGATTGGTTATATTCAGACAACTTGTTCACTATATCGCCAAATACGAAAGATTTTCTCTGTGAATTGGACACATACGAAGTCAAAATTCCGCCCCTAACTGATTCGGTAAGTAATATTTTATTGATCTCAAATTTATTAAGATTGTCTCTATGGATGCGTAGTCAAATCACACTATTTGGATCAAGGAGTTGCATCATCTGAACACTGCACACCTCCCTAACTCTATTAATTTTATTTTTAGTAAAAAAGTTATATAAACATTTTTATGTAAAAACTAAATATCTATAATATTTGTCTGAACCTTTTTTTGTATAATTTGAGGGTTTTTTTTCCTTTCCTTCTACAGGTTGGAATAGAAAATTTCTTTCACCTATCTAAGTATATTACATATATTCTAGCAACTTCTACCAAAAATTCCCTTAAGGGACTCAAATTTTGATTTGTTAGTAAATTTTCCTGGACTATACAAATTGATCTCTATTCTAGTTATAGGTTAATGGATTTCTGGATAGGTTGGGTGATGTCTTATGTTAAGGCCATAATTAGCATAAAGTTGGTGAAGATTGTATTGTAGGAACGGTTTTGATACTAATTATCATTTAGAGAAAATTAGGTTTAGTCAGTTAGAATCACGTCATACTAATTCCAATGACTCATTGACTTCATTGGAGTAGGGTCTCAGGTGTTTATGTTACGTTTAAAATGTTAGAAACTATATGGCAGTTGTCGAACTTAGTCCAATATATTTTATGGACAAACTGTGTATGTAACTTATTTTAACCATATGGACACGATGTGATGTATGTGGTATAGGGCGTGTCGAGTTAGCTGCGTCAACGCATTGCGACTACGGCTGCATTGTATTCTGACCTACTATCGACAAAGACCACTAAAACATTTTGTAAAACGTGTTGAATTATTATGAGCAATAATAATAACTATGTTCTGACTTGGGTCTCGTAGAAGATATATTTAAAAAATTTAGAAGGATATAAGAATAGAGAAAAACGACTTAAATAAAAAATCTCTATAGCTATAGAGGGTTTTTGTTCGTTTTAGTCAGCAATATCTAAAATAAAATCAAACAAATTTCAATTTAAAAAAAAACATACGAAAGTTTTACATGTTATATATCCATGACGTGATTCACATAAGCATTCGTCTTTCTAATAGGGTAGTTAAATCATTCCTCCCTAGGTGTGCCAGTACCCCCTTAGATGAGCGACCACACGAGCAAGGGTTATCCGAGAGTGTCAAGTGGAAGCGGCCTTCGACTCTGCGGTGAGTTGTGCCGCAGAGAAGAGGCTATGGGGTGCTTCAGGAGTGAAGCACTTCGCTAACTGCCCGCTGCGAGAAGTGAGAATGAGTCGAGGTGGAGCTCGCAAATGTGCGGGCCTCGTCTGGCGAATTAAAACAATATTTAATGCATTATACCACTTAAATAAAAATCCGACACACGAGAACTTTATCCATTATAATTGTAACTTATTAACGCTATAATTTCTGGTTACTCTTATACTGTAAAATACTAGACTTTCTATCCGCAATTTGAGGGGTGAAGTATTGAAATAGAGATATTAGTTAATCGAATTAACTGAGTACTCAGACTAATTTCAATGCGTGAACGTAACGGCTCTTTGACGTGTTAATGCGCTGCGCATGCGCACCGCATAAGTAGGGAACGACATGCCTCCTACTTTAATAAGTAGACGAACGACAAACGGTCCACATTAACATAAATTATTTTGTTGACAATTGAGCCTTCAATGTGGGTTGCTTGTCTTTTTAATTAAAGAATAGTTACATCTAGAAGTGCATATATTTTCTATATCTATAATTATATGCCTGTCGCTGCCCGCGTCTGTCTGTTTGTCCGCTAACTTCTTTTAAACCACCTAACGGATTTTGATATGGTTTTCACTAAACTACGCTTAAAGTAGGAACCCATGATGAAGCTTTGGACCCTTTGGACCTACAAATTTTGACCCTACCTACGAAAGTACCCGTTTGAGCCGATTTTTAACAGGAACAGTCTAACTAGCATTTTAGTAAATATAAGCTATGAATTTTTCGTATATTTTACGAACTGTGAATTGTGTGAAAGGAAAAAAGTAATGCCTCATAAGTATTTTTTTTTTTAATTTAGACACGAAATTGCGGCATATAAAGCCACCCTCGCATTAACCTGCCCCTTTGTTGTGTAGGAAAATAAGGATAGTATGTTACACTATATAGGTCACTCGAATAGTATCGACCCCCATGTAGACGCACCCCCGACCACAGCAGGAGCGTTGGCGCCAAAAGTGGCGACGCGATGGCGATGACCCCCTCTCGGTCTGGGAATCGAGAGGAACGATCAATTCAGCCTGAATACAAAACTATGATATACATAACACACTTTTATTAAGAATCGCACTAACACCCAATTATGTATATTTTTTGATGGCAACGGCAACACTACTGCGTTCGTAGTTATAAACCTAGGCAGCCCGCCTGGCTACGGTAACCACCAATTTGCAGAAGATCCTATAATTAATTCAGTTAAAGTTGGCATCTTAATTGTATCCCTCTGGTGATTCTTATACGATATTAATTTCCTACAACAAATAAACCGTATATGAACTTCATATTTTGAAGTGCCTATCAAAAAATTTGAAAAGTAATAAAAGTTGGCACTGTTTCAGAGAGATGCTGGCAAAAGCTAGTGGTAGAGGTACTATTGTAAGAAACATCACTTAACGTGGGTACTTATAAAGATAAGTAAGAATAGGTTCTTAATTATGTGGTGTGTAAATGTTTAAAAAAAAATGACGTCACCCCTACTTTAAACGCAACGTTATCTAATTTTTACATCGCTTGCGTGTGTACTTTTTTAAAAATAATTTGGGTCAAACAAATATTTGATTGTGTTTAATTTACTAAGTTCTATTATTAATAATTATGGATTAATAATACATTGTTACAAAATTAATGAAAATTAAAATTCCCATTGTTTTCAAACTCGGTAACTTACTTTTTTTATGTACCGCACCTAAATTGCCTCAATACAAAACATTTTTGAAATATTTTTATGCAAAAAGTCTGAGGTTTTCAATAATCAAAATCAAAATATCGAATTTTGGATTTAAAACTCGCTAAGTATTTCTATTTTGTGTCACGGTGAAATGAAAATCCCATTTGAAAAAAGAAGAGAAAAAAAACAAGCTTAGTGCTTACTTTTGGGAGCATACAATCGGTGTGTGTAGTCTAGGCGATTTCTTTCTTTCTTTCTTTTTTTTTTCAAGAATGTTAAAAAGCTTTCACTGGTATATATCATCTTGCATTCTATTTATGATCACTTTAGAGATATTTAACTAATGAGATTTAGATATATGTAACTAAGTTTATAACTTAAGAGCTAAAATGCGTTTCTCACAAATTTGAAATGCAGTCAAAACAAAGAGACCTCTACTACAAATACTACAATACAAAGTGAAGTGGTGCGTGCCGAACAGCCGAAAGAAAAATCGAACATTCTTATTATTTATTTTTACGACGCGCATGTCTACCGAAAAAGTTATAGTGTGTGAAGGTGTCGTTCGAACGGGGAACAATGGCGATATTACCTCGTGAAACAAACATGCATTGTTCTTCGACTCCGTGTACTGCCCGCCCTCACAAATAACACCAATAAGCCGAACATAATTGGCTAAATGCGACACTCTGTATGCGAAGAACGATGTCCAGTTTACGTCCATCTACGTAAATGTGCGTCTCGCGAGAAAAAGATTTAATTAAACTTATATTTTTCTTAACTAAAAATCCAACAAAATATTGTCGTACCTGTGTTTCTTGCGGGAAATCGATTTCGCTATTCTGTTTGGAATAACACAAATGAGATTTGAATCCTAATTAATATTATAATTAAATGCGAAAGTAAGTTTGTTATATATGTTTGTTACGCTTTCACGCCTTTATTGCTGAACCGATCATTATGAAATTTTTCTTACAAGGATACAGAAAAGGTCAAATTAAATACCTTTCACCCCCCACAAAAAAAAATTACTGTTCTCGAGGGATCATCAAAAATAAAAAGCCTCACATTCAATTTTTTTTTTATTTTTACTTTTTTTCACTTAAGAAAAAGGACGGACAAAATCGCGGGCAAAAGCTAGTAAACATATAATTTTACTAGGCAAAAGTATGCTGTTATTTCTATTCGAAACAAAAAATCCCATTATTTTATTTAATAAGATACGAGTATGTATCTGTTATAAGTCGCATTATTGCATTAAATACATACCTACTTCCTCTAAATACAATTATGCCACAACATGATATTGTAAACTATGACGATGACCTTGTATGCGCGTGCGCATCCTTGGTCCCTAGCGAGGTAACAGCAGTTACTGACAAAAGACTAGCCATAATGTACTTCGGTGCGTCAACTACCATTATTTGTAGGTGGATACATAAAAACGAGGCTTTAACTAGAAATAATTTAAAAATATCAATTGTATTTTTTTAATGCAGTAGTATCGCATTTAAGAACTAGCTGTGCCCGCGACTTCGTTCGAGCTGTTGTTTTATAAAAATACCACAAGCACTTAAAATATTTTTAGGATAAAAGTCTATATGTTAATCCATGTAATAAACTATCTGTGTGCCAAATTACATCCAAATCCGTTAGGCCGTTTTTGAGATCAGCGTGCACAACGCAGAATACAATCAGATAAAAATTCTAAAAACTATTTTTCTGCCCTCGGTAACAAAAATACGTGTACATTGAAAAAATATTTAATGTACAGACACGGCTCGTTTACGATTTTAATATAGGTATAGATTAACCTCCTGTAAGAATTATTTAAATCCAAATAATACTCGTCTATACTAATATTATAAAGAGAAAAGATTTGCATGTTTATACTCGTATGTTAGTAATGAATAAACTAAAAAACTACTGGACCGATTTTAAAAATGCTTTCACCTATAGAAAGCTACATTATCAGCGAATAACATGAGCTATATTTTATAAAGTTACGCGGACGAAGTCGCGTGCAACAGCTAGTATGTTATAATATCAATAAATTTATGTTTATTGAAAATAAATTGCAACATTCAGTGCTAAATAATATAATTATTCATAATAGATTATATTCAATGAGTAATTTCAATGAATAATTAAAATAAAATACTGTATTTTGTAAAATTAGTCACGGACAGTGACACATCATTTTCAGTACTTTCAGTTTATCCTATTTGGTTGTAAAATTTGCAGAATCCTCATTCAACAATGTGTGTAACATTATAGGGAAAATATATGTGAGCCGATGATTATGCAAATTGTGTTAAAACGTCATGCATTTACAACGAACCCATTATGCAATTATTTATTTAAATAACTAGCTGAATTGACAGCCAATTATTTAATTTGTTTTTGATGTTTTTCGAAACTCGTTCTATTTGAAATGTGTAAACTTAAGAACAAATAAAAGGTTATTTTTGCAGTTATTTCAACTTTATTTATTTTATTTTTAACATATTCACTGAAAACTTTTCCAGGACCGTAGCAACGCCAAAATATTTTCGTAATTTCTAACTACATATTTATGTTGTATTTTGTTTTTACTAGCTTTAGTAAAGGGATTGTGGGGTGGAAATCAAATCAATATCAATAGCCCAATAATCTCTCACAACATAATTGTGAATACAATTTTATTTTGCGTGCTATTAGGTACGGATAGTCAGTCATACCTACTCGTACAAGAGTGGGTAGTGTGCAGTTATGCGCGCACGCTTCTAGACCGGAAAACGCTAGAAAGTGGCTTTTCAATTTTCGAATAGCTACATACTAAATCATCTGGCCGATTTATTCGCCACCTCTTAGACGGACTGTCATTGTAATTGGATTACTGTAGTTATTGTGAAATTTTATTTCACTCAGGGGAAGTTTTTTTTAATTTTGTTATAACAACTTCTTTAAAAAAAATTATATTATATAAAAGGAGAGACCTACATTCGCAGTGGATATGAAAATGTTGGAAGATGATTTAATATATTTTGATGAACCGTTGGCTAATTAGTTTTTGGATCAAAGAAAGAAAGAAAGAAAGAAAGAAGGAAAGAAAGAAATTTATTCGCTGCACGAAGGACATTAACATTAAATAAAAAACAGAAACAACAAAAACAAAATGACACAAGAAAATTAATAAAAAACAGACAGGTAAGATGTGTGTGTCCTCACGGCAGTGAATCGGATACTGGCTCAGCATTGTGCCGAGGTGCTAAACAGGCTCAGCAGCCTACAGCGCTGATTTTCAGCCAGCACCAGATCACTAAAATGAATGTCCAGAGTTCGACGCGTTTGACTCAAAATATGTCATTGACGATTTAGCAGCTATTAGTTTAAAAAGCGAATCTTTAAAAACGCGGTTGGTTAGTTCGGGGGTAGTCTAAAATAGCATATACGAGTAAAATGCTGTTATACAAAGAATAGAAATGTCATCCTTTTTTGGGCAAAGTAAGACTCGCGTTCAAATCGAAACAGAAAGAATCTTAACGAGGTCTAATTTTAAACGTTTTCGTTGTTTTAAGTGTTATTTTAAACAGAATAATAATATTTGGGAGTTAGAATGTTTGCGAGTCTTGCGAGTTAGACGAACGGTGTATTGACTTAGTTTTGATTTAGACAAAAATCGAATTAGACCATAATTAGACCAATTGCTACCAATGGCAATGGAACTTTGCAAGTCCCATAGTTCAAGTCAAGCGCCATTTGTGATAAATTTACTATTTGTTTGGTATTAATATTTTAGTTATTTGGATCTCTCTATATGAGATACATTATATGTGTGTTTTATATGTAATAACTAATTGAATGAAATAAATTTCAAAAACAAAACAAATTGTGTTTGGTATTTCGTTCTTAATAGGCAACTATAAACTTCCTAACTAGGTACATCTATTTTAACATCGATGTATTTTAACATTCGGTTAGGAATTGGAAGATCCCCTATAATTTCATCTACTTCCCTACGTTAGTCCACTGAACAGTATCTCCGTTTGTCAACAGTTTAACATAAAAAACAAGAAGTGCTTAATCAGTCGTAGCCGGTGGACCTTCAAGCGAAACCTTGCATTCGTCATTCATTTGACGACAAAGAGTTTTTTTTTGGACTAATTTATAGTCAGCCTTTATGCACGATCGATCATTGAAAACTATGAGGAAACTCTCTTTAATAGATAGTAAAAGAACATTAAACTTGAAGTTATAAAACTTATAAACAAGATATATTTCATTTTTTAACACAAAATAGTTGATATTCGTAACGACGACCTTCATCGGGACCTATAAGTAACTACTAGTAACGAATATACTTTTTAAATTTAATCACGATTAGGTAGGTACCTACTTATGTTTCGTATTTTAATTATATAAAAAAACTGTCATAAATTAAACTAAAGAAACGAAAAAGTTTCAAATAATTAGCATTTTAATAATTCTTCTTGTTTCATAATTTCTACTAACATTAGAAAAGTCGGTAGGTATACCTAAATGCTTAATTTATCTAGAAGATGTGACCTGACAGTGTAGGTAATTGTCGGTACCAAATGAACTTTCCCTTAACCGAGTGAAAGCAATGACCAATTATATACATTGAAATGACATTGTCATTTCCCGAGACCAACTCTCACTCATACAATAAGATTAAATCTGGTTTAAATGTACGTATTTTAATGACAGGCCTCAACTCTGCAAGTCTTCGTGGCATGTAATGATAGAAAAAATATATATATCTGACTTCGGTATCTACTTGTACGTAAGTTAATTATTTCGTTCGGTAATTTAGAAATTACTCTTTAGACTACTCTATTTATTTTTTCTTTAAACAGTCCATCCTTTTTAAATATTTTAAAATTTATATTTTAAATAACACCTACTCTCAATAAATAAATAACCAAATTAAATAAATTCTATTATACGTTCAAATTGAAAAAGCTTAACAATATCGAATTTATAGTAATAAATATAGAATTTACACCAAGTAAATAATCAAAATACAATAATATACTTAATTCGTAATAATAATTAATAATGATGTAATATACTTACTTATAAATTATTATAAACATATTCTTGAAAGGTCAGCAACGCATCTGAACCCCATTAGTGTCGCCTGTGTCCTTATGCGACAGTAACCACATACCATCAAGAGTAGGTACCTTAGACCTGCTTGCCACCCTTTATAATATATAAAAAATACAGTTAAGGGAGCATGAAAAATGATGACTTAATATAAGACGCATGAGCAACATAATAAGACATAAATAAAAAAAAATTATGTAACTACTCAATATTTTAAACTAAAAAAAGCATAGGAATAACACCGGATTTATTATAATAGCTTTAAAACACAAACTAAAATAAAACCCTTGAACTGTAATAGGTACATACAAAACAACCAGGAAATCAATAATATATATACGTTAATATAAAACAGATACAAAACAGATCTTCAAAAAACAGATTTCCATTACGGTATTGTTAGAAATTAAACCTTTCGCAACGATAATCAGAAAGCTCTAATACTTTGATATACGATAACAGTCTAACAGAGTTTAAGAATAAATCTATTATAGTACAGTCCCGACCAAAATTTTATACGGGTTTCGCTTATTCTTTAAAATATCCTTATCCCTTCCTAATTATCCTTAAAATCACGCAATTTCAGCACCATAATGTTGCTTGTGTTAATGAAGCCTCCTACCATCAAGTGGACCTGTCTGACGACCGTAACATAAAGAATATGTCATTTCTTTAAAAAAAAATATAAACAACATGTAATTACATTAATTTAAACGAGTGTGGAAGATACATTTATACACAAAGCTATATTATATTAACTCTTAAGTTGCGAAGAAAAAAAGTATATTCGTTAGTCCGTACTAATATTATAAATGCGAAAGTATGTTTGGATGTATGGATGTTTGTAACTCTTTCACGCAAAAACTACTGAACCGATCACCATGAAATTTTGCATACACGTTGTCTGGGACACCAGAAAAGACATAGGATACCTTTCATCGTACAACGCGGACGAAGTCGCGGGCACCAGCTAGTATAGTCATAAATTGACAAAAAGTAGAAATAACAACAAAAAACAGCAACATAAAACAAATTAATTTGAAAATAAATAATACCTAATTAGTATTTTAATGTTACTATAATAGATAGATAAAAAACAAAATTTTACATATATGTGTATCTATCTTAAAATCATTTTTGAAATTTTGTGTTCACATTTTTGATTGCGACTGTACCAAAGGGAAGCCGGCTTTGAATGAAAGCTAGAGATGTTTGTACTGCGCATACTACGCCTTTACGCCACCGGTTCTACGCTTGACGGACCGATTGGTAACAAACCACCCTGCCTCCCGCATGATGCAGTGAGCACGACGACCGAGGGGAACAAATTTCATGGTGTTCGAGCTCATCATTCCGAAACCATAGAAGCTCAGAGGAACGGTAATCGTATACACGCTAATCAAGCAAAGCAAGCAAGCAAGTGGCAGTCGCTTCGCGTTTTCCGTTCAAGCTGCTCGTGTCCAGTGATTTGAAAAGCGGCGCTGAAATTGCGGGAACTTTATTGTGCATGTGACAATAGTTTTGCAGTGACTTTGTGTTTTCAAATCTCCTCTAGGAGATTTTAATAATTGTTGGTATGTGTTTTATTTTATTTAAAAAAATAATAATAATAAGTAAGACATAATAGTAACAAATAATTACGTTAAAAATAATTATGAACAAAATATGAATATAAAATACATTTTTATTGTTTAGTAATCATTAATATGTATTGTTTAAAGCAAGATTATAACATTTATTTTATTTTATATAATAGATATCTATAAATATCTAAACTAAAATAAAACCGTTCGTCCTGACTGACTTATCAAAGCACAGCCAAAACTACTAAGTCTAGAAAGTTTAAATTTAGAACATAAATTTATTTTATAACGTAAGCAGGTGCTAAGATAATATTTTTTGAAAATTTCAACTCCATGAGAAGCCGGGGGCAAATCGCTAGTTGCTTATATAACTGGTACCTAAACTAAACATTTAATTTATTATATAAACTTCAGATACTCTATAACTTCCATACTTTTACAACATAAAAAACATATTAATACGTATTTACTCGTATTAATCCGTATTTACTCTTATTAATACGTATTAGTATTATTTAAAAGCAATTGGACCCACAGTCGACTGAACCTAATTTTTAAGTAACTAACTGGACCCGCTTTTCGTCAACGGGGACATTAATTTATTTACTGAAACTTACCAACGCGATTTATCAGCTTTCGGTGATGTTGCAAGCATTGGCGCGTATTATATCTTAATAATACTTTTTTTTACTAAGTCAGCATGAATATCATTGCTGAAAACTAATAGTTGTAAAATTAAACTATTTCTACATGTACTATTATATTATTTAGAATGTACTATTATTTAGGATAAAAGTGTCTTGTATGTTAATCCAGGTAATAAACTATCTGTGTGCTAAATTTCATCCAATTCCTTTCAGCCATTTTTACGTGATTAAGTAACAAATATCCAAACATACAAATCTTCTCTCTTTATAGTATTAGTATAGATAGAATTAGGATGTATCACTCATAGCATAGGCATATACAGTTTAGCTATCTATCGATGAAACAGTTTATAAAAATCAAAGTCTTAGTGACTACCCATTTACCCATTTATTATATCATTTAAGTATTTACCCATTTCCCAAAAAATAAAATCAGTGTCTTAACATTTTTGGGTCCCGAAGTAGGTGTTTCATTGACCGATTTGACTACCGTGTTGCAAATAAAATCACCGTATGAAATATTGAAGCTCGTTTTGAAATAAAAAAAATATGATTTAATAGATTAATAAGGCGTTACAAGGCGAGTAAATCAAATAACGCTATTGGAAAGTGGATACCTGCGTGCTTTTCGGTCCAGTGATTGGCATTTACTTTGTCATAATTTATGTGCGTACAATACTCGTAAACATTGGTGATCACCTTTCTATTGCTTCGATGTGTCGAATTGGATCTTTGTTATTTATGAATCTTTTAATTATATATTTACTCATTAATGTTTCATTGTTCTGATCGAATAAGGCAGCTTATTCGATATTGATATTTATCTATATTGATTTTATACTAGTCAGCCGGCTCCGGCGTCGAACGGATCGACGGACGGTCGGTCGAACGGTCGAACGGATTAATGTTTCATTGTTCTGATCGAATAAGGCAGCTTATTCGATATTGATATTTATCTATATTGATTTTATACTAGTCAGCCGGCTCCGGCGTCGAACGGATGCAATTTATTTCTGCAAATTATACACATAAACTTTCCTCGTTTATCACTCTTTCAACAGATAGAAACGGACAGCGACATAAATGTATATATATATATATATATATATATTATACAAATTGTATTTTTGTGATGTTTACTATTAATAATTGAGTAAGACCTTCTCACACACCCGCATCATCATCTTTTTTTTTCTCAATTAAACACGGGACATATGTTAGAGAGTCATTATGAGTAATTTCTCTTCTTGAAAAGATTTTAATTCACAAAATCACGAGCCGCGTTGCATAGCATTGCTGTATTGAGATGTTATATCGGTAATGTAGTTATAGAAAACTAACTAAGCACCCTATCCTATAACTATATACTAAATAATGCTAACATGTGTCAAGGGTTACTTTAATAAAACATGTTTTACTAGTTAGGGGTCACACATTTCTCATTATTTCAGTGACAAAAAAGCTATAGTAGGTAGATAGACCTTTAAATCTTTTTTTTTTCATAAATGCTGATACAACTTTCCTGAGTAACTTGTAATACAAAGTGAAGTAGCTTGTTATCTTATGGAAAGATTTAATAGTGGCAGGGCACGCGACAGTCATTTACCATCAAGTGAACGGTCATTGACGGTCCAATTGCTGCGTCAGCCAGCCTGCTGGTACATACAAAACATTCTTGTGTTCTTTATTGTCATAAACCATAAACGTAAACTGTTCTAATCTAATTATTTCAATATTATACAAAGCAAGTTAGTTTAATGTTTATCTACTTGAAAAAGTACACGCATATTCTTTAATGAACTTGGTTCAAAGTTGCATATTTACTGAAAAATAACGCAAAAATTTATATTGTGTTAGCCAAACACCACAAGGTTCTAGCATTTATTAGATCCTGTATAATCACAATTCACTTTGAATGCAGTTAGATAGAGTGAAACAAAACCGGTTTGCGTGTAGGCAAATATGTACTAAAGAATAAGTATACTTGATCTCAACTTGATCAACAACAACAATGTTGGTACTGATAGGGTAAACTAGATTAGAAAACTAAACAAGTAGGTGAACTTCTATCAAACACCACCATATGAAGCGCTCAAGAGAAAATCTGAAACAGGCTGGCTGTTGAAAAGAACCCTGTGAAAAACAGGCCCTTCTTGTATCAGAACATGACGTTTTCACATTTTGCTAATTGAATTAGTTTATCGTTGAGTCATATTATGTGCATAGAGAAAATCTATAACTTCTGTAGATAAGCCTATTTTAAAAAAATTTAGTGTAAAATATACCTAAAAACAATAAATTTTCGACACTTGGTTTTTTTTTTTGGTAGCTTTTTACGGCTATATCGGCTGACGGTCTACTTTATGGTAGGTGGCTCCCGTCGCCTATAACACAAGCAACGCCACAGGTACTGCAAGAGTGTCAAATTAGACGACGAAAATAACGGCTTTTCTATTAAGTCCTCGCCTTAAATAGAAATATATTGAATTAATAAGACATTGTTCTTAGGTGTCGGAGTACGGGGGAGGAGCAAGAGTTGTGTGGGCCATGTCGGCAGGAGACAGGGAGGCTGAAGCCCAGTCGAAGAAAGGCGAAGATGCAGCCAGCACCGATCGGGACAGTCGGGCAGCTGCTGCCTTGAAACAACACTGGGATGTGAGCCTCAGGATCATTGAGTTGGTAAGGAGATCAAGAAGCATTTTCTATTTTTTTTCTTTTTTAGTTTTAATTCACTACTATAGCTATTATTTTGCCCGTGACTCCTTCAGCGAACCCTTTTCTTAAGCAAAAATTTATTCAATCTTTATTGCTCTTATATTTATGTCAGGCGTTGAATTTTTATTTTTATTTATGGTGATCCCTCGGAAGCAGTACATTTTTCCCACATATAAGGTGCCCTATATTCTTTTCTGAATCCTTGACAACGTGTATGCAAAATTTCATGATGATCGGTTGAGTACTCACTTTCGCACGCATTTATTTTATTAGTAAGGACTCTCATTGCAAAGTTAATATAAAAATAATATCTATTAAAATTATATAACAAGAAGGGCTTTAGTCTTTAACCTCACCACGTACCAGGGAGGGGGATTTAAAAAAAATGCTAAAAAACGACCCCTTAGCAACAATTCAGTTAAAGCTATGTTAGTAAATTCAATTTAATAATTAAATTTATCTATTGGAACGTCAGCCTAACTGCCAACCTTTAAAATAATAAAAAATATATAATTAAATTAAATATATCAATAAGCAAATCAAATTAAATTGGCAGTTATGTTTTATATTATAAATGAATTCACAAACTATAATATTACAAATAGTGTTAAAATTAAAACTCTGTGTAAGTAGTTTAGAGGTTCTTCTATCTTGAGACGGTTTTCTAGAATTAAAGACTTATTTTCTTGTTTTAGTTAATTAAGTGATTTATCGGTTTCTGTTAAATTTGCCAATTTCAGCAAGGCTGTAAAAAATGGTTCGTTGTTCAATTAAACAAACAGTTTCGCAATTGTTCACTTGAGGACAATTTGAAGATTAGAAATCTAAAGCCCCAACGTATCATGAGATTCTGTACCTACATAATTAGTGTAGCAATAGAAGTGCAGTGTGCCCGGCAGAGGAGAAGTCGAGTGAGTAAGCCAGTATTCAAAAAAACATGCGTATATGTATTTTATAAGAAAATTTTCTTTTTCAGATAATCGCAATCATCGCTATTGGCCTAGTCGTGGGCGCTTTGACGGCCCCGCAAGTTGTGCAGTCTGACCACCGACACATCGCTCTTATCTATTCGGCATATTCGTGTAAGTTAAATAACTTAAGTGATTAACTTATCTAAGTAGGATGGGGTGTGTGGTAATGGAATGCGAGGAAAGTTTAAAAGTATTTTTTAATCGGTTTGCGTTTTCATAATATGTTTACTTTAGAAATGGCTTATTTTAGAACTTAAATGGTGTGTAAGTTCTATGATTATTATTTGTGCGTTTTGTAAAGGCGGATACATTATGAAATTCGTCAAAAGGAAATCTTTCGGAATCGAAAATCGTGAACCATAAAGTTGGTTTTTTATAGCCACTCGGTGAACAAGACTTAACAAAACCGTGACCTAATTAGCTACAATAGATTTTGTTGTAATCTTTCAATTAGACAATCGTTGGAAGCGATTTTACAGCATTTTACCACTGAATGAGATAATGCCTATTATAAGAAATTTGAGTTTATAAAACAATGTGGTGATAACAACATTAGGTATTAAGTAACGTGTTATTTGATGAAATTCCTCATGCTTAAAAACGTAGAATGAACATCATATTTTTACCGCAATGTGTTGAAAAAAGTCCCATGTGGTTAAAATAGTTTATTTGGTCACAATTTTTTTTGTTACAAAGAATTTAAAAGTATATTGTTCACTAAAATGTTCCCTAAAACATTAAAAAATCATTATAGATCATAAGAAAATACACTCTTTAAACCTATAGTTATTTTAAAAAAATCAAATAAATAATCCTCCAATGATTTCCTCAAAAACGTGAGTTATAAAAGTATGTAATGAGTTATAAAAGTATTATAAAGTTATATAATAATGAAGTTTTAAAAGTAGAATTACACTGCGCTATATTTTTTATCCATACCATATTTTAAAAACAGAGAAGCGACAAAAATTCATTAATCATTTCGGACAAAGTTCAAAACTACCTATGAAACTTCGAAATTTTACTAAGTATTTAACTAGTAATTAACTAAAGGGTTAGGAATTCTTAAAGTTCAGAATTAACTTACTATACTTACTAGTAATGCAAGGTTGACACTACATAAACCCATTATCCAAATGCTACATCACTGAAAGGCTTTAATGCTATGCAAAATTGATGATTGTGACTGAATAATTGATGAATGCCAAACGAACAATACAATTGACTAACGCCAATGCAATATCGATTTACAAGCAGTTTCACTTTTTCATTAAACGGAAAATCGATTACTTTTAACCAGCCTCGGTTAGCGTGAAAGCGAAATATTATGTACATTCGTAAACTGTCCACCGTGAACGCAACACTTCCTGCAATTTTATAGCAGGAAAGAATTCAAAAACACTCAAGTGCACACACCCACTTTGTATTTTTCTCTTATTTAAAATTTCATATTTTTTAAATTTCAATTTTTAAAAAATCCATTTAAAATAAATGTTCCAAATTTCAGCTTTTCAGACATAGTTATTAATTTTATTTGTGCGTTGATACCATGTTATCTTTTGGACCATAAAAAATTACAAGACAATTGTTAATAATAATTTCAAATTTCATAGTTTAAAAGTACAGTCCTATTCATATTTGATTTTGGTTAAACTTTTCGTCATTAGAATTCTTTTTTTTTATAAGATACTTATTTATAATTTTAAAATAAATGTTAGAGGTAAGTAGCTAAGTAGTTAAAATAAATATGGAGAAAGAATTGACATGAAGTCCCATGTCAAAAACAAACAAATTGTGGCCAATTATTTATTATGAGTCCATGAAAATTTACTTATATCAAAAATTCCCCTAAGGGACTCAAATTTTAATTTGGTAGTAAATTTTCCTTGACTATAAAATGATTATATAAATTTAAAAACCTGCATAAAAAAACTGTGAGATTATTTTCATATCTGTATCCTGGCGGAAGACAAACTGAATAATCTGGTGACTGTACAAACATACAATTAATTGTCGATAAGTGAGATATTTTTATACAAATTGTTTATAGATCACTAATAACTTTATAAAAGTTTTGATTTTAATTTAATAAAATTTATATATAATATTTAGTTAGTAACGTAAATTTACTAACTAAATATTATGTGTTTTTATTATTGCGATGACTGTACCTCACAATTCATGGGTGCCGAGATGGGAATAAACCGCCGATTTAAGTCTTATTTGTTTTATTTTTTACCGATGAAATTGTTTGAACTTTCTCATCTACGAGTACATATTTTGTTCTGACACTTTTTTATGGGACACATTGCGTATGTGTGTACTTTAACATCATCTAACATTTAGAATAAGCGGTTCAATCATACGGTTGTTACACCATGAAATTAATTTAAATTGATTAATATCTAATTAAGTAATTATCTACTTAGGCTATATCATCGTTACCGGTGTCCTTGTAATCGCGAGACTGCTTGGTGAATCTGCCGGATGGAGGACTTCACTCGGCTTCTCCGTTATTGGCGTCATCATGTTCACAGCTGCGGCTGCTGTTATATTTTACGGTAAGAATGTTTTCAGTCTATACACAAGGTATTCGAGCGTAATTTGATCTAATTTACCAATATAAAAAATCCACACTTTTGGTTTTTCAGTTTTAGAACCATTTTGTAAATTCATTACAAAATTGTTATTAAAATATCACATACGTATTTTTTATATTTAATTTATCTTATTTTGAAGTTTTTTTTAATGACCTCTATCAATTCTCTAGTTTGGTATCTATAATAATATTATAAAGAGAGAAGATTTGTATTTTTTTTTTGTAATGAATAAACTTACTGCATCGATTTTAAAAATTCTTTCACGTATAGAAAGCTACATTATCAGCGAGTAACATAGGCTATGATAAATAAAAAATTATACATACATTGGCAAGGCGTTAGTGTTTTATTTTATTTAAGATGATTCCTTGGGAACAGTACTTTATTCTGGATAAAAGGTACCCTATGTCCTTTATTGTATCTCTGACAACGTGTAAACAAAATTTCATGATAATCAATTGAGTAGTTAAGGCGTGAAAAGGTAACAGACATACAAACAAAGTTACTTTCAATAATACCATAAAGTGGGAGACTATCAACTACAGTAATAAATACGAGTATAATTTATATTTTTTGCGAATTAAGTTTTAAATATTATTGAAACGTGTCCCTTACACGAAGAGAATCTATACTTCCAAATTGTGTTACATGATTTTGATAATTGTAAATTTATATATTTTTTTTTTCAGATTGGCACAGATCCTACTACGCGAACCTACGTCCAAATAAACAAGTCTACGACCTTTTTATCGCTTCTGGGGTGTTCGCCATAATAGAAGCTGCTGTATTTCTTGTTCATGTGTTCTTCACTTTTAAGAAAGAGGCGGAGTATTAAAGTTCTTTTGGCATTTTACATTTTTTAAGGATGCCTTGCAATTCCGGGCAAACATTTAAATAATGAATAATTATAATGAATTAAATATTATTATAATATTATATTTTAAACAGCACCGTAATAAGCCGTAATTATTAATAAATAAATATATGTATTATTGTAGTTATTTTTGACATAATTATTTAAGACTAGTGCCGGCTTCGCCCGGGGTGCAATTTTTATATATACAAACATTTCCTGTTTATCCCTCTGTCCCTGTGAAATGGTGAAAACAGAATTAAAATCGGTTGAGCTGTTTAGAAGAAGTTAGAGACGGCGATTGATTTTTATATATAAAAAGAAGAAGATAAGGTAATAGGTACATATAAGTGAATGGGTCGGTTTTTCATTTTTAAAATAACAAATCTAATTATCTATTTAATATGCTTAACGCTTTCAAGAAATATGCAATGGTCGTTTAAAGTCGGTAACATAAATTATTATTTTTTTAATTTAATTTTTTCTTCGTAAACATAGATAGTTGTCCTGCGAGTAGCTGTTATTTGGAATTTAATCTTAAAAATAAAAAGAACGCCCTGCGACTGTAGCTAAATTCAATATTTTTTATTGCTTTTATAATACCTAACTAGTTTTTATTAAACAAAATATAATTTTGTCCATGCTGCAGCTAAATACCAATCGATATATTTATGTTATTATTATAAATGTCTAATTTTGATTTAGATGGCCGAAAATGTGCAAAATTTAAGCTTATTTAATATTTTTTTAAATGAAAATTTTATATTGGTGCTGATATACATACATATATTTATTCGATTATTATTTAAAATTTAAAACCGTGCAATGCTCGATTAAAAAGATCTCACAACTCATCACATATTTTTTATTAAATACCTAAAACAAATATTATACATCCCAATGAAGTTAGGAAAATTTTGTATGTAGAATATGTGTAAAATAAGCAAATATTATTAGTCAGTTAAAATGTACAGTTCTTGACAATTCACAAATAATATGATGTCAATAAGACTAAAAGTCTAACATCTAACTAATTGGAGGCAGTTGGTTTCCAAAAAAAATTTTTTATGCAAACCATAAAAAATTTAATTTGCAGCGCCACCTAGTGGCTAACGTCCAGCGCTGCTTCATTCGCACTCTGCTATGTTGACTCTACTAAATAACGATATAGTATTGTTGATGGTGTTTTGTTAAAGCTGTACATGTTAACTCATAATTATTGTATGTAAAGTTTGGTATAAGATAAAAATAACAGTATATTATATCTTCTAGTAGCGACTATCAAATTTTTCTTAACGAATTATATAAGTACTGTTCGAAGGTTGCCAGTGGCAAAAAATAGTAGTAATAAGTTAAACTTATTATTACTATGACTATGACATTCCGCTATAAACCAAATAAATAACATAGTTTTAAGGGTAATAAATAACAATAAGAATCTTTCTAAAAGTTATGTAATAATTCTAAAAGATTTTTATTAAAACGAAACTAGACCACCACAATTAACACTGCCCTTGTAAGGCCTTTAAAGTTTCGTGTGTATTAAAAAATAAGTTCATATTATGTAGCCTAACAATTATTTCTCTTAATAAGACTTTAGATTTAATTTAACAAACTCATTATGCAAGACATGTAATAAACGAAAAAGAAATCTATTTTTGTTTTGATATTATTCTCATAATTTAATAGCTTGGAAAAAAAAATTAACAAAAATTTATGAGATTCATCGTTATATGTAAAAGTTTACATAGAAAACACTAAGACTTGCCCTCTTGTACTTCATCTAGCCTAGGGATTCTAGGGTTTATATTTTATTCTGCTATTATTCTCGATGCAATACAAAAAATACATTATAACACCAATAATAAGGTTATCAGTGTATTGTCACGTTTTAGATTGTGAATTTGTTTATATTTACACAATTACTAATATGTTTTATATTACTGTTTTTATGTTTAGTTTTACATAATTAAATAGGAGAACCAAAGCAGTAATCAGTATCCGTCCAAATGTAGTTAAGTTTCCTCTATCTTCTTTAATGCTACCTATTTTTGACTAAATTATGAAAAAATAAAAGAAAACTCCAATAATGGGGATGTGCACACTATGTGAAAAATTATTGGAAAAAAAATATCATCCATGACTTTTTATTTCTTATTGCCCACTTCTTCAGATACTAATAATTTTCAAAAAAAGACTACCCCAATAATGAGGGTGTGCACACTATGTGAAAAATTATTTAAAAAAAAAAATCCAAGACTAAGTATTTCTTATTGCCCACTTCTTCAAAGACACTTAATCATCTTCCAATTTCCATAATTAATTTTCTGTTCTCTTTTTAGAATAAGATTATAATAGGTTAAGTTATTTAATGTATAAATAAGATTAGATCATAATTTTACCCCTTTATTGTAGATAGAGGGTAATAATGGATGAGTTGTGAATGTTATATATAATAATATTGTTGTATTCCAGCGCTAATGTTACCTTACTCTGCATCCATAAAAAAGGTACCGCGTTTTACACAAACTGTTTTTTTTTTTTAAATATTTAAATGTCTCTTATTATGCATAATTTTATTAATAGACTAGATTGAAATATTATTGTACCTACCCGTTGTAATGCTGTTATTTATTAAATGTACTTTAGTGTATGATCAGTCTTTTATTTATTCCTTCTTTAACATTTTAAAAATGAAACATATAAGAGAATCCATATGATGTTAACTGAAGATAATTTACAAATTATAAGCTACAAAAGTTATGCATAGACAGAAGAAAATGTTTCTCCATAGCTTAATGCTTTAGCCGTTAGAGTCGGATTTATCCGACAATAATTTTCGTGTCCATTTAGCCAGAGTCGTATTATATATTATATATACGACAAATTCCTCTACTTGTATAATTTTTTTTAAATCATTGTGTTGCTTTCTCTTTAAAAAATAATATCGGTTTATTACATGACAAATCCTACAAAACCAAGCGGTTAAAGGGTTAATTCTTGTAAGAATGAGATCATTAGTTGATTGCGCATTATATCTATAAATCACCATTAAAATTAGGTTCCACAATAAGTCATAGCTACCAGAACAATAAAATCACACAAATGAAATTCATCAAGTATTCTTTGGAATTGACATTACAAAAATCAAGTCTAATTCAAACTAAATATGCAATAATTGAATCAAGAGTTCAAAGAATAACAAGTCCCTTACCCATTGATACTATAGTATTAGGAAAATAATATTATACTATCAATGTATGAGTAAGACACCACAGCCCATTTTTATATTCACAGATTGGTTGACTATTTAAAATTTGCCGCCCTTATGGACCTCTACCCTAGTTCACAATCATAATAATTACAATATTTATACTTTATTAATTGTGCACTAAATCTAAAATAAAGTTAATGGTTAGGTACTCACTTTTTCAGCTTGAGCTAGATAAAGCCATAGTTTTCGCCAAGTAGAGAACTTGTTCTGGTCGCTAAAATTGTACTGCATTTCTTTGGAAGCATATCTAGTGCTCAAGGGTGATCTATAATTACTGTAAGGAGAATCGGCAACTTCTGCAGGAACTTCAAATGTAGCCATGGTATAGTTTTAGGAATATAATGCACAATATATTCTGCAAATATAGTCGATATAATATCGACAGCAGCTCGATATAATATTAGATCAATACAATCAACTATTTAATATTTTATTAATTTATTCAATACGTCTAACAGATTCTGATATTTCTAACTAACCTACAACTTTTATAAGAAAAGAAATTGAAAATAAACAGAATTGACACAATGATGTGTTGTTGCCATTATCTAAAAATAAATATCCATCAATCATGTTATATTATTCCTTGGGAACACAGTCGCAATTATTATATTCTTAAGATTGTTTTAACACTAATGTTCGATTTAAATAATGCAAGCTGCCCTAGTGATTTAGTGCACCATGTGAAGGCATCGCGCTATATACGCGTAATTTTTTTTCAGAGATTTATGAGTCAAACAGCAGCCCGATTTCAAGTTAGTAGATTAAAGTCTTCTATGTATAACTTGCGCTAATATATTTGAATATGAACATACTTGTTTAGACCAAATAAATAATTTAAATTTTTTCTTTACCCCTCTTATTATAATTAATCTTTTTTTTTAACTTTATTCATTTACTTATATTGTACATAGCATAGTATAACTTTATACCATCTGTTTTATAATTGAAAAAGTTGGTCTTTGGTTGATCTTGGTAGTTTGATATTTTATTTTGGCCTAAGTAACTATTTTAGCTATTTATTTCCAAGATTTAAAAATTTATTATTAATAAGCAAGATTTGACTAAAATCTGCGAAGCCTACACAACGGCAACACTGAAAATAGTTGTCAAGGGCATTCAGCAAGCGGGAGAATTCAATTTCGATAACAAGGTTATCTTAAATTGGCTGATGTAATTTAACTTGAAAAACATTGCTGACGAAACTAGGGCGTGTTTGTATTGTAATAAACTTACAAATTACAAGTTTGTGCAATAAGTCAATCTCTGACAGAACATTTTGATACACGGTAAAAATATTAGGAAGTAAATTCATTAATAAATGTATAACGCAATTATTTATAAAAAGGCGAGATATTCATAACTGTATCATAAATTCTTACAAATAGATTATATCACCATTTCAATGGAAAGATACTTCTCTTTTTTTACAGTGACCAACTCATGAATAACCCATTTTTTTTAAATTATTATTTACGAATAGTATTTTAATACCTTGTAAAATAAAATTTCTATATTTTATAAAAAAAAATATATTTACAACTTCATAGTCTACATATATAGTTACACAATTTCTTTACACACTTGGGAATAATATACAAATACTTGTATTTGGCAGTTGAACGCGTCATTTGCAAAATATAGGTATTCAAATAGGTAATAAGGCACAAAATCATGTACACATCAATGAAATTTATATAATGTTTGTAATAATTTAAAAATAATGCACAATATACACATATAATAATTTCAGCAGTAAAATTTAATACATATTGCACAAGATAACAAGTAGAAAATTTTCAATAATTTAACAAATACTGTACAATTTATGTAAATAAGTAGTAGGTATATAATAACATTTATTCACATTAGTATTCCTTCTTTACAGTCATTTTTATTTT
Organism: Synanthedon myopaeformis; assembly: GCA_944738685.1. Classification (NCBI taxonomy): domain Eukaryota; kingdom Metazoa; phylum Arthropoda; class Insecta; order Lepidoptera; family Sesiidae; genus Synanthedon; species Synanthedon myopaeformis. The sequence continues at coordinate 8,482,941 of OX122924.1, read as the reverse complement.
AAAGTTTCATTTATTTATTTATTTTCTTTTGCGTACCATACAAGGAAAAATAAGGTGTGGAAATACATATGTAATTATTCCTAATTTTGATTAAACAAACACAACTATCAATTTTTTATGTTGAACTTATATTTTGTCTTTGAGCGATTTCATCATCTTCTCCAACTTCATTGCTTTCTGTAAATCTCCGCTGATTTTTAATTTGCCCATCATAAACGCTGTGGCTGGCTTAAGTTTGCCTGTTGAAACAAAGTTTCCACCAATATTTATTGTAATAACAAATGGAATGTTATAGCGATGTGGGGAGAATTATTAAACTTAACTTTACCCAAACATCTAAGACCAAATCTGTAAAATATTGGGATTTTTTTTTTACCCTACCACATGTCTATTCTTATGTAAGGTCGACAGACAGGCTGACGTAAAACTAACAACAGGTGATTGAGCAATATGAGGTTTGTTTTTGTGGAGGGTGGCAACAATATAATTTCAATGGTATACCTGCAAACATTTGAGCAAAGTTCTTATCTTCCATAGTGAGAGTAGCGTCTGGGGCGTTTTTGGGTTCCCCTTGACCGCATGTTCCGTCTCCGTTCTTCAAGTCCAAATGCCATATGCCTTCCTCTTTTCCTGTATATATATATAAAAAAAAAACACGTCTTTCATAACCGCTCAAAATTAGTATACATAAGCGTCAGAGGTACTCGGTATTTCATTGAGTATCTCTGAGGCCTTCGTGGAGTCTCAAAAACGATTTTGACTGACAAACAAGTTGTCATCTTGTCCATTCGAAATTACCGAAGACTATTGTAATGGATAAATAAATAAAAAATAAATATCTTCACACATTACACACAATACCATCTAGTTCCACAGTAAGCAAATAATGCTTGTATTATGGATACCAGACAGTTGATATAATACATAGATTACTTTTTTTTTTGTAAATACATACATATTATAAATATAAAACATCCATGACTCAGGTGCAAAGGTAAAATTAGTTAACACAATAAACATTCGCCCCTAGCGGGATTCGAACACGCGACCGTTTGGTTAACAACAGCTCTATGGTTACTAGCCACTAGACCAAACGAGTCGTCTATCTATTAATGGATCTATGTCATAATAATACAGCCTTAAGTCATTAATCTATTTTGTAATTCTTGAAGTAACAAAACGTTTAGACGACATTAGAAAATACTAATTAAATAATGTGTTGTCTATCTATCTTTGTTTAATTATTTTTGCCCCGTCGTTCGTACATTTTTCTCGAAATCCACTATGTCTGAGAGAAATCCACTATATACAAATAATAATAATAGACATACCTTTCACATTAAATTGAAATACGGCTTGAGTTTTCTTCACCAGATCCGGTGTGATGTTTTTTCCGATCGCGGAAAATAAATTTTGAATTTCTCCACCCTCTGCCTGTTAACGTAACTATTGATTAACTTTATTACACCTAGGTTAACTAAAGGATGTTTCCACAATGTCGGACTAACTATATTTTTATATGCTTAGTTCGTCAGATAGGCTGACAGTCCATTTGACGTCGCTACCTTCGCTTATGACACAACCAATGTCACTGGTTGCTGTAACTGGGAAGCAGATTTTAGTAGGATTCGATAAGGGTAAAGGTAGATTGACCTGTGGCATCCCTTACTTGCTCCACGAAACTTGCAGTTATTTCACATTCTGTTATTCTTCTTTTTCTATAAGAGGGTGGTTAGTACCACCAGATGGCCTGCTCAAATTACTGCGATAAACAGTGTGCCTGCCTCTACTTGCCAGATCCAGAGCAGACACAACTATGTAAAGTTCATATCCAAAGTTGGTATTATTTAGAAATTGTACAGTTAGATAGAAGTTATTAAGCGTTGCTTAAGAATGAAATCTAATTAAAAATAAAAATAAAAAAACAATATGTGGTCATAGAGAAATTGTAAAAAGTTTTCGATTATTTAATTCTAAAGAGTATTTTGATTATGATTACAGAAGCTACGATAAGAACGTAAATTTTGGGTCATAAATAAATATGTAAGCAATTTTTCCAAAATAAAAATCCAAAATTTGCGTTCGTATAATGTAACTAATATGGCACACCTTTTTGGGAGGTTTCACTTCACCGGGCACCTCCAAAAAGAAGTCAGGTAAAAGATTATGTACGTTACCTGTGAACAAACACCGTTTTGCAATTTCAAATAAGATAAAAATATGTAATTTATTTTTTACAATTTCGTTTCAGAAATAGTAGGCACATGTTACCTTATATATGAATGAATATTAATTTCATATGTTCATACAATAAAATAAAAACCATGTTTGATCACGTTTCTTAGGCTAAGGCCACACTATATTGCCTCATAAATAGTTAATTAAAATAAACACCACGTTGTTTCAAAACAAGGAGTAAATATTCATCTATGATCACAACTTGTTTTATTGTTAGAAATTAGTGTTTTTTCAACCTTCCATAAATCCGTAAATAAAAAATGATTTATTAAAGTCTTGGCAGACTATAATAAATCTATACATTGTATATTTTATCTATGCACAGGTTAAGGATTATTGTGATAAATTAATTATCAAAAAATCTTAACAACGCCTTTTTTTTTTATATAATACAATCTACAATCTTTAGAATATTAGTAAATTAATAAACGTCAAGAATTACAAGAGGCCCATTTTGACAGTTGATGTTCTTTATGGTTGTATTGTATGTACAGTCGGGGTAAGAAAGCATTCGTCAGAAACTACAGCAATAAGCAAATGTCAATGTTTCGTTTGAAATGAAACATTGCTCTGGTGCAAGCAAATTTAGACTTTAAGGTGACCAACTTTTTCTTACCCCAACTGTACACATTATCGACCTGCCCCGGTTTTAAACTGGTGATACGAGTCATTTAAAATGTTTTTGAGTCATTGTTTCATATTATAATTTACAAATATAGACAAATGAGTGTAGTCGACTAGTTTATCTATTTATAGATTTTTTATAGTCCATTTCATTTTCATAAATATTTTAAATTAAACTCGATTTTTTTATATATCTTATGTTGTTTTAATTTATGCATTTTATTTTAATACATTTTTAACATCAAGTTATCAAGATACTGTATATATTTTTTTTTTGGTAACCACCTTAATTATTCGTTTTTCTGGATTTTTCTCGAGTCATATCTTAGGATATAATTATGTGCAAGTTAAATTAAGGTTTAACCAAGCGTTAGCTTACGCTCAGTTTACAGACAGACACAATTGTAAACTGTACCTATTAATTACCAAACAATTGAATGAGAATCTCGCCGTCACATATGAATGAGAATGGCTACATCTGAAGTTACTTAAAAAAAGTTTTAGTGTTACATAAAGTATATTTCCGTAGCGTAAGTACTTGTTACGCGATAGAATGTGGACGCTATTGAATATAATATTGAACATTAACTGTCATAACGGACATTTTAAAGACACGACAACAAAATTATATATGCTACTTTTTAAAAATATATTTTTTCTACACACTACACAAAATTGAATATATTATTGTCTATGACCGGTGATTACCTCCTTGTAGTAAACGGGCGTGGTGTGGTATTGGCGCATTTGATTGGTGGCGAATACCGAGTGTTGGCCGAGGGCCTTTGGATCGTCAATGAATCCGTCGAGAAGTAGATTATTTGCATTCTCTGAGATCACAAATGATTTCACGCTATTGAAATTATTGATAGCATGGCACACTTAAGCTTGAATAACTTAAGTGGATACTTTAGCTGTTTAGGTAGATAGATAAGCAAATTTAAGTATAGTAGATAGTTAATTAAACTCTGTCGTGACACCGTAGTAGCGAAACAGCTAGACGAATTAACTCAAGTCTGCAATATTTTCGTTTTATTTTTATTGTCTTGATGAATTAGTTAATGAAGTATGGGTTTGTTTAGCTTTTCCGTAAAACCCACTTCCTTGTTGCCAAAAATGGTAGTTTCATTTTTTATAATCTTGTCTACTTCGACAGACACGAGCGAAACAAACTCAGCACTAATGCCATTGCAATTTCGCTGCTTTAGTTTCGCGACGGTATGCTAATGGCCCAAAAGATAATTTTTGTGATTAAAAACCACTATAGTCCGTATCATAATCTTAGCGACCGATTTGACAGTGTCTAATGTGTAACATTGAAATAACATTGAAAAATATTATAAAAAAAAAAAGATAAAAAAAGATCAAATCGTAATATTGATTGCATTTTTTTCTATGCACAATTATTTTCCTTATTACTATTATTGATTAGCTCAAATATCGAAGTAAATAAATATTTTTCCAAAAGTTCCATTATGGTAAAATAAAAATTTTAATAGTTCTAAAACATCCTTCATTGGTAAATGTCGTTATGGTCGCTAGGATTATGGAAATGAAAATAAAATACAAATGAAAAATTTTCAATAACTCATTCTCTAAAATTGGCGAATATCTGAGGGTGTTTGCTAATTTTGGAGAATCTAAAATTATCTAAATTAGATAAATTATTATCTAAGTTATTGCAAGTAAGGAAGTGAGTATGTGCTATTTTACGCAACTATGTTGAGTTTTTTTCTAATGAATTCGTATTATAAATCAAAATAATAACAAAAATATATATAATATCGTTTAACTTAGATGCAACCGTTATAATATTCACTTTATCAGCAATAGATTTAATTATTAGTTTTGCACAATCCGTTATGGATTGCGTTTAATGTATTTATTTAAAATAAAATTTATGCACGAAAAATCTACGTCAACGACAAAATAACGTCGTATTAAAAAAAAGACCGAAAACAATCTATTGTTTGCGAAAATAAACCCAACCAAGATTGTGATTTCAATGGGTAAAACATATACTTACTAGGATCGCAAGCATAGGGTAAAAGGTCTTTGATTCCAGCATCAGTCAATACGTCTTCGTCTATGGCGAAGTTACCCGTATACTTTTTGGGGTCACTGTATATAAAAAAAATAAACACATTAAAGTTTTCTATCAGGCCTTTCTACAATTATTGAATTTCCTAGTGCACAGACTTCACAATAGACACGATAGAAACAGTGATTGTTTTACATTATAGTTATATCTATTATATATCGGCGTGCACATATAAGCGTCGATTTTTTTTTTAAATATTTTTAGACGATTCCTCATGAACCTAACATCAACATGTTGATCCCGGTAATAAACTATCGGTGTGTCAAATTTCATCCAAAGATGTTCAGTCGATTTTGCTCAATTGAGGAACAAAGATCCAAACATACAATCTTTATCATTTATAATATTAATAGGATTTTAATATAAGTGCAAAAACTAATAATTCTAATAATTTATTAGATAATAAATTTAAAAAGAATAAATTCTCAATCTGTTTGTATGCATGACTGTCGAGATTTCAACAGCCCTATGTTTCGTTTGGTATTTAGATGAAGTCTGTGACTTTAGTTAGAGCGTTCAAATATGGGCCTTAGTCAAAGTAACATTTTAAAAACGATAACGAAGTTAGAAAGAATAAAATGTATGGGATGTATCACGTGATTTAGCGACGGCATATGTCAATCCCATACATTTTTGTTGTTTTCGAGTTTCGTTATCGTTTTAAATTGTTACTTTGACTAGAGCCCTTGAGCAGTTCGACTCACTTGCACAACATTAGGTAGCAAGCATCAGAGACTATTTCAGGTTTGCGACTGGTTGACGTGTCTCCTGTCAACATCTCTATGGCCGCTGTGGCAATAGCTGTAAGTAAACGGATGAAACCATAAGTAGTACCGTGGTCAATAAACTTAACTATTTTTTGGTAAATCTATTGGAATGAAACAAACACTCGAACTAGATGCTACGGGAAACTTAGCACAATACAACAGTGAAAACCGCATTCAAATCGGTTAAGCCGTTTGTGAGATTAGCGTGCACAGACGCACAGACAAACAGACGAAAATTCTAAAAACAATTCTTTTGACCTCTGTAACATAAGTTCAATGTGTACAAATATTGTACAGACACAGCTCTTTTTATGTATTTTTTTGTTGCGAATGAAAAAGATGTAAATAGATAGAGTTGTCTATATACATTTTAAGAGTATATTTTTTTAATATTTCTTTATTTTACTACCAAATTTTTTTTTTTTTTTTTACAATTCGAACCCGAAAAATTAAGCCCGGCAAAAATGTAATACATCAACATACCTGTTTTGGGCCAAAGAGCGTTGACGCCGATATTGTATTGGCGGAACTCTTCACTCATGCCTAGTACGCACATCGACATACCATACTTCGCCATTGTATATGCTACGTGTGCTGAAAACCTATAAAAAAAACACATACAGAGTCTCATAAAAATATCAATGTGAGATTAAAATAATCTTGGGAGATGTACTGCTATGTCATGTCGATTTGATTTAGTTATAGTCTCAAATCGTGCCGTTCAAGTTCAATGGATCAGTGCGAAGCTGGAGCCGGTCTCTAGTCTCTAAATAGTATAAAACTAAGTCGCTCTGTCTGTTTCTTTGCTTGCTTTTTAGCTTGTAACGGATATTAATATCTTCATTGTCAAGCCGAAATCTGCTATGTGCAAAAAGTATCCTTTTTAATTTTTTTAAATAGATTATGATTATAACAGTAAATGGATTATGTTTGACAACACACAATTTACGACATTCTATAGATAATATTTTAATCTACTGACTATAGCTGTAAAAATAACAAAATTGCAAAGTATAATAAATAAACATGTAACACCTCATTTACAATATAATAGTATTTTAACACAAAGTTAAATCAATATATAATATTTTATGATTTATGTAATATAGCACTTAAATGTTGTACAAATGATTTAATTTCTAAAAATTAGGACATGGAAAAATTCTCCTTTTTATATGTCTTTAATTCTTCAAAATCGACTTAAAAATGGACTTACCAATAGGGGTTCATGTTTAGCGGCGGAGATAGATTGATAATGTGCGCATGATCACTCTTCTTCAAATATGGCAAACACAATTTGGACCTAAAAATAAGGGAGATAAAGTAAAAAATCATTTGGCAGTTTTTTGCATATTTGGGCTTACTCATCAACTTTCATGACTTCATGTTCTACCTTCTCACAACAACGTTAATCTTTTTTGTCACACTGGTTAATTTCTTTGACATATTCTTCTGTCTTTTTAGTGTACTTTTCCACTTCATTGGCATACTTCTCCACTTTATTGGCATACTGGCCAACCTCTTTGACATACTCATTCACTTTTTTGGCATATTTTTCAACTTCTTTGTCCATAGACTTGTGCATGAAATGCCAACAGAATATAGAACATTTTCGGATGTTATTGTAAATAGCACTAATAATCCTGGGGAAAATGAAATGGGGAGGAGGTAAGTTGAATGAAGCAAAAGGACTAATAGGGTAGGATATGGGTTCACGTGTATCAAGTGCATCCGAAAAAAATAAAAAGATATAAAACCATCAAGGCATTCTTAATCCACGCACCTAATCATTTCAAAAATTATTCTGGAAAAATGTGATCACTTCCCTCCATATATACACATCATGTCGTCTCCTTGTATTGGAACATGATGATCATACAAGGAATGCTAAATGCGTGTGCATACCAAAGAGCGCGACTTCGTCCGCGTAACTTTATAAAATAAAGCCTATGTTACTTGCTGATAATAAAACTATCTATATGTGAAAGAATTTTTAAAATCGGCCCAGTGTTTTTTGAGTTTATTCATTACAAATATACAAAAATACAAATCTTCTCTCTTTATAATATTAATATAAATATTAGTCCGTTCAGAGCTATGCCGTACTAAAAGCACTATTGTTATTTATTATTGTTGTTATGTATCACCATATTAATTAGGCAATTATAAAATATGTCTGAAAGTGACAAATATACTTTAGTTCTAAATAGTATTGATGTGTACTCACGCAAGGAAGGTGCCTCTTGTGTTGATGCTGTGCATGAGGTCATACCTCTTCATGTCAGTCTGTTCTGTGCCCGTTATTGAAATTGCAGACGCATTGTTCACTAGTATATCAATGCCGTTGAACTAAAACAAAAAATATACTTCCAAGTTAAAGTAAATTATCAAATAATTTAAGATAACAAAGGAGTCAGTAGCTTTTCTTTTTCCATTAAATTATAATTCCTTGTTTCCATTGCGTTAAGTGAGAAATGAAATATTTCTCTATTTCTCTTCTTAAAAAAGCTACTTTATATTTAACTTATATTAACAAAAAGTTATTTTAAATGTGATTTGAAGCTGATTTTATATTAAAAATTATAGAAAACTTTTGAAAACAATATTAAGACTAATAAAAACTAAACGAAATATTATTTATTATAATGTCTCAATTAAAGCCATGTTCCTATTTAATAAATTAGATTAGTTTGAAATTTTATAATAATTTACTTATTTAATTACCTTCTTTACAGCCTCATCAATAGCTTTCTGTATTTGCTTCTCGTCTCTTACATCAACAATGCACGGAAGTGCCTTACCTCCCAATGCCTCAACTGTAATAAAGTAATTTTAGATGTTAAGTTGAAATAGGTATTATTATATATTCTCTTGACATATTATATGGACAACCACTTAATCTTATAAATTACCAGCGGACCCAAGAGTTGTTGCCCTGTCAATTTTTTATAAAAATACCATCAAAATTTCTGATTTCAACCAGGATTTTCCAAATACATGTTTCTGTGTATTGGAAGCAAACTAACTATTCTAAGTCACATTTAGCAAATTATTCAGTACACATGATAAACTCCTGAGTGTAAATATGTAATGAGTTGGACTTGTAAGATATGGTAAACAAAAAACAAAACCTTTTTATTTTCTTTGATAGGACTTAAAAGAGTATATCAGTAAATAGAACATATAATGCTAATTCTAATGTCTTCATAGTGTTTTTTTTTAATGGACTAGAATACCTCTGGTGTACAAATACAATTTTTTTTTTTCATAAAAATCTTGTCAATTTGTACAATTGAGAACACAACAAGATAATCAGCAAAATTGAACGTGCCATTCTCAAGTGATGCTCCATCATACAACAAAATTTAAAAAATATAAATATGGCAAGAAGTATTCTAATAATAAAATGTTAAATATTTTGTAAACAGAAATCTCTAAGAATATGTTTTAAAGCATTTATTATTATTATTATTACTATTTAAAACATTATCTTTATGCCTAAAAACATATTTCAATAATAAAAACAGTTAAAAAATTTAGTACCTAGTCCATAAATCCATTTTGAATATTTTTTTTTTTTCAAAAAACTGAAATCAACCTCTACCAATCGTTAAAGTATATAAAAATGGGTATCCGCGAACAAACTTCTAAAATTATCATTTTGTCATAAATAACGACAATCAAGTTCAAAGTACAAGATCAAAGTCCACATTTTACTCAAAAACATAATAATGGACAATAATTGTAAATACACTGCATTGCAATAAAGAGATTTTAATAAACACATACGTAGCATATTTAGATTTACTTAATTAAAGTTAATATTTAAATAGATACTTACTCTCTTCTGCTGCCGAGTAAATAGTGCCAGGCAACTTCGGATGGGGTTCAGCGGTTTTAGCAGCAATAACCACATTTGCACCGTCTTTGGCTGCTTTCAAAGCTATCGATTTACCAATTCCACGGGATGCACCTGTTATGAACAAGGTGCGGCCAGCCAGTTTCCTAAAAGCATACGAAAGTAGATAAAGAAAGTAGATCGAAAACGTTAAATCTTGAGAAAAAAACTTACCCAGTATTAGCTACTAAACTCATATTGTATATATTTTTATAAATCTATAATAATAAAATTATAAATTTTCTAAGAAAAATAAAAATTTAGATATTAATTATTTCAAGAAAAACAAATTATAGCAACTTCCTAGGTAGGTCACTCCGCTCAATTTAGCGAAGAAAAATAATAAAGAATGTTGGCATCGAAACCACAGAGCAATTTCTTGTTACCAAATTTTATCTGACAGTGTCATATTTATCACAGACCAATAGAAATCATAAATAAATAGAGTAGATAACGGGTTGTTGCCAAATACTCGCGACAGAGAGTAGTTATATTCTTTGTGCCAGACTATGAATAGGTATTAAAATTATTTGCAATACAGTTGAAAATTACAATCAATGGACCTTCAATTAAATTGTAAAACTTTTTAGCTTGGCGTACAAGGCATACATATAATTATCATCATATTATAACTCAAATTTATGTGAAATTTGAAAATTATGAGAAATGAGAAACTTGCCGAATCTAGGTAGGTACCTGAAGGGGCCGTTTAAGTATTACGTAGCACTATAGGGGGGTTAGTGGTCTTTGTTTTGCTTGGGGTTAAGAGCTTTGCTTACTTTTGCTAAAAAGGAGGGGAGGGGGGGAGGTTAAATAATTGTAATAAATTTGCTTACGTAATACTTAAAAGGCCCCCAAAGTCGGGGGTTAATAAAATACAGCCTAAGATTTAAAATACATTTATTTTTGTGCTTCATTCCAATCAACTCTCACACGTTCTAATCTAATTTTACAACACACCACAATAAGGGTGAATACATTTATTATCATTATTCTAAAATAAACATTAAACTTTTCATAAGTACCTACACATATCGATCATAAGACATTTAGTTAGGCTTCATAAAAATTGCAACTTTCTCTACGCTAAGTATGGCTCGAATCGTTGATATATTTCATATTTATAATTCACATGAAGTCTATTTCATCTTAATTACACATTTGTACACAACTAACTACATAATGTACATTATTTGTTAAAAAAAAAAAGAAAATAAATTCATTGAGTATTTTATTGAAACATTCTCATATATCACTCTCGCGCTTTACGAATAAAATAAAATCTGTTTTTAAAATACTTTTTTTAAGAGATCGGTCGGTTAGTTGGAGATTAGTTATCTTATATAATTTATAAGTAAAAATATATCTTGTAAAGCTCCCATTCCCCCCGGTAATTTGCTCTTAAAGTAAACCCAAAATATTTAAATGTAAATTGAAAACTTTTGGTAATAGACAGAAAAGGCTACTAGTAGTAATTTACATCACGCATTGCTTATTTATTAGTCATGTCCTTACAGACATGGAGACTGGAACTAGAATACTTGTGTAAACGGTTCCTGTAAAACTGAGAGAAGCACTAAAGAATTGTTTGGTTTCAATAACCGGGCAGAAGGGGTTCACTTACTATACACAAATAGTAAATAAAATTCTAATCTGTTATGTTATCATGCAATACAGAATAATTTTAATAAGTGAATTCAGATTTCAGTTTTTGAATTTTTTTAAAGGTAATAATTAATTATTAGATATTTCGAAAACCCTGTTTTCCTAGGAGATATGATTTCACTGGTAAGGTATAATATAAAAAAAAAATTAATCAGGCACTTTTTCACACAAGATTCGTTTTGAAAATAAATAATGCACCTACGAAGCCTTTTATCATTCCTTTGGAAAAGCAAAATCTTCAAAAAATATTTGATAAATAGTTTGAAGTTTAGAACACCACGATTTTGCTATAAACCTCATTGAACTAAATCTATATTGCCTTATCAATACTCTTTGTATTTATCAAAAATAATAAAGATATGAAAAAAAATATCTACTACCTAATAAATATGACACGCAATCATTTTTTCAATATTCCGAAGTGGAACTGAGCTGTCAACTGGACTGTCATCCTGCCTGAGACCTATTATTCAAAAAAGTTTTACTGAGATTCAGTCCAATGAAATTTGTAGACGAACGATGATAGAGGAACGTTGAAAACCCTATGGTTTTCTCTAGAATTACATCTGTTTTAATTATCTAAAAAGTTCAAAGTTAGTTAATAAGAACGACAAGAATTCGTAAGTAACCTAGACAATAAAAGCTATTTCGTTAGATTCGCTAAACCTGTCTAAGAAATTCACTGAAAAAAAAAAAAAAAAAACAGCGTAAAGCACCATAAATTCCGTCAAATAATAATTCTCTATTTACTCACAACTTTCACTTACTTATCTATTTAAAGCATCAACAAATAAGTTAAAATTGGCACCAAAATTAGAACTAATGTCTGGGAATAATCTTAAAGACTTAAACAGAGAAAGGAGTGAAATTGGTTTTTTCTGGGGAACACCTGAAGTGAGTTCTCTCACAAATCGCATTTGGGTCACATAATAATTAATTTTTATTTTTAAATTGTATTTGCTGCACAGATTTAAACTTTCGAAACCGGAAGACAGTGGATGCAGTTTTCTAGTAGAGTAGTAGTCATGTACTTGGCGGTCTATGGGGAAGACCTTCAATCACCAGTAGAAGACTGACAATGCTGTCTTACGCTATGGAGGAAATATATGTATACCAGTCGTCTAATGTTATCGACCAGGTGGTTTGAACATAGTAAAAGTCAAGAATGCAGGTAAGAGGAGCTAGTTGTGTGCTTTTGTGGATGAAAAAATAATATTTTTTATTAAAGAATAACACTTTCTCCTTTTATTATTTACATTATTAAGTAGGTTAGTTCTTGAGTTTATAATGTAGATAGGTAAAGACCGTCTTTAAGAGCATACAATACAAAACCATTGTTAATAAATCACTGGCAATATAGATTCTTAATGCCCAAAAAGAGGAATTCTGACAACTTTTGTCTATTTGCACATATACTATAAATACTATAATTCCGATAATCTTGGTCAGAGTGCGTGAAGAATCAGGGTAGAGAGTGGGAATGTGCTTGACATCTATTGGACTCCCTTACTTCAATATTTTCATCCCTTTCTTTTATGTTCATTAATAAATTCCCAGAGTTACAGTAACAGTAAATCAGAGACATTGGTTAAATAATATCTTATCTCTTGCATTTGATGAGTGCGTACGCTTTTTTTTATCATTATAAACTAGTTTTTAGAGTACTTATTAGTATTACTGAAATACGCGCGACAATACTTGTTAAGAAGAGTGACGTCACGTAATGGCGGCGCGCACTTATGAAATGCAAGTACTTTATTTGCGTTGCAGACCATTTCAGACTTACTTTTAATTTTAGAAGGTTTTCACAGCAAACAATAGAGCGCGTAAGTACACATTTTTAAAACGTCTACTAAAAATATTCCCTGTTAAGGCTAAACGTTAGTACCGCGGTGCTATTACAATCTTTGTTAGTCTCTTATATTTTGCATTGTTACGATCCAATTATTGCAATATATTATATCATTTATTTTCAGGTTAGTGAAGATAGATATTCTTTGAGTTACGATTTTTATACGATAGGCTGGTTTATGTGGCACGTTTGTAATCAATAATCGGTCCAACTCAATGGATATATCTTAAGAACAAGCCCAACAAAGTTTGTATGAGAGCAATAGGTCCGATGTTATGTAGTTTTTGTACATGTTTATACATTTGATTAGCGTTTTGCTGCATTTTTATTGAACCCCCATACAAATGAAGCAAAACGAGTCTCCTGGCAGACGTTATATGGTATTATATATAACGTATGCCACATAAAAACACAAAAAAAAACCAAAACAGTACTTATGTGTTATTGTAATATGTATATACAAGTACAGAAACTATTGGATCCTATGTACTAATTTTCGCCATTTCTTTTTGATAAAATCTACTAAATATACGCAGGCTGCTTAGCAGAATGTTGAAGGGCGGCTAGCACGTCATGTTTGAGCCTCACGTATAGTCGTCCCTTGCGCCAAGGGTTCTGCAGTTGGAGAGGCCTGAAATCGTCCCTGAGACATCTCTCGCGAGCCCCAATTACGGCCACCAGGCAAAAGTCCTGAAGTCTGTCAGGGCCGTAAACCGGTCCGGACTTGCCTTTCAATACGGCTGCCATGTTTAATTGCTTCACGACCAAATCTATGACTTCTCTAGCTGAAGTGCGCGGCGTCACGTGAAGCTTCAACGAAGTGCCGACTGCCAAGCCTGTCTCGTACGCCGCGAACACCTGAAAACGTAATTTCAAATCTCAATCGGGCTGCACAACACTATATTAATATTTAACATGTGTATGTAAAGAGTCACATTTAAAGGTAATAAATCTTTATAAGGTGGTTAGGATGCTTGCATTAACGTTCTGACTCAGGGGTCCCGGATTCATATCCCAGCAGGGTCGACTTTGGAAATGAACTTTTCAAAGTTGGCTCTGGTCTGGATTTGGAAAAGTAGTGGCAGGGGGCACACTGCGTTTCGCAGTCATTTGGGCAGCCCTTCTGGAGGCAGTAACCAACCCTATACCACAGTGAAATAACAGCATGTGTGCTGTTGTGTTTCGGTGAGTGAGTAAGGGATGCCATTATAGCACTTGTATCACTAGCGGGGCTCCGCAACCGCTCATGATGATTGCGTACTCGCTTAGTATAAGAACGACGTCTTAGGAGTAAATTTGAATAACATGAAGGTACATAGTTTACCTGTAGAATTCCCGGTTGATCTAACGGCTTCTTCTCCCCTTTGGCACTGCTATCATCACTCTCACTCCTTCTCTCCTCAGTCTTTGGAACCTTATTACTGTACTCCCCATCCTCTTGGGTCTCAAGAAGCGGCTGTCGCTTCACACACGAACTCGGCTTCGTAAACAACTCTTGCCCGGTGTCGGTGTACTCAACTTCCGTCGACTTCACATTGGTCATGCTCTTAGACGAGATGACGCTACACGGGCTTCTATGCTTTGTCTGTGGACGGACTTTTAAAGGAACCGTGGCTGTTATCGGACAACTTTGACTCTCCGAATCACTAGACAGGCTTTGAGCGGACTCTGAAACGTTTCCTTTGGCTGTTCTCACGCTGATCATGCTTCCAGGGTAATAACCCTTAACTGTTAACAGGGGACTGGAAGTCGTCGACATGCTTGCATTGGTGCTGTGTGGACGAGGCTTTGGCTCTGTGTTTTCGCCCTCGAGTACCAGAGTATCTTCGCTTCTAGATGGAGGTATTCTATTGCTGCTAATACTATTATGTGAACCAGAAGATTTTATATCGAACTGGGAGTTACTGCTCATGTAGTTATTACTAATTGCGCTCGATTGGGTGTACTGAGAGTCTGCACTGTTTTTTCTTGAATATTTACTCTCGGCGTTCAAGTACTGAGAGCTGCTAAGATTGAGGGTAGATACGGACGTTTGTCGAGGAGCTAAACTGAGTTGTTGTTCGGATTTGCTAAATTCTGGATGCAAGTTCGCGTGATTACCATTCGCGGCTGGGCCGGGCCACGAACCGCGGCCTGGAGACGCTTTTGATATTTTACCGTCCCTTGTGGGTATTTGGAGGAATGCAACTTTGGTGTCCTTCTCGTTTCTCGCTGTTTCCTGTCCATCGACGGTGCTGTGTGATGTTTTATCGAGCACATATTTCAGTAGTATTCCCGAGCTCGGTGAGGCCTTGTCTTTATCTCTCGCGAAACCAATTAAGTCCATGAGCCATCGTTCCGCTTTCCAAACCGTGTTCAGATTGCTCTGAAGGTCCTCTAACTTTGTTAGACGCTCTTTAGCGGTCTGCAGCTCGGTGCACGAGAAAGCTTCTCTGTGAGAATGAGCAGCCAACGCCACATCTAATTCTAAAACACAGCTGAGTTTGGAGTATTTATTCAATATGTTACTATGGTATGTCTGCAGATGGATCATTTCGAACGCTTGGATGGGTATGCTAAGTAAATCTCCTTTTTGGAGCAAAATCTCCTTTTGGCCTGGAACACAACAGGCCTGTTCCGCCGGAGGACACACCATGATGAAGCTCACGTCGGCGTTGAGTTCGATGACTTCGAGGTCATATATTCGGTGGGCGACGGCGCTCTCAATGGGTATATCCATCTCTTTAAATAGCCTCTGCACGGCCGATGAAATTTGCTCTAGGAACATTTCTTGAGATTCTGAAGGTTTTTCTTGGCTCCCGATCGCTACGAGACTCGAGACCTGTTGGGGTTCTTCAGAGCTGGTGTTGCCAGACTGACTCTTTAGATACTCCCATTCCTCCCTGTAAACGAAAGTAAGAATTGCTACAACGCGTCTCACATAAATACGAAAAAAATAAAATACAATATTAAAGAGCCCATATCCCTATCTATCTCTTGCCAATTCCTTATCAATATTAATATTGAGTCTTTTTTTTTTGTTATTTTTTAGTGTTGCATTAAGACCGTTTTTTAAGTTAGTATTAGCTATGGATAATTATCTGAAATAAATAATAATTATTATTATTATTTCATCACGATAGAAATGTAGAAATGTGTGCACTAAATTGTGGAGATAAGTGTTAATGGGTTGCCATATAAATTTTTAGATTGACGCTTCGATGCCCTTCGAGTCTGCACTAGTATGCATTGACCCTTAGTGTGTGAACTTACGCTGAAACGTGCGGATTGTCGCGGGCGCGAGTGTGCGGGGGCACGTTGGGTGTGCGCGCGGGGGCAACAATGCGAACCACCTCTACGGACGACTGCAGCTTGAGGTAGCCCACGTAGAGACCTCGCGGCAACCGCACGCGCGACACCTGATGGTAAGCGATCTGCTCGTGGACGGACGCCAACAGCAGCTCCCCGATGGTGTTGTCGTCGCTCAGCACTCGGCGACGCAACCGCGCCACCGACGCCCATCGCGAGTTCAATGCGGAGACGGCCTTCAGAGACTTGACGCTGCTCACGCAAGACACCACCACGGTGCCGTGCGAGTCGCGCAGCGGCTTGTGGTACACTTGGCCTGCACATTTATTTAAATCGTTAGATAAGACTAGGTTTATATTCAGTATAAAATTCTTTTCAATATTATTGACATTCATGGATAAATTTGCATATAATATTACTTTTCGCATACAATAATATTGTCTTTATCACTAAGTTTATCTTCATTCATGACTCATTTTCTCAGCCTTTTTGTACATATGTATATTTTGTGTTTAGTAAAACTACTCTGACATTACAAAAATTCAGTGTTAACATGAATTACAAAAGAAAGAGAAGCAGGTAAGAAAGAAAGTAACCTAAGTCCTGTATGCAAAGGGCGGATTGCATTTGAGCAGCAGCAGTGAGCAACTTGAGCCTGAAGTGTATGGAGGAAGAAGTGTGCTTCTCCATGTCGGCCCTCAGCGACTTCACCTCCTCCCATGAGCACGACACCTGCGCATGACGTATTGCCATTGTTATACCCACTTTTCTTAGTCATCTTAAAATAAAAAAATACGATGTGTGTATAGACTCCAAAACCGCTGAACCGATTTTGATGAAACTCTCAGACAATCTTCAGATTAGTCATCGGGTGTTCCTGTGAAGTTTGGTAGCGATCGGACGCGGACTATCGGACTATACTCATACCTCTGTTCATACAGTGGACGTACTTAATATTGTAAATAAATTCTAACAGATTCAGCAGTAGGTACATCTGAATTTCACTGTTTAACTTGTTTTATTAGGCAAAGGTGGCAATTTACCATCAAGTGTATCGTCAGTCTGTCTGCTGCTTAATATAATAAAGGGAGATGGCGGATTGTGTATGTTTGTTTATATGTGGAGGGTAATCTCTGGAACTACTGCACATATCTGTTTTTTTTTTTTTCACTATTGCAAAGGTACATTATTCCACATGCATATTAGGTTGATACCGATTGCTCACGGGCGAAGACGCGGCGCGTCAGTCTTATACTGAATGTATTTAAGAAACAGAAATATGCAGATATAACCTTCATGAGCCAATGGAAGTCATTATAGATGCAAGTGGGATATGTCTCGTCCACTTCGATGACCGGAAGGAACTCCTCACTCGTGACCAGAACTTTATCTTCGTGGTATAGGATGCACGCCAAATATACGCCTCTGTAATATAATAAGCACTTTATTCAACCTGAAGAAGTGAAATATGGGATGATCACTCATAAAATTGTAAATATTTTTTGTAACTGTTTGGGCAGGCAGACTTTTTAAAAATAAGTTTCACTTTAAAATGTCATACCTTCTAAGGTTTTTTTGAAATTTACTAGCAGCGGTGAACAACTGTCTTATGGTGGCGGTTTTCTTCCTGGGCAGCCGTGGCGGTTGCGCTGCAGGCCGCTGTCGAACGCCCGCAGCGGCTGCAGCGAGCGCTTCAAGCGCTGCAATCGCAACGCCTGACTCGCCGCGAGTCGCGCGCGAGGACACATCGCGCCAACCTGAACACGTTCATTATCATTATGATTTTTGTTAGGAACACTCTTGATATTCGCCTGAAATGTAATAATACTAGTTAACTGACAGGCCGCGTCTGTCTTAGCTTTCGTCTATTCGCCACTAGCTTTAATCCTTCAATATGTTTTTTTTTCGAAATGAAATTTAATTCAATTTCGTGGTAAGGAATTTACTGATTAAATATTTGAATCTAAACTGTTCCATTACAGAGGCGCTGCTCCCGGTAAGAAACCGCTTCCAAATGAATCGGCCAGTTTAAAGATTAAGTGGACCCTTCAATATTTGTACTACTAAGTACATGTTCACTTATAGTAGTACAAATATTGTCAAAGGACAAAACTAATATAATAAATAAAATCATTCCTTCTAATACTTGCGTTCTTTTTAATGCTTTATTATGTATTAACCTTTTAATATGTAAACAATGAGACAGAAGTCCCTAGAGGGATAAATCCTAGTGATGACTATTGGCTTTCATTTGATAATTAAGTAAACTGTAAATAAAATAACAATTGTCTTACTGCTGGGCACAACACTCCTGGGCGTGGAGACGCTAAACTGTCCCCAACCCTTGATATTGCCAGAGGCCGCCCTGAAGAAGTACCGCCTTCCTTTCGTGAGTCCTGCAGCGAGAATTCTAGTGCCATTGGAACCGGACGCTGCCATCTCTCGGAAACCACACACGTTGGAGAAGTCAGCGCGAGACGCCCATTCGACTGGAAAGGGTACACGTGATTGTTATAAAGGTGATATTATAAAGGTAATATATTACTCTAAGAATGTATAAACATTAATTTAGTTCATAATGATAATAACTTTTATTGAAAAAGCAAAAAGAAAGATTAGAGGCTCACGTCACTAACCCGCGCATGTACTTTAGGCGCCATTCATTTATTATGGTTTTTGACCCCAATATGTAATATTTATTACGTAAGGATCTAATGTATACACGTTTGGTTTGTTTTAATATTTATTTTTCAAAGAAAAATTTTTTAGGAACGTTTATATTATACCTACAAAGATACTAGTAATTTTTATTTTTTGGTAATAAGTAATCAACTGGTTTTATTTTAAATTTTTTCTTAAATTTGCGCATTTTTGAAGAACTATCAAGACTTTTCCACCCTCTTGCAAGAAAAAATAAGACATAGTCGACCCCCAAGCCCCCTATATACTGAGTTTGAGAGACAATACCTTTATATTTAGTGACTATGGACGTATCTCGTTGAGCTGTGAGAGTGCGAGCATCCCGTAATCGTACGGAGACACCATGCGCTCCGCACACTTCAATTTCAGGCGACGGAGGGGCGGATGGTGCTCGGGTTTGTTGCCATCCTAGTACTAAACGCCTGCAAACATAAAAGTCCTATACTTTTAAAAGTAAAAAAAAAAAAAAATTAAGAGGACATATGTTTTACAACAAAAATTTAAGCCTTAAATAGATCTACAACAAAATACCGGACAGTATATTTTCTATCTTCTTAGGAGAACTAACAGCAAGTAACTATTTTTATATTAAAATATTTGTTAAATAAAAACGTTTATTCGAAGTTCTTCAAATCCATATCCTATTAACCTTATTTGCCCATCACAACTATTTAATTTAAATAAAGTTTATTTTGCCATAATAATTAAATTAAATTAAATTAAATTATTATGACAAAATAAAACGACAAAAACAAGTGAGTTTGTACATATTAAAATATTATTTTAAGTAACAACTTGATTAATATCACAATGAGATTTGACACATATTATGTAAGTATTTTATAGACAGAAAAGCATATTTCCAGCCGGGCAAAGCCGTGTGTCACAGGTAGTTAATTGATAGTAAGCACTCACTTGAGCGTTCTAACCCTTCTCTCCCAATGCTGTGCCTGTTTATCTTTCTCGGAGCCTGTCCCTCCGGCACAACCAGTCGTACCTGCTGCGCCCACTGCAGCTGACCTGAAAGTGTAAATACAAATTAATAATGAAAAAATTAGATATTAGTATGATAAAAAACAACATACTAATATTCGAAAAAATAAAAAATAAAGAAAAGATGAGGATAGGGACAACCCTATGATAATGATGGGGACAACCCTATGAGGATAGAGCAGAAGCTCTACCATCGACACACGCAACGAAATGGCAGACGTGTTAAAGTACTACCAGTAGGACCACGGGCAACGAATGACTATTTCACTGCGATGTGACTTTTAATACCTTGTAGCATCATCTCGACACGCTCTTTCTGGTGCACCACCGGTGACTTCATGCAACCTGGCCTCAGCTTCGCGCGTTAACCTCCGGAGGTGAGCTCCGAGTGCTTCTGAACTTTTAACTGTAACAAATAATGAACAATAGCGTTAAATTCTAAAGTAGCTTAAATAAATAGCCTTCTATTAAGTTAAGAGGCATAAAACACCCATGTCAAATAAAACTAAAAACCAAATAGGCTTGAAATTGATCAAACAATTACCATTAGTAACGCCCGATGATTGTATAAAACGATCTTAAATTGGTGTAATAATTGTGGTGATTGGAATATGCGGGTTATGACATTCAGAATTAGATACTTGTATTATTATACTTGTATTACGAAAGAGAGTTTCTTTGATACTCAATCAACCAATCATCATGAAATTTTGCATACAAAAAATGTTATAACGATATAAGGTAACTTTGATATGGAAAAAAAGACTGTCATCAAAAATTATTCAATATAATTATATTATGAGCAATAAAGCAATGAATAAATGTATTAACACCTAAGAAAAACCTTGATAAATCCATGACAACTAAGTATTACTATTACTAGCGACCCGCTCCCGGCTTCGATGATAACACTAAAACCACACTGAGGTTTTTAATCTCGTGTTATCATTTGTAATTATTAATAACATCTAACTATATACTATTAATTACAATTTAAAAAATATTGCTTTAACTTTTTAATATTTTTAATCGTTATATTGTTACATACATAGATCTGATTGTAAGGATGTGCAACATATTTTTTTAGCTTAAGTTGAAATATGAGAGAAATGTATTATAAATTACTGATAGATATATTTACTGATAGACACGACACGACCATAATCAACAGAGCAGTATCTGATCAAGAAGCAATAAGGAGGGGTAGTTCCCCTTGGACACCACGCTCTAAAACTTCGTCCATCTATCCAACTCTGTCGAACCGTCTCGCGGGAAATCTAAACACATTAAATACGTATGTACGCTTAACTTTTTCACAGTTAACTTTTTATACAAATATATGGTTATGTTACAATCGACAAGGGAGTTCCGGGGTCAAAATGGAGAAATGGGGGAAAATACTACACATCGTATTTGATATTTAGACACTCGCTTAAACATCATATTTTTCTTAACTCAGGTAATAGTGTTAATGTGTAAGTCCAAGTAGTTCTACTATTATGTAGTTCTACGATAGATTACAATTCTTTAGTATGTAATTAAATTGAGAAAACTAATACGTTCTAATTTAACATAAAGAAGATAGGTGCCTAAATATTGCATATACAATAAATCCTAACAAATATAAATGCGAAAGTGAGTTTGTCTGTTACGGTTTCGCGCCTTAACTACTCAACTGATCATTATGATATTTTGCATATGTAACATTAACACAGATAGAGGATCTCTGTTAAGTTTGACCTCTGAATGGGTCCAGCCTTTCATCCAGAAAAAAGTACTTGTTACGAGGAATCTAAAAATAAAAAATTCAACGCCTGAAACAAAGATATATTTAATATATAAATATCAATTGCCACATTTTTTTTTGTTTTGTTCGTAGTAAATGTCAGGACAAGGTTGGTATGAAATTTTTCTTGAGTGGACCAAGGATTATCATATGAGATATAAAAAAATGGAGGCCATTAGACTATTAGAACGCGAAGGTATGACATATTGTGAGATATATGTGACATCATACCTATGTATTTTGTTTTGGGCTATGTATGGGTCAATAATACAAGGTCCTCTGAAATTTTAATTTGTGAAGTGAATAATACTGCAGGATATAAATTCTTGTTATTGCATTGTTTTGACAGCACCACGTTCAGATTTATTATGTACCTAACGCCCCAATGTTAGAAGGTCGACTGAACGACTTTTGTTCATATTATATTGGAATACTTACCTACTCTATACGCGTAAAAGCAAGGATAACCGATTTGAGGATTGATTTTATTCACTTATTTTAATTATATCAGTATTTTGAATATTTAATAAAAAAATCATCATCATCATCATCATCATCATCATCATCATCATCATCATCATCACCATTTCCAATTCGTGGTCTTCATTTGAGAAATCGTCTACCCCATTGTTTAACCGCTCTGCGACAGATGTTACCGGCCCATTGCCACTTGAACATGCTAATTCTCTCGGCTCTCTCTGTTCACAATTTTGGTTTTTCGTTGAATTTTAGAATTTCTGAACCTATCCACCAAAAAGCTCCGAACCCGGGAAATTAAAATATCAGGGAATATTTGATATATTATGTTATTTTTTTATATATTAGATTAAGTATTCTTAAGTTATCATTTTGCACGCCAGACGTGGCAGTACATGAGGATATATACTCTAATCAATAATAATAACTGGTTCACATTGGCCCATGTTACTTGAAAATAAATAATTTGAATTTGAAGGTATTATCATTTCAAAGCAAAATAATCCTTAATCTACATCCAAAGGCACTAAGCTATTACTATTACAATGAACTTAATGTACACGTTATAGCAATTATTTTAAACATAACCAATCGTTGCCGATGTATTACGTTTCAGTGAACGAATTGATTGGGTATTCACATTGTATGGCTGGAATTAATGTACTATTGAAAATATCAATAAGAATACAGTAAGAACACAATATCATTGTTTGGTTTTGTTTGATTGTTATATACCTACATAAAACTGATTAATTTTTGCCAACTTTGCGAATTCAGTTTGTGAATGTTTAGACGTATCTTTCTGCAAATCCATACTAATATTATAAATGTGAAAGTAACTCTGTCTGACTGTTACCTTTTCACGCCTTAACTACTCAACCGATCATCATGAAATTTTGCATACACGTCAGGAATACCGAAAAGTAAGTACTGAAAAGTAAGTAAAAAGTAGGTACTGTTCCCGAGGGATCGTCTAAAATAAAATAAAAACTAATGCCTAATGCCTGGCCAAAGTGTTATAGCAACAAGAGGTCAAGCGTTATATTGGTTATTTATTTTTTAATTTTGAACGCCGAAGAAGTCGCGGGCACCAGCTAGGTATACAAAAAACCTTTCTCTTTTAACGCTCTTTCCATTAGTGAAAACCGCATTAAAATCCGTTGCGTAGTTTAAAATATCTAAGCGAATGTACAGAGGGACAGACGGCAGGAAGCGGCTTTGTTTTATATAATGTATATGTAAAGTATAAAGAGAGAAGATTTGTATTTTTGTATGTTTGTAATGAATAAATTTGGGCCGATTAACTATTGGACCGTTTTTAAAAATACTTTCACCTCTATTATCAGCGAGTAATATAGGCTAAATGTTATAAAGTTACGCGGACGAAGTCGCGTGCAACAGCTAGTAGCAAAATACTAAAGAAGATTAACTTATAAATTTTTTAGCTTTTTTAAAACAGTCAAATGTTTTTTATAATGTAAATGAGTATTGCCTTTTATCTATTTTATTACAGCATTGTGTGCTACATTTTCTGATACAAAAAAGGTTCATCTCAAATACCAGATTAAACTTACTCATAAAGCGTTCTTTGTTCATCGTGAAGCCCGTTATCTAGGTAAGTAACCCGCCCTTTTCTAGAGTATTTGTTTATGTGCTGATAATGTCAAAATCTCGACGCAACAAAAATAATAAGTGAGATAAATATATTGTTGATATAGGTACGCTTATTGAGCGATTGTCGCGTGATGTCAATATATTTTATCAACTTTATCGGGTTGCACTGACTAGATGTTCACCTGATTATCTAATAAAAGACTATGAACCGTAATGTCTAACCTAAGTGGGTACAACCATTCGCGTTTTAGTATTGTATATCTTAGTCAAAATACTAAAGAAAAATGTGTTTTTGATAATAAAGAAACTCAAATTTTTGGTTCTATAGTATCGGACATTTTTGCATTCAATAGAGTACTTACATTGAGTTCCCTCTTTGGCACCGAATTCCATAAGCATTTTGGAGAGTTGGTGATTGTTTGCAAGTACAGCCACGTCCAATGGCGATAGGCCATCGGAATTGAGACTGAAATAGAAAGAAATATGTATTATATATTCATTATAGTTGTATTTTCGAAAACTCCAGAGGATACGAGGCCGCAATTTCAACATTGACAGTTAGATATTTATCTTTTTGGTATCGAAAGATACTCGTTGGCTTAAACCATAATATATCTACAGTACTTTTACAGTTGAACCAGAAAATCAACATCTTGATTATAGCTATTGCAGGCTGCTTCGCCCGCATGAATATTTAGGTAGGTAAGTATAGTCCTACCTAACTATTCGTGAAATTCGTGAGATACCTAACTATTATTAATTTAATTCAGAAGCAGCCATAGGATGAAATTTGAATTTGATACTCGTACCTTCTATTGTTCTTAAATTTTAATTAAAAATAAATAAAATTCGTCAAAAATTCGTATGGACCGTCAGTTTACTTTATAATCTATCTATTTTATTAGGCACTTATTGTTATTATTTACCTACACCTGTATAACTCTTTTTGTTTTCTTTTCTATAGAGTCATTACTTCTTATAACAAAAAAAAACTCATATTTTTATCTTTCTGCTTCATCAATTTACGTAGCAGTAATACTTTGTATTCTAATACAGTATCATAGGAGTATAATATCATGGATAGGCTTCGCGTGGGATTAAGCTAATTTATTTATTTATTATCTAACACGTATTTACACACAAGACGATAACAATGTCTGTAAACCATTATTAGGTTTGTCTAGACATTTTATTTCACGCCAACATAACAACATTACACTATATAGGTATTATAATTATAACATTACAACTCATCAACATGCCATGCCTAACTATTAGCAGCAAAAAAAAAAAAAAAAAAAGAAAAAAAAAAACCGGTCGAGCGAGGCATCGTCACGCTTTGTGCGTGTGCAACTCGCTACACAGAGGGCGTCCCATTCTATGCAGGCTTGTTATATTTTCAGAGGATATTTATTTAGTTTAGGTAATATTTTTTCAAGGTACGCTATATGTTTTTTTATGTAATTTTATTTTTTAGATTGATAAGTAAATTATTAATTAGATGGGGAATTATTGGCGAGGTTCTTTTGTCATACTCATTAGTAAATTAATATGAATATTCCGTTCATCTAATATGAACGAAAGATTATTGCATGCATTTGTGTTTTTATTTTACTATGAATAAATGTTTGTCTGTGTCTGCTATTGAGAGATATGTTTAAATAGAGTTTTTACCATATCTATTACTGCAATTAACTTCAATTGCAACTTTGGAGATGCACCATGACGCGAATCTCCAAAGTTAACTAGAGAGTTATTAATAAACTTTTCCCATTAAACTCACTAAAATTGAAATATTTTCCAGACGAAACTTTTAAATTTAAATTAACTCTTTAACCGCCAGAGTCGGATTTATCCAAAAATTATTTTCGTGTCCATTTCGCCAGAGCCGTATATATACTACAAATACCTACCTCTACTTGTATAATGGTTTTTTAAATTACGTTGCTTTCTCTTTAAAAAAAATTTAAGTGTCAGGCGCTAGGGCCACGACAACTCTTATAAAACCAAGCGGTTAAAAGGTTAAAAAGTTAGCGTAGACACTAATATGGAGATGTAGGAAGGTTTGGTGTGGAGAAAATTTAGTTAAATACCACCCCTTCGAGATAATGTCTCACTAAGAACATGACATGGCGAACAAAAAGCAAACCTTGGCGCTTTATTACATTAATTGTATATATAGTCGCTTGGCATTATCTTGACAGGTTTGTATTAAGACTGTCAAGAGTATATTTTTAGGCTTTTCATGTTGACCTTTTATTATTATTAGCTGTATATTTTTGTATTATTATCTTTTGAGAAATAGTCTTATAGAATTCCCAAGCGAAGATTGTGACTTACAAAGTAAAGTTCAAGTTTTACATTTTCAGTTCAACCTAAATGTTAATTAAAAGCGAAACAGTTATGAAATTATTATTTCAGTTTCACTTTTGAACTACGCAGTAATTGTCATTTCTTTGGTAATTAACATCGAAATAATATATCTAGTTTTCGCAAGGATGTATTATTACGTAACATATTCTAGTTTCAGAGATACTGTGTAGATGGCGTTAAAATTAAAAGTAACGCGTAACGCATAACGTGTGACAATTTTGATTTTACTCCCATAAATTTTCATACCCCGGGCTTATATATGAAAAATCGATTCTTAAGGAGTAAACTCCAAAAACTCATATATAATCATAATAATATAGAAATATTTATTTCTATTATATATTATTACATAGGGCAGGCTGGCGGTCCTCTTGATGGGAGGTCGTTACAGTAATCTAAGCTCACCAGGAGGAGGTGTACGTGAGCTGCCGACCCGCTGAAAAAAATCCAAATTGGAAACATATTGGAAGCAAGGAGATTGTTCCAAGGTTCACGTGTTCGCGGGATAAAGTTTCTACTCATCCGGACTTTGCGCAGCGTCATCTTATCCAAGTGATTTAGATGAACTTAAACACTTGGGGTAAGCATTCATTGGTACGAGGACAAGTCATCGGAGCACTCACCATTTTATAGCCGATAGAATACAAAAAGGGAGGCTACAGCACTTAAAATAAAAAAATAAAAAAAATAAAAATAGAAAAATGTAGGTTAAATGTTAATGTTTTTTTTTTTGTATTATTAATATGGATAGCGACATAATTATGTGCAATAAATCTAGCCGCTTTAAGATCCCTGAGAAATAACGGGCCTTTGCCAGCGGCGCTTGTTAAAAATGAAAATTAATATTTTAAAAACAAGTTTCAGTTTCTTGTTATAAGTTTTATCTTAGTATTAAGTGTTAATGAAGAAACTTAGATACCTATATTTTTAAATAGAATAGAGATTACAACATGAAAGTTTGAAATTAAGATAAGTACTCGTAGTATAAATATAATTATGTTTTAGTTGGTAAAGGTAAATGTTAAGCGATTCAAAAATAGTTTTCATAAATTATAGACGCTTGTCTTTATTCTATTTTAAACTATTTTTTTATTTTTATATAAACCTTTGACACATTTTTAAGACAGATGATTGACCATGTAATATTCTACATGGCACAGTAGTATGTAACACATACCTAGTCTGTTCAACTCTGTTCCACAGAAAAGATAAATCTGTTGCATCCTTTTGTTAGAGGAATCGTTATGATCCGCGAAGTTTCCACACAAAAGGAAGAGGACTTTCAAACACTCATAAATATATCAAAACGAACCATAGTTGGTGTTCCCCAGTACTTGGATGGAATGTCAAACAAAAATGTACATGAATTTAATTAATAGCCTTAACAAGGACCTGGACACAAATTCAAGATTTGTATGTATAACTTATGTTTGTATCTTATGTATGTGACTTAGTTAATTTTGATGTGCTGTTGGTATTTCGATTAAATAAAATAAAAATTAATTAAAATAAAGACAAAATTGTTGCCAGACACAAAAGAAGGGTGTTATATAATTATGACCTGTTTGTTTGTGTATTAGTGTATATTATATGCGTCAGTCTGTGGTATCGTAGCTCCCAAACGGTTGCATTCACAAAATTAGTAGGATCTAGTAAATTAATTCATTAATTAGTATATCTAAAATAATTCGTGTGCATTTTGTACCTATAGTAGACTCATACAAAATGATGACCAAGTGGTCAAAATTATTTTAGTGTATTTACAATGTATGTATCAGAATAATCAAATTTGTTTTACCTGTTGACATCCACATCGGTTGATTCCAGGATATTCCTTGCTTTATCGAGGTAGCCATGTTCGACAGCCGCAAACAGAGCTGCAACAATATTTTTTTTCTTTGAAAATGTTTATACACATATAATTTTCATAGACACATTTATTCATAAAATATTCATTAACAATATAATTTCATAAATTAAAAAAACCCACAGTATTTCAAAAATTTCCTGGGACTAAACAAATCATAATGATTAATAATCAAATAAATAAAAAACCAAAAGAACAAAGCGAGGTTATGGACTTATAAAATATGATTGGAGCCTTCCATAGTTTTCAACTTGTAATGAAATTTTGTGAGATCAATTCATATATTTATTAGGCTACCACTGTTCAAAAGAAAAGTGTTAGGAGTCTGATAATGTTACGCGCCATTACAATAAAAACGTCAGTTCACATTGAAACGCGACGCGTCGTTAAAGACGCTTGAAGATGACCATATTATTATGCCAACACTACTTTCGCGTACTGATACCTTTTTATGTAGTAAATTAGTTCTATATTGTATTGCTACCTCAAAATGTGCGCGCTGCGTCGTGTTGCGCCGCGTTATGGTTATGAGCTGCAGTCATAACACATTTCACACTTCTTGTAGACAACACTCCGTCCATATTTTTACGTCCATGGGATTGGTAAAAATATAACAAAAAATAAAAAATAAAATAAAAAAAAAATACCGTGCAAATGTATGTTAACTTGTGCGAGTTTGTCTTGTTGCGCCCGCGCATCTTTCTGTTGTCGGCGGGTGACCTTGTCGAGGGGAGCGGGGTGGGGGGCGCACGCGCTCAGTGACGGTAATTCCCCCGCGCACCCCTCGAGAAGCGCGCCGTATTGTAACTCTACAAGAAATGAAAATAACATAAAAACCAAATGTAACAAAAAAAAAATCAATTTGATGTATGCTACTGGAGAAATAATTATAAGTTTTACGAGCATTGAATAAGTTTAAAAATGAGAGGCAATTAAGGCGCACTTTTTTCAGCAGTCATAAGTGTACAATTCGTATTTCGTTTTATAAGAAACCCTTTGCAGGAACAGATTTTGATACGTTTTTCAATTAAGAAAACGGAAAGAGCGATAAATGAAGATTATGGACACAAAGTCCACGATTCGCAGAAAAAAATTGCATTCGTGCGATTTTAAGGGCGGATTGCTAGTATTTATAACCGTTAATCACAATTCATTGAGGGGTATGTAGAAATTTTTCACCTGAAACACTTTGAAAGCAGAGTGAAATGTACCAATAGCTTCAACTAGATAATGATAATGACTGTGAAGTTGTTACTATGTAGATGCGAGAAACGTCTGTCATCCGGACACAACGCTCACTGGACCAGGATAGCGGAAAGACCCAATTAGCTCCAACGAGACGTTTAGCGCTTTATGCTTCGGGCGACCTAACTAATAAGCGTGCGCTGTGCTAGTCCAAGTTTAAACTCATTCTATGATCCGTTTAGGGTGTACCTAAATACGCATCACTTGACAGATGTGTAATAGGAAAGCATTTTGTTTCAGATTAAGGTTCTAGCTGCTGAATTAGATCCTTAATAATTCTCATATTATCGTTTCAAATCTGGAAACTGGTACTTGAATGGGTTAAGTGAGATCCTTCTGAGGCTCTTAGATTTTTTTCTCTTATGTAGAAAAAATAGAAAAAGGCTTACTTAATTTTAAATCTATATATAAATAAAAATGGATCACTAAATATGTTAAAACTTAAGTATTCTCGAGCGACAAGTCGATAACAGTGTTTCTACAAGTAAATAAAATAATTATTCTGGATTAATTAATAGGTTTTGCTTTTAAAATATCGTTAAATATGAATACTATATAAAAACTGTGTTTCGTATGGGATTTACAACATAAATCGTCCTTATGTTCGATGCTTCGAGGTGATGCACAGTAACCTTAACCGGCATGGTTCGAATAAAGATTAGGTTTCACTTCGGATTTCGATTACCGATTATCGCAAGGCGAAATCGCACAGGTATTGAATCAGTATTGAGGTGTCGTATCATTAAACGTCTTTAAGAATACCGAGGTATTTATCGCAATGCATAACTACTGGATCATCAAGAGTTGAAACTCCGTCCTTTTGAAACTCGGACGTTATAGGACCACCAAGAGAACGTACATACTAAGAATATCGATTGATTCCACAATTTCTTTTAGATTTACATGCCTATATTCTAATTTCTTTAATAGTCTACAATACAGTAACAATTAAATGCGTCGATCGAAAGCAAGCAGTCACGAAACCAATTCTAATTAAACGATGTGAAAGGTTCCCATGATTGTAGGCAACTTGGTTATAGTTGCGACTTCGCGGGTGTTGTTTCGACCGCTCGTGACGATATTAACGTGCGTTAAGGCTTTGCGTGCACATCACCAATACTCCATGACTATTATGTCGACAAAAAAAAAACAAGTAATAGTGATGTACCGAGTACTGTAATGGCGGAAATCGTGAACGGTGATCGCGAGGCCGTTGCGCGGAACGTGACATGAGAGTACCAAATCGGTCAAGGCGTCATGACATGAATATCGGAAGTGGAAACACATTTATGCAACAGGCAATAATTGACAATTATTATTAGCTAAATAAGGTATAAACGATAGAAGATAAACGCTTGTTTCCGAAGCAGATTTTTTTTATATCAATGTTAGCTGTAGGCTTGACAGTCCATTTGATTATAGTTACCGTAGCCTATTGACACAAGCAACTTTCAGCATAGGTGCTGAAAGTGTGCTGCCGATCTCAATAGGATAGAGAATAAGGATTAGGGGAAACATAGGGACTTGGAAACTATCATAATCATCTGGATAAATTAAAATTACTGAAGTTGAACACAATTTAAATTAAGTCAAATTATAACTATAAAATTTTTTTCTTACCTCCGCGTATTTTTTAAATTTGATCAGAAATTAATTTAATTTAATAAATTTAGTAAGAAATAAAATAAATATACTTATCTTTTATTTCTATTTTATTCGGTCATTCAATGTCTTTTTGAATTGTGAATTCAGTAAATGCATCTATTCAAAAAGTAACCTATCTTTAAAAAATAAACAAAAAATAAACCTCCCTTTTCTGGCAACACGAACACTTAAAAAATACTTGTAATACCTATTTAAAAAAAGATTTGAAAAAATATTTGTCAAAATAGAATAGCACTACGCACACAACCACAGAAAATAAGTTATATTGTATTCCGTAAGCACAAAACATGAAATTTAACCGTAAATAAATAAAAAATGAACGCACCGCAAGACAAGAAGTCTAGCATGTCGCTCCATTGCAGAATCATTTTTGCAACTAAACTGAATTATGAATTGAGTGGGCCGCTACATTTCGGGCCAGAGTCTAGCGTGGTCTAACTGAAGCATGCATTGTGTGCATTATCTCGATCTCATGGATGTGTCACCATCGTACACTGAACATATCTGGACTGAGTGGCTCGGTTTACGTGCGTGAGTGGTGACATTTTGTCTCCACTAACGAACTTCTTGTTTTAATTGCATTTTAAATTTAGAATACACATTGAGTATACCTTTAAAAAAAGTTCTTGCATTTATATAAGAGAGAGAGAGAGAGCTTTGTTTTTATTAAATACGAGCTGGTGCCCGCGACTTCGCCCGCGTGAAAATTATAATATAATAAAACCTTCCTCGAGAACCACTCTATCCATTGGTGAAAACAGCATGAAAATCGGTGCAGTAGTTTATGAGTTTATCGCGAACAGACTGACAGACAGACGCGGCGGAGGACTTTGTTTTATAATATGTAAGGAAGCTGGCCACTAAAGCATTGTACAAAGCATTAGAATAGATTTTAACGAGGAAAGATGCCACCACCTTTTGCGCTATGTTAGCAGCTTTTTTACCTGTTTTAAACAGTAAAAATCCTCTTAAAAATGTTTTATTTTTCTAAATAAAAAAATATGATTTAATATTAAATGTATATTTTGTATGATATCATGAATATACAACATAAATGTTTCATTTTACAGTAAGTAAGAAGATGAAATAAATTTATGAATTACAAAAAAAAATTCGGTTCTATAAACATTAAATATAAAATTTTCTTCGAAGCTACAAAAAATTAAATCCACATACTACAGTAAATTTTTTTTAATGTTAAGGGCGACAGATAGGTTGACAGTCCACTTGATGATAGGTGGCTACCGTCGCCTATAACACAGACAACGCGATACAAAAACATTAGCGAAGTTTTAACATTAGTTAAAACCTGCAAGGTGTCGGTGCTATAAGACGACCAGTGTGAGGATTCTTACCATGTTCCAGAACAAGGAAACAGGATTCCGAATAGCTGGTAATTTAGACAAATTAAGTGGCTCAAATTTCGTCCTACACAGTAAAGAGTTATTTGCCTTATAAGCAAGTTGCGCAACGGAGCAAGAAAGAAAGTATAATCACAGAATCATTTAATATATCGCTAACAAGAAAATTAGGGGTTAGCAAAAGGTCAATGTCTTCACTTTCAACAAATCCAATTATTTCGTTACCTAACAATGTACGAAAATTTCCCACACGGTTGCCTTTGTGTTTAGGAGGTTATATAACGAAAAATTTGCTTTGGTGAATCAAACGTTACTGTTCCTTTTATCACGATGTGATAAATCTAAAGCAGGTGAATCATTTTTCCCAAACCTTTATCACTTCTATAGCTCAACTTATGAGGAAAATATTAAAAAAAAAAAATAAAAAAAAATAAGAAGCCCAAATTAATATGCATTCTTCAAAAGTGGTATAAGAAGTCTAATGAGTAGTGATTTTGTCGATAAATGAAAATAGTTTTCACCCTCGTATTATCACCTGCTTTATAACTTTTTTTATGTTAAACTTAATAGACAGGCTGACGGTCTACTTGATGGTAGGTAGCTACCGTCGCCTATAACACAACCATCAACAAACCAACCATAGTAGGATTAAGGATAGGGAATAGGAAGGGATAGAGAAATAGGCTCTGGCATTTCTTACTCACTCACCGAAATACAACAGAGTACAGGCTGTTATTTTACGGTGGTCTTCTGTAAGGAGGTAAGGGTTGTGTAAGGGGGTGGTTACTGCCGCCAGACGGGTTGCCCAAATGACTGCCGGTATGCCCTGCCACTACGAGCACTGCTTTACAAGCAGGCGAAGCGAAATAATTCACAGTTTTGTCAGATCCACGTCAAGATGGTAGTATGTCATTGTTTACTAAATTTCTTCACGTTATTAAAGTTTACATAATAAATACGGGACTTTACCTAAGTAGATTATTGTTTCATTATTTAATGAGAAGTTATGTGTCATGCACGTCATGAATGATCATCAAGACCAATATTTAACACTGCGTACTTAATTGAAATTTTTAGTTTATTTTGTATTATTCCTTTTTTTATCACAACCAGAATTTCATGATTGTATTTAGTAGTTAAATCCTACACCTAAATAATTGGTTGAATAGTAACAAAATTAATTACTAAAACAATCAAAATGCCTTCAATTGACAAATAAATTAGCAAGCAACAGGCAAAGAGTAAATCTTTGAAGGATTTTGTAAACATTTTCAGAATTTTATATACAAAGAGTATTAGTTTTCCTCATTACAGCAACGTTGCTTATGTAAATAGGTATTACGTTAATTAGTCATTTTATTAAATAAGTAATGTCAATGATTTGTAGCAACATTTATCTTGAGGCCACGACAGAGCTTTAGTTTTCTATATCTATAATTATATTTTTCTATATTGTTATAGTCATATGAGTTTGTTTAGTTGTTAATGCCAAAGAAATTGGTAAGTGATAACACAGCTTTGGATGAGTGGTTAGTTAGGGTGCTTGTCTTAACGCTCTGTCTCAGTGGTCCCGGGTTCATTTCGCGCAGAACCAACTTTGGAAATGAACTTTTCAAAGATGGCTTAGGTCTGGCGTGGCAGGGCAATATGTTTCAGTTATAAATTGGTCAGCCTGTCTGACGGAGGTAACCTAATAACCACCCCTTTAAAGAAGTTTACCTTGAAATAACAGAATGTGTTTTCCTTATCCTTTAGCCTTAATTATAATATGATTGGCAACGGACTTGCGACTCTAGTGACGCTGCTTGTGTTATAGGTATTGTGTGTCCATATTTTTTCAAAAATAATTAGTAAAAAAAAGGGTTTCTTGCACACCGTTTACAATCTATAGTTGATGACGTCACAATATGGCGCATGCCCTATCCTTATATTTAGATCGCAAGTACACTGCACAACCTTTTTAGTATGTTAGATGATTTGGAAAATAGATGGCGCTAAGTGTAACAATAAACGAATGAAACGCAAATGTCACGAAACTCTCAAATTAATAAATTTTGTAATGACTAAGGCATTTAATAGGTAAGTAGTAAGTCAATGGTGTAAAATGGAACCGCCTCGTCAAAATAAACCGTCTGCGTAATACGCACGCAACAATAGTCTAACTTTTTATTAGCTTGCATTTCTCACGGGTGGTGAAATGGCTGCGTTTCTACACTCCACCATCCGGCAAACATTATACTTTGTTTTATTATTACAAAAGATATGATTCTGGGAACATGATTATTATTATAGAAAAGTTAATGAGAAAATAATTCGCGTTTAATACGCTTTAACGCCAATGGGTAGTTAAGATATATTTACTTACTACAGGTGGTGTGTAGAAAACAAGATTTTTTTCTGATAACAAAAAACAATTGTTTCCCTAGTAGTTGAAAACTGTCTGGCTCTACTTAAGGAAAAGACACATAACAGTTATCTGGTGTTATCTTACAAAAGTTTAAGTAACAAAATGTTGTTTATTGCAGAAAAATATCTTGTTACTGCTAAACACGGCAATGCATAAATGAATTGTTTATCGGCATGTTCAACCATGCGGAAAGCGTTACATAATTGATACCAAAAATTCATCAACCTATGTTCGCTGCAGAAACTGTTTTTTTTTATTTTTGGGAATTTCAGTTCTTTGGTTAATATAATGGTTTCTGTATTAAAAAATTACATAAAATATTAGAAAACTGTAGTAACGATGGTGACGCAGTTAAAAATTATGCAATGCGTCTATTTTTTATGTAAAAGTCGTCAGGTAGGCTGACGGTCCACTTGAAGGTAGCTGCTCGTATATAACAATACGGTAATTTTAACATACATTAAATGCCCACGGTAATTAAGGTTAAGCCATGCAAAATTAGTAATGACCCAAAATATATACAGAAATAAATAGTGACACGCTGTCACACTGTATTTCGCAGTCATTTGGGCAGCCCGCCTGTCTTACAGAAGACCACCATGAAATAAAAGCATGTGTGCTGTTTGAGTAAGGGATGGCAAAGCCTATTTCCCTATACCTATCATTTCTTTTTCCTTAATACCACTATGGTCGGTTACTAAGGCAGCGCACGTGCAGCACCTATGGCGTTGCTTGCGCTATAATAAGTGACTCGTAACCACCTACCATCAAGTGGACCGTCAGCCTGTATGTCGACCATAGTAGATCACCCTTCCGTAATTCTACTATGGTCGACAGTGCACTTACAATACATGTGGCGTTGCTTGTGTTACAGGCGACGGTGGCCACCTACCATCAAGTGGACTGCCAGCCTGTTTGAGGAGCTTTATATAAAAGAAAATTTACAAATGCTTAGTCGTGTCCTGATATAAAGTACGTCCAACAAAGTAATACATTACAAAATACGTGTTAATAGTTACAGTGACTGATTTACCGGTTGCATTCTGAGTTGTGTAACGGTCAAATTTCTAACAAAAAGCTATAATTAAAGTTGCAGTTTAGTGATGCATTCACGCGTTTACCTTTCCGTACATTGTTACGGTGCACTGGAATAATTTTGCTGTCAATTTGTAATTGGGAGCCGAGGAGAACATGTAGTAACTAATCTAAAAAACCATATTACGTAACATCTCTTTTCGAATAGTGTTTACGGGCGATTGTAAACTCTTGTAATCATAATTATATCTGTAAACCTGACTATCCATACTATCCATCCATACTATACTATATAGTATTATAATTACTATATCCATACTTAGTATTATAAATGTGAAAGTAACTGTGTTTGTCTGTCTGTTACTTTTTCACGCTTTAACTATTCAACCAATCATCATGAAATTTTGCATACACTTTACACGTTGCGGATTTTGGTGCGGTTTTCACTATCATTTAGATAATTTTTAATGGAATTTTATATAAGTATATAATAAAACCTAATAAATTTCTTCCCCTGCGAAGCCAGGAGCGGGTCGCTAGTATAAAACAATTTTGAGTAAAACAAATAAAAGTAATGTTGGTGTTTGCTCACTATACGTAAATTACAGACAACGTTTTTCGTTGCTAAACTATTTTAACTTTATTAAAACTATTTTCGCTTGAATTTATTTAATTTATTTATTAAGGCAAAAACAGTCACACATAATTTATTTTACAATAAGTAGAAACAATAAGACCTATATTATCATAGATTAATACAAACATTTACAAGCGGTGGTACAAATGGCCACTTCAAAAGATTACAACAAAACAAATTTAATTACAATTTAAAACAGTTTAATTTATTGTGTTGTATTTAATTTTTAAAGATTATGTGTTTGAAATTTGAGGAATTAATGACGGATACTAGCTGTACCCGTGACTTCGTACGCGTGGTATATTATGGTATTCGGTATAACTTTGTTGTATGTAAATAGGTTGGAATATTTAATCAACACTATTATATTTATTGGAATAAAATAAATATAATACATCAGTGAAAAATCGCATTCAAATCGGGTTTCTGAGATGAACTTATGCAAACGAACAGACAAAAATTCTAAAAACTATTTTTTGACCTCGTTAACATGAGTACAACGTAAGAACCCTATATACAGATGTAGGTACCTTACCTACCCTATATCCTTTTCTCTATCTGTATTTTCTGAAAACAAAATTTCATGATGAACAGTTGAGAAGTTAAGCCCTGAAAAGGTAACAAACAAACAAACTCACTTTCACATTTATAATTTTAGTTAGGATATAAATTATGTAAGTAACTTGGATATCTGGCGTTTACGAAATTGAGTGATTAAAACCAGTTGAGTGTTACATACGTCTTAGATAATTACTTAACTTTTCGTACTTAAATAAATTAAATGTTTATATATCTATACTATTATTATAAAGAGAGAAGATTTGTATTTTTGTTTGTAATGAAAAAACTCAATAACTACTGAAAGAATATGAGTTTCAAAATCAAATTTCTTGTCATTCATATCACAGACGCAATGACTGTGCGACGCACAACCTATAATAACATGACTCTAATTACAATTTATTTCCTATAATCATTCAAATTATATCGTGCTCACATAATAACGTCAAAAAATCCGCCTTAGAAAGGTGTATGTTTACTAGTTTGTAGTAATTACGATTTATGTTCCGATTAAAACCGGTTAAATAATAAATAAAGTTAAGAACTTCATACTATATGATGATAAGACTTATAAATCACGAGATACTCGCATAGATATTAGGAATTAGATGCAAATTACATTTTAAATCTACGATGAAAGTTTTGGCCGTATAAAATTAATTTATTGGTTTGATTTTTTAATGAGAAAGGTTGACGGCTGATGATCCATTTGATGGTGAATGTTAACCATTGCCTATCTATAGGATAAGGGATACGGTGAGGGGAAGTGGGATATAAGCTCTGGCATCCCTTAGTCACACATGAAATTAGAAAAGCAACAATTTCCAATTTCGAATTTTTTCATATCAATTATAAGAATTTCGAGCTATTCTTATAAATTATGCGTTGTTTTTAAGTTTTTCATAACTGTTAATTAATTAAGCCTTAGTCATATTGTTTTGCTACTCGTAAAAAAAACGTGAAAATTTTTTTTTTATAAACTCAATTGTCAAACTACGAAATTAAAATCATCAGCGACATCTCAGTCTCAGTCAGCATTAAAAAAATATGAATTTTTTTTAAACAAAAATTACTAACTAATACAATAGTTTTGCTGGATACCATCCGATGGGCAATCTCAAGCTCAAGCTAAGTAAATACTACTTTCTAGTTTCTCCATTAAGTTAATCCTTTAATCGCATCACCCATTAGTGATGCTGAAAGTGCTGGACGCGAAGGGCAGAGGACCGTGTGTGGTGGCGAGTCTTGGGGGAAACAGGCTGAAGATGATACGGTAGAATGGTTGTGTGAAATGTTTAAATAAGAAAAAGAACAGAGAGTATATATTAAAAGATGTTTTGATTCTAGAATTTTGATTATCACGTACTAAGGAGTTAAAATGCAGGATTTAGAGGAGTAAAATTGTCCAATAAGGAGTCATGCATTTTGAAGAAAAGCCACCAATAAGAATTAAAAAAATTAAGTTTGTATATTTGAGGCTGCATAAATAAAAAAAGAAAGAAATATGTACATACTCAGGAAAGCTGTCGGCGACAAAGGAAGCTTCCGGTCTTTCGGTGGGGTGCTGTATACGAATGCAGGGTTAACGCAACCCTTTGAACTGTCGCTGCAAATCGTCATATCACTCTCGGATCCCCTTCGAATTCTGCTTTGGATCACTAGCTCTGTCATCGATTTTGCTGACTCCGACTTCCCTATTCCCTTCAGTTTCTTCCCTTTATCCGGGGAATGTATATGTAACAACGCAGCTGCTTTCGGCGGTATCTTCTCTGGCACCAACAACTCCTTTGCTGACGCACTCTTTTGCTTTTTACTCGTAAACAGATCGCTGAATTTTGATTTTTCCACTTTCCCTGGTTTATGTGGTTTCAGTTGCAAATCAATATCTCCACTCTTTCTCCTCTGCTTTAACTGATCTTGCTTCTTTTTCGCCATGATCGGAGTCTTCGATGTGTACGTACCATCGACACCAGTATACACCACATCCAAGTCCCTAGCGGAGCTCCAAATTTGTGTTGTAAACACGACGCTGTTTCGCTTGAGCTTGTTGAGTTCCTCCTCTTGTTCTTCCTTGGTGGACCGCCAGCGGTTCCCTATCATGCGTAAGGAAGCGCGGACGGATCGGGACCTTCGTAGGCCTCCCTGCTCCCGTTTAAACTTGTCGAAGATAACCTCCATGACCCTGCGAGGGGAAGCGGTGCGAGCGATGCCTTGGGCATTGCACGTTACGATCGACTACGCGCACGCTATTCGCTATAACGATAGATTACGTGAGTCGTTTTCTTTCCGAACGTTCACTCGAAGCGGCGTCGGACCGTCGAATGGGGCCTGTAACAATTGCCTTAACTTGATGGTAGGGTTTATGTGACCCCGGTGTCTCACAGCAGCCCAGTCCCGACCACTCGCGGCCGCAATCGTTTGATAAACTGTTCTCATTTACACAATAGCTAGATTTGATAAGATAACGTCCGATATGAGTGTTTAGAGTACGCATGTCATTTCGACTGAGGTTTATTTGTGTGACGTAGTGGTGGAAGGGAAAATAATACTTAGATAATACTAAAGTGTCGGTTATCGCATCAATTTTTGTTAATTGCATGAAGTGTGTTTTGTTATGAATTAAGTACTTATGCTTCGTTCAAATGTTCTACTTAGTGTTTACGAGTAGTGTTAGAAATGAGTCTTTAAAAACACTATAATAGTAACTTATTAAGTCCGTTGGTAAATTATACGTAAGTTGTTAAATTTTCACTGCAGTAAATCAAGGGTAATGAACATTTTTATGGGATGAAAGCAATGCTTCAGAAAGAATTTGAAAATTTCAAGCAGCTACAAAAGCCGAAATGGAGAAAAGAAACAAATTTTTGATGCGCGATTAGATTTACATTTGTACAGTAGGTACATATAGAAAAATAGGAATTTTGGTTAATTATTTTCGCTTAGTATATTTCATAGCTAGCTAGCTTTTGCCAGCGACTTCGTCCGCGTTCCTTTTTCTAATGTGTTGAAACATTTATTTAATCTTTATTGCTGATATATTTTTGTCAGGCGTTGAAATTTTATTTATATTTTTGATGATCCCTCGGAAACAGTTTTTTTTTCTAGGTGGATGGTGCAATATGACCTTTTCTGTATTCCTTCCTGATAACGTGTATGCAAAATTTTGTGATGACCTGTTGAGTAGTTTTTTTAATTCTCATAACTTACAGTTACTTCGCCATTATTGTTTGCGATGCTTGCTACAAACATTTAAGTATTTTTTAAATGTTTTAAAAAGCAGACATGTTCTTGGTTTTTACTAATTTGCCGATAGATCCTAACTCCCGTGAGAAAGGTAGTTAGGGTCATAAGGCCGTTTTTTTAACTTTTAAACTCTTGAGTAGTTAAGGCGTGAAAGAAAACAAACTCACTTTCGCATTTGTAATTTTAATTAGGATATTAATATAAATTATAATAATTAGTGTCTTAACCCATAGTTATAATCACTGTAATTGTAATTGTCGCGAGCGGTATAATTTTCTACGTAAGTAGTTCTTAATGTTAAAAAGTAAACCAGACTGCGTTAACTGTTGAAAAATTTAATTTTTTAAAGAAATCTCTTATGGTTGTTTCAATAAAAAT
This sequence comes from Synanthedon myopaeformis, assembly GCA_944738685.1. Lineage (NCBI taxonomy): Eukaryota > Metazoa > Arthropoda > Insecta > Lepidoptera > Sesiidae > Synanthedon > Synanthedon myopaeformis. The sequence continues at coordinate 8,442,166 of OX122924.1, read as the reverse complement.
GAAAGTTTTTTTTCTACTTGAAGTACATACATATTATTCGCCTCTATTGCAACTCATACTGCCAGCATTGAATAAAGCCAAACAAACCCGTAATTTCTAAAGGTACTTTTACTCGTACCAGTGCTACAGGCTGCAGTATGAAGTGTTGCAATACAACGGCCGAGCAATGTGATTTACGATATCGGTGCTATTGCCTACATGCTATAGGAGTTTGACTGATAAGTAGACCAATTTATTGAATTATTTGTTAGAATTCACGCTTGAATAGTTCATTGAATATTAGGCGAGCCTATGTAAAATATATTTCGAAATAATATTGCAATACTATTTTGACTTAGTGTGCTAAGTCCAAATGAGTAATCATTTGTAATTAGCTTATTGTTTGTTAATTTCCTTAAGGCTATATGCATACATTTAATTTTGTGAAGTTAGAACCTTTGCTTAAAATCGGCTTAAGTAACGTATTGAAATTTGATATTTATTCACAATATTTATTTTCTTTCTTAATGTCAAATTTTTTAAAAATATATAGAAAAAAACAATAAATATATATATTATTTTTTCACTTTTCAACGCGAACGAAGTCGCGGGCACCAGCTACTTTATAATTTTTATATCCGCAATTACTTTTATTATCAATATGGTTATCTTGAAATTTTAACACTTATAAAGTTTTTCAAGTTCCAAACAATTAATCGTTTATTTTGCTTAATATTCTTCAAACAAGTGTAATTTAATAGGTACCTAAATTATGAGCTTAAGTTCGCAACGCTACAAGTTTTCAGACAACTTAATTCTAATGGGATGAAGTTATACCACCAGGTTTTCGAATTTAAAGGATTCGGTAGTAACAAACGACCAAAGTTTTGTACAATAAAAGCTAATACATCCTACTAATATTAACTAGCTTATGACTGCGACTTTCGCATTTATAATATTAGGTAGTTAGGATGTTAGATTTAAAAAGACTTTATTGAGTGGGAAAAGTAAAAAAAATAATGTCAACTCTATAATGATTAAAAAAAAAGTAACATTTTGGGGATTATTTTTTATTAACATAATTAAATTTCTAAATATTCGTAATAAACCTACTATAATTCTTGTAGAATTTTTCTACGATGTAACAAAGTTAAAATCTCGAAATAAAATTGGTTCTAATTAGGCGAGTGTCTTAATATGACCGCTAACTCCTAAATCACTCAGCGGATTTTGATGCGGTTTTCACCATCAGTTAAATAATTTTTCACGGAATATTTGTATATATAAGTATATAAAATAAAACCTAATTATGTAATTATGTAAGTGGAAAAAAAAAAACAATATTTTATAATAACCAAGCCACCGAAGCTGTTCACGTCTTATTTGTTTCCCCGCTAGGTAATTACTTCGAAACCAACCAATGGGTTTTTAATTAAGTTTTCACTTATGGAAAGAGGGATAAACAAGGAAGGTTTGAGTGTATATAAAAAAATACACACGACACGATATACCTAGATGCATCTATCTATGATAGATTTATATCTATGATAGAGGCACGGGGCGAGGCTTATTATGGTAGGGGGCGAGTAGAGCGGGAGGAATGCACCTATCCCTTGTTTAGTCCTGTAGCGGTTGCTGGAGTGGACTCGGTTAAGTTGTTTAACTACAGTATGGACAGTGAATAAAAGGCAACCCTAGGAGACTACGTAGTGTTTTTACTTTTTTATTTATTTATTTAGATTACATACAACCATAAATTTAAAAATATATATTATAGATTATATACAAATAGGCATAAAGAATCACAAAAATGTGAATCCCATCTACAGTAGGGAATGTGAAATGTATCTCTTGATCTTGTCCCAAATTTTGGTACATTAAAGTGAATACATTCTAAAAGTGAAGAAGAATCGATGTGATTATTTATTATTTTATATAAGAACTGCATCAATATAAGATCGCCTATCCTTTAAAGAATGCAGTTTATTACGTCAAAGACATGGAATTATGTTACAAAATATCATAACATTTTTAAATACATTCAAAACGAACATAAATCCAAGTTTTGCTACCCCGAAACACGAACTAATTTATAAAAGTTATGTATTCCATTCAAAACTGAGGGGTGTCGAGTCAGGTAGCAGGTGTCCTTGCTGTTCCTTTGTTAGAGTCATTTAAAAATATTTCTCTGAGTGTAGATGTAGGACTTTTTTTAAATACTAATAGTAGTACAATAGAATCGTATTTAGAACCAATAAGAGAAATAGCGCTATTAAAACGTTTCCAGTATTTTTGAGCTGTCAATATAATATGTATATTATTATTTTTTACCTAATAGTTTTGAGGTCACTTAATTGTTTTTCATTTGTCACTGTCTATCACTGCACATTTACATAATTAATATGACTTATTAACAATTAATGTTGATAATTTTTTGTGTTATTTAGGTAAAAATACTCTTTAGATCCTTAGAAATAAATGCTAATCCGGTGACTAAAGCAAGGCCAACGAGACAACGCAAAAAATGTAAACAAACTTTAAAGGGTTGTCAAGATGGCTTCCTATATCGTGAAATAGATGGCACCGGCTTCTCGTGTAAGAAAAAAAGACAGAGGCCGGGTTTGTTTACATTGTTTGAGTTGTCTTCTTGGTTTTATTATAGCATAGTTTCTTTGAAAAAAATTCAACAAAGCTATGATTTTTATATGAAGCCTAACCATGTTATCGTGGAAGCAAAAATCATTTAGATATTGCCCAGTATGCGATGAAGTTCGCAGGAAGCAGGACGTCCTGCAATGGCCGTTTTGCGGCTCATATGATAAGAACTGTATTTTATTTCACTAAAATTTATTCTCCACAGGTACTTCGCTTTTAACTAGTTTAGTTAAAAATTTACGTTCTTCCTTTGCCTCTTTGATAAGCCATGTAAATAAATTTGCTTTGGGCCTTTAGGCGGAGTAATCTATGCGGAAGCCAGTCCACAACACTAAGAACACCATTAATATGTTAATTTATGTTGTCAATCGACCTACTAAAAATGAGGTTGGTTGTGCTTCGGAATCGGGCCGATTAAAAAGTACGGGTTGAAAATACCTTGGCTGCGCTGCCGACTCGGTTTTAATGAGGACTTCACGTTCAGATGACAACAATAGATACTTAATGATTGACTTTATACTACAGAAGCTGTAATTTAATCAGCTTCTTGCTACGAACGAGCTTTTAAGATCGGAATTATGCGCTCACGTAATGACGGTGACGATATTGGTTTTCTTATTTAGTACAGGGTGTCTCAGAAATCTTTCAACAAACTGAAACATCAGTATATATGTATTACAAAAACATTTAACATTTTTATATATAAAAAACCTTGTCATTTCTAATAAATCAATGTTTTTTATTAACCAAACCGACATGTGCGAATAAAGTGAGCAATATTTTGTGAGGGAGAGGCAAATTTTCAATCCTTTTATTTAATTGTCTAACTAAAGCAAGGCCAAAGAGACAACGCTATAAATTATAAACTATAAGTAGATGTTCCAAATTTTTCTTATTAAAATATCACCTAGACATTTTTATAGAAATATAAATAAGTAAAGAAAGAAAGTGAACATCGCAAGAATTTTTATTGGTGACAAATTTTCGTAATCGGGGATTGCTTATTCAAGAATAGAATTAGTTCGACAAATTAAATGGTTAAGATTGTCCATGTCAATTTAGGTATATTTATGTCTGAGATATTGGATTACGAATAAGCATTTGATTGAAGCGTCTATATTTTCGGTATAATTGGTTTCTTTGATTGATTCATCTATAATAAATATGTGACCTATTTTCGTAAAATTTAAATATTTTACAAATATATTTTATAGAAAAACAATTCGCTTTTAATACATGACTGTATTTATTTAATGATTAAATTCGATTAACGTAGGTAACGACTTTATACCTAATTAGATGTATGTTTATGAATAATATACCTAACAATTAAATTTTTCCTTGAATTATCATAAAATATAAGTATACTGAGGTTTGCCTGTATTTAGCTTCTGTTAATGTTATTGCAATAAACAAATATTAAACTATATAATATTAAATATTATTTTAATAATCAGTATCTATATGCAAGTAGGTATTAGCATTACCTATAAATCATGGAAATTATCAAAAACTCATCAAAATGATCAAAAACGTAAGTAATAGGTCTCTTTTAGTACAAAAAATATATATTAAAAGTATTTATTTATTTATTTATTGCACTTTTACTTTCACCCCCTTTTGACACCGTATTCTAGTATGGTATCTGGATTTTGAATTGAGCAAATAGTAAAATGATATTTTAATGTTTTTTTTTTTTATATTTTAGTCCAATGACAATTACAATTAATTTAAAATAGTAATTAAAATTCATTGTTATGTTTTCGTAATTTCAGAGGAGTAATATTTAAACTTATTTAGTTGTCTAGATAAAATAATACATACAAAATTATCGCTTTTGGAGCTTTTATACCTGGGTTTTATACCCCTAACAAAAATCGTAAAATAGTAAACAGTTAAGTATATGTGAGGTTTCATACGTTTGAACATAGAAATCTAATTCGTAAATTTTACATCTCTAGCTAGGTTACAAATATCAGAGAGATTATAATTAGGACCCTAGATAACTTAGAAAAAAGGGAAAAGAATTCATTAAAATAGGTACCTACCTACCTAGTTACCAACGTTTAGATGAAATGAAATATTTATGTAGTTGTCGTAAAATTCAAATCAACTGCATTGAAAGTAAATTTAAATAATTCAAATGGAACGGCAAGAAGAGAAATGAACCGGAAACATCAGCAGGTGAATGTTATAGCTTTGATAAATTACTCTTTAGAAGGTCACAATGCCGTAAACGGCGAAGGTCTCAAATCTAATACTGGGCTTGTTGAGAACACAGCGGGGTCAAAACAATCACGTTAGCGTCACTTTTCTAAGACAAACTATTATTAAAGTTATTAACAAGTAACCTTTATAGTTGAAAAAAACATCAGAAACACGTTACATTGTGTTCCATGTTCAAACATTTCATTAAAATTCAACTGTCAACACTAATGGACTTTCACTGTATCACCACACAAACACACTTTTTAACTAAACATAACTGAAAACCGCGTTTTTAGTTATTTTATATCGAGTAAAATTCATAGAAATTATTAACTTAGTCCGTTTCATTGAGAAATCGAAAATTTTCAACCTTTAAAAATGCAAACAACCATCCTTAAACGGTTCAAAATATAACTAATATAATAAATAATAAAACCGTTCTGTAAACAACTGCGGACTTGACAGTTGGTAATGTTGGTATTATGTCAGTCAGGGCAGCCAACATTCAAAATGGCGGTGCTGCCAACATGGCGGACTTGCGCCTGCGCTGATATCCGGCGAGTCAGTCAACGGCCTTTTGTGTTATGAATGGGGGCGAACGAACGAACTTTGAATAACCAGTTTTATTTCACCGACTAGCTTAGGGACTCTCGCGCATATCTGCGTTGGTGAGATTGATCGGTCTCGTATGTACATGTAAGTAGTATTAATACCGTCCTTAAGGTCTTAAGGACGGTTTTAAGTGTTTTATTATTCGATTATGAATTATTTTTGAAAAAAAAGTGTTGAATATCTAACTATTAATAAAATCTTTAAATGTTAAGGGAGACCGAGGCTTACAACCTTCACAGAAGTTAAAATTGTGCGTTATGCATATGATAAAATAATATTTATATTATTTTATTTTATAAATAAAATAATATAATTTTATAATATTTGATAAAATAATAATATAAGTTCAATTTCAATTTAAAAAAAAAACGCCAGTACCTATGAATAAAAATAAAAATAACATACTTTCTGAAAGAATCCTTAATGACAGTGAAAACCGCATGCTGCAGCATAATTATACAAACAAAAACATTTAATTCTGCGTCTGGTCTTAATAAACTAGGAACTTCTAATTAATTCCTGCTTTAGGAAAGAATTTAAGTGTACCTAAGTAATTTGTTTTAAAGAAAGAATTGTTTATAAGTTCAAGTCCTAAACTATACACAATAATAAATAATAACTTGGAACTACTCCTATTACAATTACGCTCCATCACACGTGTTAATGGTCGTTCAAAGAAAAACTTAATTTGATTCGTTATCATTTTAATTTACAAACAATTACATTCTAAATTGTTACACGATATGTGTATGCGTGTGAGAAAATTTATGTTTCTTTTATCACTGAAAATAGTGACGTTTATATATTTAACAAGAGGTTAAAGTAAAGACCGAATTTTTATAAGCAAAGCGACGGAAGACTGTCGATCTTCTTAGTGTTACCGTAGCATAGGTAGGTACCTACTAAATGTACCAAAGGTAGACAAGTAACAGAAAATAAATTAAATGATTAATTATTAAGAATTGTTAATTATTAATTATTAATTATTATTAATAATTCCTAAGCTATTATTGACTGTTCCGAGCTTATTAACTGGGAAACTTGGTGAGCCAGCTGTTAAGAGTGCTGAAGGGAGTCATTGAGGACCAAAAATCACTACATCAAGGGGAAAGCTGAACTAATGAAATGTTTATATTCACTTTATTATGAATAGATAGGTGACTAGATCTTTACAGAAGATATTGTTATTAAGTATGCATAGTAACGCTTCCATATTAAGAGGGCTTAGCGGTTGAGAAGTGGTAAGAAGATTCAGCTTGTTCTACAAAATTATACCCTAATAACCCTTCAATATTAATGCCAACAATATTGTAAAATGTCTGACGCAAGGTTATATTTTATGTATTTACCTAAACGACTTTGGACTTAATCTCTCATTTATTAATAAGTTTGGAACTTAGTGTTGTTAAAACAATTCAAAACTTGAACTTTTACTCTACGGAATATGGCTTACAATGGGAATAGAAGGTTAGGTACATATATATTAAACTTATTTGTATACTAGCTTTTGCCAGAGACTTAGTCCGCGCTCCCTTGATCCTCTTCTAAAATGGAAATCTCTAGTTTTATATAATTAAGGTGTTGGTCAAAGTTAATCATAGACTAAATCTTCCGAAAATCGATATATGTTAGGTCTTATTTTAGGTCAAATGTCAAATAAATATCAAAAACTGCCTTACAGTTTGTATAGAATTTATACTCGTATATAGAAGTAGACCGTTATGTGTAGTTTCGGCAAACTTTAGACGATGAACAATTAATGTCCAGCGACGTCAAGTCTTTAACGAAATTAATTTAATACGTTATCGTTTAAGGGTCGTGAGAGTCCACTTTCAATCCCGAATTAAGCTTGACCCTTAACTCATATATTGTACACTCGAGTTCTAACTGTCCAGGACCATTATAAGTCTCATGAAAACAATATTGACGTGACACAATTATTACATTCGTGGATCTATGGAGATAGAATGTAACTATAATATACTACTCGTATATCCATTTATCCTAATCCTAATATAATATTAGCCCAAGCAAAAAGCAAACAAAGGGAAATAAATCGTGTAATTTTGAAAATTATTAGAATTATACCTTACGGTATCCAGATGAACATACTAAAAGTCCTCAAGGGTGGGGTTGTGCTGATGGTGTAGTGGGGGGTTGAAGGTACCTTTTTTCAGGTTTTTGCTCATATCGCAAATATCTGTAGGAATAGCATTATGATTACTTGTGACAACAGTTTCTACATAAAATTGTCTACAAATTTGGATATATTCATTTTTAATCTACGAGGCGGGCTTTTCAGTCGCTATCAATAAATAGTTGTATATATGTATTCGAACATAGTATGTACAATTTTAATACCTATGAATATAGTTTTATCTATACTCATCCGTACTAATATTATAAATGCGAAAGTAATTTTGGATGTATGGATGTTTGAAACTCTTTCACGCAAAAACTACTGAACCGATCAGCATGAAATTTTGCATACACGTTGTCTGGGACACCAGAAATGACATAGGGTATCTTTCAACGTTCAAAGCAGACGAAGTCGCAGGCACCAGCTAGTTACTAATATTATTGAAGATTTGTATGTTTGTAATTAATAAACACAAAAACTACTGGACCGATTTAAAAAAAAAATCACCTATAGACAGCTACATTATCAGCGAGTAACATAGGCTATATTTTATAAAAAATAATTACGAAGTCGCGTGCAACAGATTTTTACTAATATAGTATAAAGAATTAGTCAACTAAAATGTGGCCATATTTCAAATAGGTACACTTAGCTACTTTCGTATTGTTTTTTCGAACACCTGTTTCGCAATATCTCCACTGCAATTATGTAATTACTCATCAGAAAAGATGCAAGTAAAACATGTAAGCGATTGTTCTTACAACTCGCTTGTAGAGTAGTAATAATAGTGAAAGTGAAACGGGAAATTGTGCGGCAAACAATAAAAATGGCGGAAAATGAGAATTGTAAATTATAACATATATTTTTATTAACAATTACGGAAGTGTTATACAATAGCATTCCTGAAAATAAAGAATCAATAATAACTTGCCAAGTTATAAAAATTGCTTATTTTTATTTGAGAATTGGTTGTTGATACTATATCCATACTATTTTTAATATTATAAATGTGAAAGTGACTCTGTCTGTCTGTTACTTTTTCACGCCTTAACTACTCAAGTACTCAACGGATCATCATGAAATTTTGCATACGTATACACGTTGTCAGTTATACCGGAAAGTACATAGGGTACTGTTCATCTACTGTACCTTTTACTATTCATATAAAATAAGGAAAACTCCCGCCTGGCAAAAGTGTAATAGCAATAATGATATTATATTGCTAATGATATTTTTTATTATTCAACGCGAAAGAAGTCGCGGGCTAGTATTTTAATAGAATTACTAAAACACTTTTTGATCTTAATAAGGCCTTAAGTCGAGGGCGGTTCGCTAGTATAAAACGCAGTGGAGACAATTCCTTAAAGAAGAATTATTATTTTTTAAATTTGATACAGTACACAAACAGATTGCAATTAAATACTTGAAAACTATAAATTACATCTTTATGGATAATTATCTAAATTGCACTCCTAAACAGTGTACTTAACATGTTTAATTTAACTTAACTACTAATGGTCTTAACAATTAAAAGCAGAATGATGACACTTGGTAAGATGACTCCTAGTGGAGAGCTATCAGAAACAAAGAAAATTGGCTGTAAGTCTGTTTTTCATTTAAAAGATGAGCCATCCGGGGTTACCAAATGCGGTCCTGGAAGAGTTTTCTTTTCCGGCTTTTGGCTTTGCTTGTGTCTATTATATCTGTCGGCTACATCAATTTATAATTCAAGGTACTTAAAACACTTCAAAAACAGCACATATTTTTGCACATACGAATGGATTACGTAACAGCATTCACAGGATTAATTATACAATCCCACCTTGTTAAGTAATGGCCACTTGTATTCAAAAACTGTTGACTTTTACTTGATTTTCTTAACACAATGGTTAGGCAGCTGTTAACTGTGAATAATTACTACTGTTTCCATCCTTCTGTAAACTTTCTACTTTATATCTTCAATCTTTGAAGATAAAAGGCTCCCAAGAAACAATAATCTTTATTTAAATACTTACTTGAATTTATTTAAACTTGTTCATTTGAATGGGTGTTCATTTGAAAATAATAAACATGCAATGCATGTCATTGATCTAATACAAAACATATTTCTTATTAATGTATATGTGTTCAATTTCATACAAATTTAACGGCTTAGATATTCATTCATCATACAAATATGTTTTTAAAATTCACATACTTAATTGTACAATTTTAATAGAAATGGATTTTACTGTATAAAGAATAGATACGTATGTTTTTTTTTCTTTTTCTCAAAAGAGTATTATGAAATTATGGTCTTACTCGTATATGATAAGTAAAGTAAATAAATTAATTCATAAAAGTATCTCTTGCTTTCTGAAAATTTATCATAAAAACAGATTTTTTTGTGTATTTTAAAAAAATGTATATTTTTCCAAAAAATGTACCTATCTGTAATACTTTTTACAAAGATTTGCTGTCAATAAATATATTACGAGATTCCTTCATCATTCAACAGCAATTAATTTCTCACCAAAGATTATTATTAGTTCGTGTAGTAAGTAAAAGAATTATGTAATGAAAGCAAATTCCTGATTCCACCAAATAAGTTAGTGTAAGTATAAGTTGTTATTAGATATGAAAAAAGAAAGTTGTTTTGTGTAAGTTAATGGTCCAAAGAATGATAAAAGAAATATTCAAAGAAAGATTTATATATAAATATATTTTTTATGTTAAGGTCGTTCAAACAAAGAAATCAACATTAAAGTAGGCAATAATTTAAAAATATTTTGCTTCAACCGAACTTTCTACATCTATATCTAAGTTCTAGATACAAAGTATTTTGTCCTATCCTAAGTCAACCAACATCCTATTTTATTTTACTTTTTCTATACCATATAATATTTATTAAATCTTCATTTCTATGGGCTCAAAATATACTTTTTCACGTAATGAGTCTTATTTTAATTATTTTTCTGAGATTAAAAATATATATAACACTTGATTTAAAAATATGGTAAATTTGAAAATGACAAATTTAAAGTTAAAACATATTTGAAAATTAATATTACTTCGTATGTTTTTTAATGACTTCTATTAATCTAGCCGCAACCGCTGGCCGCAACCCGAATTCATTATAATACAGGTTATAATGTATTTGGGTTAAAAAACTACAGGTTTGATATACGAAAATTTTAAATAAATACGATTCAGTTTTAATTTTTATTCGTAATCTCGAACAGATTAGATACAATAAAAAAACTGTTGATATTTTTATAAGTAGTTGCCACACGGGATGTTTCGCCTTGACATCAATAATTTAGAATAATCTTTAAGATATCTTAGTAAGTAAATTAAACATGATTTCACATACCTCAAGGAATAGTAAATCTGTTAAATATTAGCTGACTGTATATTATTGAAGAATTGGCATAACAAACAAACTAAAATATTCTCAAAGATAACCATATTGTTTTGATGTTTTTATTGATAAAACAATATAGTATTTAATATGTTATTAATAAAATTTGAAAATATGATATATCTAAAGCCATTTACCAAATAATCATTCTCTAGCGACCCTCATCTGGCTTCTACGGATGAAATTTTTCCAGCAAATTATATACTCAAAACATTCTATTAATGAAAATCGTATCAAAATGCATTGGATTGTTTAGAAGAAGTCAAGTCGAAAAACATCATAGGCTGTCCATCGGATATAAGATTACAATTCTTGCTAGTCTTTTAGTACACAATACTTTGTCGAATCAGATTCTCTGTATGTTCGTTTGTTTTATCAAAGCAAACACTATTAATTGAATTAATTAAAGTTAGTATTAATACTATTTAAACAAATTTATACAACAATATTAAACAAACATTATAAATTAATTAGTAGATAGCATAAGTTTCCAAACAATGTTTTTCCCAAGCCATTTTTCTTTCTCGTTAGAGAAGTTGTCATTATTTTTACTCCACATATGAAATCACTGAAGTTCAGGCCTTACTTGGACTAAGGTTTCAAAGGTAAATTATTCTCTATAAAGAAGTATTTTGCGAAGACTACATTGTGTTTTTGACATGTCTTTATAAAACCTCTATATTGCTATTTTCGATTTTCAAATATATAATTATATTTTCCACTTAAATTAGATCATAATTTTCAACGCCTAAGGGCCTCTTTCACCATCTTTCAAGTAGGCTAACCGTCATTAAAAGTCACCTGTCACCGGGATAAATTGAGCTGATATACCTTTGTTTGTACGGTAAAAGTCCCAAACACTAAAAAGAAAATTATGGCATATCGAAAGATGTACAAAATCGAGTGCATAATTTAATAAAACATAAAATTATTTCTAAAAGTAACTAATCAACACTTTACTTGTAGTTGGTAAAAGAGGCCCTTAGTGTAACACTGCTAACTGTATCCTTACTGTTCTAATGATTTTTCTATGTTATTTGTTGCAATTCTTGCAATTTGGTCCAACGAATAAGCTTGCATCTTAAAGAAAACGAGTGCTGTACAAGAATACCCAAATTAACAAAAGGATCAAAAGCACAACTAGTTCCACAGAATTTAGAAGTGCCTTCTGGCAAACCGCGTCCAAAGTTTCGCGAACTGTAACCGATCTGGCTAAAGGAGACGCAATTGAATTGACGGTAGTTGCCAACTTTGAGAATAAATTGTCCAACTCGAAGGAACCAATTGAAATTGGTTCCTGGATAACTTTTGAACTTCAGTTGGTTATCTATTGCGCAACAAGGAAGGAATAAGCTTTCTATTTGAATGTGTAATATTTAGTAAGACTTTATTGCTTCATATTAGGTGTTAATAGCAAGAAGATTCTTATTTAAATTTGATATAGGACTGTAATTATACATATAGGTACAATGACATAAGTTGTGAACAGCATAGATATTGATACATATTATGCCTTAAAACTATAATCCGAAGCTTTATTTTCACTCATTTGAACGATATCCAATAATTACTCAATGTTTACTGACAACACAGGTTTTGTAACCAGTTAATGTTCTAGTAACTATACTTAGGTATTTCTCGATCTTGGTTAAAGTATTTTATGGATAAATTCACATTTATAACATTATAAAATAATATTACATATTAGGTATATTAACATACTAATATTCCTAATATTAGCAATTATAACATACATTACATATTATAAATTAATAAAAATTTCATGACCTTTTGTTCAAAACCGTAGGTAAATCTGCGAAAGTAAGCGTGTAGCTAGCACACAGCTAGCCGACACAGAGTGCCATATTTTCCAACTCTATCTAAAAAAAAAACCATGTCAGTCGTTGGACTGCACGTCAGAAGTGAAAACTAAGCTTCACAAAAAACATTACATTACATTACATGACAGTGTCGCGAGTTCAATGGTTTTTTCCCATCTCAAAAATTGTTCTTTTTTTAAATTATTTTAAATTAATGTCAGCTACATCAATGGTTACATACATTACATTACCTTACGTGACAGTGTCGCGAGTTCAATGATTTTATCCCATCTCAAAAATGCCCAACGCGCCTAAAGAAGTTTTCACTTCAAAAATATTAATACTCACAATTAGAGATTAAAACAAACAAATACAGCTTTTTTAACACAACACTGCAATACGGCTATAAAACCTAGCTCGCTGATAAATGAAACCTGAACGGTCACTCTATTGACTTAGCAAGTTATGAAGGTTCGAAGTAATATTGTCTCAAGAATTACAGCTTATTTGAGCCAAAATTTCATTGTAAATTCGCATCCCTAATATATATTCAAATGGCGATAATATATATGAAGGTGGGTGTAATGCCCCTAATACCGTCATACTTCACTTGGTGTCATCAGGTGCCTTATTATGGGTATAAAGAGAGTGTCACAAAGAGAATTATGGCTCCACCGAATACTAAGATAGGCGCGGGCCGTACGTGTCACGTTATAAAACCCTTATTATTTAAATTTTGGACCATATGGGCTGAACATTGTATAGATGTAAGGAAATATAGATTTTTATTTTGATACAGACATTGGGTCGTGGTTTCTTTCTCCGTTTTGAAGATTTGTACGATGACTTCTACATATTCAAATTGATATCTGAAAAGTTACTGTTTTGGGTTAAATATAATTAACATATCATCCAGTTCTTTTTCGAATTTTGCAGTTCCTGATTTAATTACGAGCAAAAGATAGCAACCATTACTATACTTTACGTTAGTTTTTAAATAATTCGAAATCACCTACATATTTGTGTCATGGTAACCTTGAATTTTTCAGAAAAGCTTAACCAAAGTCATGAATGATTGATTGCAGGCCAGACACAATAGTTCAATAGGTACTAGGTTTTTACCCGTATAAAAAATAGCCTAGACCACATATTTTTCCGGGTTGAAGGTTGTAGCAATAGGTACTTGTGGTGTTGCTTGTGTTATAGGTCACGGTAGCCACCTACCACCTACCGCTGTACATATAATATAAAAAAATTAGTTTAGATAAGAGGGCCGTTATCCAAAGAATCCATTATCCCGCGACGCTGACGGATGACATTAGGAAATTATGTAAAACAAATGTGAAAGGACTAACGAACTCCCGAATTTGATGTGATTATGTAAATCGGCGCTCACGGCGGTGTTTGCTCAACTGTTCATACTTACATTGTCCCACAAAAATTGTTTATAACAATATTATATTAGGACCTTCTTTTAGCGAACAGGGGCAAAGGTCCTCGACCAAAATTTGTAAATATTGAGTTATAAAATAGCTTGAATTTTCCACCAGTTTTAAAGGTTTTATTAAACAAAGTTTATAAATTAATTAAGTAATTTAATATTTTACTTTTTATGTAAACTTCGGCAGGCAGTTTACAAGTTTAAATTCTAGAAAATGCATTCATTACATTTTCATTCAAAATATTTTCTAGAATTGTATTAAAATGGTTTACCAGCACATAAAAAATTGAAAAAGTTAAAAACAAATTAAGACGAGAAAAAAGACATTTAGCTTTATCAATATAGCGAAGATTGGCAAAAAGATTATTATTATTTTATATTAGCGACCCGCCCCCCGTTTTAGCAGATGCATTTTTTTCTGCAAATTATACACAAAAACATACTTCCTCGTTTATCGCTTTTTCCATTAGTGAAAGCCGTATCTGTTGAGTGGTTTAAAATAAAAATTATAATATGATTATTTATTTTAGAAATTTTAAAGACTTGACCAATACATTAATAGACTAGCTGTGCCCGTGACTTCGTACGCGCTGTAGTCTGTAATTCGTTTTTTTAAAATCCCACAGCAACGTAACATTTTTCCAGGATAAAAAGTATCCTATAATGTTAATCCGTTTAACCATTTTGCGTGATTTAGAATCATTTTATAATATTAATAAGGATTAGGATATAGCAATATCTCAAAAACTTTTTTTACTTTGTTGATTCTCTTTAGCTTAGATTAGTGGATTTCAGCAGATCCTTTCTCAATAATAGTAACCTACCTACAAAATACGCGTAATACTGTTCGTTAATTTGACGCTTTTATTACGAGTTACAAACAACTCTCTGGAGCACATAATATGATATTAACAATAGGAACAATAGACGCTCTTCGCTGCCTAGATCGTTTTGTTCGTATCTCTTCTTGTTTTATGCTCTAAAACTTTATAACATTCTAGTTAGAGAAGGGACCGAGTGATAAATGTGGAGAAAAAAAAATAACTTTTCCACATCATCATTAATTTCGAATTCAAATAATTTTAATTCAGTCATGGCCATTGCAGCACCCATGGCAATGCTTGTGTTGTAGGCGACGGTAGCCACCTACCATAAAGTGGATGGTCACCATGTATGTCGTCGACCTTTACACAAAAAAATTGTGAGTTATTTTCATAATAACAATTCTATGTTTGTGTAGTATGTTGCAGTTCTACCAAAGCTTTGTATAAGTAGACTACTAGACTAGCAACCCATCCCCGGCTTTGTGCAATGCATTTTTTTTTTTCACAATTAATAAACTAATGAAAACCGTATAAAAATCCGTTGGGTGGTTTAGAAGAAATTAGCGGAGCAACAGACAGAGGATGACAGCGATTAAAAAATTTAAAAAAACCAGATTAACAAAAATATTGATGAACAAGCAAAAATATTGTTGCGCCGTTGCTTTCGTATCACACTAGATCATTATACAGTCGGTCAAAACTTAAGTGTTCTTTATTTATAACTGTTTCTAATTTTAACTGCCTAAACTGCCTTAAAAATCGCGATTAGGGGATTATCAGCACTGAAAATAACTTTACTATAGTTAGAGATTACGATAAGTTAATTGAAATTTTTCGAACAATAAACTCTGAATGAAGCTCTAAGCAACATTAAGAGATTAACGATTCGCGACTTACTTTTCTATATCTATACTATTTATAATATTATAAAGAGAAAAGATTTGTATGTTTGTAATGAATAAACTCAAAAACTACTTTTGCCCAATTCTAAAAATTCTTTCATCTATAGAAAGCTACATTACATATTTCACATATACGGCGAGTAACATAGGCTATATTTCATAAAAAAAATTACGCGGGCGAAGTCGCGTGCAACAGATAGTCGTCAATATAAAGCTTAACGGCAAACAAGCTGTGTTGGTCCCACGCCTATACATAAAAGCAACGCCTTGGTTCTGTAAGTGCGCTATCGACTTTATTACCATAAAGGATAAGAGATAAATAAGGTATATAGAAATGTGATCTATCTAGAGAGATAGCTAGGCTACCTAGAGAATCTTCTCTGGGATATTAATCCAAAGAAATGCAAAGTATGTGTCGTGGGCGGTTGTTTAGCAAAAAGGTACCGAAAGCCGTCTTTACCAGAACAAAGGGGACCAGGAACTCTCTCTGAGGCCAGCAGAGCATGTCTTTCGTCGAGTTGTTCCCAACGACCGAGCATGAGCACATGTTATTAGAGAGCATATGTTTAGTGGCCAGTGGTGCATACTAAACTCGAGGCATATGGGGTAAGAACACCGTGTTTAAAACTGCTGCGTTTGGTTTTAATGTCTATGGGAGTTTTGTCTGTTGTGACTCCCACGTTTATGATAAATTTATTACGATGTATATTCCAATTAAATGGGCCTTAATTAATTAAATAAATAAAAATGTAGACTTAAGTGTCGGCTTGATGAAGCTATAAGTTCCCTGCGAGACAGAATCCGTAGCAGGGAAAACTGTAAGAGAATAAGTAGTAACAGGTGACTGAATAGGTTATCTGGCGACAGAAACCATCCTCACGACGACGATTTCGCGGATGAAAGATAGTCGGCTATAAGCACAAGACAACAACAGGGGAATATTAGTTATCTAGCACTATTTTAGGCTTTTTCT
The DNA here is from genome assembly GCA_944738685.1 of Synanthedon myopaeformis. Taxonomy (NCBI): domain Eukaryota; kingdom Metazoa; phylum Arthropoda; class Insecta; order Lepidoptera; family Sesiidae; genus Synanthedon; species Synanthedon myopaeformis. The sequence goes on along the minus strand of OX122924.1, from coordinate 8,425,212 downwards.
ATTCTAGTAAGGGAATGAGTTATGGCTCTCCTTACTTTCGCACCATAATCAGCATTCGTACTGATTACACGGTTATTTGCTGCGATCAGAAGTTACTACAGTTTATGTTACTGCAAAAAGGTCTAGTTATAAATTTGTTTGCAATAATTATAATGAAAGCCATTTCGAAAAAAAGCTTTGTATTTTTGTTTGTAATGAATAAATTAAAAAACTACTGGACCGATTTTTAAAAATTCTTTCATCTATAGAAAGATATATCAGCATCAGCAAGTAACATAGGCTATACTTCATAAAGTTACATGGACGAAGTCGCTTGCAAAAGCTATTTTTATAGATGGTTGGCAGCCATTCACCATCAAGAAGACTTTCATAAACTGCCAATAAACTAAGCCATTAAACGTAAACACTAAATGAAATGATTTAAATTAGGTCATACCCAATTAAAATTAAATTGGATAGCAGCTATTTGATTTGCAATTAAAAACGGTTTAATGATTGCTAATTTGCATTCTAAATACAGAGCTGGATTATAACGCCCTTACTAACGCTCCTATCCAAAAACAGAGCTGGCCTGAAACTAGCTACTTTAATTACTCAATAAATACAGGATCGTTTTCAGCTGGTTTTCAAAGCTTCGCTGAATTGTAATGTCGGAGAACTACTTTGCTTAATTGAGGTATACGTTATAACTTGTCTAAATTATATATTGGCGATAATCGGTTAAACTTACGGGCGTTTCTAAGGTTTTATTGGGCTTAATTTTTTTATAATTATAGATACTTATTATAGATTATGGCTGTAATCTAGGCGATTAGAATTTGAGTACCCCGGGGGCATTTTTGATATAAGTTTCTAGAATCAATATATATGTAAAAAAAATTCTATTCCAACCCGTAAAAAGAGTGAATATATATATAACATCAAATACTCGTATATGTAATTACAGAACGACAGTATAAAAAATCTTTACTTTCGTTACATTTCTGATAAGAAGATATACTTAATTAGATTCACTTAGGATATGAAGATAGATACTAATAAAAATGTTAGGTACCAATAACAAATACATTGATAAATAGGTTGGATAACGTAATAAATTACTAGCTATTAGAAAACATTGCCTAATTCCGAGGCCCCAATAAGAAAACGTATATTCATAATTAGGTACAATTAAGTTTGAAGCCCCAGATATATAAGAAGATATTTCTTGAGGATTTTCCGAGAAAGGCAGGCCTAAATGAATGTAGCAGCGATTAGCAATAACTTCGAGAAGCACTTCCTTTAATTGGAATATTACGGAGGCAAATAATGTGTAGTGTAGGTAACTATTTTAATTGTAAGTAAATTATTTTATTTACATAATTAAAGAAATGTTCTTTGTAAGAGTAAATTTGGAAGAAAATAAATATAAGATAATACCGTAGCAACAAAGTTAAGTCTTTGCAGAAGAAACACGCAGATTTTAGCATAGCGAGCAGGGTAAGCGAGCAGGAGCTACTTGAAGATCAATGATACTTCTAGCTCTTAAGAGTCGCTATGCTGAACGGGACTAAACGGTAGTTCATTCAGAGGCAGCGGCCTACCTAATTACCAATAGGATCCATACGAGTGCAGACACTGCAGACTTATTCGAATTGTCGACGATTCAATCATTCCAACGCTCTGTTTAGAACCTTTCAGTATCAGAAGAGATGAAGAGACGTGACCTCTTTTTTTTTTTTTTTTTGACTATTCTAGTAGTGGTAAGGTACTCGTACACTGCGTACCTCGCTCATAAACTGGACACAGCCACTCTGACCGCAGTAACGACCTCATTGCGGAAAACCACGGTGAAATAACAAAATGTGTGCTGTTGTGTATCTTGAAGGGTACATTTTCAACTTTTACTTTGACTTCTAACCACCGTAAAGGGGTGTTTACTTATTTCACGCCGTACCACCGTAAATTGGAAATTATAGCCCGCGGAAACGCGAACCTTCTTGCTAGATACGAGTAAACTCTGTGAAACATAAAGCTTTTGAAAACGAAAACACTAAATATTTCTCACAAAGTCGACAGCGAAATTGTGTCCCCATTGGATTTGTCTGTGTTCTTGCTATCAATCATTAAGTGGATCGTCAGCGTGCCTGCCGTTCTTATTTATTTAAAAAAAAAGTATATAAATGTTTCCCGTTAATAGTTATTATTTTGAATTACTTATGTTAAGAACTAATCTCAGACCAAACACAATTTTTACCAAAATGAGTACAACCTTATTAATTATAAACTTAAATGTGCAACGTATTTCTAACGCTACTAAGTTCAATTTGAAATAGGAATTATTGACAAAGTACGCGTGGAGAGATGCGAATGCGAAGCACTATCAGGACGAGTGGGGAAGCCGCTAGGAAGCCGCTAATGAAAACGAATGACGATAACATCACACCGCACTTTCAGGAAATTAGAAAGATATATAAAAGTGATATTGGTTGGGCTACTTACAGAAATCTTTCCTTTTTACTCCAGAATAGGAAATTTGAGGAAAACAAGCGATAATCTAATCTAATACATAAACATCATCTATTCTTATTTTAAATTAGGTGCTGCCCGCGGTTTCGTACGTGTTGAAAAATATAACATCTGAGAAAATCTCTAAAATATTTATCGCTGTGACGACGACGGTGGCGCTGCCATGGCGACAGTGGCGCAAAATTTTATATATTTTTTGACGATCCCTCGGGAACCAAACATATGTTAATCCAGGTAATAAACTATATGTAGGTATGCCAAATTTTATCGAAATTCGTTCAGCCGTTTTTGCGTAAAAGAGTAATAAACATCCATACATCTATCCTCACAAACTTTTGCATTTATGATTATTAAGTAGGATATAACATTGATTTTATTATAATACACCTAAGCGATATCTTTGAATTTATAGTTCGTAGAAATCGCACTCACTTAAAATGACACGTGTCTGTCTGTCTATGAATTTGCTTACTAATGAAAATGTATGTTTATAATGCACAACGCGTTTGTTTACAGCAGACAATGCGCAAGACGTAGCGAAGCGGCTTGGCAAAAATTCAAACAAAACTATGAAGCGGAACAATATTTTAAGTAGGCTGAGTTATTATGAACGAAGGCTGTTTTGCATACTTCCAACATATTGTAAGATACTTTTTTATACAACTTTTATATCCATCTTACATTTTAACCTAGAAAATTATAATAGTAGGGATATGTTTCGCATAATACTCGTACGCTTTTTGGTTGATTTAAGATCTGAGAATTATAATAAGGTTCCAATAAGATTATTTACAAGAATTTAAATAACTTAATTTAATCTGATTCAAATTGCAACTTGGAAAAATTGATTATTTTTAAATTTATTTAAACTCCTTTTTTAAGTTTAAATAAATTTCATCGAAATTGATACAATATTTTAGACACTGGTATTTTATTAAATAATTATGTAAAATAGGGAAATATAAAATTTTCCTAATTTGCTCTGAGACTTTTTTACCTTTTTTTTTTAAATTATTAGTATATCTATCTCAACTATATATATAAAATAGGTATAAAGTATTTTATAGAGTTAGGTAAATGTAATGATTTTATAATAATTTCTTACATTAAATATTGATCCCATTATTCAAATACTTTATAATTAAATTAACTGATATTAAAAAATATATAATTTAGATTTAATAACTAATATTTGATTTTGAAACTAAAACTTTTAAAGATACTTCTAAGTAAATTAGTTAAATTAGTTGTAAGTGTTAAGTTAAGTTATTTAGTAATAATTTTAATTACTTAACTTAAATTAAAAGTAATGTAATATATCAATTTAAGGTTTTAAGGTCACTTACGCTTAAGTTTTATCTTGATACTGTTTTTCGGACTCCACGAAAACAATCCTTGTATGTCAACAATGCCTCTAACATTCATTTATTTGCACAAACACATAAGTATTTTTCACAAACGCATTAACCTTAATTCACAACACTCACGCGTCGATATAAAATACATAATTATGCTTAAAAATGGTTAAAGTCTTATAAGGTACGTGCCAGGCCACAACAAAGGAGCATGCGTGCGCGCAACTGTCACCTAGTACTTTATACAACCGGTAGTTGGCGCGGTATCGGTTAGAGAGAGACAGAAATATGTTGAAGGGTAGAGTGAGCGAGATAGTGCATACCCTCAGAAGCCTAATACAGGCTGCGTTCACAACGACAAAAGTTTAGCTTGCAAGTCTTTGCTCCTATATTTGGTGGAATCTTTCAAAATTAAAAGATGCAATATTACTCGTATACTCGTACATATACGTACAAGTATATACATATATGTATGTACGTATGTACTGTTATGTTATATACCTACTCAGCCTTTACATCTGTATATTTTACGTAATGCAAAGATCGACAGGCAAAAGTTGACGATACATTTGATGATCGGTTGCTACCGTCGTATGTTAACATAAGCAACGTCATAAATGCTGCAAATACTTTTTAACTTTAGTAAGAGAAAGGATAAGTGATTGGGAAATAATAGGGAAATGGCCTCTGGCATCTCTCATTCAAGAGAATACTTTAGTGTTTCAGTAAGAACTGAAACACTAAAGTACATACTAACTAACTGTTACTTACATATCTCTTCTGTAAAGGGGTGGTTACTGCCGCCAGATGAGCTGCCCAATTTGTAAGTACGAAACGCAGTGTCCCCCTTAATAAATTTGGTTTTAAGATTTTGAATTAGACAACGATTTATCATAGTAGTAAAAACAATTTTAATTCTATATTTTTATTTTGAATAACGATTTTTAAAAATAACGACCCGTTTTTTTTTCTGCACCAGGTGATTTTACTAAAACATCAAAAGAAAGTTGAAAAATGGATTCTATTTATATACTCGTAATCATAAAGTTATCCACTCGAAATTCAAGCTTCGCTTATGTTTTAAGCTTTTGTCTCTCCGATACGATACTATTAACTCTTCCCTTCACAATAGAACAAGACATCTGAACATACTCATTCGTGCATAGAACAATTAATTGTCGAATTTAATCAAGTCTGCTACTCGTACCAAAACAATCAAGCAATGAGACGGCAATTAAAACGAGATCTTATATTCAAATTTCAAATTAGGAATCACATGCGACCCACCCATGGCTTCGTTCGGGTGCCATGGGCACAAACCTTCCTCGTTTATCTCTCTTTTCATTAAGGAAAACCGTAACCAATTCTATTCGATGTTTTAGAAGAAATTAGGAGAGAAACAGGCAGAGGCGGACCCGGCCATGCTTGACTGCGGCGCCCGCTTTCTTGACAAAAACCGCTATAACTCGTCAAATATATATATATATATATATATGCATATTTGGATTTGTTCAAGTTTTTTAAATACCTACGTTTTATTTTTCAAAACGCATCTCTTATGCGTAAAGCAGTCAGCTGTTGGGAATGCATACTAAGGAAATACCTCTTTAAAACTTGAAGTAAACTTGTCCTATCGTCTTATAACTGTACATCCCAAACTGGTTAAGTTATATAGTCTCGTCGCACGTTCAAGTTCCCATACTTTTTTACATCATCAAAAGGTTTCAAGGATTAGCAGGAAAATAGAATTATGTTAGTGACACTGCTTATGGTAAAGCAGTAACCACTTACAGAAGGCCAATTTGACATAATTAGTATGTCAGCTATTGTTTCTATAAGTGAGTCAGAGCCCATTATCCTATACCCTACTAATCCCTTATCCTATAGGTACTAGCGATCCTATTTCGGATTTTTTTTTCTAAAAACTTTTGTAATTTTTTTTTGCTGTAACGCTTTTCCATTAGTGAAATCTGCATAAAAATCCGTTGCGTAGTTTAAAAGATCTAAGCGCACACACATACAGAGAGACATACGGTGGGATACGACTTTGTTTTATACTATAACTAGCTGTTTCACGCGGCTTCGCCCGCGTAACTTTATAAAATATAGCCCATGTTACTCGCTGATAATATAGTTTCCCAACAGTGAAAGAATTTTTCAAATCGGTCAAGTAGTTTCGGAGCCTATTCAATGCAAACAAACAAAGAAACAAATCTTTCCTCTTTATAATATTGTAGTATATATGGTCGTTCTAAGGTCTGCAGCGCCCTTGCAGAATCTCTGACTTTGGTTATCTAAAAAAAAAATAAGAAGGAATCTTTTGTTCATTCAGTTACGAGCGCCAGTAGAACTTTTGGAGTGTTCGAAGTTAGAGCTACAGTATAGTTCACTATTGTTCTATGCCTGTTGGCTGTCTTAACTTACCTTCTGTATATCTTACTTAGTTTTTGGAATAATTGAATAAGTTTACTACCGCAATCATATAAGTACATTTTTTTTAAATTAATATTAACTCCAAAAAATGTACTTCGTTTTTTTATTAATTTTTAACAGACAGACAGACAGTTTTACTAGATTTTCTCATAGAATACATGCACATAGAATTGCAAAATAAAATATTAAAATATAATTTGAAATAATAGTATTACACGTATAAGGACGTATACGTATATAAGGGCAAAACAACAAGGTGAACTAGATCTGATAATATAGGGATTTATTTTCTATAACATTTTTGGGCTCGAGATCATTAAAACTTCATCTTATATTGTCTAGACTATTGCGTCGACTTCGTCTGAACACCTTTGATTTTCATATCTAAATTAGTTGGTACGTTGTTAAATATAAAAATTACACTTTTATAAAAATTAATTGTTCCAGTATCTAGTATTAACCATAATTACAAAATAAAATACTAAAAATATTATAGCCAATTAAAACTATATAAGGAAGTTATCTATAACTACCAATATTATAAAGAGAAAATATTATGATGATTGTATTTTTTGTATGTTTGTATTTTTGTTTATAATGAATAAACTCAAAAATTACTGAAGCTATTTTAAAAATTCTTTCACCTATTGAAACCTACATTATCAGCGAGTAAATTTTATAAAGTTACAAGGGACAAAGTCGCGTGCAACAGCTAGTTTTTTAATTTATAAAGCTAAAATAAAAATCAATTCGTTCTATCAACACGAATAAGTTACATGAGATGTTTGTATTTTTACTAACTTAAAAATTTTCGGCAACCCCTTTCGTTTCGAGTCACGTTCCTGTATGATAGGAAGTACTTTATCAATTCAATAAATGCCGCTTTTATCGTAAAATATTGGGTCCAATCATGCGAACAGAATTTTGGAAGCTTCGAAGGAAATGTGTACAGGAATAACCGACGACGTGACAATAGGTCATTACAGATGTTTATTCAAAACTAGCGATCCGCTCCAGACATCGTACGGGCTCGCATTTTTTTTTTTTGCAAATTATATACATAATCTTCCTACTTTATGGTGAAACCGTATCGAAATCCGTTAGGTGATTTAGAAAACGCCCGATAGCTCCCAAAGGAATGGACTGATTATGATCCGTTTTTTTTTTAAAAAAAAAAAATTCGTTTGAGATTTCTTAGTTAGCTATAAATTATGAAGATCTGTTCTGGATATAAAGATCAACAGATCATTTCTTAGTTGACGAAGGGATCTCACTAACTTCCACTATTCTATTGATTTGAAATTTAATCTTTGGTAATCTTGACCCGACGCTGCAGCATCAAGTAGCCTTTTTTTACAAGAGGAATCCATCATGGATACCCTAGATAGATCCCTTATCTTATCCCTAGATAGATGGGGTAGAGCTGCCGACTAAACCTCTGGGCGTCCTCCGCGTCCACTATAGGCGAAGTTGCGAGGTTGGACGAACACTCTTCCGCAACTCCGCCGAGCATCAAGTAGCCTGCGGGATACCCAACTGCTCAGCAACTTACAGCAGATATGGCGTGTTTAGGCTTATTAGAATGGTCTCAATAGAATGTCGGGGATTAGTTTATAATTTTTAATTATAGTTTGTATAATATGAAAAATGTACACGATATATCTTTGCGTGTTGCAATAATTTTGTAACTGTAGTTAAAATTTATAAGTTCATTAAATTGATTTACAGTGAAGAGCGACGCATGATAGCGTTTAAAATGATTATAAAAATTGCATAAATTTCGGACGATTCCACAAGCTAAAGTTAAAATGTGAAAAATAATTTTGTGAAACTCGATCGGCAGAAATAATTTGAATAAATCAATCCAGCCTGATCCAATCAAACGGTTGAACGGATATTGGATATTTTGTATTTTTTTTTTTTTTTTTCAATGAATGGTCGTTAGACAGGTTAACAGTTTACTCGATTGTAGGTGGTTACCGTCGCCTATGACATAAGGAACGCCACAGATGCTTGCAAGTGCGATGCCAATCATAGAAGGATTAAGGATAAGGGACAAGGAATGGATGGGGTGGTAGGTAATGGGCTCTGGCACCCCGTCAGCCTGTCTGTCTACCTTAATATGAAAAAAAATATCTCAACCACTCGAGCAATAGGCTGGTCGAAATGGAAAAATATAATATAGGTATAGGTATATAAAAGCCCTTTGTGAGAATTTGAACAGGTACTTAGATGAATATGTGGTGTGTAGAAGTAATTAGAATGGGAAATCATTCAATTTTATTATCGTTTTCACCGTCTTGTTTTGGTGATACAGCGATTTTTTCTTGCCATGTGAGGTATTTTCTGCTTGATTACGTCACTCGATCTATATACCCAATCCATCCTATAACGTATATATACAATCTATACGTTATAGGAACTGAAAGGTTGCGGTATAAATATGTTAGAAAATAACAAAGCGCCTGATATTTTTCTGTAGCAATAAGTTACAATACAGTTACTATTTGCAACAATAAGACACGCAGACGTTACCTAATACATTAGGTGTGCGATGTCGTAGTTATTAACACGTTGCCAACAAGTATGATATGAGTAAGATTATTAGATCATACACAAAAACACGTGGCAATGAAGTCTAGAGAAAAACTACTTTTAAGTGATTACATTTTTAGACTTTTCTTTCGTTAATAATTACATTATAACAAAATACATAATTCACACTGCGATTCTTCAATTATAAGGTCCAAGTGTTTCTTTCTGAGAATTTCATAAGTATCTATTAGTACCTACCACTTATTGATAACTGTAATAAGTACCAAGTTACTGGTATTTAGTACCTACTAGTTTTTGGTACTTATGAATATCAACTAATTATTTTTTAAATTTCAAATGTTACGTTAATATGAAATCAAAGGTTATTTCGTTTTAGATGCACAGTAAGATCCAAATAGAATTAAAAAGTGTTGCGATGACTGTAGTCTGATCCTTCACGTAAAAACTAGGTACTTTCCCTATCCATTTTCAATACGTTATTCTTAATCCTACTATGGTCAGCAGCGCATTTGCAGAACCTATGGCGTTGCTTGTGTTATAGGCGACGGTAGCCACCAATACCATGAAGTGGACCGTCAGCCTGTCTGTCGGTCTAAACATAAAAATAAACTATAGTTTCCTTGTAGGTACATAGAATAATCCTAAACATAGAAGAACCGAATTGGTCTTATTTATATACATATTATCTCCAAATAAAACTGGTTTAAATTTTGATGAAATATTACATTTTGGTTGTAATCTGAATGTCTATGAATTAAGAACTAAGAATACATTCGAGTTTCAGAGTTCAATGCTTAAAATTCACTACAATTTCGAATTACTATGACTCATTCATATTCTATTTTGTAATTCCACCGTCCACTCTCTTATTTTAATGTCGCAGAAAAAGTTTTTAATTAAAATAAACCTTGTAAACCTCCCGAGAGGAATTGTTAGCATTGTTCTTTTAACTAAACTTTTAATAAAGCCGGCTAGACACGAAGCATTGAATTATGTTTATTTTTGTTCACAATTTAGGCGAATCACACGTGTGAAATTTGTATGCGAGTTTTTTAACAATTATTTACATTTTTATTAACAATTATACACATTTGTAGTGAAATATATATATATATATATTGTTGACTATTGATTTTATTAAATACTAGCAACCCGCTATAGGTCTTTCCATAAGTGATAAATCCGCTGAGTGGTTTAGTAGAAGCTAGCGGAGAGTCAGATAGTAGTAGACTGAATTGAATGAATTTGAAATACTTATAATAATATGTTCTGTTTTTTATCGGTTTTTTTAATAGATTATATTTATTTTATTTATTTATAATTTTAACAATTTTAATTTTAATATATAATACATGTAAAATTATAACACTAAAAACCTATGAGGTTTAATATAGTGTTATCATTTGTAATTATTAATAAAATCTTACTATATACCATTCATTACAATTTAAAAAATATTGCTTTAACTTATATTTAATAATAATAGATTAAAAAATAATAATAGATTATATTATAAAAAAGTGACTAAAATATAGCAACTACACCAAGTAATGAAATCTAATTTTTATTTAACAATAGTACAAGATCACCATAATATATTCCATAGTTGATGTCATTAATAATGTTCATTATTATTCATAATTATAAAACATAAGCTAACCGTTTCAAAAGCTTTTAGATTTGACTGCACTTTTAGTCTGGTACGCTTTCAAATTATTCCATATTTTAAACAAATCACTATCAAAGTTGGAATATTTTAACGAAACATTTGATTGTTATAATTTCAACAGTTGATTTTTATTTATTTCTTTAAAAAAAAATTAAATATGTTTTAATAAATTAAAATTCACTAAAGGGATTATTAAATTTTATTTGAATATATTATTTAAAAAAATGGCACATGTTTCCTACATCTGTTGCGTGCTGAACAAAGTTGAGTAAGTCTACAATTTAGGAGTGCTTATACCAGTGCAAGAATAACCAATAAATTTAAAAGTTATATAACATTATATATAAACTTGAAAAGATATTTTCATTATAAATTTCTTCAATTTAGTTATAACTCGGTCAGTTAAAGAAAGGGTTTTAAAACTCATACTAGAACCACTGAACAATTAGTGAGAACGCTTTAATTAATGTTATAAATATTGTTTATTCATAGAAGTTCGTCGCACTGACCGGCTGATCTATCTATACACGGCCGAAATTAATAAGTTTAGATCTCTTATACATCAATATTAGAGAATAAAATTTATTAAATATTTTAACCTAGGGCAAAAACCGCACGGACTTTTCAGCCAACCCAATATAATTATGTTGAAATATCTATATAATTAAAAATTACGTGTCACGTTGTGTGTCCTCGATGAACTCCTAAACTACTGAACCGATTTTGATAAAACTTCGTAACTATGTGTAATTTGGTCCAACTTAAAAGATAAGATAGTTTTTATTTTGAACCCGGGCGAAGCCGGGAGCGTGTAGCTAATAAAATATAATGAAACAATTAGCTCAAGATAAGGTTAATTATTCTATCATGATTCACTAGCATGACCTCTATCATTATTTGCTTTTTCATAATAAGAATCATCATTTTCGTTTTTAGTCTTATCAAAGTCTAAATCTAAAAGTTTGTCATTTTCTTCATTCATAACTTCCCAATAGGATGGCGGCTCGTCACTGACACCTTCCATTTCTTCTGGCTCGTATACTTTCATCTCGCATGACTTATTTGTAATATCGATATCTGGTTTTTGAGTTACATCGTTTGTTTCACCAATAGTCACGGGAATTTTTACATAAGCATCTGAATGTGGGATTGGTAGTTTCGCTGTGACTAAAAACCAATATATTCTCTTCAAAACTGTACAATGTTGAATCGTGCAGGCGTTATTAGGAATGCACAAAGTTGCTGAATACTTAACTTCAGAGAATTCATCAATTGTGTCAGAACGTGCTTTACAATATTTGACCTTTTTGATAATATGTTTCTTGCTTTTACTATTTGATACGTACGTTGTCTTCTTCCAAAGGTTAATTTTGATCCCATAAATCTTAAGTTTACTGTTATTTATAACTTCACAATCAAAGTTAACTTGATCATTGGATTGAAGTAAAGACTTGTCGATTGTAATTTTAGCCCTTATTAAATTATCCTTATTAGAAAATAAATATGGCTCTTTTTGAAATCCGTATAACGCAGGTAAAGTGGGGCCGCTATGTATCACATTGCCGAGTACTAGCAAATCTGCATAATGCACTGTCTTTCTTTTAAAAAACTGTAGAGCATTGAATTTAATTCGCACTCTATGTTTGACGTAAGCAAAATTATCATTGTACGTAGGTGGTACGTCACTTGGTAGGATGAATATGAACGGGATAATATATGAATTAGGCGTGAAAATCTTTCCTTCACTGTCTTTAAACACTTCACATTTATATTTATAAAGCTTTTGTCTTCCCTCGTAATGCGTTCTTCCTTCATGCCATTCAGATTTAGCTTTACCTAAAAGATAGGTTGTTATACCACAAAATTTGGTTTCTTTATCGATAGCGTAAATAATTTCACCTCTAACTGTACTTCCAGGTTTGTAATATTCAGCTGGACTCTTGTAAAGTCTAATTTGGCAATGGATACCCATTTTCTCGCAACTGTTGTCGTGTGCTTGCAAATAACAAGTAACCGCACATAAATCACCAATAAAACTAATAAATAAAGTATCAAAACCTATTTTTATCATATCCTGATATCTTTATCTTATCGTGGCGGGTTTTATTTACGAATCGTCGATAAGATATAATGCGTTTCTCCGCTATAACTACTTCTAAACAATGGAAAGAGGGATAAACTTGGAAGGTAAGAGTCCCCACAGACCACAGACTTTCTATCGGCCGATAGTTTGGCCGACTTTTGAATCAGTATGAAGCTTGCATACCTCTTCATAATGATTAAAAAGCCTACCAAACTATCGGCCGATAAAAAGTCTGTAGTCTGCGAGGACTCTAAGTGTATGTAAAAAATTGCATGCAAAAAATTGCAAAGTGCCCCCTTCCGGGCGAAGCCGGGAGCTGGCGCTAGTATTATTATAATTGCACGTAGATCTTTTTTAATGTTGCATACAACAAATGTTATATGACATATTATTTAAGTTGAACGCACTTTAAAAAACTTTAAAAGAATTGGAAGAATTATAATATTATTTTAAAATAATTTACATTGTGTCTCGGCAAAACTAATTTCAAATTGAAATGTTTTATTGAAATATTTAAATTCAATATAAAGAAGATCGAGTTTCTTTTGAAATGGTAATATGGCCGCCACTGGCATTGGTGTTGTGGGTTTCTCTACACCTTGTTATATAGTTTGTAGTAATAAGTTTTTTATACTGCCTTTGAAACGAATTAATACTTAATTTAGAGAGCTTTCATAAACGTTAGATAAACGCTAGGCATTATAGATTTAAAATTAACGAAACTAGTTTTTCGGTATTACCGCCTGTCACATCAAATGAAAATTTTGTAAAAAATTAGGACTATGCATAAAATAATTTATGAAATTAATTAAAAAAAATAATTGTCAATCAATCTTAGGTTACTTCGTAAATTTCGCTCACTGCAGTTCGTCAATTGCAGATTTAAAAAGTTCAGACAAAATCGGTGCAATAAAAACCGTAACTAAGTGATGTAAACTCCTGAAATGAAAGAGCTATTCAATTTCATTCGAATCTTTTCCCCAACAGGAAAGGAGAACTATTGTCACTTTGCTTTTAGGTTCCCTTGGGACTTTAATAAACTGGGCTTAGTCAACTAACACCCTACCGCTATTATCGATCGCTGGGTTCTTCCGTTACAGGTCCCTCCCGTTGCGAGAGTAACTGCGAGAGGCAGAGAAACATTTGCCCCTAGCGGGATTTGAACCCGCGACCGTTTGGTTAATAGCTAGGGTTACTAGCCACTAGACCAAACGTGTCGTCAAAAGTATCAAAAGTATACAATAATAACAATTACATATTTTAGAGAGTATACGCGATAACATATTTTTGAGAGATATGCATCATGGTGCCAATCGTCGCCTAACAAACAACACCAAGGTTCTTCAGACTCTTTTAAGAAATAGATTTTTAATTGCCATAATAATCAACTACCAATTTCGTCTTCCAAAGCCCTAAAAGAAGTACAAACGATCTTCAAAGAAGCGATTAGTTTATTGAGATCCTCTTTGTGAGTTCATGTGACCAAGAATATCTTGATATTCAATTCTCCAAAAGTTCCACCATAACTTTTTCCCACCATTAAAAGATTTTGTACCTGATTATAAATCCAATAAAAAGAAGACATCCTTATGTATCTTAGGTAATCATATAAACACACAATTGAGTAGGTTTACCTATAATAAAGTTGATTTTTACACATTTGACATTGAGTTTATAACTCTACGTTCGATTTTTGTTGTGCGAAACGCCATTAAGTGAAATTGAACTTTACAGACACCTCATAATGGTGAGCGGAAATGGTCTGACGCGACTAATTGCAATTTAGGCTAGGACTTCCCTCCAATTTGCGTAATTGAATGTTCGGAAATTGAAAATGTAATTTTCATGCAACTATAACGTATTTGAATACTGGATTTATTTCATAAATTCTAGGACAGGTTAATTTCTAGCTCAAGAGGAAGATCGCCTACCCGCTGGACAGACGTAATAAATTCCACAAATCGATCTACTGTGGTACAGTGTGCTTATGACGCTGCAAACAGGAAGTAGGGGAGAAGCATCGCAGGGAGGGCGAATACGACCATCCTCCGTGTACATCATCCGTACGACCACGACCGTCGACCAGTCTGACAAGAGTGTGCGACTTATATAGGACAGGTATTTAGATTACGACTTACCGGTTTGTCCCCTTTGTGATTTCGTACGCCTGCCGACTGCAGGGGATACTAGACTTAGAGCTCTGTCAGCACGCGCTGGTAACTGTAGGGTGATTGTTGGCTGAGGTTCATAATGACGTGCGCAAATTGCTGCTTCAACCACCGAGTCTATGCTGGCCGAGCGAGGCAACTGTCCGAAGGATTCTCGGCTGTAAAATAAAAACATAATATTCAATGTGGAGCCGCAGTCAGTGGCGGCGGCGGCGCTAGTTGAAATGTGTACGTCGGCGACACCAACTTTGCGGGGCCTCTTTCAGTTTCCAGTCAGAAATAAAATGTTTTATTAAATGAGCCGAATGATACACATATAATAATTGTACACTAATGTTATGAGTATAAATAATGACAAAAATTATACAAGCCAACAAATATTTTCGTACCAGTATACTGATAATGCAGATGCGAAGATGCATCTGCATCTTGAGATGCAGATGTAGGTCTTAAAATACCAATTTTTAGAGAAGTTTTATGAGTCTAT
The DNA here is from genome assembly GCA_944738685.1 of Synanthedon myopaeformis. NCBI lineage: Eukaryota > Metazoa > Arthropoda > Insecta > Lepidoptera > Sesiidae > Synanthedon > Synanthedon myopaeformis. The sequence continues at coordinate 8,409,953 of OX122924.1, read as the reverse complement.
ACTTCTTTCTTGAAAGTCACTTTTGATGTCACTTGTGACATCAAAATGTCCACAGTCAGATTTGTGATATTTTAATGAGTGTGTAATTTTTTTGACCTCGGGCCACATTAAAGACCGCAAGACAAATGGATGCCATTTGGTTACGCATCACACGAATAAAATCAATATATAATTAACTTTAGCAATAAGTAATATCCGCTAATACTAGCAGTAAAATGAAAGACTTTAGTTAAATTAAAATGTAAATATTGGTAAACATCTATCTGATCGGCGCGCGGCGTCATTGCGTCGCCCGGGAAATCTCACGAGGCGCCGCTGCTGTCGCTTCGGCTAATCGAGGGATAATATCATTAATTGAACGACGTTAATTTGCACTTGTACAATGAATTTAATTACACTTGTGGAAGGGAATAAACCGATTATTATAACTTTGTATTTAATTTATTTAATATTAATGTTAACCGTTTTATTTATTATTTCAAAATTTTAATCTTTTCAGGCTATTGCTATTTTTTGAAGAACAAATAAATCTTTGTGAACTCAAAATTAATGACTTAATTATTTTTTGAATAGTGGCATCACACATTGCGTTTTCAGGGCGTCAGACGGCTACTTCTGACGTCCTGAAACATCAATAAATGATGCGTGGTGGCTCATGGGATTCCTGAGCCGCCCATATAAATAGTGAGGCTATCGTCTGGGATGTGGGTGACCCTATGATAAAGTAAATAAATAAATATAACATACTTACTATGTTCTTATAAATTTTAAGTCAGTGGTAATCAAGGCGTTAACAACTTTCAAAGTTAAGCAAGACCAACAACGAGCGTTGCTTACTTCCTGTCTAACCGTTAAGTTTGACCGGGTACGGTTGAACTTAACTACTTGAGCATGCACTGTACTTAGATATTGAAGTTACCAGCGATCAACCTTGCTTTAATTGTCTATCGATTGGTTAGTTAGAGCTTGTGTTTAGTGGAGTCACTTAACTAAACATTTCTAATTTAATGTTCATCTATATGAACCCTATTTTTAATGGAAATAAATAAAACTATTTTTATTCAAAGATTAACCTTGACTTGACTGATAAGTTATCTGGACGAGCCTTGTCCTTTTAAGAATCACCTCATTAGGCTATTTTTATTTTGATATGGTGCAACTTGTCCAAAATTTTGAATTCATAAGACATTAAAATTATGCGTACCTATTGCGTTAGATAAGATGTTGGATAAAAAATTGTATATTTTTAATTAAAGAGCTTCAAACAGTGAACAACTCGAAAAGAAACACCAAGCTTTCTGACCTAATTGCAGTGTACAAGAGAAGTGGATACAAAGATGTATTTATGTATACGTAAACATTCATTAAGGTGGCAATCCATCAAACGAAACCGCACCGAGCAAATAGGTTCTACAGCGTTTTTTTAAGGAGGTACCTCTAGTCAAGACCCTTTTCACATTCCATGTAATTTTGCCGATAAATATTTTTATTGAGGTCGCAGTTGGAGTTTAACTATTTGTTTTTTCTTTTTAAGTACGTACTTTAATTATAGAACATGAATATAGAAAACTTTTGATAATATAGTTTCATTTAATAGTTTTATTCATAAGCAGCTAAGTGTTATTCCTTTATAATAACGTTATAAGTAATACTAGACAAAATTGTATCCGCGGAAGTTTCATCTTGAAAGTAATCCTTAGCATTATCGTAAATAGTTTATAAAACGCGAAAATATTACATCGGGTTTTTTCATAAACTTCTTCCAAAGTCAAACAAACAGTAACTGGTTTTTCAAAGTATTTAAATTATTGAAAACTTTATGCACGTTCATAAGAATATTGACGTTTTGAAACAGTGATCCATTATGCATCTAACATGATATAGCAACCTTGACCTGATCAAGTGTCTGCGGGACATGCAACTCCTTAGTAACACAGTCCTTAGTGCAGCAGACATAGCGTGTTTGGGCTCAACAGGGATTTAGTTTATTAATTTTAACCATGGCTTATATTTTATGTAAAGGATGTCAAACAAGCTGATGGTTCCCTTGACGGCTACCGTCGTCTATAACACAAACAACGCCACATCTGTAATGCTGCAAGTGCACTGCCAACCTTAGTACGATTACGGATAATGGGTTAGGAAGGGTTTAAAAGCTATTAGGTATTATTTACCTGTAATACATTTTCGAGTATACTTTAAAACACTTATAAAAACATTATTCCCGGAAAATATTACAGGAAAGTACCTAACTTGTAATTGAACTTCCCTTTTGTAGGGAAAGTCTTGTATACGTGTTTTGAATACAATGCTGCTATGAATTTTGTGCATGACCTCTCGTCTCCTCTACTTTACCCCTCTTTGGTAAGTACAATATAGCATTGAAGTGGGTGAGGAAGGTCTTTTTAAAGTGGTCATAATGATTCAACAGAGATTCACTAAAACAAGAACTTCGGAAACTAACATTTCTTGTTACGCGATGTGCTGACGGTGTATAGGAATGGTTAATCTTTATTTACAGACACCACGCAATGGATATCGTGGCAAAAACCCTGGATCGCACAGTGGTGTAAGTTTTCCATAGCATTTAAAATAAAACTTCTTTTTTTATTATTAGGGGTGGCAAGCAGGTTGATGGTCCCTTTGTATCTGTAGGTGATTCACTTACAGATACAAGCCACTACAGGAACTATGCTAGTGCGCTGACAACCCTGGATAAAATTCTTTACAACTTTCTGAAGAGGTCTTAGCATTTTAACATGAACAAGTAGATTTTTTTTTTTAATTTTCTTATGTGAAATATGCAAATGTTGGATACGAAGCAAGATTTGTACATACGAAGGAAGACCATCGTCTGATACTAAGGCGTACAAAACAGTATGATTTATTAAATGGGCGAATATTCGTACGAATTACTGAATTTAGGGAAACAGTTATTAATTTTTGACATACTTATGAGATACTATTATTAACTAAATAGCGACACGAAACTGGACTTCTGCAAATTATTTACATAAAACATCTGTGTTTATCGTTCTTTCCATTAGTGAAAAACAGTATCGTTTAGAAAAAGCTAACGGAGAAACAGTCAGAGGCGGACAGCGACTTTATTTTATAACATAGAAGAGATTTTCTAAATGCTTTCGATATGAAGAGTGCTAAGGTACTGAATCAATTTGAGAAAGCCAAAAACAATGGACACCTTTACTCAACAGTAGCTTCTATTTAAGGCTTATTTTATTGTAAATATTTTGTGAAAAAGTTCATATTCTTGATGTGAAACATCTTTTGCGACGGATGAGACCATATGTTGGCGTGGCGACGCAAACATTTGGCTAAACTTTGGCAACACTTTGGCGGAACTAAATATTTTCCAAACTAAAATTTTTTGAAGCAAAATATTTTCGATGTTTCACATCTGCCAGGCGTCCCGAGGCGTTATAATTTTTTTTAGTTTAGCCTTAATTATTGTCCTTAATGCATCTATCAAACTTGAAGACATGATTATCCTGGACAACCAATACGTTCTTCCGGTATATTATACTCCATTGTTTCACAGCATGACGCCAGACCGACCGGATATCCGGTTTCTACGGTCAGTGAAGCTTTCCAATAAGGAGGTCACGTAATTTGATAAGAGAAAATGAAATGTATTGGGTTATTACACATAACCACCAATAAAATATACCCCATAGTTTTTCTAATACCCAATATTTATAGAGCACCATTATTTCAAATTATAATATATAAAGGACAGTTCTATCCATTTGCGGGGAACAGCTTTCGTTAGTTCCTCGCAAATTTTTTCTAAACTAACTAATGGATTTTGATACGGTTTTCGCTATTTGAAAAAGCGATAAACGAGGAAGGTTGTGTAATTACATATAATTTGCAAAAAATGCATTTTGCACAAACAGTGCGAATAGATTCGCATTAAAGGTATTTCGATTTTATATATTCCACTGTTCACTATTATTGTATTGATTTCCATACTACCCTTTTTATGTTAATTGATAGGAGTCAGGCTGACCGTTCACTTGCTTCCTAATCCGTTAATCCTACTTTGATCGGCAGCGCACTTTTAGCACCTTGCTTATGTTATTTATAGACGACGGTAGCCACCTACATCAAGTGGGCCGTCTGATGACCTTTACATAAAATAAGTAATTTCACTCAAACGAATCATAATTATAATGTGATTGCGAGGTTGAACCCAGATTTGAATCCACACGAAAAATCACAACAAAATACGTAATAACTGAGCGGAACTCCCTCCCCAAATTTAGAAACCTAATCAATGTCACATCACCGGCGTTATGTTACGCAGTAATGTTTTCAATTTCAAAGAAAATTGATTATTGAACAATATTAAATATAATGTGTTACAAGTTATTTCACGAAGAATTTATGTTTATCCCCATGTTTATACTCATAATTATATTTTTACTCTACTTTGTAACTTTGTTTTTAAACTAGCCGTGTCCGGCTGCTTTTCCCGGAATCTGTGTGTTATTTTGATAGTTTACTTACCTATTCCTGGCTTCCATTTTTCGTTTTTGAAATGTATGTTATCAACTTTTAGCATTAGCATTAAGTAAAAAATAACTAAGTTTCAAACAATTCAATAGATTGAGAGTTTCAAAGTGTATTTAAATTTATATATAATATGATTATTATAAGTATGTAGTAGGAGTATATTACGTTTTAAATATAGAATAAAAAAAGGGTTTTAATTTTTTGTGTTTCTGGTTAAAGATATAATTAGGTCTCGTATATATATCTTTATAGTTGCATTACATTAAATTCAAATGTTTACCTAATTTTATTCAAATGTTAGCAAGATGTTAGAGGAGAAATGTTTATGCTTTCATATTTAATTATTAATGTTAAATAATAAAACTCCTAGCTTAAAAATTATGCTTAAAAATTACATTTCAAGTAATTTGAAACATTGACGCTATAGGGTATAATATTTACGCTCCTTGGTCGGTTCACATACTTGTATTTTAAATATGAAAGTCTTTGAGTTGCTTAGTGGATTCTGTGTTTTACTTGCTGTACATTATTTGGAATAGTTTATTTGTAAATCTTGATATATTTATTACGTAAGTATGGACAAAGTCTGAAAATAAATGATTTATGATTATATCATTTATTATAACAATAAAAACCTAGTTACTAGTTTTAAATTGTGAAATATATATGTCCTGAAATTTACATTAAATTCATAGAGCGTAGGAGTGGTGTACACTCCGGAACGGTGTCTCGCTGATTGCGGGTGACATACCATGTCGAGAACCGTCAATGCGGATCACACGCTCCAACGAACGCGTCGCGTGCTGCTCTAAATTGATCCCTCATAAAATACACAATGAATATCATTCTCACACAAATTTATTCACATTGTTCCCATAAAGTAATTTGAAATGTTTAGCCACACCTCGTCTACACCTACACCTGCTTGCTATATTATAAGGGGAAATCAACTTCTGATTCAACATTGTGAGTGGCATGGCACTTTGTATTTCAGAGTCATAAACTGAGGAATCACCTACAATTATATATGGTATTATTATTATAATATAGCATTTATAATTAAGACAAGCACCGTAGTGGCGTATCTGCGTACTTTATCTCAACATACTTTTTAAAATTATTGATACCTTTATATGTTTTATGTGCTACATATCCTATTTGCTATTAATTTTTATCTTTATAAGATTAAAGATTTTTATATAATAATATTTTATCATGTAAACTTATTACAATTTTGAAATTGTATCTTGAAAAAACAAAATTATAAAGCAAGTACTTCTAAAATCAAATCTAAAAATCATTCGTAACTTTTTTCGTTACTGATACTTTTCTCATCGCCCTTAATACTTCGTATATTTTTAAATAAGCCATTCAACTGCTCTATAAGGGTTATTTATGTTTTTATTGAGAATTTAGTAAATAATATTTGTAGCATTAATCTATTGTAATTCATATTGCGATCACAAAGTTAAATTTAGTCAGCCTCATTAATATTAATTGAAACTAATCATAAATTAAATACACAATAATTAGTCTTTGAATTGTTTATCGAGAGCAATAGAAATCTCTAATAGTATTTACATTATTAATTAGTTTGTGTGTAAAGAAGCCAGACAATGTTTCGCACATATTTTACAGATTTTAGCAATAAATTCGATTTAAATTCAAATCTTATTTTTTCTAATATTAGAATGTTATTAATTTATTAAACTTAATCTTAATTTCCTATGTGTTAGATAATATAGGATAATTTAAATCTGAGTAAGTTATAGAATCTCAAAGATAAAAATTTCAAGACAGAACTTAAAGCAACATTTAAATTTCTTTTTTAAAACGACTGAAACAATCTCAATGTGCACTTTTAAATGTTTTATTGAATACTATCGACTCTGATTTGCACAATTTTTCTCTTCATAAAAACCTTTCCTCGGCCTTTGGTCAAGCTATTTTCGAGTTTTGAACCTAGGAATTAAGTAATTATTTTATGACTTATTTTAAGTATATTGGAAGTTGCAATTAGTGGCAGAATCTTTGTGATAAACATTTTTGGTTACAATTTCGAATTTATCTTTTATGTATAAATAAAGGGTCTTCATTATGTAAATAAATAAATAAAAGCAAAAGTTGAATTCGTTAATGTGATTTACTCATAATATTCCTTAATTCCAGAAAATACGATACATTCTTGATAAGTTCAAAAGTCAATCAGTTGGTTCCCGAGTGTAGGAGTCGACTTGGAATTTTGTTTAACTTGTTAGTACACACGATTGTTTGCTGTCGTCACTAACGAAGCTACGCACTGTGCTTGTTCAGCTAAATGTTATTCTACAATTTGCACTAAACATTTGCTAATTTACGTTGTTGCTTTAAGCCTTGAGAGATAATTAACGTTTTGGAAAGCTGTACTTAGGTACTGTGTTTGAGAAAAATTAGGCACAACATGAGTCAAACTTCATATTATATCTTTATGTATATTTTATACTAGCTGTTGCACGCGGCTTCGCCCGCGTAACTTTATAAAATATAGCCTATGTTACTCGTTGATAATATAGCTTCCCAACAGTGAAAGAATTTTTCAAATCGGTCCAGTAGTTTCAGAGCCTATTGAATGCAAACAAACAAACAATCAAATCTTTCCTCTTTAATATTAGTATAGATTACATAATTATACAGGATGTCCCAGAAATCAACGCCAAGCGGGGACGGGGCGATGGGCGAGGATGTGACATGACAGCTACGGAAAAAATAAGAAAAAAAATCCGGTCACATATTTACTTTAAATTGATACCGGCAGCGGTCTTAACGCACTAAATGTTGTTTTTTCTTGCCAGCCATGCCAACATTATGTAAATTTAAATAACCGCCTTTTTTAAATGTGGTTTCGTCAGTACATAAATTTTATTGAAAAAATGCGGATCATCGCGATTTTTGCCAACACTGTTCTGCAAAAAGTGATTCTAAATGCGTTATTTTTCAAATGCGTAGTGGTATATTTTCAACAAAAAATATTTCGTTTAATATCTTTTTTCTTGTATAAATGTGGGATATGTAGTATTTAAGGTTGTTTTTTTAATATGTCAACACTGATAGAATATTAGTACTTTTAATAAATGGCAACATTGCGGGGTCTGTCAAGTGAAGATGAAATAGAAGTGTGTTGTTATAATTAAAGATAAAAGTTATTCCAAAGTCTGCTTTATTAACTTCCCACAACTTATGGGGGCTCGTCCGGGATACAATTGGAATTTAGTGAAGTATTATTTTGGAGTGATTGAAGACGAAGAATTAAGAAAATGATCAAACAAAGCCGGTAAATACCTATAAACGAATACATAACACGTAAAGGTCAAAGTTATCAAACCACAGAAGCATAGACCACAGAACAATACAATTATTAGAACCACAGAACATTACAATTGTAACAACTGGGATGAGCACTATACCACAGAACAATGAAATGATCTTTGTACAAATATTGCTCAGAATACTTAGAGGCACAGTTACCTCTGAATTAAAGGTTACGGAACGTGAGTGTTGATTACAATTTTAAATGAAGATGTTTTTATGGAGATTTTAAGAATCAAACAAGACTATTTTAAGATGAATAAAGATTAGAAATTTTTATGCCTACTAAGAAAGATAATAAAGAAAAGGTGAAAAATAAAATGTATTATTCAGAGGAAGAAGATAATAGCGAAGAATACCAAAGCCAGTCCGATAAAGAAGATAAACAAAAATTAAAGAAAATGTCTGCACCCCGAATTTCGTTTAGCGACTTAGAGAAATCCATGACAGAATTCACTGGCGATGACACTTACCCAATATCATCATGGATCCAGGAATTTGAAGATACTGCTCTCATTATGGAATGGTCTAACATTGAAAAGCTTATTTATGGAAAGAGATTGTTAGGAGGAACTGCCAAATTGTTTATGAGGTCATTAAGAGGCATTCAGAGTTGGGATGACCTTAAAAGTAATTTACTTGAAGAATTTGGGTCCAAACTGAACAGTGCGGTCCTACACAAGAAGCTTGCCTCACGAAAAATGAAAAGTAATGAAAGTTACCAACAATACTTTATCCACATGAAAGAGCTGGCAGTACATGGCAATATTGAGGATGCAGCACTTATAGAGTATGTCATAGATGGCATCTGTGACAACGAAATTAATAAGGCTATCCTATATGGTGCTGTAGACTTGAAAGAATTCAGACGAAAGTTAGATATTTATTGTAATCTGAAGACGAAGATGGCGACACGACCTAACCACATTCCAAGTACAACACCTTTACCACGAATACGGAAGCCTTTTGCTCCTAAGAGATGTTTTAAGTGCGGCGATACAGAACATCAAACAACATCCTGCACTAAGGGCATAAAATGTTTTGCATGTAACGAATTCGGTCATAAAGGACCCGACTGTCCAAATAGACCCAAGAAATTAATGAATATTGATACAGAAGACACAAAAGACGAAGTTTCCTGTCGAATCAAGATTAATGATGTCGCCATGATAGCCTTAATCGACACCGGAAGTGACGCCAATGTTATTCGAGAGACCCAGTTCAAAAAACTGAAAGCCAACTACAACCAGAATGCTATCATACGCCTGAAGGGCTTAGGCGAAGGAAAAGCAAACACAAAAGGATCATTTATTGCCAAACTACAAATAGGTGCTTACTTTGCCGATGTTAAGATCCATGTAGTCGAAGATGACGCAATACCCGTAAACGTGATTCTTGGAAGACCGATATTGAGCGATTTTGAAGTAAGATTCGCTCAAAATGAAGTGATTGTAAACAGAATAGAACACCTTACTTTGATCACACAAGAAGAGACAGCACACGAATCATACGAGATAGGAGAAACGAAATATTTAGAAGAAATAAAGACGATGATAAGAAACTATAAGACTAAAGAAGCAAAGAAGGAAAGTAATGTTGTGATGAAGATAATACTTACCGATGAGGAGCCGATTAATCAAAATCCACGTCGACTCGCACCTCTAGAAAGAAAAATAGTGAACGAACAAATTGAAGAATGGATAGAACAGAAAATCATACAGCCTAGTAAGTCAGATTTCGCAAGTCCTATCGTTCTAGCAAAGAAGAAGAATGGAAAATACCGTTTATGTATAGATTACAGAAGGCTAAACAAAAAGATAATAAAGGAACGATTCCCACTACCACTGATTGAGGACCAAATAGACCAATTAAAGGAAGCTACGACATTCACAACCTTGGATTTAAAAAATGGATTTTTGCATGTCAATGTCCATAAAGACAGCCAAAAATACACATCCTTTGTACCACCACAAGGCTAATATGAATTCAAAAAGATGCCCTTTGGCCTGTGTACATCTCCGTCGGTTTTTCAAAGATTTATTAACAACATCTTCCAAGATTTGATTTCCAATGGAATCGTATTAGCCTATTTGGACGATTTGATTATACCGTCAAAGACTGAAGATGAAGCCAAGTCAAAGCTAAAGACAGTTTTTGCAAGAGCTGAGGAATATGGGCTTGAGTTCAATTGGGCGAAATGTCATTTTATGAAAAGAGAGATTAATTATTTAGGCTATACCATCCGCGATAATAAAATATGTCCATCTAAAGAGAAAATTAATGCTGTTTTTAAATTTAAATTACCTACTAATATCAAGTCGCTACAATCATTTCTTGGCTTGACAGGGTATTTCAGAAAGTTCATCCGCAATTATTCCCTAATCGCAAAACCGCTAACAGATCTTCTTAAGAAGGATATTAGTTTTAATTTTGACGAAAGATGTGAGAGAGCGTTTACGAAATTAAAAATGGAATTATGTAGTTCGCCTGTACTCCATATTTATAACCCCGATTTAGAAACAGAAGTACATACAGACGCAAGCACAGAGGGATATGGAGCAGTGCTTCTGCAAAGAAGTACAAAAAACAATCAGATGCATCCAGTTCATTATATGAGCAAAAAGACTACAGCAGCCGAGAGAAATTACCATAGCTATCATTTAGAAATCCTTGCGGTAGCAGAAGCTATAAAGAAGTTTAGAGTTTATTTGCTCGGGATTCACGATAAAATCGTAACCGACTGTTCAGCACTAACAATGACACTGAAGAAAAAGGACTTACCTCCTCGTGTTGCTCGCTGGGCTTTGTTATTAGAAGAGTACGACTATGAGATAGAACACCGACCTGGCATTAGACTAAAACACGCTGACGCTTTAAGTAGACACCCCATTTGTCTTATATTTACGGAGACTACAGCTCGAATTGAGAAAGCTCAAAATGAAGATCCTCACATCAGACTTATAAAAAAGATACTAGAAAGAGAACAATATGAAAGCTACATTATTGAAAATGGTATACTTACTAAAGAGAAAGACGGAAAACGTTTGATTGTAGTACCCAAAAGGATAGAAAACGAAATTATAAGAAAGAACCATGAAAAGGGACATTTTAGCATTACAAAAACCGAAGAATTAATTAACAGGGAATACTACATTGAAAATCTGAAAATGAAAATTAAGAAGATAATAGATAATTGTGTTGAGTGTATTCTCATATCGCATAAAAGAGGAAGGAAAGAGGGATACTTACATCCATTAGATAAAGGTGATGTTCCGTTATCGACATACCACATTGATCACCTTGGTCCATTAACTTCCACAAATAAGAATTACAAATACATACTGACCGTAGTTGATGGTTTCACTAAGTTCACGTGGATCTATCCAGTTAAGACTCTGACTACTGAAGAGACTTTAAATAAACTATTGTTACAGCAACAAACATTTGGTTCACCACAAAGAATAATTACAGATAGGAACGCCGCATTCACCTCCAACGAGTTTCGCAAGTATTGTGAAGAAGAACACATCATTCACTACACCATAACCACTGGTCAGCCTAGAGGAAATGGTCAGGTGGAAAGAATCCATCAGATAATTATTGATGTTTTGAGCAAACTCACCATTGATAACCCATCCAATTGGTATCGCAAAGTTGCTGCCGTACAAAGATGTTTAAATGGCACTTATCAACGAAGTATTGGTATGACACCCTTCGAGTTACTCATTGGTGTAAAATTGAGACACGGAGAAGACGAGATTTTAAAGCTTATCGAGGGAGAAACCATAGAGAACTATGTCGATGAGAGAGCTGCACTTAGGACGAAAGCAAAATACTCTATACAAAAAATACAGGAAGAGAATGTCAAATACTATAATAAAAAGAGAATATCAGCGAATTCGTATGATGTAGGGGATTTGGTTGCCATCAAAAGGACCCAATTTTCACAAGGAAGTAAGCTTTACCCTAAATACCTTGGACCTTACAAGATTGTTCAGAAGAAACGCAATGATAGATACACATTGGAGAAAGTCGGTCATGGTGAAGGACCAATTCATTCGACCAGCTCAGCCGATCTAATGAAGCCCTGGATCCGCACAGACAATTCATCTGAGTCAGATGAATGAACAGGATGGCCGTGTGGGATATGTAGTATTTAAGGTTGTTTTTTTAATATGTCAACACTGATAGAATATTAGTACTTTTAATAAATGGCAACATTGCGGGGTCTGTCAAGTGAAGATGAAATAGAAGTGTGTTGTTATAATTAAAGATAAAAGTTATTCCAAAGTCTGCTTTATTAACTTCCCACATAAATGTACTCAAAATAATAATTTTTAATCCTCAACATAATTCACTTGCACGAATCTGCTGGCTGTTGAAAGGTTTTCAAATTTAATTCAAGCGCTACGAGTGCTACATCCACGAGCTACGACAAATGTAACGAGACTTTGTCGTAGCACTACATTCTACATGCTCTACAACTCGTAAAGGCGTGTTTACACGATTATATTATTATTTTATTCATTATATTAAGTATTTATTTATTAAAGGAATAAGCAAAATTTAACTCTTATATATCACATATTTACATATGAGACATTAAAATAAGTAAAAAAAAAACACTATTTTGTAAATACATTTTTTTTTTTCATTTCTATTTTTAATTTCTGTCTGATGTAAGGAAATATTTGTAAGCTTCATACATTATTAATTAATTAATTAAATTTATGAGCTTTTTATGTTAAACTTGACAGACAAGTTGACAGTCCTCTTGATGGTAGTTGGTGCAACTTGCAATTTTTTTTTAACAAAAAAAAACGCGGATAAAGTCGCGGACATTTGCAAGTGATAGACAACACTTGGAAGTGCTTGTTATTGTCCAGTAATAAAGTAGACATATCAGAAACTAGTAATTCTCAATAAAGTTACGGAGAGAACTATTATAAGGCAACTGTGACATATGTACTCGTATCTACGTCTATTTTTGCAGGCAAGGTCACAGAGAAGTCTCGAGGGTTAAAGAGACTTACTAACCTACATCCACTTATTAACAGAAACAGACATATTGTGTTAGAAAAATCCGATGTTTGCGATATTGTTTTATTAAATCTGTCGTAATATTTACAACCGCCTTTTCTAAAAACACCTTTTCTTCTACGTTGAAAGGAATAACGCTTAAAAATAAGATAATTTATCGTTAAAGCTTCTTAAATGCTTCTCACACATATTTGTGTTAGCATAACGGGATTCACGGGGACGAAGCTGAGCACAGCTAGTTTATTTTGTAATATAAAATTGGTTGTTTGTAGATATATTAATCGCTAAACTCTAACGCCGTTTAAATTATCACTATGAAAATTTGCAAGTAAGTAATTGTAATTCTGCACGGAGAATAATTTTATGCTGACTAATTACAAGACGGTTGAAGCCGTGAAGCACAGCTAGAGAGATATTTCGCCTACTGACCAACTTACGTAAAATTTAAAACTTGCAATGCCGACGCCATTAGTAGGTATGTATTTGTGTAAGGAATTTTATATCTTTTTGAAATGATATTTTCTGTAACGATCATGGAACGCTTTTGTAATGTTTTTGCATGACATCTACCGCTCACTAATATGTATAATAGTTGATCGCCAAAGAAGTTTCACCTCTGACACGCGTAGTAACTGTGTACACGTGTATGTTTTTATTAATTCACAAAATATTAATATCGTAGTGCAAAAAAATAATAATAGCCACAATACCAATGGTTATGTAAAAAAAATAGGCTGCGTATGCACTTTCTATGGCGTAAGGGCAACTACGTAGGCTCATAAGTATACTGGGCTCGCTTGGTTGCACTAGACGTAGCCTAAGGTCTATGAGTTCTCGTTCAAACGAATACCAATCCTAATGAAATGAAATAACACTCATTTTTGCTTACATGAGGAAATGGAGTGTAGGTAATATCTCAAGGACCTACGCAACATTTGTCGTCTGTCAAAAAGTTATTTGCCTTACCGCTTTGCTTCGTTTACATTGTATGTCACAGCCCCAAATCTTGATTAAGGGAGTTGAACAAATGAACTGTATAATATATTATTATATTGATTGTTTGTTAAAGAGTTATTCAAACATTTGTTCGTACACTTTTTAGAATACCACCCTGAAATAACAGCATAAAGATCTGTTGTGTTTCGGTGAGTGAGTAAGGCATCCCAGACCCCATTACCCATCCTTCCCTTATCCTTAATCCTTCTATGGTTGGCAGCGCTTTTGTAACACCTATATAGCAATGCTTGTGTTATAGGCGACGGTAGTCATCTACTATCAAGTGGAACGTTAGCCTGTCTGTCGACCTTAACATAAGAAAACATCCAAATAACGCAAAGGCTAAATAATATACGCGGCCGAAATCGCGGGCAAAGATAAATATTACAACAATCACCGAAAATATCTTTACTAACGTATTTATCTTTATATATATATATATATATATATATATATAAAATTTCGTGTCACATGTTTGTCGCCGATGAACTCCTAAACTACTGAACCGATTTTGATAAAACTTCGTAACTATGTGTAATTTGGTCCAACTTAAAAGATATGATAGTTTTTATTTTGAACCCGGGCGAAGCCGAGAGCGTGTAGCTAGTATTATTATAATTTTATTCGTGATAACTTCACTCCCTTTTAATATCTCTCCGAGTAAATCCCTTTTAAGGAACGTCCCCCATTAAGCGTATCTAATTAAAACATTTCGACCCACTAACACAACTTGAAAGCATCTTTCATTGTTTAGAAAATCTAACTTCAAGGAAGTAATTTCATTTGGGATTTTCACACGACCAAAGGGAACGGACTAAACTAAGTCGACATGGGCTTAAAATCATCAAGCGTAGATTTTATAATGAAGGCTTTAATAACAACTTTATCGTTTTAATGAAAACCCTTTGTTAGGCCCTTATTTATTTTTAAAGTTTCATTATTATTGTTAATAAACATTTTAATTTAAAAAACGTTACATTTTTTGTTATTGCAATAAATCTATTAAAAAAATCTATAAATAAAAAAAAAACTTATTGTGAAAATGAAAAATGAAAATGAAAAAGTCAAGAAAGTAGTATTTATTTAATAACTAGTTATGAAGTGAAGAAAATTTACTTTTCCATAGTTGGTTTAATGTTTCTGGTGTCGTTTGTCACCATAATATTCATTCATCTTAATTTCCGCAGTACAAGAATTGTTAGTATGTACTCGTACATACTGTCAATATGATATGTTCATCCAATAATTTGGTATGTAAAGAATGTACCTAGTTAGATTAGATAATATGAATAGAATGATTGTAAACTGAGTTTCTCAAAGGGTGGAAGATGAATATTAAACAAGACGAAAGAAATAAAACCTTAGTATTTTATATTAAAATAAGAATTTATGATCACAAACATACCGTTCCCAACTCAGTCGGCGTGGTGCATCTGCAGAGACGTCTTCGGGAGTTGCTCGCACGCCTTGCGTAAGAAGTCGAGTCAATCTCGAGCTAGTGCTCGAACTGGTGCTCGAGACTGAACCACGCGGCGTCGGAACTCTAGAACAAATTACATAATTGTTGAAATAATAGAAATAAATTCAATTTAAAATAAGAACATACTTAGTTTTTTAGTAGTTCAAAAAATATTACATTTTGTTACAGGGCTGGAGTTTACAAGCATCACTTTGGTATCACATAATAAAAATGAACAGACAAAAATTATAACAAAAGCTTCTAAGCAACACATATTAGAACCTTACATTAAATAAGTAAAATAATTTAATTAAAACAATGGAACACAGGCTTTTGACCAACGTGTGTTGCCAGTGATGACATTTGGCGTTGATACATGGTCTCTAACTATGGGTCTATTAAGAAAGCTCAACTTTCGCTCAAGGAAAATTCGTATGTGAAATATTCGAGATCGGATATGAAGAGATTCTTAAACAAGCGGTTGGACGATCGTGAGCTGATAATAACCTCGAAGGATCTAATTAACCCTTTTTTTTAATTTTTTTTTTAATTAAGTACTTTTCTGATAAATTGTTAGGATAATGATCGCTAGGCGCTAAATTAGGGCCTCTTTCACAATCTCTGAGTAAAGTGTCAAGTAGGCTAACCGCCATTTAAAGTCACCCGTCACGGGAATGATGGAGCTGATATACCTTTGTTTGTACGGTAAAAGTCCCAAACATTAAAAAGAAAATAATAAAATTCGCCTATCGAAAGATGCAGTAAACTGAGTGCATAATTTAATAAAACATAAAATTATTTCTAAAAGTAACTAATCAACACTTTACTTGTAGTTGGTGAAAGAGGCCCTAATAAATATTGCAATGAGAATTTCTCACCTAACCTCATTCAATTCGATTGTTATTCAGTTTTACAAGCAAGGTGTATGAGACAGAAGTTTTATTTGAAATTATACATTTTAAAGATATATCGTTAAATATATAAAATCAATCTGTAATTCTTTAATAAATTACAATTCACTCCGAATCCATTCATTTGTGTCAGTCACTAAATCAGACTTTCAATTACGTTAAAGGAAATTGATTAATTTGCGTCTTTACATTGAGAAAAGTATATTTAAACCAAGGTCTATGTTTTTATATTAAGTTTTTTATGTATTAATATAACAAACATAGGTATAAAATAAACTCAATTTTAAGTCTGGGAAAATGTAATTTTTTTTTTAAATTTTATAACTGATGATAACTATCTTCTTTGTATTCATCTTGTAATTCTTCTTGAACTTATATTCTTTGAAAAAAAAATGTTTCAAGTGTTAATTTTACATTACTAAAATAATTTTGAAGACAAGTAAAAATTTGATGGCTTAGGGAAATATTGGGAAAGGATCACCGCTTTCCAGCCAAATTCTCTCAAGTTTTGCTAGTGACCCAATATATGTGTCATATGTGTGGCCTGGGATTATTATGATGATGTATCATCATACATTTTCTGTTTATTAATTTCTTGCTTTATAGTTCAGGTAAGTTTTGGTTGTAGAAATCGATTATTTTTCCCATCGGTAAAAAGTCATGATGAACGATGCCCTTCTAATCCATCATACATGTACCTAACATTAATTCGGGCTTCGGAGCACACCGTGGAATATAACCACTTGTAGTAAATAATACACTTCTTATCCTCTTGAATTTTTTTTTTAAAACTTCAATACATATTAACATATAGTATCGTGAGTGGAGTGGAAACACGACCATGAGGTTTCTTATAGTGAGTTCGTGTTGCATCCAAATATTGATCTATTTTTTATTCCTAGATTTTTTCAAGCTGCTATATTTCGGCCATGTAATGAGGCGCGAAAGATACAGTATTCTTTATCTAGTGATTCGTGGAAACATTCAGGACAGGAAAATAGCAGAGGCAGGAAGGAGAAAGACATCCTGATTGAAGAATTTAAGAGAGTGGTTTAGTATGAGCCTCACTCTTTGATATCCAAGGTTAAGATGACCACGATGTTCGCAAACCTACGATTTTCGAAGAGATTTTTTCAAATTATTTACTTACTTATTTATTTTAAGTTGAACACACGTAAGATTTTATATGTAATTCTAATAGATTACGACAATTGCGAGTCATAGTACGAATGCATCTTATTTGAAACATTTTCTGAAAATAATTTTCCATATGAGCGTGATATATATTTCTTTTCTTCTAGTCTAGAAGTTAAACTATAATAAATTAAAAGTGACGTTAAAAGCGTGGAACGAAAAATGAGGAGGGTAAATGAAAACGCTTTTCCAATGCGCACTACTGTGCGACTGCCGCTGCCATCTATTTGCCGGCTGCCAGAAACTATTTGTCACTTGGTTACACTACAATGCTGTCAACATGCTTCACTTCATTTCAATAGGAGCCTGTTAAAGCCTATTATGCACTGAGAAATTTTATTTACAGATACAATATAAGCAGAATATATTGTTATGTTTGTATAACAATTTTTAATGTTTGTTAAGTAGATATTTCAGGCGCCGTTGACTTGGGAAAATCTGGATAATGCGTAGTAGCATTAGGTTAAGGGACAAGGTGATGCTAGGTGAATAGTCTCTTTTATCTATAAGTTTCATACCGATACAAAATATTATGTCATTTTAACTGCTAAAGGATAGTTAGTTCTGCCAGATGACGACCAGTTTAATGTTCCCTGCGACGGTAGCTACCTCTACCTTCAAGTGGACCGTCAGCCTATCTATCGATCTTAACAAATAAAAGGATGTCAACGAAACAATATAACAATTACACGAATTCAATGTGTCCACAACTTTATTAATATACGACAACGTTTTCATGTGACGTAACGCTAGTTTGGTGAACATTGCAAAATCTCTCTCGCTACTGCATAATCCGATGCAATTTATTCCTATGTTATATTTAGTAGTTAATTTTTCATGGAATAAAAAAGTATTTTATTTTATAATACACAACCTGCAGTTGCATAACACTAAATCTTCTTAAGATTTTCCCAAGATCAGTTTTTTACCGACTTGAATAATATGAATTTTATGAGATTATAGTAACTAAATCTAAGTTTTCTTGGCTATCGTTAATATGTTTTATTCGTTTTGCATTTAATTATTTGATATATCTACTGTTTATTCTGAGAACAGGTAAGTAAGGAATTAAATTTGATCACCATTACCTATTTCTCACATTTCAAGATCATATTATGTTGGAGTAAAATCGCGTACACAATTTTTCTCCAAATATTCATTTCTTTACAGAATAAACTGTGACATAAACTTCCAACTTTATTGTGTAAAGTTTACAATACAATACATGAACGTGAATTCTCCTTGAGATTCTCCTTTGAAAATGTTTTCTACTTTTCAGTACAATATGGATACCAATATTGAACGAGTTTCGAGAATAAAAGAAATTACCAATATCTAAGTTAATAATTTCATGATATGAATTTTAAGTTTTTGTCTAAGGTCGATTTCAAACATTTAGTATGGTGATACCTAAAATTTGAAGGTCGCGGCTACTTAATCTGGATATTCTTTTTGGACTGGATTTTTACATCAACCAAGCAATTTTATAAGATGAATTTCGTTGGCAGAAAAAACCAAAAACCAGCTCATTTCATAACGTGATATATAATGTTTAATTTTACATAAATTCAGTTTTTATTTTACAAAAACTTTGTTAAATTGAATAACTTCCAGAATAAACTCAAGTTAAAGCAGATTCGCTCATTGACAAATTAATTGCCTACATCCAAAGCACTTACTGAGTTTATTCTAGGTTTAACATCTACTATTTATTTCTCCTGTGGTTTTTACCCCGGGGCGATCGTAACTTTTATCTCTCTTTTCGCCATTTTATGACGCACCCCGGAGAGAATGGACGCATTTCGTTCACAACTCCGAATTGTGTCTTCCTGTACAATAAACGCAAAATATTGACTGCCTGAATTTATTTCCTTTAAGATTATTGCAAGCAAAATAAATAAGAGAATTTCCCAATTCCCTAACTTTAATACTACTGTTATTTAGTCGGCAGCGCACTTGCAGTACATGTGGCGTTGCTCGTGTTATAGGCGACGATAGCCACCTACCATCAAGTAGAACGTCAGCCTATCTGCCGACCTTAATATAAAAAAAATCATAATTATTAAATTTTTTCTAACATTTGTCATAGGTACATATATACAATTAAATAAGATTGAATTTACTGTTATCTAGAAATAAAGGCTATTTCTTATACAAGCAAAACTTGTTAATTTTTCAAAATATTGCCTATAATTATGTTCATCGGGGTTAATCTTAGGAATAGTCAAAGCAGAGAAGATAGTTTACATAACAAGTAGAGTATTTTTGAGGAGAGCAATCAAGGGTAGTCTTTGCCAAAATGGAAATAAAAAAGAAAAAATAAAAAATAAATCATATACATTATATAATAGCGACCGGGTCGATGCTCGATCCAGGCTGCTTCTGACCGGTACCTACCACTGGAAATTTATGGAGGCTTATGACCAGCAATTTATGTGCTACGGCGTAAATGATGATGTTGTCGATAAATTCAATCTGTATATAATCTTTTAATAACAAGGAAATGCAGTTTAGTCGAAAGCATTAATAGAATTTCACAAGTAAATCAAATATAAGTAAATATATATTTTTTAATACGCCAATGATATTAATTTTGTAAAACGTAAACTTTTTCAAATCACTTATAAAAACACATCATATCTGTAAAATCTATACATACCTTCGAGAGTAGCAACCTAGGTATAATAAAATCGAAAATGTACACGATTTACTTAGTATATATAGCCGAGGTCAAAAAAAGTTTTTAAAATTTTCGCCAATTTATCTGTGCGTTTGTGCACGCTAATCTCAGAAACGGCTTAACCGATTTGAATGCGGTTTTCACTGATGTATTGATGATTACCTGGATTAAACTACAGGATACTTTTTATCCTGCAAAAATGTTAGGTTCCTGTGAGATTTTCAAGAAAACGAACTACAGCGCGTACGAAATTGCTAGCACCAAATAGTATATTATAAAAATTAGGATAAATAATCACAATATTTTATATAATGACAATTATATTTAGGTATATATTTTTTATATTTATGACAAGTCCGAATGAAACAATAAATATTAACGCAATACATGTATACTAACATGTAAATAAGTGTGTTTGTCGATCATTCTGATCCGCACGCACCCAACTTGAAAACGGTAGAACTTGCTCAACAACAAATAAAGCCGACCCAAAACTGCTTAACGGAATAAGTGTGCGGTTTTTCCATAGGGCGATCTGAGTTCCAAAGAATCTAATTCCCGTTGCAGTAGTGTTACTCTAAATATTTGATAATTTCAGATAATAATTAATAATTGATAGTTCCAGATACCTATTTAGGTTACTTTCTATTATAATATATATAAATAATAAATTTATTAAATTTATCAAAAACATCAAAAAATATTACTTAAAAAACTTGTTAATTTTATATTATTAACTTCAACAAGCGGACCCAAAAATTTAACTGTATATGAACCCAGCAGACTTCTGCCCGAACCTGAAAAAAAAAAAACAATACACGATTGCAGCGCCATCTATCGTTACTGCCGCCAGGCGGGTTGCATAAATACTCCTACCACTACTCGCGAATATTAACAAAATTTAAGATTTTTTATGATTTTCAAGATTTTTTTATTCGCTCAACAAAAATGAAAATGTAAAAGGGGCTGCACCGTTCTAAATATAACTTAGTAGGTAATGTTCTATTGTTACATTTTAAAAGTATAACACGTAAAATAACAATTACATCATTAGTGTTCGTACAACACGTGATTCAAAGTATTAGAAACTGTTACTACTAAATCCTACTTCTATGATGTGAGTAAAAGTTAAGACAAATGTTATCGTAAAGTTTTCCTACTATTTATAGATGTGTTAGAACTCCCCCGGAATTTCAGGATACCCAATTTAACCGCAACTCTTTACAAAGGGATCAATATTAGTCCACTACAGTGCCTCGTATACTGTTCCAAATCATAAGAGACGGCGGCGGTGTTTGTGAATACCATGTATGTAATACATAATGACAGTCGAAACTTTTATATAGAAATCTTTGATGAATTTAAAAACTACGAATCTTAATATAATTTTTTTGTTCATTCATACTAACACCCTTGGAATTTACTCGTATTTCTCTTGGGAGACGATACTTTATGACTACATTAGAGTAATTTAACCTAAGTCATATACGGGTCAAAAATTAGCCATTTTCGAGAAAATCCAGTTTGAAAATATTTCAGAGACTATCCAGATTGTTGGTTTTAGAAGACTGTAACATATTAAACGGAAAATTTGTACCATTTAATAACTAGTTAAATATGTAACATAATGATATTAAAATGTATTTGTATTTTGTATTTTTTTTTCATGCAAATTGTCACATACGAGTAAGTTACTAATATTTTTTTTATCTTCAACGAAATGTGATTTTGTCATGGAATAACTGTACGTAAAAGACAAGAACTTCCTTGTATTCTCAGCTATCTAACAAGGTAAAATAATACAGCAAAACTGCAACAATTTGCACGTCCGAAAACGGTAAGGTACAAAAAAGGCGGAATGTTTTGGAGAAATGTGTTAACTAAATTTGTATACACATTTTGATAACCATCTAAACATATAGATCTCTCACTAGAAATGTGCTAATTCTGAAAAAAATTGGAAAAATTACATTAGTACGTATAGCTTTTCGATTATGTTCATTTTAAATTAAATAACGACAAAACTTCTATGTTTTGCGCCAACGGCTAATTCCTTGAATTATTTATTGAGACGAAGCGAAGGAGCTTGACGAGGTAATGCTTCGAAAATATAACGATTTGTAATGTCACGTCATAATGCCACAAACCAAACGTGCAATATTATAGACCCAATCTTATAATGTATTTATGAGACCTAGATGGGTGGGTACACACCATAAGTGTGAGCGTTTTACATACTTATGTAATTTAAATGTTTGTTGAACTCAATTGAACAACATGAAATTTTGCATACACGCTGTCAGGGATACAGTATCATAAAAAAGTAACCTTTCATAAAAAAGTAGGTATCGACTAAAAATCCAACGCCTGGCAAAAGTATAACTGATTATATTATCTAGTGAAATAGTTGATAGCAAATGGCACCATAGGAAGTGTCACTAAGCTGAGTTGTGGTGCTGTTTATTGATTTTGAAACAGATAGTTTTTTTTATGTCGTCATGTTTGCTATAATTATAAAGTATTAGGTATACATTACATAATATAACCTAACAATAGAAAACCTAACATTTCTGGTGTAGATCGAATCTAATCTAAGAGAGACTGAATCTAAGCGAATCTAAGCGAAATACTAAGCGTACGAAAACTGCACGTACGAAGCTGCGGGCACCGCTAGTTTCAATGTAAGAGATACATATTACTGAACAATACTTACAATAATAACAAAATATGTCGCTTTAAGGTAAAATTGAAGGAACCATTATTTTATTATTGCCTAAGCGTATTAAAGTATGTACATCCCATTACATATAAAGAACCACACACCTATTTGTTGAACAAATGGGCACTAAATTTTATGAGTCTCTTTTATAATGCTGTTAAATTGTTAAGGCGTGCGGAGGCGGTACACTATTAGATTTATATTAAACAATTTCTTTTATTACTTTTTGCATTTCTATTGCAATAAAAAGCTTTAAGGGTAGGAAAAGTTCATGAAATTATTTTCCCTTCCTTTTAAGTCTTAGTTAGTACTAAGTACTTAGTAAAGTTAGAGTTTCAAGAGCGAGTAAGCGATGCCAGAGCCCATTAATAATTTTATTATGATACTTAAATAAAACCAAAGTTTCATACTATTGAAACATATTTATAATAATATGAATAACAATCACTGGTACTAGATTTAAACAATCACATTATATTTGTTTTTTAATTTATATAAGATATACTAGAACTCAACTCACTGTATTTTACCATTACATCAATAAGTAAAAATAAAAATAATTTCATGATTTAAAAACGTGAAATACAATAAACATTTCCAGTCAAAATGTTAATTACCTAAGAATAGCATGTATACTCAGATGTAAATGTACTTAGATGTAGGCATGATTATTTAATTTAAAGTATCAAAAAATCTGGCATTCGAGATTTCTCGCCGCCACGTTATGGAAGTGCTCAAGATTAATAACCGGAGCTAAGCTAACGAGTTAATTAAAACCGCGTAAGGTTATGGCTAGGCCGCCCAAGGAATGTGCGCTGCCAGTACGTCGCAGCCGCGCGGGCGACCGTCCGTCGGCGCACGTTACAAGGAACATTGCCTGGGAGAAAGCGCGTGACGTCACGTGTTGAACAGATCTTCTAACGGGAAGCTAGCGATCTTAGGACAGTAGTGGCATCACACTAGAGAATACACTTCCAACTGTACTAACACTCCGCCGGTATATATGCTAGTGAGCGACGGCACTCTGTTAGCGCGATCTAGAACTTCCAACTCATTATCTTGAATATCTTTTAATTTTAATATGAAAGTATGCTATATTACTTTATAAGAAAAATCACAAAAAATATGAAATCTTACTTACAAATGAAATTTAATACAATAATTACATTTTTGGCAATTTTTTTGAGATTTTATGTTTTGGTTAATACGAAATCGTGATTGCTACCATCTGACGGCACAAGCTGTAACTATAAAATCTGTAAATGTACAGATGGCGCCAGCCTTAGAATTCAATTCTCTCGCTATTCATTTTCATTACAAATTAATAATTTATGTACAACTAGTATATGCCCGCGACTTCGTCCGCGTCCGATCGCTATTAAACTTCACAGGAACACCCGCTGGACTAATCTGGAGATTGAAAGTTTCATCAAAATCGGTTCAGCGGTTTTGGAGTCTGTAGGAGACATACATACACACATCGCCTTTTATATATATAGATAACATATTTAAAATGAAATTTAGATAGCTTTAATAAAGTAACATTTAGTAGTTCCAGGAAATAACAGCATTACAGTACACCTTAAAATAACACCATGAAATTTGGATGAGATGCCAGAGCCTATTCCCCCTATGTCCACCCCTATTAAAGTTGACTTATCCTTTCAAGATCTCATCAAGATCTTTATCTTATCAAGATATACAGCGAATTTGTCCCAGCCCTGGCGTTGCTTGTGATAATAGGCGACGGATGCCACCTAAAATCTAGTGGACTGTTAGCCTGTCTGCCGAACTTATTAAATTAACAACAACCCTACATTTTTACATCAAAAACGTATATTGCTAGGTAATTTAGCGCACTTATTTATCAGGTCAATATTTGGGTAATAATCGCAAAAATAGTAATTTTGTGACCTATTTGCCATCATTATCTTAGTCGAGCCCAAAAGCAAATCAATGGTGAAATTCAAGAAATAATTCCAAATTATTCCAATTAGTTACCAATCCAGTATTATTATAATGTTGTTTGATTCCCAAATATTAAATTTATTACATTTATCATTATGACTCGTTTGTTTGCGTAATTGACACAAAATTAGATGTCTAGGTTGTGATTTCAATAACAACCTAATTATCTATTTAATTTTAGCTCATGTTAAATTATCTAATCTGAGGTCTGAGCCATTGTATAATATTTTATTCTTATCGTTCAATTTAACCAGTTTTACACATGGGTAACGTATAATGAATTATTTAGTTCATTATGGCTGTGTTCGTAATACTAACAAGCTAGACATGACATTTTTGTCATAAATTGAATAGAACGAAGAAACCCTGAATCTTTACCGCTTTTTTTTTTTTTCAAGAGTATGCATCTGTTCAGCTTTCCTAAGCTGAATTCATGTATTTTCTATATGCAACAGCTGAATTGGGATGCATAAATGTAGGTGTACTCTTTTAAGTCGCAACATTCGAATACGCCTCTTGTAAATCACAAATTTGATGCTGGGGGCGCTTGAGTTTCTAGCCTAAAAGAGCTTTGCATCAAAGACTTTTGTCGATAGAGAGAGATGGAGAAGAGTCTCGCAGAGGCCACTACCAACTTGTTAAACATTCTATGACCGCTCCGTCAAGAGTGTACAACTGAGGTGGAAATCATAATACCTGAGTACAAGTCCATCGGCTCTCTCTTCACTTGCGATACTGCTCCTGGGTGAGTTGCCGAGACGACTGCTGGCAGATTTTCGACGCAGTTCGTGCGTATCAGATTCTTCTTTTCCGGTGAAGGAAATTCGAGGTGCATGAGGTCGCAGGCCGCAAACTTTGTGAGCAGACACCCCGCGACACAGAAGTTGACTTTGTGTTAGATCTGGAAAAGAGAGTGGTTTTGTAACATCAAATAAATTTACTTGTTCCATTTATTAAATCAGCCCACGAGATAATGATACATAAAAAAAATATACCAATTGATAAATTTGTTTGAAATTTATGTCATTATGATCTTACATTGGGTTGCTAATTTGAGAAATCAAGTTTTAAGTTATATATTCTTGCTCGGATAAGAAAAAGAAATGTGTGTTTTATTGTTTATAGTTGGTTACTATTTGTATTTGTACTTATTAGTCTTGATATTTTTACGTTTGTTTTCGTTGTTTGTTTGTTCTAATGATTAAAATTTGAATTAAAAACTATTTGTATCGAGTTTTAGTCACTTACAAATTGTATTTACTAATATATTGGTTATTTAGCTTGTATAGGAAGGAACTACTAAAGCATTAAACACATTGTAAACATTAACAATTTTGTTAGTTGGGCGTAATATTTTTGAGGTATATTACATTAAATATTTTTTGTATAACTCCGATTCAACCCATTTGGAAACATTTTCTTCATATTAAAGACACATATTTTGTGTAGGATCAATTGCAGCTGATGTCTCGGTTAAAATAATTTAACTTCCAACTGCGTTTTTTTTTTATAAATTGCTTGCATAAACTCACTGCAAACTCGGCATGCGAAATTCCAGACGCGAATGCTTCAAGTTCGAAAGCAAATGCAAACTTTGTAAATTTTAAAATCTGATAGCGAGTTTTTCGTTAGAGATTCTAATTTTAAAGATGCACTCGTCGCTTTCTTTATTAATTATTTATTTATTTTGAAACATCACTGGATGAACATACCAGATATAAATATTTTATACGTTACAGTGGCAGGGTACACTTGTCTTTCGCAATCATTAGGCATTAGGCAGCATGTCTGGCGGCAGTTACCACCCCTTTAGGCTTTACAGAAGACCACCATGAAATAACAGAACGTGTCCAATTGAGTTTCGGTGTGTGAGTAAGGGATTCGAGAGCCCATTTCCCTTATTTTGTAGGTACATGTAAAATCTATGCGTACATATCTAATTTATGTTGATACATATGACTGTACGTATGCTGTTATTAGGCCGACAGCTGGCGTTTATACGGCCCTCTGTTTGGTCCTCCTTTCTTCAGTGATGGGACTTATATTAAAAAGATTCAAGCAATTATTGAGATATAAGAATGCTTTCAAAGAATTTTCTACTAATTTACATTACAAAATGATTGATATTGAGAGATGTCAAATTATTCCATATAGTGAAGAGACACTGTGAAGAATTATTTTCAAATAGCGTCTTAGTAATATTAATCCTAATTAGTAAATGTATCCTGTTTATTATAATTAGAAATATTCATTCTAATCCAAGTTATTATAATTATAAACGCGAAAGTGAGGTTTTACTCTTTCAAGTCTTAACTACTCAACAAGTCCAGAAAAAAGGACATAGGGTACCTTTTATACAGAAAAGGACATAGGGTTCCGAGGGACGCCTACGAATGTGCGGGCAAAATCTAGTTTGTTAATAAATTCGAAATCGAACTAGCTTGGTTGGTTGATTGAACTTGTTTGATATCTGAAGGATTACAACAGAATTAAAATTGAATACTGTCCATAAAGCATTTGAAAGAGTATCTCGTATCTCGTTTGTGATTCAAACAGATCCCTCATTTCCCTCATTCTACTCATTTAGTCCAATCACTACTATTTGGCCTCCTATTGTACACTCAACAAATATTCGGCGAATACCGCACTCGGAAAAATTCGAGGAGGAAGAATTTTTTTATTGCTTTTCCTTTCGTTTTGAGGACTTGTGTCGAACCGGTACACGTGATTGGAAGGATCGTATTGTATTTGCAAATATTAGGTTTAATTTCGACCAGAATAAAAGATAAGCAACGTTTCTTTTATAACACATTATTATGTATATGTTCTTTATATTATTGTTGTCCTTTTTTATGATAGGTGACTACCGTCGCCTAGTGTTATGCATTAGGCGGTACTTATTTTGGTAGGAAAAGGAGGAGAAAGGGATATGTGTTTAACTTACTTAATCACCAAAACATGACTAGCGCTATACTCGTAATTTATTACTTCACCGTGTTTTAATTATAAGAGGATGTAGTGCAACACTATCTGGGAAGACTATGCTACTATTTACTAAAAGATCAGTAAATTATATTAAACAATCATTTCATTTTATGAATGCATTACAAAATATATAATACAAAAACCCTGAATATGATAAAAAAAAAACTTAGTCAAAAGTCATTAGCACTTATGGTATGCTAAAATTTGACACATCAACCGACACTTACATATTCTTGAATTAATTGTTACCCTTTGTTACCCTTACATATTCTTGAATTAATTTACCAAAGAGAGTATATAAGTAAATGAAAGAATATTACAATAAGTTAGCTCTATTCATC
The DNA here is from genome assembly GCA_944738685.1 of Synanthedon myopaeformis. Lineage (NCBI taxonomy): Eukaryota > Metazoa > Arthropoda > Insecta > Lepidoptera > Sesiidae > Synanthedon > Synanthedon myopaeformis. Next base: position 8,381,779 of record OX122924.1, on the reverse strand, counting down.
ATGCATTCAAGCCTTTTGGCAAGGCTGAAAAAACGTCCCGAAATAAGGGAAAAAAGGATTATTAAAAATGTCAAGATTGATCGCGTACCCATAACTTAAGTTAATTTGGTCAAAAGTTCCACAAATTAACAAAAGGCCTTACTTAAGGTAAAGTAGCTATGATGAAGGCGAATATTTATTTCAATTTGAAATGTGAAATTAGGTACAAATCAAATTTAAAAATACACGTGATATTTTGAGACTGTACTAATTAAAATTAGCTGTACTAGTTACCACTGCCGTAATGTCTGAAGACTATGTTATATAATCCTAGTGCCGAAACGTGGCCTCTCACGGCCGGACTGATCCATAAGTTTAAGATCGCTCAGCTGATAGGATCAGAAATTCTGAAAATCGCCGAAGAACCAAGGTTGTCTCATAGCCAAAAGAACTAGCAAGTTGAAGTGACAATGGGCCGGTTACATCTGTCGCAGGGCGGATAACCAATGGGGTAGAAGCATTCTCGAATGAAGGCTACGAATTGGATGACTGATGATGATGATGATGATGATGATGATGATGATGATATACGTTTATTTTGATATTACAAAAAGACACCTCAATTTTATTTATTAGTAAATATAGATAGATATAGATGATAATATTGCAACGAAAAAGTTGTAGATATATCTCGATAACCCATAGATTGTAATAAAACCGGACATAAGTGTTTAGCTCTAGGTGAGAAATGAAGTACGTCTTAGTAAATTATAATATTGAGAAATTCAATCCAATCTTTTTTCTTTTTAATATAAAATTCTGTGTAAATGTGTATGAAGTGAACATAACGTCGGGCTATTGGATAAATTAATACTCTGATAAATGTACACTCTCCCAACGACAAGCTCTTTCACCTTCATCTAATATTTACTCTCCATATATACACATCCCAAATCACCTACTTACATGAAAATGGAAGTCATTACGGTGGAACGTTGTTATATTTGCATAAATGGTGATCCTAAATGACTTGTTTAAACTTTTTCTCACTTGACAATGATCTCTTTGCTCATATTGTTTCACCTCTGTATGCAAAATAATAACTTTTTACTATCACGTTTCATATGAAGTCAGTTTTTATTATATTAGTTTCAAAATCGTCCAATTTGTACCCAGTGCCCTTATCTATTTTATACATATTATAAAATGAAGCCGCTGACTAGTCAACGGATTTTGATACGGTTTTCACTAATGGAAAGAACGATAAACGAGGAAGGTTTGTGTATGAAATGTAACTTGAAGAAAAAATTAAATCAGGGCAAAGCCGGCAGGTCGCTTGTTTTTTTTTTTTATAAAATAATAAGCATAGTAGGAAGAAAACTTGCTTCGACAGATGGGGTGTCGGCTCGAATGGCTACACCTCTAAGTGTTTTCGATCACTATTGTGATAAATAAAAAACATCACAAAAAAATTGTTTATGTTAAGGTCGGTAGACAGGCTGTCGGTCCACTTGATGGTAGATGGCAACCGTCGCCTATAACACAAGCAAGGCTACACGTGCTGCAAGCTCGCTGCCGACTACAGTAGGATTAAGGATAACGGATTGGGAAGGAATGCGGAAATGGGCTCTGGCATCCCTTACTCACTCAACAGCATACGTGCTGTTACTTCAAAGTGGTCTTTTGTAAGAATGTGGTTACTGCCACCAGACGGACTGCCCAATTGACTGCGAAACGCAGTGTACCCTGCCACTACTTAATCCCCTCATCTTATCTGGACAGACATGCACATGAAACCCCATGTGTTGCTTGTGGTCTTGGACAAAGAACGCTTACCATCAAGTGAACCGTCTATCCACCAATGAAAGCTTAGTTTTTACTTTAATTTTAAAGTGATACTGTCAAACATAGGGCTTTTGAAGTAAATACATCGTGCCCCCATACCAAAGCCTCAAGATAATATGGCGTCAGAGTACAATGTGATATCTAAACAAGAGAGTGCTATAGATCATTACAGGGTTGTCCCTCGGCGGCTCTGAAAAGTTATGACGCCGCGAGCAAGGTCAAGTTTGTAGGGAGAATTCTAAAATTTTCTCAGAACGTTTTACACGCAACACTTCTAAAGCTTCGTAATGGTACTTTGAGACTTTAGAAAATATTGTTGAAGGAACATCATAAGAATAGGTAACGAAATAAATTTTGAATATTAAAATTAACAAATATTTTATTTTTTGTTTTTACATATTTTATTAATAGAATAGTTTGTAATTTTTTATTTTATTTTGTTTTTATTTTTTTCTTCAAATACATTTTTTATCTTATAGAGATTACCTAAACAAAGTATTAATTCGACCCATCTAAATTTAAAAGAAAAAAATATATATTATATTATATGTATAAATATATATACGGCCGATGACTGATACGGCTGTACCATTTCAAAAATCAAAAATCTTAATTTAAAAAGAAAATGGTTTGGTGTAAGCGAGGACCAAAAAATTCTCTCAAATTCTTCTCCTGCCTCAGATACCTACGTTTGACCGGTATTTTTCCTTTCATCACTAGTTTAAGAACAGGTACGGTAACTTTCGTCCCTCATTACGTGCCTAAAACATTACAGATTCCTCTTTCTTTAAAAAACAAATCTTATTTATAATCTGCATGATATAGCTCAAAATTTTTTAAAATATAAAAAATAAATTAGTACTTTGTGAAAAATACTCTTCGAAATTAAATGGAGTCGAAAGTAAACCAAATATATATATTATCGAAACAACAATAAAGAAAAAAAAAAAAAAAAAACAAATCACTTCTACGATAAACTCAATAAATTATTGATTGGTTAATTACACAAACAAGCCTTGGCTCAAACTACAAATTCGATTGACACTCGAAAGTTGTAAACTAAGTTGAGGGCGAAGGATTCAGTCGAGACTGAATTAGACAACTTTGAAGTGGTTACGAACATGTGAATAGCCAACTTGATCGTGTCGTGAATCTTAAATTTGCCTGAAAGGATACGATACACAGCATACGTAATAATCTTTCATAACGAAACTTTTTTTATGGTAAGGTCGTCAGACAGGTTGACGCTCCACTTGATGTTGGGGCACTTGATGTTACTGTCGTCTATAAGACAAGTCGTCTATAAGATAGTAGTATTAAGGATAAGGAATTATGAAGGACTAGAGAAACAGGCTTTTATTTAGTATTATATAATAAAAGGCAGCAGGAAATCTGACTGTACACAATTGCGAATAGCGAGCTAAAATCAGATTTGCAGGTAAAAGTGACAACAGTAGGTTACAAGTGTGCTACTCACCCAGATGGAATAAAAGATATGCGGATATACAGATAAATCATTAGTTATTGCAGTTTTTCGCTTACTTACTTTGTTTTCAAAATGAAAATTCCAAGTCTTCCTTAATCATTAGCAGTAGTCAAATAAGTAATAGATAAGAGCTATAGCGAATAGCGCCTAGACAAATAAAGTACCAGTGTCTTTACCATGAGTTTATAATGACCGCAATCGCTAGCGAGAGCATAAAATATTTATATGGAAAATTGACAATTTGACATTGACATTTGACAATGTTTCATATAAATGTTTTACCCTCTCGCTAGCGAGTGCGGTGATTGTAAATTCATGGTACTCATGGTACAGCACAACACATCAAAGCTATTCTCGAAGACATGTTCGTTGAGGCGTGACTTGCCTTTAATGAATACAGGAAACCATACTGTGTATGTGAGAATGGTATGTTAGCTACAGCTGCCAATCTGCAAATTACCTAGGTTTCAATAAATTACCAATGAAAAATTTTACCTGATTATGCTGTATCCAATAATAATTAGTTTTTATATTATAAAGTTCTGCCAATTTTAATTTTGAAACCTTAGAAAAACCCTAAGGTGATTTAATATCGATGAAGTATCTACTGGCCAGCACAAAACAAACAAAAATTTCCTTTTATATATAACTAGCGATCCGCCCCGATTTCGCAGATGTATTTTTTCTGCAATTTTATTTATATACACAAAACTTCCTTGTTTATAGCTCTTTCCATTAGTGGAATCCGTATTAAAATTCATTGAGTCTGGTCTCAGGTTCATAGGTCTGAAACTAGGCTGATCGTACGTACACTTAACCACTTAAAGTTCCCCCGTTTTTGACTGCAGAACGCACTAGTAGGTTTTCCGAGTAAGCAAATTCAAGCGAATTTAAGGTATAATAGCACTTTAAGCGATGTGGGTTACAGTATTAAAAGCATCTAGTAGGTGTAATAATTGGAAATGTATTGATGTTATCAAGATAGGTTTCTTTTTAATTAAAAAAAAACTCATATAACCCAAATCTTTTTTTAATTAAAAAAAGATTTGGGTTATATGAGCTCGGAAACACAGACGCCTGAAGGGAGTTCCAATCCTTTCATGATACGCATTGATAATCCTTGGCAGTGCGTATTATGAAAGAGTTTTTAAAATGTTTAACAAACTTATAGAAATAAATTTAAAGAAATCAATTAACTACCTAACTGTATTTACACAGTACATTTATGTATATTCCTTACCTTACTTCTAACACCAGAATAGATATTATATGCCAAGCAGTGATATATTACTCCACTTTATGGTGAAGGTGAATGCTATTAAGAAACCGCGCGACGAAGTGCACCTTCTGTGATCGATATTATTATCACAATTCGTGGGAATAACCTCGCATGTTTGTGATAATGCGGTCACTAGGGGAATCCCGTAACCCGACCCGCTGCTGATCTTACCTAATCTTACCGCGACCAAAATAAAAATAAACAATAAAAATATTTCCAATTATTCTAAGGCATTGCGCCAAAGAAAATCAGGTTTTTTTTTTGCTCGAATTGACATTTGTTTTTTCGAGTGCGGTGAATCGGTATAGTGGACCGACGAGAAATACTTATAAAATCCGTTTGTCCTGACAGAAACTCCTTGCGATGCCGGGGGCGGGTCGCTAGTACTTTACTTACTTTACTTTGCTTTACTTATAATATAAAAGCTAAAATATCTCAATAGAAAATTAACTTTAACAATTTCATTTTAATATTTCAATTTCGCAGCAGCTACCTAAGTTACAAAAGTTAGATTAGTTTTAATCGTAAATTAGCTAGATTAATTTTATGAAGTCAAACATCGATGGAAGTCAAATGAAAACTATGAAATAAATATCGCCGTTATGACGTTAATGACGATTAAACGTTAAAATATTCATATCCATGTTCATGTTAGAAAATAACCAAGCACACGGGAAAAATTATATTTTCTAGAAAAATGTTAAATTTAAAGAATGAGTTATGAAAGAAAAAACTGATCACAATTCAAATAAAACGTGATCGGGGTTGTTTTTAGCTATAATTAATGAAGATCTTTCACTAACTGGTATATGGTACCTATTTCACTAACTATGGTATAACGGTACACTGAATTTGGTATATGGTTGCTTCGGTGGTATTTCCATGACATGGTAAACTTGACCTGATGCTGCAGCATCAAGTAGTCAGCGGGATAACCAACCCCTTAGAAACTTACGGCAGATTTAGCGTGTTTGGGGCCAATAAAAAGGCGTGGGTTAGTTTATAATTTTAATTATAGCTTGTAGAGATTATAAAGAGTTTGTTCTGTTTGTAGATCATACTGTGACGTAGAGGTTGTTAAATAAGAAACGAAACAAATTGCCAACAAAGCACCTAATGGATTGCTTCCCACCCCACCCAATAACTTGGATGGATATCGCATCGTATGTGATCACTAAAGGAATTGTGTAAAGAAATTATAGTGCATATCGTTAAGTACTAATAATAAATAAATGACGTTTAACGTTGTCCTGTAATCTTACTTGTACCCTTTTTATTTTACACTACAAACAACAGAGTAGATTCAAGTAACTTCAAATATCTTATCCTCAATGCTAATATGTCGGTAGCGCACTTAGCACCTGTCGCGTTTCTTGTGTTATTATATAGTTTTTGGTCGACTCGCGCCTAATCAACTCGCAAGCGGGCACGAGTTGTCCTGTTTGTATTTTACCTATTTTTTAAAAGCAATTAATACAAAATTTAAAAAAAATATTTATAGAATCTCCAAAAGATCCTTAAGATCTCTAAGTAGGAGAATAGAAACCCGAACATATCAGCAGGAAGTTACAATTTATACTCATCCTTATTATGATGCGTCACTTCCTAGTATTATTTAGGAGTTACGAGTATATATGCGGATTAAATCCGCATCTAATTGTGTACAATACGGTGATACATGGTATGATTATTAGAACACACAAGGAAGACATTACATCTCTAATAGATGGTTTCTAAGAGACCTTGCATTGTAGACAATGCAAGGTCTACAATCTAAGAGACCTTCCATTGTCTACAATAAATACTCAACTTGGCTCTGTACAAGTCAAAAATAACTTTCAAAATTTTTAAGTCTGCTTCATTTCCCATTTCTTGAAAAAGCTTGGAATATTTTATCAATACTTTCAACTGATCATGTATTGTTCGTAAATAAAACACACGTTACATTTTTTTTTTTCAATCATTCCTTTATTCAACGTGTATCGTTAAATCCCTCCAGCTCAATGAATTCAACAATATTATTGTTCTCCTGAACTCTGTTTTGTTGTCATTGTTCAATTTGAATGTAATGCTAAATAAAAAAAAGAATTGAATATATTGGAGATATTTCATATTTTGTTTTTATATGATTTTCGAGAAAATATAAGACTTTAGGTGCATATATGATTCAGTAAACTTACCGTAGTCTTAACATACTGAGTCTTATGATGATAAATTTAGTCTTTTTTCCAACAATGTTCGGAAACTTCACAAATTTTAAAACACTTTAATTTCAAATGGAACTTTGTGCGAATTTGATTTAACCGGTGGTCTTTGGTTCAATCTGTAGCATAAAAATGTTCTGTGATTAATCCTCAACGTTCACCGACAAATTCAATGAATTTTTCTGACAGATTGTTATGAATTACCTTCAATCGATACAAGATCTACTCACGGTTGGTTGGAGGTTAATGCTCAAAGGGTTTCTGAGTTTATTTATTTATTGAATCGGATTTTACGGATAGTTGTTTCGTATTTGCCATTTATCGTTTTATGCCTTCATCAGCTTTATTTGATCTTAGCGATAATAGCGAAAATAATTATTTGATCTTAATATTCTTTTTATATTATAATTAATGGATTGGTGAGGTTCCCTTCAGGTATATACGAACCTCGCCAACAATAATTATCACGGATGGTTAACAGCTTTTTGCTTTCACAATAATGTATGAGTCGTTAAGAGTAACTGGTGATACGTTGTTAATGTTCTGAATATTATATTTTTCTTAAAAAAATCGTACTTCTTTCTCACTTATACTTACTTATTTATTATATTATGTCATATTAGCTGTCTGTGCTAACTTTCATACTGACTACGAATAATAATTAACAGATGCACAAATATATGGTATTTTTATTAGTACTTAACATTTTCTAATACAAGTCCTTGGTTTGCTGTAACAAATTATTAAACTGAAGATCTTAATACAACCAAGGGCCTCTTCATAGACTGAAAAACACAATGTCAGCTTCGAGACATGGAGCCTATAAGCAATACAGTATTTTGCGTAGGTAAATAAGATATTTTATTATTTGTCTTTGTATTTCAGGTATTTTCAGGAATGGGACAATCAATATGAATGCTTAAAAAAAAATGTACTCTCGTTATTGTACGTATTATTAAATTGTGGCTATTTGAAGCCAGCAATTAAACAATTGGATTTTTTTTTTAATTTACTCTTTATTAAAAATTTCAGTAATACTACGCTTTTATTTACTACATAGGTAATTGTGCGTCTGAAAAAACCTTACTCGTATCTCTTCAAAATTTTTGTAAGATTACTATTTACTATTTATTCTGTGCGTAACCGTAAAATCTATTATTATTTTACGAGTATGAATAATATTAACAAAATTGTCGAGCTGTCGTCGAAACAGGGGATAAGGGTCTGATATCCGTTATTATTTCATACGAATACATGAATAATAATTTACAATCAGTTGAACCATGATGTTGATGCCCGATTAAATATTTCATTATAGGTATTTTCCCATTTCCATTTATGAACATCAATAAAATGTGCCCGTCTATTACAGCTTACTCATTTTGTAACATAAAAAAAAACATATCCCATAAAAAACATTAAATGTAAATAATGCCATGTCTCGCAACGCAGTTCTTCCACAACAAAAAGTTGTGAGAATTCTTGTAATTACTGACTAAAGGATAACGTAACATTTTTTAAACAAAGTTAAAAAGCATTTGATAAGCATTTGCCACATGACAATACATATTTGAAAATATTGAATCAATATAGTAATGAGTCTCCTGTTACATGTACACTTTAGGTTTTTTTTTTTTAAATAATAATGGGTTTGCTCTTGGCCAGCATCTGGCCGTGCAGCAAAGACGAGGTCGACGATAAAGCGAGCTAACCCAAAAAATGCCTATTCTCTCAAGCTTTAAAAATATTTGTGTTATAGAGCTCGGAAACACAGACGTTGGCAGAGCGTATTATGAAAGAGTTTTCAAAACGTTTAGTCCAAAAGGGACGTACGTCTGAATGTCCAATGTAAGAAAGGAGAAGGCGGTATCCAGCTCATGCAGCTTCTGAGCATACCCTCCGAATTTAAGAACATCTTATAGAAAACACACAAACATAGTAGAATAACATTGTTGCCATAGAAGGAGGCGTTGCTGTTAATGTAATTACTTCGTATTACAGCTAATAGGAATGGAGGAATGTATTAATCTTATTAGGGTGTACTGGCATGAGGCAGGCAGGTAAATAGTATTTATTGGGTTAAGAGGCTACTACAGTTTCTCTCTTGGACTCTTCTAATTAAGACCATTGAAAGATAAAGTAGCAATTATAAATACACTGGACCGCATAAGAAAAAGGGTCGGTTAGAAAATCTTCAATATCATCAAAAGTACTTGACCTAGCTATAAATGAAATAAAGACTACATTGAAATATTGAAGATTTTCTAACCGACCCTTTTCTTTGCGGTCCAGTGTATTATAATTGTATTTGAATATTAATTAAATATTGTTTCAAAAATATGAACCATACTTTGTAAATTGCTCTCATTGTAATATTTTTAAAAAGTTTAAACACAATTCGGCTTAGAGGCGAATTGAAGAAAAAGTAAATTACTTACATAAACTTCGCTTTAACATTAACTGGAAAGAGAAATACTGACAAAGTTAAATCGAGTTAAATCTTTTACAAAGTACATTATCATGTACAACAATGAACACACAGAGAACGATAACAATGTCTCAATAACATAACGATCCAATAACAATCGGTGGGTGGATTGGCAAGTAACTTTCTAAAAGTTACCCGTTCCTAGTTCGCCAGGGTCGGGGCAAAACTTTGCTTCGGTCTTCTTTGAATATACCTAAACGATTGATGTGTTTCTGTAATGGAGATGACACATTTGTTTTTTTTTTTTTTTTTTGAGTTATCCGATTAACTAGAGAAAGTAACTTTAACTTTAAACTTTTAAACGCTAACTATTCCACAAATATTCGAAATCAACCTATTTTTGATTCAGTGGTAAACAATTAAAAATCTTTATTTTGCTCGTATTAGTTTCATAAATATCTTTGACATTTACAAGTTCAAAAGAGGTGGCCGATCCGTAATTTGCCATGTGCATAAATGTGTTTCAAATTACATATTAAGAACACACCATACTATACTTTTAGGAACAAGTAAAAACATTCTAAAATATTAACAAGTTTATTACAAAAATATTGGCAGTAGACAAATTTATTTAACAAAGGCTAAAGAAGCAAAATAGGCACAAGAGCGGAGGGTGTGTGGAGCCTGTAGTCCGCTCCTCACGCCTGCAGGCGACCGTCTCGTCCCTCCAGTACCGACCAATCGCCAATACTATTTACTCTGCTACCTATACAAGATCTGACATATGTCAAAGGAACTCTAGCCGGTAGATAAAAACACCAGTGATTATATGGCAAGTATACGAAATATAAATTAGAAACGGAAATTGATGTTCCAGTGTGTAAAGCCGCTAAAATACAACAGTCTGATAAATTATGTAAGATTTTGGGTCGGCGGTTTGCAATTCCTCAAGTTAGTTGTGCTGAGAAATTGCTTTGAAAAATTGAAAGCCCAAAAAGTGTGGGGCTCGCGAGGGTTCATAATTTATTTATTGTCTTTTAGATTCTTCCTCCAAAGTTAATTAAAGTAGATCCTCTGAATACGTTACGGCTTTCGTTTCAATGTCAAGATGTCGTGACAAGTGAAAATCCACAAAGAAAAGGAAACTTACAATATGTCTTATATCGTGACTACATTTATATATACAGATTTAGATTTGAAACTTTTAATGACTGTTCTTGATGAATGATACGTTCGGTACATTCTCTTCGATGTCACTAAGAAAGTATGAAAGAAGAAGCCAAGAATTTGTGAATTGAAAAGATCATCCTTCTTATTTTAAATGTATTATTTTCTACATTAATTATATAAGGTCTGGTTTGAGAGGCAATACTGTGCGAATCTGTCAGGTAATTTATCGATCACTTCAATGACCACTACGGCACACTATCTGGACATTCCTTTTAGTAAAACATTATCTAAATATCATTTGTTCTTTTCGAAGTAAAAGGCAGTGCCTTAACATAATTTCAAATAGGAAGTTGAACTAAGCACTTATTTGTGCTTAGTCGTTAATGACCTATAAATCATAATAAATCTATACCAAAAAAACCAGAACATTTCTTCTCCAACATTTGTCCGTTCTACTATCTGTACATACATATACTTACGTACAATAACTATTATTACAAAAACTGCAAACTTGTGAATCCTGGAGCGAGTCACTAGTGACCTATAAATGAACTAAGTCGAGTTTTGCCAAAATTTAATAAACGAACCCGTAATGAAGTGACAAACTTTTGCCAACAATTAGGCTGTTAGTGGAGGCTAACAGCCTAAAGCAATTTAATCCGAAAGTGATTTAAATATATTAAAAATTATTTGTGATTTAGAAATTATGCGCATTAACATCGCACAGACCAATTCCTTTTTAGATATCTCTAAAGAGCAAAGGTACACATTGACTAAAAAGGTCAGCACTGTCGTTCATTTTTTAATATTTTCTTAGCTTGCTATTCTAAAAGGCGTCTGTTAATATATTATTATCTTGGTTCATCTTTAATTTACATTTTGCATAACAGAACAATGCAATATTTTTCTTGTACTAATTTTCTAAATTAATCTGTTAACTTTTTATTTTGAACAATTTTATATTCATCTCACGAGTATTCTTTGCGAGATCTGTTGGTGCACGCAAACTTTTATAACTATGAAACAGTGAAACAGTAATCTTCTATATATTTATGTATATAAAAGAAAGTCGTGTTAGTTACTCGAGAACGGCTGAACCGATTTTTATGTTTTTTTTTTTTATAAAATTTGTCTTCATCTCGAATAGCAGCTAACATTACAACTTCGGAAAAATATTCACGAAAAAAAAATGAAGAAAATTCATTTTCTCATACATTTCATATGAAACGGGTTTTTATTCTCTCTGAGGCGTCAGCGCGTTTATTCATAAAAACGATATCAAAGAAACACTTAGCCGTCACTCTATTTTTACTACTTATTTCGAAAAAAAAAATCCTCAAGATGATGTCAATCCAGAAGTAAACTCAGGATACCTTTAATTTTTTCGTCTTTAAAATAAAATCGTAGTATATATAAAACTAACTAAACGTAGCATGAGTTCAGAATAGTTTAATCCAGGCCTCATTAACGCGTAAATAATCAGAGATGCTACAAAAACCTTTCGTACAGAGCTCGGTTTTGATTACACTTAAAAAAAAAATTATAGACTCATTTTATTCCGGGAAATATATTATAAAATGGTATATACTAACCCAAAAAGAATTACCTTACGCGTTTTATGCGCAAAAGAATATTTAAAAGCTTTATAAAAAAAAGAAATATACTTAGTCTGGCTAAGTACATAATTGCAAACAGAGTGGTTCTTGGATTTAAAATTGAATAAAGGTCTCCTCACACATCTATGTCAATTGCTATTGAAGCATGCATGATCACTGAGAAGATCCAACGAGAAACTTATTCAAACCTCTTCACCCCTACCGGAAAATCTCACAAAGGAATTTTCATGTTACTGCTCGCACTTGATTTTATTACGTACTATCGTCATATTGACTCTTCCGTCCATTCTGTTAAAATGAAGGTCGGAAAAGGTCAAATTGGGTTATAGTGAATGTATCGTTTAATCGGATGAAGGAATTTTATTATAAAAAATATTTTTACTGACAGTTTTTCCTATGTGTTGTGCAAAATTTTTTGGAACTAGTTTTAGAGCAAACCTTTTTCATATGAAAGTAAATTTTTAAAAATAAATCAAGAATCATTAAAATCTCGTTCTTCAATGCGGCGATGTTCTTCAAACGCCTGAACAGGATCTTCATAAATTATAGTTAAGAACAATCCCGATCACGTCAGCTAAAGTCAGCAAAACGTTAAAAACGATCTCACAGACAGACAGACAGACATTCGGGATGAAACTGCGGAAAACAGCTAGTTCTTTTATTATTAGAATAGATCTTTATGATTGATTAAGGCATATTTTATCGCAATTGGAGCCGCTATAGAAAGCTATGGCCGTCCGATTACTTGCAAACTTTTCACTTTATCAGTAAAACAAGCGATTCGTATTAAAAACTTGGCCAAAAAAAAAAGTGTTCGATGAGAGGTCTCCATGATTTTCCCACGGGTATCAATGCCGGAGCGTAAATTCGTGCAACATTTTGCGGCTTTGCCGTAACACTTTTAATTAAAAAAGAAACGGTCCTCTTTTGTTTTATTACCTTTTTGTTGTGATGAAATTTGCTTAGCGCCCTGAGGAATTTTTAACAACACGCTGATTTTTAAACGCTGCTTCTTTCGAATATCTTTCACACTTTATCACGGATTTATGCAAAGAATTTCTTCGTAATAGCACAAGTAATAGCCAGTTAACAAACAAGAATTTATTTTGAAGTTAAAGACTTTTACTAATAAACAGATGTTTTTATAGACCAGACAAGAAAATATTTTTAATTTAGACCCAGAAAGAAAGTTGTCGCTATCCCCATCAACAAGCCTTTTATTGTGTTAAAATGTCAATTTTGAAATATTATTCACTATACTACTAACTTTTTGAAAGCACGCGAATCAAAGTTAGCGCACATAATGACCTAATCCTAGAAATAGCGCATTGAAAAGTTTTTATCCCTGCAAGTAATCCTAACCCATGTGATAATAAATGACTTTAGTTCACAATTCCCATACTTATTATTTGTTATTCAGACTTTCTGTATTTATGAAAGAATGTTGTCGGGTCTTACAACGCCTTCGCACAATCTCCAGAAATATTAGAGTAATAAATTTTCTTTAAATTTCAAGGGACGAACTCGCAACTTATCTTTTTATTATTATCTGAATAAGGTTTCTATTATATGAATAATTAATTATTAGTTAGTTTTTTGGTATGTCGTTTGGATTACACTTTAGGGATAGATATCCAAGATATCTGTCGATGTAGTATATATCATATATGTTTTCTCTCGACATAAGAGGCAGGAAGATTGACCTTTCACTTGATGGTAAAAGGCTAGCCTCGTGACTTCTACAGTCAGCCAGCGTGTCGTGCCATTATCAGTTAACTTTTTTAAATATAAATGTCGTCAAGCAGTTTTTTATGTAAAGATCATAATTATATTTTCATATATATTATGTAAGACAAAAAAAAATTAAAATTATAAAAAAAAAACAAATAAAACTTAATTTAATCTCATCTTCATTTCTTCATTTCTTTACTATTCTTCAACAGTAAGTTGAAGAATAGTGAAGAAATGCTTTTGTTATGTAGAATAACAACATAAGGTACATTAAAAATAATAAAGTAATGAACAAAGGTTCTCAAGTTATATAATTTAGTATAGGTAACATTACATTTAATATGGACTAATGCGTATTATTATTTATTACATAACAAGCAGGGACAAAAATTTGGAGACTACTTTTTTATGTTATGTTACGCGTATGATCGTTACTATGTCTAAAATGCTTTATTTCGTGGTCAAATAAAAACATTTCATTAGGGACCAGTCACGTTCTTGCCACGTAGCTGTAATACCTTTCTACGGTCGGTAGCGAATCAGAATTAACTGTTTTAAGTCAGTATAGCTTCTAAAAACTTTGAGTTAAAGTGTAAAATCTAGTAACCGTGGGAGAGACCTTTCGTGCGAAGTCGATTTGATACAACTCTAGGGGTCATTTGTTCGAACTACAACTCTTTACCGACTACAAAGGTTCAAGACAATCTTATCATTCTTAATGGCATAGCGAAGCAGTGTGACCTGAAATTCAAATTTTTTCAGGTCTATAGTTTTTTCTGAAAAAAAAAATCCTAAATTGGGTTACTAAGGTGTTATATTTATTAGAAATATATACTTATATAAAAGCTTTCATGTAAAGGTCGTTAGACAGGGTGACGTCAACTTGATTGTAGATGTCTATCGTCTCTATGAAATCATCTACAGAAATATTGTATTTAACTAAATTCTTACTTAAATCGTTAACTTAGATTAAATTTAGTTTTTGAACTTAGAATAGCATCCCACCTTTCTTAAAGCACTACATTCATATGTATCTTATTAGAACTGTCAAGCGCAAGATGCTGCTATTTTCAAGATGCTTATAGCCTACGAGTATGTGGCTATAAGCCAGATGCGACTGCACATTTCGTGACTGTACAATGCATTGTAGCATACTATTGCAGGCATGTTCTCTTAAATTTAAGTTTTATTACAAAACGCTCATAGCTTGGTTCGAATGTATCGTTACACAGTACTAGTTTTAACACGCGACTTTGTCCACGCCTCTTTTTCTTAAACGTTTAAAAGTTTTAACAAAAATATATGAGCAATAATTTCTAAGCAACTTAAACAAAAAATTAAACTTATTGAAAATAAAATTGTACAGAGAATTTTTTACAATCTATGACATTTTGTTTATTAATTTTTTATATTTATAGATGATCCCTTGGAAAAATTGCTTATTTTTCTGGATAAAATATGAAAATCGTCGTCAGGGATACGTTGTCGGTATTTATTTTTATTTAGAATATTTTTACATATTTTTTTAGTGATACATTATACCTAATATATTAAGCATGTTATTTTATATTACTGAGACCTATGGCTGTCCTCTTTCAGTGATTTTGGATAGGACATTCAAATCTAAAAGATATAGATCTGAGGATACTGTTACTGCCCCCGTAAGCGCATTAGCAGATGCAGTTTTTTGCGCATTATGGCGTGAAAACTATCTGTACGTGGAAACTGAAAGCGTAACAAACAAATCCACTTTCGCATATTTTGTAATATTAGTTATTAGGATTTAATTCATTTTCTTTGATAACCTTTTTTTTGATATTCTTGTACTTCACAGGGACATACCTCTCGACCGCCCGTTGCCTCGACACAGCCCTCCGGAGTCATCAAAACAAATTGGAATCGGAATGTTTGAACGTAGTGCCGCTGATTATTATTATTATGTCGGAATAGTCGTGAAAGGATTTTGTTTGGAATCGAGCGCTTATAAATATTTTCCCTTGAAGTTTAATACTAGAATTGTCGTTAAAATTATTCTTTGCTAGCTGGTGCCCGCAACTTCAACCGCGTTGAAATAACTGCTATAACACTGGAATGGCGTTAGTTTTTTATTTTATTTTCGTTAGATGATCCCTCGGGAACAGTACTTCTTTTCTAGATGAAAAGTACCCTATATCCTTCCTTGAATCCCTGACAATGTGTATGCAAAATTTCATCATGATCGGTTGAGTAGTTAAGGCGGGAAAAGGTAACAGACAGACAGACAGATAGACGCACAGACAAACGGATATACAGACAAGAGTTAATTTCACTTTTATAATATTTAATTATTATTATAAATCCATACTTAATAAATATATTAAGTATTGAAAGTATGGACAGGTATGCAAGTATGGATTCAAAAACCTAGTACATTGTGTTTTATATTATGGAAAATATTTACGTTTTGATGTTGACAGTTACATTTCATTTTGGTAAATTCGATAAAATTAAGAAAAGGACTTCACAGAGGACCTCCCCTTTGCAATTTTGTTCTTGTTCAGAGGTTTTTAAAAGTTATACATTCTCTTTAATCTTTGCTTTGCGCCTTAGATAATTAGCTCAGAGTTTTATACAAAAGAGCTATTAATGTCGCAATTATTCAAATTTTCGGAAGTTAGAATGGCAATTAGGATATCTTGTTCTTTAGAACAATTAATATTTACTAGCATTTAGCCGCGGTGTCACTTGCGCTATACTATATAAAATTAATAAAATAATCAAAACAATTAAGACAACTTGTTAATCCTGGATTTTAGATTTTCTATACTTTAAATACACTGAAAACTGTAGGTACTTTCATATTTTTAATATGAGCTTATTCATGTCAAAAATACATTATTATTAAAAAAACGAGAATGAATAAATTAGATGTAGCATACTTGAATTTTTTTTCTACAAATTATATACACATCTTACTCGTTTATCGCTTTTTCCCTTAGCGAAAACCATATCAAAATCCGTAAGATAGTTTAGACTTTAGAAGAAGTTCGCAGAGAACAGACAGAGGCGTAAAACATTTTTGTTTTATATAACTACACTAATATAGAGATTTATTTTTTATTTTATTTTTTTATGTTTTTAAATATTCTTTTACCTATAGAAAGCTACATTAACAGCGAGAACAAGAGATCCATAAGAAAATTACAACAATGTAACTCAATCTCACATACAATAGAAAATGAACAATCGAGTGTAATTATACAAGTGATTAAATATCTGAAACGTTTTCAGTGAAATTAAAAAGAAAACGTTTAAAGCAGTAAATCAAAGTGAATAATGACTGTTATAAATTATGCTATAAGCCTCATTCTTTATTTTTAACTTGGCTTTCTACAAGAGTATAAGAATATTATTCTATTGCAACTTCTATTACATTTTATAACATACGAGCTCGTAACTCACATCTTCGACGACTCATAAACATTTCGACGGCTTAGGAAAGTAAATGAGAAATTATAATTGAATAAATGTTTAGGTTTAGGTTTAGTAACTACAATTGAATATTAGCTTGAATATTACAATTGAATATAAGTAAAAATTAGCTTTGCATTAATGCAATATATTTTTTACAAATTATATATTATACATAAACCTTAATCGTTTATCGCTTTCTCCATTAGTGAAACCCGTATTAAATTAACCGTTCGGAGGTAGCGAAGAAACGAACAGTGGCGGACGGCAACTTTATTTTATTATTGAATATTATAAAATAAAGTCAGTTATTATAATTGTAACAAAAAAGAGATAGCTTTTATTATGTTAGGTCGTCTTGATGGTAGGTGGCTACCGTCGCCTATAACACAAGCAACGCCACAGGTGCTGCATTTGCGCTGCCGACCATAGTAGGATTTTGAATAAGGAATTGGGAAGCGACAGGTAAATGGGCTCCGCCATCCCTTACTCATTCACTGAAACAGAATTGTCTTCTGTAAGGGGGTGGTTACTGCCGCCAGACAAGCTGTTAAGTTAAGTTAAGCACTATTTAAGTACTTACTTATCGAAACGCAATAGCACAATGCATTTTTTCATAGACGTCTACCATGCTACCTCAATACAATTTAAAACAGGTGACGTCAACATTTAGTGTTAAACATTTTTTATTCCATAACAGAATGAAAATTCCCAATGGAAACATCGGTGATGATAAAACTTAATAAAAAGGTCGTCAGACAGCCTGACGATTCAATTTATGGTGTGTCACCTACACTGCCGGGTAAGCAAGAGGATTACCCAACATTAAAAAAGAAGATGTGTTCGGTCCCCTCAAAGACAAGCGACTCTATAGGTACAGCAAATGGGATAAGGAAATAAGGCCTTCCTTATAAGGCTCTGACATCCCTTACTCACTCACAGAACTACATTGAAATATATTTTTCTTAAATGCTTGAAATTGCAAACCGATTACTAACTTCATGGTCTTAATAATTGCGAGTTATTACCACAGTTTATTTTGGTGGGTCAACCCGCTTAGTTTATTTGTGTTAACGTGGACTCACAATTTTCACAGCACACAAATTTGTAATGGGAATGGTATTGGCTAGTTTGTGGCGAAAGCGACAAGCTTACGTTTTAGATAATACTAACAGAGATATATGAGAAGAAACATCAGAAAGAATCAGAAGAATTGACGCAAGTTTGAATCCTGGTTCAACCTTCACTTTTGAATATTTTTAGTGTTATGTTATTAGAATTAAAGTACCTTGTGAGGAAAAGAGAAACATCGAAAGGAAAACTTTTGTGGCACGCCTAGTAATTTTCTAAAATATGCGAACTCTTGTTAATCCATTCCCCTCCCAGAGAAGAGGCCTGTGCTCAATGCTCAATATTATAACCTTATTTCTCTCTTTTTATCGTGAAATGCCCAAAAAGCACATTAAAATACAATGGTAAAATTTATATACACATATTTCTGTTTGTGTCTCAAATATTAAGAAATAAAAATATTAATAAAATTAAAATTTGTCATGAACCTAAAAGAAGGAAAATGAAAAAGCTATACACCGATATGTGTATTATTTGCGTGAGTATGCGTGTACGTGTATTATAGTGGGTTCGCTTGGTGTATTCCCATCTTGGCACCATCGAATTATTGATATGAGGGTGTCAGTGTCAGTGTGTCAGTGTGTGTGATGTGTCCTCAGTGGATATATAACTTTTTACTTGTTACTAATATTAACTTGTTTATTCTTCTTTTTCCCCACTTGTTTCTGTAATTCGCCTTTTTCCTGTAGCTTGTACCGTTCGAATAATATTTCGTCTGCGATTTACTGCAGTTGGTTTGTTCTCGTTACAATTGCGGGCTATGTGTTGTGACTGAATGCGCTATTACAATTTTCATTTGTTGCATAAAGTCATACGGCTCCGTAAATAAAACAGTACATAAAACTCACACCACGTTCATAACAGGTGCAGTTACTATTTATAATATACATTCGTGAATTAAACAATAATCAGAGATAAGCCTCTCTTCGTCTGTTCCGCCAGTTGTACATGATAATAATAATATTCTCATACATGATAACACTCAGAATTCCTTCTCCACACAAGCCAAGGAGTCGCTGCGCTCGGTTCAGATAATTATTAATTTCATACCAAGCTGAATATTTTTTTATATATACTTAATCGTAAACGAGCCGTGTATGTACATTAAATATTTTTTCTGAAAAACACAATGTACTTATGTTACCGAGTGTGTCTGTTGGTCTGTGCGTTTGTGCACGCTAATCTCAGAATCTGTTCTATATGTTGTTTTTCAAATTTTGACACAGTTCTCACTAACGCAAAGATCATAAACAAGGAGGGTGTGCATATATAGCCGTGGCGGGGCACCGATGGCGTGTCGTAAGGTCCCCGCGACCCCGCCCATCTATGGCCGCGCTAGAAAGTCGTTGGGTTTAACCGCACCGTCCCCGGGTATCCATGAGGATTTCCCAAAGTTAATAAAAGGAGGGTGTGTGTGTAGTAGGCAAAATAAATTGCATCCATGCCATACTTTAGTAATGGAACACAACTTAAATTGAATACTTAAATTGAATACGCGTTAGTATAAAACAGAGTAACGAATGCAAGACGGTTCCGAAGTGGAGGTTAGAAGTGTTGGAACGCAGCCAGATAACTTTGACTTGCAAAATGTCTCATGCATTTTACTTTAAGGTTCCCTGTCAGCGCACCGTCTGTCGAGTGGTGGTAGCTAATATCGCATTGTTTATTCGGTTCACTGTATACTTTGATGTGAACACTTGGAGCGGAAGTGTTGAATTCTTTCTATTTTTTATTCAAATTTATGCGATCTGTTACGTGATTCTATTTGATAACTATTACGTATGTATTTCAGATAAATATGTTCAGTGTGTCCGGTGTTGGGTATAAGAGTTTAATTTCCAGATATATAAGCAACAAATTTGCAGAAAATATTAGAAAAACAAATTTTTAAAATTTGCAGAATTGAGATGGACAGATGAAGTTTATAGTAAAGGAAGCTATTTCTTCTGAGACACTCTGCCAGGCGGTGAGGCGGATAGTGCGGTTGAATTTGGGATTTCGTGACCACAAAACCGAACAATAATGAAGGAGCGATCGGAGAGAGAGAACCAGCGTATTTAAACATTTGTAGCTCTCAAAATAAATTTGCCGGAAATTTGAACCTCTTTTTAAATGTGTAAAGAATGAAACTGTTGGCACTAGAACTGTCAAGTCAGTCAGCTGTAGCTGCGCCCTATATATTCAAAGCAGCCTTAACTGAATGTTAGAGGAATTAAGAAAAAGCAAAAATGTAACCGCTGCATCCGTGCACAGGCGGGCTTCGCACGGATGCAATTTTTTTCTGCAAATTGTATACACAAACATACCTCGTTGATGACTTTTTTCATTAGCGAATTTTTTTTATCAAAATCCATTGCTTAGTTTTTTAAAAATAATACTTGGAGGGTCAATATATGAATTTCAATATCGCATACTCAACAGTAGAACTCATTGGATGTTTTTGTTTATTTTGTTCTATTATAAAAATAGTAGAAAAATTTGGACATGCTTCATTAAAGTTATTCGAGTCCAATCTGTCAGTAGAACTAGGTACTTGGATTTTTTTTGTCCAATCTGTTCTATCGTAGAACTAATAGTAGAACTACTTGGACTAACCCATACTGTATCGGGCTAAATATCTTTTCCAAAGTTTTTTTTTTATTTTTATTAAAGATGGGTTTGCTCTTGACCAACAACCAACTGTATAGCAAGAATGAGGCCTAAGATGGAGCGAGCTCACCCAGAAGATGCCTATTTAGTTGAACTTTGAAAAGATTTGGGTTATATGAGCTCGGAAATACAGACGCCGGCAGGGAGTTCCAAACCTTGGCAGTGCGCATTATAAAAGATGTTTTAAAGCGCTTGGTCAGAAATAGAGGGATATCGACAAGATGAGGATGGTAACCAGCCGTACGTTTGTATGTCCGATGGAAGTAAGGGGAAGGCGGTATGAGTTCATGCAGCTCTTGAGCACACTCTCCGAAGTACATCTTATAAAACATATATATCTTATAGACAGACGTAGCTTTGTTTTATAATATGGAAGGATATAAGATACCTAATGGAAATATTTAACTTGTAAATTCTACTTTCAAAGTAAATTAAATTCCCGATTAACCGAAAAGTCTATACTAAATTACAGGAAAACTTGGCCTTTTCCCGTTAAGTAATGTACAAACGGCCGTGTTGTGGAAGTAGCGACAAAGTTACCAAGAAGAGTTTTGTCGAAGTCATTTCTTGAATCTTTTACCTACGTTTTATTTGAAAGAAGAATTTGAATAATTACACTTTTCGAAATATATTTCAGTGATATTTTTTTAAGTATAAAAAGTAAAATAAGTAAGTCATTTTAGGTATTTTAGTGAAATTTTTTAAAGTATTTTTTACAAACATATCATTTTATTAACATGCAAAGCGAAAATTTCAATTTTTTTTTTTTTTTAATTTGCTGGTGAATAGATTTTTTTTCGGTTGAGTATCTATTGACGAGCTTTAGTATAAGGTAATAGATTCCAAAACTAATGCTAATAGGTTCCCCAAACCAATATGCTGTTCAAATCCATAACACTGTGAGGAATTCACATATATACAGGGAGACCTATTTATATGTCAAGAATTTTAGCTTACGACAATCTTTGTTCAATTTGCAGTCAATTAAAAAATATTACATAATAGGATAAAAAAATATGTGTTTCACGTTCTTCTCGTTGAAACAGAGATGAAAGAGATGAAAGAAAAATGCATCACCTAACGTGTTTCCACGCTGGAAATTGATGTGTGGTACAAGATGAAAACATTCTGTCTCGGTAATACCGTTCAGTAGGTAGTGTTAATGCACTTATTTCGTATTAGAAATCTCTTATGTGAGAGGCTGCTGCTATGTGCTACACTTCCACATATACCTGCAATATATTATTTATTCGTCGGCTGGATACGAAAAACTCTTTGATAGCAGGTGGCGGATACTCTTGTCCGAATCGCAAATTGTTTGAGGACCGAGCTGTTTGTCCTCTTGGCCGTCGATGAAATGCGCAACATCCTTCTCCAGCACCACATATCAAAAGCATCGCTCCAGAGATCCAGAGCTTTTTGCGCTCCAGAGATCGAATCGTCCAAGATTCAGCGCCATACAAGAATATGGAGAAAATGATTCATGTTTTGCCATGACTTGGCCATTTGAATTCTTCTTCGAATATCCCTCTCATTTCCTGATATGTGTGTAAATTTTACCGTAGCAGTTTACAAAATGGACCAAACAGTTTAAAATTGGAGTGAAGCCAAAATCGAATTGCTATTACAGCACTTTTACTCGAACGATGTTGTATTGCTATCGAATGAAACGTTTTGTGAAAATTCAGGTTTATATCTGAAGTTCTGAAAGATACGAGCGTGAAAGGTTTCAACAAGCAAAAACAGTATAGCTTGAAGTAGATAATATCGCAAAATATTATTAAAAATGGAATATTTATCACGAAAATTTAATAATTAGCGATTTAATTAATTAGTGACTAATTTTTGTCAAGCCTTGAATTTTTATTTTTATTTGTAGATGATCCCTCGGGAATAGTACTTTTTCTGAATGAAGGCCGTACTCTATGTCCTTTTCTTTATATCTGAAAACGTGTATGCAAAATTTCATGATGATCGGTTGAGTAGTTAAGGCGTGAAAGCAAAGAAACAAAGAAATTCGATTTCGTTTTTATAATATTAGTTGACATCCTTGCGCGGAACCTAAGGAGACCTTTATTTATTTATTATTTATTAATAAAACATCTAATAAACTGTTTCTTTGTTCTTTGTTAAACACACTTTATAAATAAACCCTAGTAATACCTTTGCGCATTCATTAAATGTAAATATTATGAAAATGTAATGACATACAATGTCCTACTATGGTATAATTATCCTTACATATTATAAACAAAGTCCCCTGCTGCGTCTGTCTGTCTGTATGTTTGCGGTAATCTCAAAAACTACTAAACGGATTTTCATAGGGTTTTACATTTATGAAAAGAGCGTTAAACGAGGAAGGTTTTTATATATAATTTGCACACAATAAAATTGCACCCTTGAGAAGCCGGAAGCGGATCGCTAGTATTCATATAAATTATTAAATCGTAACTACTAATACCCAGTAAAAACTAAAAAGCATTAAACTTCGCGTTTGTACAATTGTTTGTTAAAACATTTCTCTAAATAACAAACAAACATTCCATTAAAACTTCGAAATCGCGTGCCTTGGAAGTGCATCGGAGTGCAGGCGGTAGCTACGTAGTTATATTTTCTTCTCTATGCTATTGTAGTAAGGTGCATTGTTAGAACAGCTCACTGTGAACACAGCAGAAGATAAACAGTCTAAAAGCACGCGAACCGTAATGGTCATATCAAAACTTCGTATAAATACCTTGAAAGTAGCTGTTATATTTTTCCTTGAATTTATTTTCTCAGTGCGGTATTGAATTTTGCATTATAATAATGGAGGCATTCTGTCGGCAGAAACGCCTACGTATTCTTCTATATTGTCCAGTCCATCTTAGGTTAGGTTAGGTTCTATTAATTTTATCTATGACAATTGATACCATATTATTATTTTTTTAAATCAAGGTAGCTAGCGTTTGCTATATTAGTTACCTTATCAGGATTCAAGATAAGGGATTATGAAGGGATAGGGTAATGGACTCTGGCATCCCTTACCCACTCACTGAAACACAACAGTGCAACTGCTGTTATTTCACGGTGGTCTTCCGTGAGGGAGTGGTTACTGCCGCCAGACGGGCTGCCCAAATGACTGCGAAACGCAGTGTGTCTTGGCACTACTAAGTCTTCAAATTATGTTTACGAAAGAAATTTTGCAATCCACAAAGGTGAATTTTCGAAAACCAGATATTAATGTTTCATCAAATATGTGCTTAGAAAAGTCTTTAATACGAATTTCAGTTAATATAAGGATATTATTTGACAAAATCAATAACGTAACAACAATGTTATGCTGCTTCGTGTTTGTGAAGTGTCAAAAGGATTAAACTATATGCGATATTCGGGTAGTTATCTACAACAAACAGTGACAATACCGAAGTTAATGAAACCTAAACATAGAGCTTCTGTGGCGATTATCAATCTGAGTTTGTATGGAAACTTCCTCTATTGTTTCCGTATTGTACCTATTTTATACTTAATTCATGAAGGCATTATTCCCACATAATAAAAAATTTACCATAATTATTATTATTATTTTAAGTTTTGTACCTTATTGAAGTTCTTTTATCATATAATCATTAATTATTATTTTTTTCATTCTAAATGATTATATGTAGAGACCCGCTCCCAGCTTCGCAT
Organism: Synanthedon myopaeformis; assembly: GCA_944738685.1. Taxonomy (NCBI): domain Eukaryota; kingdom Metazoa; phylum Arthropoda; class Insecta; order Lepidoptera; family Sesiidae; genus Synanthedon; species Synanthedon myopaeformis. The sequence continues at coordinate 8,357,145 of OX122924.1, read as the reverse complement.
GGATGCCTTTTTCTACAAATTCTCATCTCAATATACACAAATCTTCATAGCTATAGCTCTTTTCATAAGTGATAACCGTATCAGAATCTGTTGGAGCCGAAGGCGGGTCGCTAGTGTTGTATAAAAGATGTGTACATACCATTGCTTCTTTGGGGATCGATCTGTGCGTGTAGTATTGAGAGGCCTGGCACCACTATGGCCGGAAGTGTACGCGAACGCAGTAAGGGTGGTGGGGCCCTACGTCCTCCTCCGCCACCAAGGGCTTCGGCTGCGGCCGCTGCAGCCGATGCGGCTCTGTAACAACAAAATTATTGTCAATTCATACTAGCCTTATTGTAGAATAACCTTTTCGTCATCGGATTACTAGACGAGGAGAGTAGTTGTGCTGTGCACATAATACTATTCTTTACAAATTGGGACTCTTTAAGAACAGAGCGAAAGGGTATACGAACCCCATCTCCGAATCTAAACTGATGGTAAGTGAAGATTCTCATCTTCTGAGATTGAAGTCCTTCTGCAGTGCAGTGCAGTGGATCTGTGGAGCAATTGAGCAGTTCGCCTTTGGGCCTTACCCTCTCGAGATCCTTTCCTCTCCAACAATTAGCGGTTCTACTAAATCTAGCTATATATCATTTGTTGCGCGCCGGTCAATAAAAAAATGGCTTGACCGATTTGAATATTTTTCTTGTTTTTCCTTCCATAGTGGTGTAGTTTAAAAAAAGTAGAACAAAAGAATTAGAATTAGCACAAATGGTAACTGTGGATTACTTTCAGTAGGTAGATAACGTTCATTTCGTGCCATTATGTGAAATTGTCATTAATTGTGAATCAGCGAGATTCGATTTAGTTTGAGGATTTCAATATTCTAACTTCTTAAAGTATGTTTGAAAGATATTATTTGAATCACTGTGAAAAGAATTCTGTGTCGTTTACAATGCTCATTACAGTATTAACAATCTCAATTAATTTGAATAGGAAGGATCAGATTTGATAATCGCTTTGAATTTACAATCAAATAAATCTTCGGTGGTACGAAGTTCACCGGCTCATCTAGTAAATAAATAAATACTAAATTGAATACAACAAACCTTAACAATTGTATATAAAAGGATTTTATTTCACACAAAGCCACAAACAATCCTAATATATTTTAGTGTTAATGTTTTCACGCAATCTAGTTTATCAAGGGAGAAATCTCTGAGCGGTTAGTAGCACGAACCGTACCTCTGACAGTTGTAAATAACCGCGTTTACACAGGGCAACTGTTGCTGCTCTGATAGCTCGCCTATCTAAAGAAAATATGTGCTGGCTGATGATTCCCTTACTACATGCTATTATATGCTACTGGTGAAAACTCCAATATTGGACTTTTTGAAATTCATATTTTATTACTATATTAATTTGTTAATTAATATTGTGAATGTAACTCTCTCTCTGTCTGTTACTAACTAACTTAACTACGTAACCGATTACCGCATATAGAAAAGGACCTTTCATCCAAAAAAACGAACATTTGCCGAGGAATCATCTAAAAATAAATTTCAAACGCCTGCAAAATTATAACAGCAATAAAGATTGAATAAATTGTTGCTCATATAAATTTAACAGGCGTTATATGCATTATTTTAAACGCGAACAAAAGCACCGCTAAGAAGTATCAGGGGGCCTAGCCAAGTGTGCTTTCTACAGTCGTTTACTCTTCGCTACGCTAAGAGAAAATTTTATTTTGACGTTACAATAACCAATCACCAAGTTTTCTCTTAGGGTAGCGTAGCATAGCGTAGCGTAGCGTAACGTAGCTTACCGTAAACGACTGTAGAAAGCATACGGGCCCAGGCTTACTTAATGGTAGGTGGCTTTAAATTAAAAGTTGGGTACCATGTTGCCTCTCCTATAAAACAAGAAACACCACCGGTGCTGCTGACAGGTGCGCTGTCGACCATAGTAGGATTAAGTAATTAATTAATTAGTATGTAAGATATTACTTAGTAAGTAATTAAGGGTTAGGGATGCTATACACACGTAACAAACTATTTATATACGTACGAGTAACAAATTTTAGATACATTTTGTCTATGTGATTTAAGTGTGGATTAAAGTTGCCCTTAATACAGAAAAAAAGAAATATTTTATTAGAGTACCCGCATACACAATAACGCCTAATAAAAATAACAAAACGCATAATTCATATTTTGGTCACTTCACTTTATAACAACTTTACCAATCGAATGAAAATTTTACGATCCTTTCAAGAAATGAAAATTTATTTATAAACTCAATTTAAACGCACTTTATAACACAAACGCAAATACTAAGGCGAATGCAGTGAATTACATTGAAACTGGCTTAGGGAATCGTAAAACGATACTAAAAGCTAAAACAGAAATGGAACTAACCTTTATCAACTCTGGAATATTTTCTTTCAAGTCTCCAACGTGATGTTTGATAAGAAATAAATACATTAATCTATTTAGTTTAATTTGTTATGAGTTTCATCGCTTAATTGAAGATTTTATTTTTATTTAACACTAGCTTTTGCCCGCTACTTCGTCCATGTATCTATTAGCGTGTTGATACAAAGCTTTTCTCGAGACTTTTAGGCTATCGAATCCAAAAATAATTTAAAGTTCCAAATTAATGTTACCAAATGTTCAAAACTTTCTAAATCAAAATATTAATTAAATAATGCAAATAAATATTACTAAATTAAAATAATCAATATCACTAAAAAAAATATTAACAGTACATAAAACGACATAAAATTATATCTATGCATACGGTAATACTATGGTATATGTATAGTCTTTTGTGGTTTTCTATTAGTATGTATGTATGTTAGTGTGTCCCAGGCTATAAGGGCAATTTTTTTTTTTGCGAATGGAGTTACGCATACCCCTTATTTTTTTTCCATTTGACCCTAATGACTTAAATAATAAATATTATGGCGATCGGATAATGATAACCCGTGCCGACTTGATGTCAAACTTTAAATGAAAAGTTAGTATGGAAGCCATAGAGAGGTTGTAGAACTTAATACGTATTTCAGTAAATGAAACACTGTTTTACCCGTATATAATATTTATTAAGTATTAATCGTTAAAAGAACATTATTTACTAAATTTTCTTTTTAAGGTTTGCTTTTTGCAATCCGGATATACCTGTCTGTGTTCTTGTACGCAACGTAATAAAAATTGCTTTTGTTCCTCTTCCACAGTAATTAAGCCATGGAAGTCTTGCATTAACTTAACCGCTCTTTCAGCCGTATCGTTAACTGCTCTCAGTGCCAGCACCTTTTTCTTAGCATGTTGAAACGAGGTATTATTTGACCATGAAGCAGGACACTCGTTGAGGAAACTGTCATCAATTTTGAGTCGATTGAATACAGCCTTACTTTTGATTGACACAAAATCATCAATGCTTTTCTCTGAAATTGAAAAAGATAGAAATAAGTTATCTAAGCAAAGTGATAAAAGAAAACAAATATTTTTACTAGTTCTACTAACCGAAAAGTGGGCCACATAGTTCTTCCTTCGATGGGATGTAGCGTTTACCGTAGGCTGATGAGTTTTCTTTGGCTAAGTTAGCAACAATTTTTACTTTTGTTTCCTGGTCTACATTATCATCAAATATAGACAAGACAGATACTTCATCTACTAAATACCATAAATGCTGGCAGAACTTCTGTAAAGCTGCTTTTGAGATGCTTTTGTCGATACTTTCGTAAGCCTTCATGGTCTTCAAAAAGCATAAATCCTGGTATGGTGCCTGTACCGCTAAAGTGCATTGCAACCAAGGCTTCACGTAGGATGTCACGATGAACAGGCACACGTCTAATAGAGCTACCTTGTCCTTGTTCGAAATTTTAAATTGAGAGCTAAGTAAAGTTATTTTCAGTGAATAAATCGCTCTCGTCATCCATCGAGCTTGGTGCATGGCACCTGGAGGCCGGATCTTAAATCTCTTCTCTCTATCTCCGCCGAGAAATATTATTGATAGCTCTATTAATTCACGATAGTCATCTCTAGCAATTTTTTTACTTAATTCAGATTGGTAAAAGTCTAGCAGTTCGTTAATTTCTGAAACATTTAGGCATGCTAGCTTTTCTGAATAACTCTGTATCCTTTCGGGATCAACATTTTTCCAGTTTTCTCGGAACTTTTTAAACAGTGGAATGTCAGGGCTCGTAGTGACTTGGCTAATTTTGGCTTCAAACACACCTTTTAATACCAACTCGCAGACGTGATGGCGGCAAGCAAAAACGAGCATTTCTCTATTCATTTTCTGTTCGAGAAGCACACAGGCACCATTAATACGACCTGTATTGGAAGTAGTGGTATCACAACAGAGAATCTGCACTTTATCTTCAAGATTCCAATCAATCATAGCGTTCCAAACTGCCTGTGCCTGTTCGTTTCCTGAAGAGTTCTCTAATTTTGGCACAGCGATGAGTTGTTCTATATGATCGTACGAAATAACTATCGGTAAACGTTCTTCTTTAGATTTTCGTCTATCTAAAGCTGGTAAGAGTTTGCCATCCCAGTGGACAGTTACAGTATCCGGTACCTCGTTTTGAAAATCAACTTTTATAGCTTCTGCGCGCTCTTTTCGCTTTTCTGTACGAATTCTTTGAATTGAGGACTTACTTATAGGATATTCGTCAGTGTTATGTCCAAGCGCTTCAATAGTTGCTTCAATAATAAATACAGAATTTCGCATACTTAACTGACACCTATCTAAAGCTGCCACTAATTTCGGAGTTATGAAATTTTTCCTCATAGAAGTGTTAGACTGTGTGCTCTCGGTAAAGGTGGGCAAGTTTTCTTGCAAATCCATTATTTCAGATTCAAAAGACGAATTTTCTTGTAGTGGTTCATAAGAAGGTGATGAAGGAGTTAAGGATGACAGATATTTATCACGTCGCTTTTGCTCGTCAATGTTTCTAACGTAGGCTTTTTCCTCCTTTTCGGCCAGTTTTTTATCCACTCCAGCTAAGTGACCAGGCCGACCTGGCTCCCTCTGGCGCTGCAGGAAGATCTTATCTTCATTAATCCTCATTAAATTAAGGGCATCGGCGTGTGCAAGATCAAACAAATCATTTAAGTTTGAAATAAATTCTCGCCGACGCTGCACAAACACGCCTTGAGTTTTATTTGCATTTTTTTGCAAATCTCTCCAAACTTGGTACAAGTTAACTAGTTTTTTAACACAGTTTGGTAAAGACTTAGTTGGTATACGTGCCTTTTCCCAGTAAATAATGCACTCACGAATAGTAAGATTGGCGCTTTCATTGACACTTAAATTAACTTCTCGAATATTATAGAACAGAACTGCCAGTACCTGTCCATTAGAGGGAAGTTTTGAACCAGTAATTTGATGTTTTACGTCCCCTATTAAAAATATCCCCTTTTTAGAACTGCGTAACTCCATTGACATGTTGACAGAATGAAAACAATGCGTTTACTAATCAACAAACAAGCAACATCAAGCACATCAATACGTTGGCTCCCGCGCGCCTTAGTAAACAAGTACCGACATGTTTCGATGCAAGTCGGCACGGGTTGCCGTGGTTCTAAATACGTGAAACTTTATTTATAATACCTTTGACATCATTGAAACAAAATAAGAGGGTATGCGTTGGAAAAAAAATACTTTTATTTTTTTGGGACACCCTAATGTATGTATATGTAGTTTCGCAGTCATTTGAGTAGCCTGTTTGGCGGCAGTAACCCTCTAACAGAAGACCACCGTACAATGACAGCACATGTGCTGTTGTGTTTTGGTGAGTGAACAAGGGATGCCAGTCCCAGTATCCTTATTCTTACTTCAGTATGCTGAGCAGTTGCAGCACATGTGACGTTGTTTTTGTTATAGGCGAGGGTAGCCTCCTACCATTTAGTGAACCGGCAGCCTGTTTTACTACATATACAAAACAAAAACGTAAATAAATTAAGCTACATTAAGAAAAAATGTAATTAATTTCAAGGGACATTACTTGCTGTCTCTTCAGCCTGTTTATTTGAAACGTATAAACAGGCTGAAGAGAGAGCAAGTAATGTGATGGAGATGTTTCGGCGTTCCCACTCTCTCTAAAAAGAAAGATCTATCCATTTAATATCCATTTAAAGCAGAAAAAAATTCAAGGTAAAGTTTTTTTTTTATTAATAATGGGTTTGCTCTTGGCCAGCATCTAGCGTTGCAGGAAAGACGAGGCCAACAATGAAGCGAGCTAACCCAGAAAATGCCTATTCACTCGAACTTTAAAAAGATTTGGGTTACTTTAAAAGTCAATTTGTTGGTACTGAGCAAATAGAAAAGTTACTAATTAATAAAGTATGGTCATAAAAAAAGTCTAGCTTTAAAAATAACATTCTAATGTTAATATTAAAATTTTTAAATAAACTTAATTTTTTTATTTGAATATTTATGATTATAATCTCTAGACTTATTTCATTCATGTAAAATGAAAACGTGAAATTTATTGATGCTCTTAATTCAACCAAAATATTAGTTTCAATCGAGTTTCACAAGCCTCGGTCGTTAAATTGAAATCCAATAGCGTTTTCAAATGAAACTTTCGAAACAGTGTGATTACACTTTACTTTTATTCTTTCGTTTGAAACGATAAAACCATTACCTACTACAATTCTTACGGATCCCATATTGAGGGTAACGTACGATTAAACATTTTTTTTACTTTTTCTTTTGAACTTCATTCAATAAAGTTCTTACATACATATTATATATATTTTTTTAAAGAGTTTTACCCCTCTTTTGGTTAAATAATTGATGGAAAACGAAGATCTCAAGATTCATATTTAATGATTCGCACGTTGACATTCTCCTTTTATATTATTTCATATGTTATCTTTACATAGTATAATTTGAAGTCGCTTTGTCTGCATGGCCGCTAACTCCTCATAAACTACGCAAATAATTTTGAGGCAGTTAGATAATTATTCACGAAAATTATATATAATTAATAAGACCTAATTTTTTTTTTCCTGGACGAAACCGGGAGCGAGTCGCTACTTTATTTATAAAACGAAAAATTTTATAAATCTTTCAATAAACACTCCTCTCTCTTTATCTCTCTCTGTGTGTGTGTGCCTCTTCATCCCTAAAGGTTAGCCGTCAACCCTAAACTTATTTCTGTCAAGAGCCAACTAGAACAGTTGCTCGACGGAGGCATCCGGAAGTCGACTGAGTCGACTTCCGGATGTTTCGCGACCACAATTTCCTGCTTCGCCCAGCACGTCTCTTCCCTTCCACCTTGATGATGGTATGTTGATGGGATTTTGTCCCGTAAGTACTTTACCAATTTTATTATCCATTTATAGGTGTTCGAGATGAATCTGTTGCAAACATTCACTGCTTTGGTGGCATATTTGGGAATAGTAATGTGCAGGGATAACAGCAAGACAAGCAAACCTTTAAAATCATTACCTACAATTACGCACTCCTTAATCAACCTTGGAAAAATGGACATATCTTTCCATATTAATGCTAGACATATGGGTAAGTGTTAATTTATATATTTAATCTATACATAATATAAAAAAGTCGCTGTCCGCCTCTGTCTGTTTCTCCGCTAACTTCTACTAAAATACTAAAGGGTTTGTCCATACAGTTTTCACTAATACAAAGAGTGGATACAATTTACATGGAAGGCTTATATTTATAAAATTGCACCGGTGCGAAGCTGAAGCGGGTCGCTAGTGACAAATAAATACAAAACTTTCGTTAAAGCAAACTGCATAAATGCAGTTTCTTGTTACACTAGATTAGTATATATAATAATATAATGTGTACATCTGCAGTAATGTACCTTTAAAATAGTGACACTTATTAGTTTCTCAAATATATAGATGCAATGGTTCCGGTGATTATTCATCACATGTAAACAAACTTAAATATGATTTCTCTGTGTTTATAATATCAGTAGATTTGGCAAGCAAATTCTCATCGTTTTTTACTATTGTAAATTAAGTTACCGTTTATTAGGCTAATTATATGTAGCTATATTATGGTCTTTTGAAAGACTGTATTAAAAACTTTAGAATGTATACATATTATGTGGGTAATAAAACCACAAATAGTTCCAATCCATACCTCGCCTAAACTTAACTAATAATTACAGATATGATATTTAAACAGGACAGAAGGTTCGTTTTTACAAGTAATTATCTCATATTATATTATTATTTCTCACAGACACACCCAAAAACACTGGATTGTCACAACAGCGATCTCCTAATTCATTTATTTGGAAACCAGAAACATTTAAAGAAACATCGTGCCCATGCAATAATAATAAATACACGTCATCCCGTCCTTCCAATATTTTAAGTAAACTCTTAATGGGCAATGACCTATTTTCTTCTAACGTAATACCCACGAATTCAATGGCGTGTTGTGAATCCCATGAAGAGGTCGAAGAAACTTTTTTCTTCGAAGTTGGACCTAAAATGAATCAAAATCCAATCACTTCTCAGTTTAAAAATTTACTATCACCCTTTGCTTTTGGGCATGGTAATCCTATAAGATCGCCTAAAGTCGTCCCAAAAACAAAAACTTTAGATCTTTTTTTAATGCCATTCAAGAAAGAATTAAAAGACTTAAAAAAAGAGCAATCGAATGATAAAAAACACTTCATAATCGATGACATACAAACTGTAGGTAAGGATAAAAAAAATGAATTTAAATGGATGCCAATGGTGCCTCTGCAATCGTCTTCAGTAAAAAAAGACTTGAACACTCAAGAAAAAATTGAGAATTTAATATTGAATCAAAAAGACGTTAAGGAACAAGAAAATGGGAAAACCAATAAGAATGAGGACGAGAAACTTAATCAAGTTTAATGAAACTTATTAAATTTATAAGTACTAATCATATTTAAATAAATAAAGAAAATAACGACTTCAATTGGATTTTTATTGCTTCAAAGTTGAATTATCTATTATATATATTAAATAATAACTAACTAAACAGTAAACCAAGCATTCTTTTAATAAGGTTAAACTGAGCTAACATGTGGTTAAAATACGTCTGTATTCGCACGTAAACAACACAGCTTATTGTAGCAAAGTTAGAAAACAGGTTGTTAAGTTTAAAACCAGCAATGTAAGTGTAGCAATATGCTTGGAAAAGGTTTCGAATGCAGGTAATTTGGTGGATACAAACCGCGCGCTCAGTAAACTTTGTACGTGCCTTGACTCCAAACTTACGTCATTTGATACAAAGGGATTACACAAAGTAAAATTATGTCAAATCCCGTGAGATTTAATTTGTGGGGGACTTATGTTGTGATAAACATACCACAGCGTCAGTGTTATATTACGTCCGTAAACCACCTCTTATTACTAGAAATTTGGATGCATTTTGGAGTAGGTACCTATTTCGTATGTCAGCAAATGGTATGACAAAAAGACAAATCTTCTTAGGCACGTCATCATTGTAGCATTTTTTTCGAATCTCTGGTAAAAGTAGACTAAAAAATATAACATAGATAAAAGTGCTTTTTACTGTGAGATGTTATATTAGTTATCGCTTTAGTCGTGTAAGTTAACACTGATCCGAAACTATGATGTTTGGTTAGATGAGTAAAGATTTATTCTTATTTGATGATAATTTGATTCATAATATCCTATTTTTGATTACGCTTGATTGACAACATCTGCATTGCAATCGTCTTGGTGTAGTACGGAAAATCCTACAGAAAGTGTTACAATTCGTATAAAAAGATTGGTGTTAAAGATATCGTCGTTGTCAAAACAAAATCTGCTACTTTTGAGATACATGAGGTATGAGGTATAATATTTACTGAGGACAATATATTGACATCTCAATAGCAGATTTTTTTTTTTATAACAACGATATATTAATAAAATAATACTCACTGCTTCTCTTTCCGCTGTTGTCTCTTCTTCTTGAATGCTCTCTTAACCCTTAGTAGTAGGAAGGCGGCCCTGTCTATCGTGAGGACGGAGGGCCGCTTGGCCGAGCTAGGCTCGTCCATCCCCTCTTCCTCTTCTTGCGGTTCATCGCACAACCTCAGGCCGAGCCATCTCTGCTTCGTTGAGGTCCGCGTTGTCACGACTTCCAACAAGCAAGAGAACAGCTCACACTGGTTGAGGCATTTCACAAAGCACTGATTCACAACAAACTCGAAAACTACTTCAAAGCAATGTATTGAAAAGTTTATACGAGACACTTGTAATTTTAACTTTCAGAAAATTGGAACAGGCATTGTAAAATTATATTTTCTCACTGACTACGCACAGGAGAGATTCACAATATAAACTTCACGAGACACTTGGCAACTTAACCTGAAACAAAAATGAAATACTTTTTAAGTACACTATTCCGTTGGTTGAGTGGTAAGGGTGCTTGCCTAACTAACGTCTTGGGGGCCCGGGGTTAGATTCCCGGCGTGTTCAACTATGGAAATGAACTTTTCAAAATTTGGCTCAAGTCTGGATTTGGAAAGTAGTGCGTTTTGCAGTCATTTGGAAAGCCCGTCTGGCAATAACCACCCCCTTACAGAAGACCAGCGTGAAATAGGAGCATGTTATGTGTTGTTGTATTTCGGTGAGTGAGTACGGGATGCCAGAGCCCATTTCCCTATCCCTTCCTTATCCCTTATCCTTAATCCTTGTATGGTGGTTGCTTGTATTATAGGCGACAGTAGCCAACTAGCACCAAGTGGACCGTCAGCCTGTCTGTCGACCTTAACATAAAGAAAACGCAGGTGGAACGCGATTCAAACAGCCGAAAGCGGGGAAAGGGGGTGTTGAGGAGGGGTGTGTATCTGCGCGTATGTAAGTAGCAATACAAACGCAAGGATCGTGTGCAAAGGTACTGTATTTAAGTACTTATATGCCGATTTCCTTGCGTTTGCAGAGCGTACAGATCGCGTTCAACGCCCGTCGTCAGCTCGTTTAAAAACATAGTGTGCAATGTGCATAGGCCTTTTCCGGAGATTGTTAACTGAAGGCACATGCAATCTAGCTTAAAAATAGATGTAATAATTAAAATTTGGTAGACTGAGTAATCTTTTTTAACATCGCGTGTAAAAAGTTCTCAATTTACAGTAGGGAATGTAGTTAATTATTTGCCGCCACTATCTACGAAGCCAAAACGTCCGCAGTCAATTATACCCTTTACGCGATAAGTTCTGAGGTTGCTTCAACTGTCAAGATAAAAGTAAAAATGTGTCAGTCTTCTGACAAAACATTAGGACAGTTACCGATACCGAGAATTTGGTCTTTGAATGAATTTATTTAAAAAATGTTTAATGTTTCTCCATGTTCAACAGAATATACTCTATATTTTTAGGAATCTTAAGAAATGTTTTACCTTAAGATATGAATTCTCTTTAAGAAGTCATCTATCTTAAAGCAGCCTTACTTTTTATGTGAAGGTGCACCCAGGCCGAATTTCACTTGACGGTAGATGGCTCTGTCGACCACCTTACTGGATAACTTTGATCCATCTTTTATCCTATAATTATAGAATTATCATCTCAGTTGCAAGACGACTACTACTGATCCACCGTTGACCGGCGGCTAGACCTATTTTAATTCGGTTTTCATGTATGGAAAGATGGATAAACATGAAAGGTTTTTATATATGTTTCATAGGTTTATAATTTCCACCCCGAGCGAAGCCGAGAGCGGGTTTTTTATTTTATTTTTTAAGTAATACATATCGTCAACACATATAAAACATTTTATAACATATTTTGTTATAAAGGTATTCTAAAGTAGGGTTGTTATAGCTACCAAAGGAGCTATATCTAGTTTACGACTGTGGAGTAATAATTTTCGATGCTTTGTGAATTTTGTTGATTAAACCTTAATCACATTGGTCATTTAATGAAGGTTAAATGGTTTATTACTTAATGGCCTTTAGTTAATGACACCCAAATGAAAACAACTCTCGTCACTTAAATGTTTATTTGAATATTACTGTCAAAACTTTTAATTCATTTGTCTAATAGCTTCATCATATGCTAATATGTAAATATCATAGTAATAGTTTCTTTGATATATTATGTTGTTATGTTCGAACGAATACAAAGCGCCGTTTTATTATCATCCTATCATCTATCTACTCTTCAATAGTAAACCGAATTTTTTAAATAATATATGCTTCGTTTGTTTCAAAAATAATATACTTCATGACAATTTTTGACTTAGAGTTTAGATCATCTTTGTTACTTGAACTGAAGAGTCAGTCTGCCCGTTTACCTTCACCATAGAAAAAACCTTAGCCGAAAAATTATATCTTACATAGAATATCAATTTACTCCTACTACTGCAATGACAATTAGATCTAATAAGATTTAATAAGAGAAACAATAAGAGTTTACTCTTATGAAAAAAATACTACAATTAAGTGTCTTTTGAAATAAATACTTGTTTTCTATCATTACTGAGTATCACTGTCTTGAACATTGAATTTCGCTACAAAACGAGCAATCTGTCTGGTGACAGTAACCGTCAGCCTGTCTACCGCTGTTTATGGTAAAAAAAAAGTGTGTCGCCATAAAATCGTTTACACAAAAAACACTCTCGTATACAATACTGAGGAGGCGCTAAATTTTTTAAAGCAGCCCTTAAAAGTTCTCTCCGCGAATACATTTGAATGGCTAAACGCTGACTACCTTTCCTCAGACACATAAAAAATGCAAATTGTGGATCCATTATAATCTAACCCCGGATAAAGTGGAGGTTTATGTGAGTTCATAATATTAAAAGTTTCAACGTTAAAAATCTAGCAAATTGTTGAGCATCAGACTTGTTGCTCTTTATACAATTAAGGCAAGTGTGTACTTGAAGCTGAGGATAATTACAAAAACATTGTTATAGATTTTGTAATTATAGTATAAAAGGATAAACTAATGGCGTGGAATGTCTGTTAAGTTTATAAAGGCCTAATAACAAAAAAAGTTTTCCCAAAAGATACATTCATACACGTATTATTTTACTAGAAAACTCTGTCAGTTTTATCACCTGGACAATAAACCTTTTAACCAGGAAACCTATAAAAGAACAGTAAACTAGAGGCATAGGGAAAATATGCCGTAATTGGGGTGGCATGACTTATGAACCATATAAATTTGAGTGCTTCCCCATATGTTTGTTGTTATGCGTTCGAATACGACTACCGAATTCGAAGGGTTATCAAAATTTTACGATTGATCGCGGCGTATCTATACATATCGTGCCGTGGATGAATATTTAAAACTATCGTGAAAATCTTGCCCGCTCACCTCTTCGATCGACCGTCTTTACGGTTTAGTTGTCATCTCGCACGATACAATAGTAATTTCGACAACATAATTCACAATCTATAGGATCTATTTACGGTCAATCTCGTAGTTATTTCAAGTTTTTTTTTTTTTTTTAAGAAAATAATATTTGTGCGAGACTACTAAAAATATATTTAAATTTAAAGTTGGCTTTTCGCACATTTCGTACGAATCGAAATTGTGTAAGGCGACTACTAAACCCAAAATGAGCTACGAGCAGATCTTAGTACATCTTTAAAAATTCATTTCCATAGTTGCTCTCGCACGGAACCAAAACTGTAACGAAAAGAAAGACTGGAATGTGGTTATTACTATTGAATGAGCGTTAGGGCTTACAATAAAAAAAAAGTTAAGTATAAAAAAACTGTCAGTCGTAAGACCGCACGTCAAGACAGGAAAACGTACCCGTAGCTTCACAAACACACACACTGAGCGTCACTCAGCGTGATGGTCATGCGAGTTCAGTGATTTTTTCCCATCCCAAAATTGCCCCATGTTTCCCAAAAGATGTAATATTTTTTTCAAATGTATACACAAACTTTCCTCGTTTACTACTTTTTCCATCAGTGAAAACCGCATTAAAATCCGTTGTGTGGTTTAGAAATAAGCGAACAAACAGACACACGCGGACAGTACCTTTATTTTATAGTATTTATGTATAGATAGATATATGTGGCGATATAGATACGAGTATATAGGCTAGAATCTGATAATATGCAAAAAATAATATTTTTTTATAATTAGATCGCGGCAGACATACACTCGTACCTACAGCTGTTTGTGTACTTACAAGAACAATGATGTCGAAATAACCATCGACTAAGGATTAGTTCGTGCAATACGGTTGTTTGCTCTCCTTCCTATGTAACTAACTACGGTCGTTAAAGAACTAGTCTATATACAAGTAAGTAGTTACGTGATGTTCTATTTTCACTAACTTTCAACTAACTACCGACTTCTTAGCTAATTCAATCAACAAACTTTCGTACGGATAAGCTATATGAAAACTTTACTAATTTTAAACTTCCTTCTTAATGCAACTGTATTAATATTGTAAAATGCAGTAGCCGGATGCCCTGCATTCTGTAGGTCTTGTTAATGATAAAAATAATAATTTTATTAGTTGATCATATGTATACTCGTATAACAATAATCTAAACTGGGCATCACTGGAATTAATCATCACAACATAGGAACTTGAAACCACAACACTTACAGAAAAAAAAACAGCTCGAATGCCGTTGCTGGTCCGCCATTCCCATTATTGCTGGTCCCTATCCCTTCCCGATCCCTTATCCTTAATCTTACTATGGTCAGCAACGTACTTGAAGAACCTGTGGTGTTACTTGTGTTATAGACGACGGCAGCCACCTACCATCAAGTGCATTATCAGGCGAACATAACGAAGAAAAATTAAAAACATTCTATTGAGTAATAAGGATTACCAAAATGTTGGATTATTGGCTTTTAAGAATACAAATATGCCTCGAAAACGTAACACACAAACAGATTTACTCTCGTTTTTATTACATTATTGTAAATAATATTAAAATATTTTACCTATATCAATATTTATTCTTCACTTAGTGTGCGGGCTGAATACATATAATCCTGCAAAAGTTCAACGCGCCTGACATTTTTCCCATATAAAAATGTTCGAGTAATCAATAAATGGATTCCTCGAGCATACCGCCATTAGACCTGGCCTTTATAAGTGCTATCCAACGAAAATGTTCCTACAGCTATTGTATGCGTCACGCACAAGCTTTTAACGTATCCTTCTACAAAATATAGGATGTTTAATTTTACATTTTACTTTTTATGCCATGATACATTTTTAAAGTACTATCTTGAAATACTTTAATAAAAGAGTATTTTTATGTTAAGGTCAGCATCTTACATCAACTGTATGTGCTGTTCCATATATATTTTTCGGTCCGTAATTGAGTAATTTTAAGTACGAGTATAACCCATTTTCCTATCCCTTTATCCTAATTATTTCTTACATTTTCTTAGTCTAAATACCTATATACTACTATAATAGTTCGCCTGCATTTTTTTTGACGGGACCTTTTTTTTTTTTTTGAGTGGTTAGAGTGCTTGTCATAACGCTCTGTCTCATGGGTCCCGGGTTCGATTCCCGCCAGAATCATCTTTGGAAGTGAACTTTTTCAAAGTTGACTCTGGTCTGGATCTGAAAAGAAGTGACATTTGGGCAGCCCATTTGGGGGCAGTACCTTCCTACAGAAGACCACCGTGAAATAACAGCATTTGTGCTATTGTGTTTCGGTGAGTATAAAGTGGTGTCAGAACCCATTTCCCTATCCCTTCTTAATGTTTAATCCAACTGCGGTCGGTAGAGCATTTGCAGCACCGGTGTCGTTGCTTTTCTTATAGGCGACGGTTGCTACCTACCATCAAGTGATCTGTCAGGCTGTCTGTCGACCTTTATATAAAAAATAAAAAACAACTCTTCATGTAGGTACATAAAGAAGTGATTTCTTATAGTAAAAGGTACATAGATTTAACAAAACGAAAATACTTCACAGGTATTTGAAAAGAATATTTGTGTTAGCCTTACCGATATTGAAAAATGTCGCTGGAAGGCATCTACAAACTGAATCTTCGTATTCAATAAGCTTTTACGGCGAGTTTATTTTAATAGAAAAAATAATATGAACATGCAGACGCTATGAATATTGGTATTATTAATTTTAAATTAAACAGGTAATACAGTCTCATTTTATGATATCTATTATACTAGCAATCTGCCCTCGGCTACACTACATACTGGCTGTGGCACGCAAAATAATTCGGATTTTATTTACGATACGGAGTAGATACATTTTATTTTGGAAAGCGAATTCTACTGACAAAAAAGATTTCTCTTAACGTAACACATGAAGGGATGCCTATTATTATAAATGTGAATTTAACTCTGTCTGTCTTTTCATGCCTTAACTACTCAACCGACAATCATGAAATTTCGCATACACTTTGTCAGAGATACAAAAAATTACTTTCCTTCTAAAAAAAAACTGTTCCCAAGGAATCATCTAAAATAACGCCTGGCAAAAGTGTTATAGCAACAAGAGGTCGAGTGTTATATTGGTCATATTTTTTTCAACGCGGTTGATGTCGCGGGCACCAGCTAGTACTCATAGTATATAATCGTCTTGCGTAAGTCTCGCAAAAACAACTTTAATTCGTTTTTCATTTATGGAAAATGGTACGGGCGAAGTCGAGAGCGGGTAACTAGTGCAATATAAAACAATAACAAAAGTGTTAGCGAAGATGCGAAAGGGACATTGTAGATTTTGTTAATTCATTACCTTGGATTGAGTCCCATTACTTGAAAGCTTCGAAAACGAAGGGATATATTGTTTGAGAATGAAAGTACAGCTGACCTATTTTAAAGACTGCGAAGAAATACAAAAGAACAAAAGTACCAAGACAAGATGGTTGTCATTTTTATGCTTCTTATTAAATAAACATTTTTTTTTTAAATAGTAAAATATTTTTTTTATTGATAATGTTGATTTATAATATTTACCATCTTTTGCATTATTTTACCTGAGAAAATATATTATGTAAGTATTACAACATATAAGAGGCGAGAGTGGCGCCTATTTTTTTTTTATATTTTGGCGATCCCTTGGAAACCTAACATTTTTCCATCATAAATCTTGCTTATCTATATGTTAATCCAGGTAAAACATATAGATCTGTGTGCCAAATTTCATCAAAATCTGTTCAGTAGTTCTTACGTGATAGCCACTTATCATCAATAAGTGGCTCTTCTGAACGGGAGTGGTTACTGGCGCCAGAAGGTTGTCCAATCTATGATGTGCAGATGATTTTGTCTAGATTTTATGTATAAATAACTAAATCCGTTAAGATAAATACAGGTATTTAAGGACCTATTCTATACTAATTTTTATTTCGAATTATCAGAGCGAACAAAACAATAGATATATTTTGATAGTACATTTTAATTAATTATTCAAAAGCTAACGAAGCAAACTTAACCCTACACAATTAAACTTTAAGCCGTTTGACCAAGAAACTAACTAACATATTATTGTCTTAACTCTGACCTTTGTGCGTTTGACCCTTAGGTCAAACATAACTTTAGATCACACTTAAGTTAGTTTATATTAATTATTTAGAAATTAGATGTATTTTACTATTATATATTTTATTAAATTTTACCTAATATAGACAAGAATATAGATTATATTTTACTGAAGTCATCTAAGTGGGTTAATATTTATTTTTATCTAAGTATATATATTGGTAATCTATGCAAAGTGAACAAATTTCACAGTCATTATTGTTATAATGAATAATGACTGCGAAAGTTTCGAAATAGGCAATCATTGTCACCATCGTCTCTAGAATCTTAAGAATAATAAGTCCATTTTGTGAAAATCTTAAAATGTGCACATAATAAAATCGGAAACGAGCCGTGTCTTTAAATTAAGACTTAAGATATTAGAATTTCATTTTTATTTTACCTTAAAAATGTGGGCTGTTTGAGTTGCCTTTCAAATAATAAAAAAAAAACATAAATAATATTTTTTCCGAACAATAATTTGTACACATACTTATGTTACAGAGGTTAAATAATTTTTGTTTGTTTTTATTGTGCTTTTATGAACGCGTATCTCAAAAACGGCTTAGCCGATTTGAATGCGGTTTTCACTTATGTATTCCGATGACATTTAAGTGTTTGTCTCTTTCCAATCGGTTTACAAACAAAAAAAAAAGTTAAATTAATTAAAATAAAAGACGCTATTCTAGATCCACGCGAACGAAGTCGGGGGCACAGCTAGTCTATAATAAGTATGTATTAAATGTATTGTTAGAAAAAAAATCTCATTACCAATAAAAAAGTTTTAACTGAAAATCTTTGAAAAGAGACATCTAGTAAGAAATAAAACCCGCAAAAAGACACTCAATGAAAAAACAAATAAGTATAAAGGTCGTTGATAGAAAGACATCTTCAAAAGTTTTAGTAGATTATTGTGGGCTTCGCCACATTTGAAGATAAGAGATCAAATGTTGTAAGCAGCAATATTTGTTAAAAATTATATCTATCGGTTTTAATATAAAGTTAAAATCTGTCTAGACGTCGCGTCGCTATTGAAATTCTGTTGGAAACTTAATAAACTGATTGGAACTAAACCAATTTTGATATTGCCCTCTCGCTCACTCATCATAATATTGAGTGTAAACCTTAAGTTGACTTAACTAAGACCGATGATTGATAAATTTAACAAATCAACAGTAAGTTGTAAAGACGAGTTAACTGAATTTAAGGGTTGACAAACACATTGTTTTGTTAACTAATGATTTTGTATAGTTAGCTCAAACTAAGCTAAGACTTAAATTAACTATGGTTTAAAAAATATGTCTAATTTATCACTTCGTAGAAGGATAAACTAGAAAGGTTTTGTGTTAATACCTATATAAAAAAATGCATCCCGGGCGAAGCCGGGAGTAATATATTAAAAATATATAAAAAAATATATAAAATAAGGGCATAAAAATATTAAGTTGGTTTGTGTACGCTTCAAAAACTCGAGAATGGGTGGACCGATTTTAATTCTGTTTTGACGTATGAAAAAAGGAATAAACGGCGAAGATTTTTATATATGAAAATTGCAACTCGGAGGAAGCCGAGAGCGGGTCGCTAGTTATTTAATAAAATGTTAAGTTGTTTTGTGTACATTTCAAAAACTCGAGAATGGGTGGACCGATTTTAATTCAATTTTCACATATGGAGAGAAAGATAAACGGGAAAGGTTTGTATACGTACATAAAATTTACAGCCCGGGCGAACCTGGGAGCGGGTCGCTATAATAGAAAAAGAAACTCCGCTTGAATGAAAGCGACACATAACAGAGAAATGGCTGCCACTCAAATTATTATTATGTGAAGGAAGATTATACAATTTACCTGCAAACATTCATGTTGAGGTACACATGCCTATCATGACGTGTGATATTTTAAACGTCTCTTGAATACATTTTACGTGCAAAAAATAAATTGGCCCGCCCCAAAGAGTACCTTATTAAAATTTGACGCGACCCTCCCATCAATAGGGACTGGAAGGCTGACGAGAATACTTCAATGTCCAGACTATAAGAGACAATTTGTCTAAAACGGCAAATTGAAATAAGAGAAACCTTAGCATCTAGGTGTAGGTTTTCTAGAATTCATAATCTATTAGTTGCTATTAAATACTATACTTTTTATCAACAATAATCGAGAAATCTATATCTGTACTTCTATATCTATATCTATCTATACCGTCTATATCTATATCTCTATATACTATACTTACTTGTAATATAATATTAATATAATATTATAATTGCGAAAGTATGTTTGGATGTATGGATGTTTGTAACTCTTTCACGCAAAAACTACAGAAACCGATCACCATGAAATTTTGCATACATGTTGTCTGGGACACCAGAAAGGACATAGATCTTTCATCCAGAAAAAAAGGACTATTCCCGAGGGATAAATAAAAAATAAAAAACTAACGAAGGGTTTTACATAAATATATGTAAAACCCTTTAGTTATTCCGAGCTCATACAACCCAAATCTTATCAAAATTCGAGTGAACAGGCATCTTCTGGGTGAGCTCGCTCCATCATAGGCCTCATCTTCGCTACACCCATCTCTAATAAAAAAAATATCTAACTACTATATAGCAAATCATCGATATCCGCAAATGATGTGCGGTAAAACGCCTATGCTATGTATGACCAAAAAATATGTTCACACCAATGCTAAGTCAACTGAAATATTATAATGTATTAATAAATAAATAAAATATAATAATCCATAGATCTTATTAATATATATTGTATAGTGACTGAAGCTGGGAAAAATTCAGTATGTTAATATCTCTGTTTTTTATTAATACTTTTTGGTCAGATCATTTTCCTGTCTCTATTACATGTAATTTGAATTTAATAAAACAAAAAATTGCAGTACATATTAAAATAGTATATACAATTATTCGGAGAACATGTGAAATTCAGAGGATTGGTAAATATCACGTTCACGACATTTGCAATTCCAAACTTCGTGAAATTGATTTCCCTGTAGAATTTACTCACTGTTGTGACAAAGGTAATTTTAGTAGCAATAGTCATTATTTTTTATAAGACAAAATTGACGATAATAATTATTGTAAATATACTTTCTGAAGCTGTTGTAGGTGCGTTGGTGACCCTTTTTTTTACAAGAGGAATCCATCACGGACACCCACCGACCTGGAGACAGACCATGTCGGACTCCCGCCCTGAGATGGTAGTGGGACCTTGCGAGGTCAGACGATTCCGCAACTGCGTTGGCGACTCTGCATTTCCGAGCTCATATAACCCAAATCTTTTCAATGTTCGAGTGAATAGGCATCTTCTGGGTGAGCTCGCTCCATCTTAGGCCTCATCCTTGCTACACAGTTGGTTGTTGGTCAAGAGCAAACCTATCTTTTATTAAAAAAAAAAAAAATTTGAAAGAGCGAGGAAAGTTTGTTTTACTGATAAAAATTTTTTTGCGCGAAACCGATTGCGGGTCGCTAGTTCTTCATAAAATCGGTAGGTAAATTAAAATAAAACTAAATTCACATCAAAATTATACAAATTTTGTACAAAAATTAATTAATTTATAACTATATCTATGCATAGTTATAAATAAATAAAATAATAATTTATATTTGGTCTACTTTATAAAGATAAACATAATAAAGGAATTTTTATGCCAGTAGTAATATTAAAAATAATAAAGAGTTAGCTTCTTAGTAAAGTGTGACATTCGCAGCATTCCTCATGAATACACCAGCATTTTTATCTAGAGGTGTAAATCCACTTAAGTTAGATAGCAGCCAAGACGAGGTAATAAAACGGAGGTGGTGCATGTAATAAACGTAATGTTTGAAATTTATTATAGTGCTTAAAGTGAGAGAAAATAAAAACAAATTCGTTGCTGAGCGCACTAAATACAGGAAATGTGCGTTGCATACATCATCCAAAAAAAGTACTGTACTCGTGGGATCATCTAAAAATATTAAAAAAATGTTGCGGCGCCATTCATTGGTCGTCAACAGTGGTGGTGCAATCGTCATCGTCACAGTCGCGGGAAGCCGTCGGAAGAAGCCGCGGGCACCAGCTTGTATTAAATATTGTTGTTCATGCAAGTTAGATTACATTGCGTTAAGAAATTGCTATTAAGATAATGAAATAGACGTACACGAAAATAAAGGGAGCCGATTCGGTTCGTGATTAGTTTAACAAAAGTTGTTTAAATATTTATACGAAATCAAAATGAGCCCAGCGAGAAGAGGTCACGTCAGGATTTCAAATAATTTATCGTGTTTATTTTTGCACAAACTTTCTTGCAATTTTCTCTGGTTCCATTTAAATGTCATTTTCATCAGCGACTTCATAATTTAGTTTTGTAACTTTCCAATTGTATTTATGCATTTTAATTATTGAATCGCTTATAATATCGTATTCTGTTAACTTAAATTTTACGCAGGGAACAATGCGTTTCGTAGTCATAAATTGGGCAGTCTGTCTGGCGGCAGTGACCACTCCCAGAATTACAGCCCAGAAAATGTCTTATGCAAATATCAAGAATCTTTCATCATTTTTCTCATTAATATATTGAGTTATTATTCAAAAATTAGTTCTTAGCGTGCACCAATATATTATTATGTTGAGTGTATGTACACTCTCTCATTTTACCAGCTTTATTATTTTATATATATTATTTGTTTATGAATAAAATAAATTTGTTCATTGTTAAATAAATGTGCATATAGATATAATTATGGGATATTTTATGCGATATTGTATTTATTTAACAATTTTACCATACTATACCTAGGTACTTACTGAGTATTTAAACAGGCAACACCTAAGAGTGCTGGCTGCCTCGGTAAGATAAATAGTAAGGGTAAAAGGCTGATGAAATCATAACAATCACCGCATGTTATGTTTTCAATGTTTGGATTTATCATTGCGAATAAAATTACACTGTTTAATGTATAAGCTAGGTTTACATGAGATCAGTAAATACGAATATTTACTGCGTTCTTTAGACATATTTGGGCAGCCCGTCTGTTAATTTACTATTGGAAATGTTAACCCCTCACACTAAAAATAAACTACTAAAGAAGTCTCAATTAAAAACTAAAGTGTCGACTTTAAAATAATAATAATAAAAACAATTTAGGGTGAGTAAGTTACTAGATTTCTTATCCCTGTCATCTCACATCACTTACTATTTATGCTTGAGTTTATAGTTGATGAGAGCCACCTGCCATCAAGTGGACATCAACCTGCCTACTGACCTTTCTCTTAAAAAGTATTATTGTCTTTTTTGGCAGTGATAACAAGTTTTTATTTTATTCATTATATTCATTATCATAATCTCAGCTGGAGAACATCCACTGGCACTGCTGATACATTCCTCCCCATAATTTTCCAATAGGACTTCTCAGAAACAGCCTGGATCTACCATCGACACACGGCCCTTATCACGTCGTCTGTCCAACGGACGTCGACTTTCTGTACTCCTATGTCCTGCCCATTGTGACTTCATCTATCTGATCCGCCGGGTTATGTCGGTAAATATCGTTTATTTACAGATCTCCCTATTCATGGTTATATCTCGCAGAACAACCCCGACTATAGCTCGTTGAGCGACATTGAGCGTTCCTACGAGGCCTATAGATAGACACCACGTTTCAGCGCCAAATGGTAGTGACTAGTGGTCTTTAACTATGGGCTATTGTAAGCTATTTTTTCGCTCAATAAGCGTTTCCGGTCTTTGAGCCCAACATATATACATATAACATGATCAGCAGTCAGCATCTCACATCTATCTAAGCATGTAGCTACTGTACCCTCGAAAATGGCTCTCGACAACCCGAAAGGGTTCGATCCGATTCGCAATTCAATGTCCTTATATCTTTGATCGTACACTATCGACTGGAAACATTTTCGAATGTAGCTTCAACGGGAATAACTTACATTTATTGAGCATTTGAAACTTGGAGAGGTTTTCAAAACAATATTGATAGCTATTCAATATCAGACAAGATTGTTTATGTTATGTTTGAGTTTACAATGTAATTGTAAATAGTAATAGTCCTCTGATACTATATTTATACTAGATGTATTTGTCGTGGCTCAGTCTCATATTAATTATTAATTATATAATATACAGAAACACTCTTCTATTAAAATGTCACATTAGCTAAATATTATAGAAAATCCATCGGCTAGTTCTCGAGCTTTGTGTAGACAATAAAATGTTCCCTGTTTTCTATCGAGATACAGCCAGCTGACATTTTGATTTGTTCACAATAGCATATCTGTCAAATTGTCAATAAACTGTAATCTGTCAAATTTTCAAATGAGTAGAAATCGCCGAAAAAAATTTTTTTTAAGTTCATGTGATCAGCTGACGTATAATAGATATTAGATTAACTATAATTTGACGTTACATATTTGAGGTTACGTGTTTGGGGGGATTACCCCATCCCTTCCTTATCCCTTATCCTTAATCGGCTTAATCCTTCTATGGTCAGCAGCGCACTTGCAGCATCCAAGGCGTTATCTTAAGCAACCATTAACGTCAGCCTGTTTGTCGATCTTAACATAAAAAGGCAGTTGCCAATACAGCCATGTAAGTGATAATATACATCTACCATCGAGTGGACCGTCAGCTACCCTATATAATTGGATAATAAATTAATTTGACGTGTTCCTCTTGATACAAAGAGACACGTCTCCAAAAATAGTACCGAATGGGTACAAAATAGCCTTTGTGATCTATTCTCCGCCCCGAGAATGAGATCTGAAGATGAAGAGTTTCCTTGAAAATATGTCAATGTTGCATAAAAGCGTAACGATATCATTTTAATTTTCTTGTCAACGCCATCTAGAGACCATATTTTAAAATTATATCAATTGTTCATAACTTGCTACAAAGCATTGTTGTAACAATAAAAATATTAACACGAAACCATACAATAATTAAATAATTTTCAAATATTCAAAAGAACTCTTTTTAAAATACACACGTCCAAAACCTATAATAAAGAAATTTCAATAGTGATCTAGGAAGCCGTATGAAGATATTAAAGTCAAAGGAAGATAGAATTAATAAATTCATAATGGCTTAAGTTTCAAAGCAATAAAGTACATACAAATGGAATTCTTGAACACACATCATCATTACTAAGTAGTTAAATTCGTTCGTTCATATTAAATAGGTAAAAAAACATGTAGGTATAATTTACAATACGTTAATAATATTACTTGTCCAAATGAATAGTGTTGTAGGGTAGTTAAATAATAAAATAAAAATTAATCAATTTTATTATCATTAATTTCTTTATGCCGAAAGTAAACTTAAATTTGATATTTTTTTTTTTCAGAAAAATTCAAAGAAATTGCTTAGAAATATTTTTTTTTAATTCGTATTATAATTTTCAAATTATTTTCATAGCTTTTTATAGAACACTCGCTGAACCCGGCCACGCTTCGCTGTGGGCAGTTTTTTTTACCGTTACCGTTAAAACTTTGGAATAAAAAGTACAAATAATCATTCTTCTGTTAATATTCAACGTTGCATATAAATTTTTAGTAAATAGGTTAGTTTTCGAATTTTGTAGGCATATGGACCACAAAACTCATAAAGTTAAATTTTAAATAATATGTCTTTATAATCTTTTTTCATACGGTTTTCACATATGGGAAGATTTTTATATATAAAAATTGCACCCCGGGCGAAGCCGGGAGAGGGTCGCTAGTATTCAATATAAAACAACTTTCTATATTCGCAGAGGGGCTAAATCATACTGGTACATCTGAGTCCTTACCAATTATTTAACTCAAACAAACCTATGGACTATGGATTGTAAACCAAATTATACAGCATTTTAAACCCTACATAAACAGAATAAAGGTTACAGAAAAAAACGGGAAAATACTCGGGGATTTTTCCGCCTGATCTGCTCACACTCTTAAAAGGTACTCTTGACCGGCTGACCCATAAAACGATATCAAATAACGTAATGCGATTATAGAAAAAAGATCAAAATACAAAGACATGACATTTTGATAAGCATTAAAGTGTTTTATTGTTATCAATATACAATTTAGAATTTGTTATAGGTTTTTTGTTTGTTAAGTTTGTAACAAATACAAGTTGTTTGTACTTTACTGAAGCACAAACAATTTTAATTAAATGTACGATTTAATTAAATGTACAAGTAATTATGAGCTAAAGGTGTATGTACCTATATGTTATACAGAAATAAACGCCAAGCGGGCGTAGAAAAATATGATTGTGATTTGCATTTGATTATGATTTTTATAATAATAATAAAAATAATCATTTATTTCAAATATAACATCCATATTACCTATCAACAAAATAATAATAATAAAAATATTTTTATCTCCAGCAAGTTAAATAACAAATAACCGCTAGACGCTATTACCCTAACAAAAAAAAGATTATAAATTACAAAAAAGGAGCGAATTTAATTTAAACATTTCACGTCAATTTTAATTAAAGTATAATTCAAAATTTTAACACTTTTTCAACCTCTATCTAATTCCATTATGTCTACCATGACATGGGTCTTACTGACCCAAACAAGGGTAACCCGGTAGTGTTGTTCATCTCGAAACACAGAGTAACTCAATCCTATTTATTAATCGATGTTATTAAATTGGAAAATTTTCATTTCTCGCTTAGACAGAAATGGTAAATCCTAAGCCTAGCCGGAAGCTTCACTAAAACATAATCGTACTCGTAGATAGAAGAAAAAAGAAAGATACGATACGCTATTACATAGAGTAATCGACAAATGGGCTACATGCATTGTGTATGCGTTACAACTCATCCCCACAGTAAGGCTAAGTTCACATGACCGCGCGGTACAAGATCAAACTAAACAGTATTTCTTGTCTACAAGACCATGCGGTACATGTTTGTAGAACGCAACGCGCCGCTCGATTATGTAGACAAGAAACACTGTTTAGTTTGATCTTGTGCCGAGCGGTTAGTAGTTCCGCGCGGTACCGCGCGATCATGTGCACTTGCACTAACAATTTCAATACAGGCGGCCCGTCTGGCGACAGTAACAACCACATTACAGCATGCACTGCTGTAATTTCCTATCCCTTCCTAATCTCTTATCCTAAATCTTAACCTCTGGCGTCGCTTGTGTTAATATACTACGGTAGACACCTACCATCAAGTGGACCGTCGATCGATCTGAAGACCTTTCAAAAATTAAAAATAATAATAAGATAGTCGTAACGCAGATCATTTTGAAATCTAAAAGGGTAGCTCCCTTTGCAGATTAGTTTGTAAATATAATCTGGAGCTGCAACAGTGATAACAATAATTATAAAAAAAAAATTAATTAATTTTTTTTTAATTAATTAATTTATTTATAATTATTGTTATCACTGTTGCAGCTCCAGACGTTTTGGCTGCTATAAGTTTTGGACGTGTGTATTTTAAAAAGAGTTCTTTTGAATATTTGAAAATTATTTAATTATTGTATGGTTTCGTGTTAATATTTTTATTGTTACAACAATGCTTTGTAGCAAGTTATGAACAATTGATATAATTTTAAAATATGGTCTCTAGATGGCGTTGATAAGAAAATTAAAATGATATCGTTACGCTTTTATGCAACATTGACATATTTTCAAGGAAACTCTTCATCTTCAGATCTCATTCTCGGGGCGGAGAATAGATCACAAAGGCTATTTTGTACCCATTCGGTACTATTTTTGGAGACGTGTCTCTTTGTATCAAGAGGAACACGTCAAATTAATTTATTATCCAATCATATAGGGTAGCTGACGGTCCACTCGATGGTAGATGTATATTATCACTTACATGGCTGTATTGGCAACTGCCTTTTTATGTTAAGATCGACAAACAGGCTGACGTTCCACTTAATGGTTGCTTAAGATAACGCCTTAGATGCTGCAATTGCGCTGCTGACCATAGAAGCCGACCGATCTGAAGACCTTTCAAAAATTAAAAATAATAATAAGATAGTCGTAACGCAGATCATTTTGAAATCTAAAAGGGTAGCTCCCTTTGCAGATTAGATTGTAAATATAATCTGGAGCTGCAACAGTGATAACAATAATTATAAAAAAAATTAATTAATTTTTTTTTTAATTTATTTATTTATTTATCTAAAAAAATCCACAGCTCTCAACATAAAAATTTACAGACAAAAACATAAACATAACCAACAGCCAATTAAAAACATAACATAATCATCTGGCGACAGTGACCACACCCTTGCAGAAGAGCACCATAAAGTAACAGCATTTGTCGATAACCAAATAATGTATATCAAAGCAGGAAGCAGACAAAGTAACAGGCATGTTGACAGTCTTGTCAACGGTAAGTGGTTACCATCAAGTGGAACCCTCTATCCATAAAAAAGAAGAATAAACCTCATTCATGTTATCAACACTACAGACACTTCACTTGTTCCCCAATGCAGAGAAAAATTGTTAAAACATTTTAATTTTGAAGAAAATACGAGAAATATGAAACGCTAAGTCCAAATTTAGTTTAAATTTATTTTAGACTTAGAAATAAGCGAAATGGGACCCCATTTAATGGTGTTAATTTGTAAACACAATATGTTTTAATGCCGTATTTCGCGCGCACAAGTAATACAAAGATTATGCGTCGGGAACAGAGAGATTGTAAATTAAATTTTAATTCGGTGTAGACCTTTGTTTTTGCCTTGTCTTAAATTGTTTATGATAATTACTTTACATTTTACGAAGCTTTGTATGCACGATATAAAACTATATAACATTAATTCACAAATTATACTTAGAAAATGTTGGTGTTTTAAACATTTAGTGGAACGACGACGCCAGTAAAATTAAGACATGGATATCAGTTTTTTTCGAAAAAGTATTTAAATCAGAAATCATTTTCAGCAGTCCAGGATCTCTGAAGTTTTCGAACCGGGGCAGAAACTTGATGTGGCGCCCCCTCACCAGTTTAAGATAAATTATATAAAAAAAATCTCAAATATATAATTGGTGAACTTTTTACACTCTTTTTAATATATTAGCTAACATTTGTTTCATTTGTGTGACATAAAATTTTACCAGGAAAGACAACAGATATTTCTTCAATCTTTTACTGTAGTTCACAAGTTCAATTTTTTAAAAGTAAAATTTTTAAAAAGCTCGTAAAAATATGTAAGCTTGATACTGAATTAGAATAATCAAAAACTATAATCAATACTCGTAACAAAAATCGGAAAAGATTCTTAAAGAGGTGGAAATTCCCATAAAAATCTCCAAATTCCCCGGATCTGAAAAATATGATTACGCAGCCGACTGTAAGCGACAGCAGCAAGCGACACTTCGCCGTCATGTCGCGGCTTCATGTCGCGGAACGTCGTCACTACTGGCCTGCGGTCGGGCCAAAGCGATGTGTCGCCAGGTGTTTCATAAATATAGTTAGAAGTTGCTTTGCGAACCAAAGTAGGATTGAGGATGAAGTATTAAGAATGGCATCCTTTACTCACTAACCGAGACACAACAGAGGCATGCATGGTGATTTGTGAGGGACTCCTGATACTCCTGCCAGACTGGCTTTCCAAATGGCTAGTAAACGCAGTGCCCAAAGTACCTTGAAGTCACCTACCCTCAAGTAGACAATCAAAGTGCTTGTCTTCAAAATACATATATATATATAAACAACCGCAACTCAATATTGGTATGCTAGTAATACTAAAAAATTTCAATAAAAAGTAGAATCGTATTCACAAAGAAACGATTCGGCAGTCCTTTACATCTTCGACAAACTTTATTAGCATTACATAGGAGGAGAAAGCCTTTTACTCGTCCCACTAAAAATATTCACGAAATCGAATTCATTGCCACAATGTACTCTCTACACATGTTTTATCGAAATCTAAAGCAAAATACACACTTTATTGTAACGATTCTTTTCAATGATGAAATACCTATTAAAAAACCATGCAAAAAAAGGCGCGCAATTTTACAACTTCGGTGTTCTAAACTTCAAAGTGGGCAATTAAAATTATTCGACTATACTAGCGACCCGCCGCGGGGTTCGAACGGATGCAATTGTTTTCTTGCAATGTAATTGCAAGCCTTCCTCGTTTATCGCTCTTTCTAATAATGAAAACTGTATCAAAGTTAGGAAGAAACGAGTGTAGAAAAAGAGGCTGACAGCGACTTAATTTTATAACTATCTGACCTGACTGTCGTTGTCCTGTCAATTTCATATAAAATTATTATCCGAATATCCGACTTTTCCCGTGGAATTTTCCACAAAAATCATGTCCTGACAATTACAAATACAACAAAAAAAAATCTGCAAAATCGGTCGTGCCATTCTCAAGAGTCATGCTCCATCATATACCTATGAGGAAATTGATTTTTAGTTATATTAGATACTAGCTGTTCCCGCGACTTCGTCCGCGTTGAAAAAATAAATGAGTAATAACGCCTGACATCATATCTGTGACGACGGTGGCGCCGCCACGCGACAGTGGCGCCCAATTCTTTATATTTTTAGACAATCACTCGGTAATAAATTAATATACTTAATAAAAAAATGTTATTAACTTTTGTTTTTCAAAAAATAACTAACATAAATATATACCGTTTAATTTTAAATCTACTAAGTCCTTATTAGTCTATTAAAACAAATAGAAATGTTTTCCTATTCGTTCTATCATTCTTTTCTGAAAATATACGATAATAACAATATGAGAAAAAAAAAACGCATTTGACATTACACGATTTCGTCCGACGAAATGTCTACATCGGCTATAACCGTTGATATATCAAGAGTGCTGGCGAAAGATATTTCATGAGGGTAACGGTAAGTGAACATACATTGTTACAACAAAAATCCCCTTGTAGTTGTTGTGTTATTTTACGACTGCATCTATAACAGAATGTTCTGATACCGTATAATTGTAAAGCCTACTGGCAATACAGTTCTTGGGTTTCATATGACTGGATGAAAGTACAATAACACTAACTAAACTAATGATTTTAATTCGGATACCTCAAAAGTAACATCGAAATTTGGTATAAGCTCTTATAACTAAAAAACTTATGGATAATTTACCAACTAGATAGTATACTATTAACTAGTAAACTATGAACTATTAGTTTGTCTGCAAAACTTCACCTAATTTAGGCGTCGTAATTTAGGAAGCAACATTGCACTAATGCAAGGTTTCATAAATATTTTTTAAACTACCATAAAATAAATATTATATAAAAAAAATACCCTTAATAAAGGCTTAATAAAGGCTTCATTAATAGCTATTAGCAGCAATAGCGAAGTACACTTGTACAATAGTTATAAATCATCAGAATTAAGAGTTGATAACCGCCAGGGTGGGGGTCGTCGACCCGACCTCCATTCGAAGCAATTTGTTGGAAACGTTCATCCTACACTCATTACGTGGTTTTCCTCCGTTTTATTGTAAGGTGTTCGTATATTGGACTTTTTATTGGTGACAAAATCTGTTTAACGGATACGAAATTTGCGCGCACTGAGCGACTGTTGTAATTTTGTGGTTAAATTTTTAGTACCTAAGTCCAAGGTTTGTCCAAACTTTGTCCAAACTTTTAATTGAACTTTTAGATCCTGATGATATCTTAGTAAATAAAGTTTTCGATCTGAGTTAGTTAGTATATTTAGATAGTAATAATTTCATATTACTTCGTTTTAAATGTTATTTCAATTTCGTTAGTTGTGATAAGCTTCTCGTATAATTTTCTAGGATTTGAGTTATTTAAAAACTAAAGAAATCTTACGCAACAGATGATAAAATTAGAAAATGAATCATTTCAAGTTATGTCAGGCTGGACTGGACTGTTAATTGCTTTCTTTCTTTCATCGGTCGGAAGCAATATAATGTGCAGCTACTAGCTATGACGACGCCAGTAGTAGAGATTTTATTCGATTAGATTGCCTTAGCGCTAAGAGATTTACGAGGCCTTTGCGTAGTATTTTTTTTTTTCTTTTTTTGTTCACTATAACAAAATAAGTTTAAATTAATTATGTAATAAACATGAAGCGACGTTAGGTGTCCAAAATGATAAATCTAAACATTAATTCTCTTAAGCATTATCTGCCATAAGCAAAATTATTACTTCAAAAAGTATTCATTAAACTATATCTAAAAATGTATGACACGACAGTCTTGATAAAAAAATAAAGATGTTTTTCAGTAAGTGAATGAGGATTCTGCTCGAAGGCACATAATTTTTTCTCATAAAAAAGAATTAGTGTTAAAACATTTTTTTATGTTAAGGTCGACAGTCCTTAACTCCACATGATATTAGGCTGGCACTCCATTTGATGGTAGGTGGCTATACAGTCACCTATAACATAAGCAATGCCACAGGGACAGAAAGTGCAATAAGTGACAGTGATGATGATGATAACCTTATACCCCCTAAGCTTACATCAGCCTTTTTTTAGGAGGGGAGATGACTCAACTCATGGCAAGTGTTCGCCTCAACAGCCTGCCCTGATTTAAAAAAACCCTTTCAATATTCGGACGAACATTACTGTAACATCTTTTTGTAAATATTCTATCTCATCTCTTCACTTATTGAAAGCAACATTTATGACGTTAGGGAATTCAATAGAGTGGATTCGAGACAGGATGAATCATAAAACCACTACAAGGGAGGATTCTTCTCAATAAAAGCGATAATCGTAAAATAAATTTCATGTTAACAAGTATTATTATGATTCTAATAATAGTTATTTAATTTTTTAATTAACTATTTAATTATGTGTATTATATAAAATAAAGTCATGTTAGTTACACCATTTATAACTCGAGAACGGCTCATTTTGGATTTGTTGAATTTATCTTCGCCACGAATAGCATAATAGCTATCTAATAAAACATTGTGGAATTTCACGTGAAAGTTTTATTTATTACCATAAAATTTAATATAATTTTCTTACACTTTTTAAATAGAAATCTAAGTATATTAAGAATACGACAGTATTTCAAAATATGTTTTCATCGTCGATGAAATGAACGTCGGGCACAGACATATTTAGTAAAATACCTGACGAAACGTGGTCTCATTCGAGTAGCAAGGAATGTCTTGACCCACTTTCGAATTAAGAAGCCTTCGTTTGCTGTTTAGAGGGAATTACGAGGTTGCAACAAAATAAGCTGAGGCAATAAATTTCCGTTCCAAAATGATGATTCTGTTATAGTTATGTTAGTAATACTATGTATTATTTCCGTATTCTCAGTTCCTCTCCTCTAAAATGAAGTTAGCTAACTAATCTTATGTTTATTTTCATTAATACATGTATAAATATTAAAGATTTCATTTATAAATAGAAATGTTTAATTTTTCATTATAATAATTTATAGAATGAAGCTGAGCTCTTGGGCAAAGAAAGCTCTTACTAATTTTTACCGTAACAAGATAACGAGTTAATTAAAACATTTTTCAAATTGATACTATAAACATGTCTCACCAAGATAAAGGTTTAAAGGCAAAACGTAATATCGTCTGGAAAATAAAATAAATAGTAATAGTAAAATAAATAAATAAAATATTTAAAAGCTTTGTTTACCTACGTTAACCTAGTTACCGCTTACTAAAAAAACATTAAACACACTTTAAACAGGCTTTGGACACGTGTTTAAATAAAACTACTACAAAAGAGTTAGACAATGCTTGAGCATTATTTAAATTTAAACACCGCCAGATGCTTGTCTATCTAGTTAGCGGCTTCTCTTCCTTGGACGTGTTCTGTCAAACTTGTAATCGCTTTGTGTAATATTAAAGATTTCTTTTAATTTTTGTTAATAATGATAATTTACGAATACGATTCGATAATATCGACTAAATGCTTAAAAACGAAACGAACGAATTATGAAATTTATGAAAATTTGAATATTAAATTAACAACTCAAACTTGACATTTGACAATTACGCCAGTGTCAGTTACGTTCCATTATGCGCAATGTTTTTTGGTATAACAAAATTTTATAAATAATATAACGTATTTGTTGTAATTTATGCCTTAAACCAATTTCATAATTTGCTATAGTCCGTAATAATAGATTGTGAAAACTAAAATTCATCATTATACGCCTATCAGATTTGCGTAAAATAAAAACATGAATGCAGGGCGAGTGACTGAATGAATGTTTGCCAGGGTGCTCATAATTCAATACCATTCACGTACTTTAACACTGTCTACAAAAACAAGCGCTAAACAAAGTTTTGTGGTAGGGACATTTTAAACGCACGCTAAACAATGTTTAAATAGTTATACATTGTCTAAGTAAGCACGTGTTTAAACAGTGCTTATTTAATCTTTTGTAGTAAGTCGGGTTAAGTTTTCAGGGCGAAACAAGAATCTAATAATTGTGATTAAATTGATTAAATAATGGCTTGATGGAGAATTTTTTTGGAATGTGGCATAAAATATAGGGACGAAATAGACATAAATCAAAATATTGTGAGAATCAGAAAATCATTCTCACAATATATGAGAATGTACACTGGCATTTTTCACTTACGAACCGTAACGCAACAGCACATGTGCTGTTACTTTACGGTCTTCTGTGAGGAGTTGATTTTTGACACCAGTCGTGCTACCCGTTTTGCCCTACCACTTCATGAAGTATACCTTTTTTGAGTTTAAAAGCCGAACTGTCTTAATTAACTTAATCTGATGCCTCTTATCAAAATTCTTAAGCAACGAAATCAATTTGCCTCACATTTACGAACAAATTACTTACATGCATATGAAGCAATTACACAAACAAACCTGTACTGCCTCTTAATACAATCCACTTTAAACTCTATTCGATGTGCATAAGGCTCAATTGAATGACTAAATTATCTAAGTATTAATCGTGTCCCTATGGGCAACACTAAGTACAAGTTGAATTAGTGCCCGTCAGCTTTATCGTGGTAATCAAGTGATATGGTCGACGAAACTGATTAAATGAACATGTCGACCGTTGAAAATTAGCATAGATAACGTTTGATGGCAAATTTAAAATTAGAATACCATTTTATTATTTGTAGTTATTATTTTTTTGTTCTGTGATACAAGGGACTTTCGGATAATATACGATATAAAGAGGAAGGCTTTCATATATAAATTCAAGAAGAAACTTGCACTAGTATAAAATAAAAATAAATAAAAATATTAGTCCTCTATGGACTCCAAAACCGCTTAAGCGATTTTAATTCGTTTTTCATTTATGAAAAGAGGAATAAGTAAATCAGGAAGGTATATGTGTATAAAAAAGTTACATTCTGCTGCGTACGAATACTTAGCTTACATAACTCAGCGATAACTTCACCATGGTAAGATTTCAATTCATTGTCGTCACTTTCAATAAACAATTTTCTTCTACGAAATATAAAGGCAAACACAAAACATATTGTTTATACGTCTGCACATAACAATAACGGAGTCTAGGGGCACTCATTACAGAGACGTGAAAGGTCAGATGTATTCTTATCCTTTTATCTTCAACTTGAAAGAATCTGTTGCTAGCTTTTATATTGCTAACTACATACAAGACATAATGGAGTATCAGAAGCGTTACTGTCGTAAACAGCGTTATGAATAAATTTAAAATCAACTGCTAATATAAATTAAACGGTTGATATTATGGTGAGAGATTATTAAATTTTGATTATAAATTTCTATATCCTAGTAAACGACCACAATTTTGAACGTGCCACGACGTGCTGAGGCATGCCGCGGAATGCTGAAGTGTGCCTTACCGTGCCTAGAGCGCTTAAACAGAATAAATCGCCAAAACTAAACACACTAATTGTTGGATGTTTAGAATTTTTTAAAGAGATGTCGCTAGCAAAGTTATATATATATACATATAATTGGGATATTTTGGGTACCTATTGCAAAAATGACACACAAAGTTTCCCGCTTTAATAAGTGAACACAAGAAATCATCTATCAGAGGTACTACGTTGGTACAAAGAAGTTAAATAAATATATAGAATGGAGGTATAATGTAATCCTTTGTCTGTTTCGTTAGCAGATTTTGCATAGATCTTACTTGACAATCAGAATAAGCGAATAACTCAAGAAAAGCCTCGGTAATTCACAAATTAAACACGTCCGAGTTTAATCACATTGCAGCCTCTTGGAGAAAAACACGGGCCGCCCGATGACATCTTCCACGTTAACTTGTTACCAGAACAGCCTCTAACACAACGGCATAAGGCGGAGTTTCGCTCGGTGTTGTATTTTAAGAGTATTGTCAGCATTCCGGCCTACTAAAATTGAATCAATTTACGTTAACAGCAAATTGCTAGAGCGGGGATGGGGGAGCGGAGGGGGAGAGTGAAGGAATTTCGCTTTTTTTTTCCTAATCGAGTTAAATCAGTACAGTGGTTTGATGCCTCACTAATGGATGTTGCCCCAATTCCGAGATGACATCGGAAGCAAGGTTTCTGCGCTCAAGGGGACCATAAAATTGAACTCTGTGAATATTCAAGACCAGAGAAAACTTGACTTGAGAATTTAATTATTTAATTTAACTTGACTTAAGAATTAAGATAATATGAGTTACAATAAATGATGATAATTAAATAACTTTGTTAACTGTGAACAATGTTGTGAAGTATTTTAAATTTTAAAGTTAATGAAATATATATAAAAATTGAGAAAAAAATAATTTAATAAATTAACAAGTAATCTATATCCAAAACTAATTAGTTATATATATTTAGAAATTGTATATAATAAATATAATAAATTGTATATAAGCTTATTTAATAATTTAATATTCGTTCACTCAAAACTGCAAATTTTCAAACATGCTTTATCGGTCACGATGAAACTTTGCTTGCACTTTATCAAAAGCTTTCCCTAGACGTAGGGAAAGACGTATGCTACGTCTTTGTCTTTTTCTTTAGTCAAGAAGAGCAAAGTACGAAAGAAACCTCAATACTTACTTTTCCTAAATAATATTATAAATTCAAAAGTTGGTGTTTTGTTTTTTTCACGTATTCACGCCTTAACTACTCAACCTATAAACGTGAAATTTTTCATACACTTTGTCAGGGCTATAGAAAAAGACGTAAGGTAACTTCCATCCAGAAAAAAGTACTTCAGGAAGAGTACTTTTTCCTGTTACTATTTCTAGTTATTATATCTAGTTATTTAAAAAAAAATTAAACTTGACAGAAATATGAGCGAATTTGCGTGTCGTAGTTTTATATAGTGAGGTTGATTGAATATATGAATGATGGATGGTGCTAGATAATCCCATATCTTACAAATTTTATTTAAAAATTAGTTATTCTTTTATCTATTTAAAAATAGATGCTATGGCTGAGGCGAAAGTACTCATAAGTAGATCTATGTGAAGCCAAAGACTATATTTAAATTGGTTATAATAACCTGCAAAATTGTGACACTGTCAAAATAAATCGACTTTATATTTTGACGAGGTCTTTTATCTGTAATAATTTTGTAATAATAGTATCATGATAATAATAAATAATAATAAAAAATAGAATCAAAATGACTGCCGGTAAACTTACTACGACTTAAATTGACTGTCACGGTTATATACTACCGGCCGTCCTCTGTCACAGGACCCGTGTTTGGACATTTTGTCTCTGTTTTGCATATTAAAAATAATGGAAGTCGGAAAGGGACGGAACAACTAACTTTAATAGCAAAAGGGTTTAACTTGAATTGGGCGGGATGCCGTAGCCGTAGTCAAAACACTTAAAAATTGAAACGGCTCCTACATGTCGTACCCTCGTCATAACCATCCAGTTATATTTCAAATACGCATGAAGGATAGAAATAATTAAAAATACACATTTTCACTAAAATACTTTTAATAAATTTTTATTTTCGTTACTTTAATTAGGTTAATATAATTGCGATACAGATGTCAAGAAATATTTTTTAGACATACTTGTTGACATTTTGAGCACTCATAAATCATATAACTCCCGACCGACGCTCGATACAAAAAGAGGGAGTGTTATAAGTTTAATGTGTGTCTGTCTGTGGCATCATATCTCCCAAACGGGTGGACTTATTTTGTTCCGGTTTTTTTTTTTTTGAACGCTGACAAGATCGGGATTGTTCTTAACTATAATTTATGAAGATCTGTTCAAGCATTTGAAGATTCAGGCATTAGCTGGTGTCTAGGAATACAAATTGATTATCAACATTATTTTTCACTAATATGTAAAGAAACTTATACAAAAAGGAAATTTACAAGAGATTTAAGTAACTACATACTACATACATACGAAACCTCATATTTTCAATTATATAACAAACAAAAAAAAAACAGAAAAAAGAGCTCTGAAACTAGTTGAAAATAAGTCTATATAAATATAACAAGTTTGTATACACAAACTGTTATAACTTCTATTAAAATGTAATGTAATTATAAAATTAGTTTAAAATAACACAAACAAGAAGAAATAACTATAATTTTGAATACAAAACAGGTGTTTTTTGTTGCAACAAATAATGGCCACATTAATATAAATTCTGTCAAGCGTTTAATAAAGTTTCATGTTTTTATTTTCAGTGTAGAAGTTTATTTATATTATTCACAGTATCCTATTCGCAGAGTTTCGTAGAATATTACAAAGAGACATATTGATAATCTTTCTTTTTTTAATATAATTTTAACAATTTTAAGACTAATATATAAAATAACATGTAAAATGATAACACTAAAAACCACCGAGGTTTAATCTCGTGTTATCATTTGTAATTATTAATAAAATCTAACTATATACTATTAATTACAATTTAAAAAATATTGCTTTAACTTAAATTTAATATTTTTAATTGTTATATTGTTACATAGATCTGAAGGTAGGCTGTTGATAAGGTGTGGGACTGTAAGCGGTAGTTATTTAGACGATTGTCTAAATTACTATCCTTTATATTAAATACTTTACTTTTATTATGCGTGAAAATGTGAACGTTTCATCGCAAGCCGAAATATGTACAAGTTTTTATAAAATATTTTAGCTGTCCGCCTCTGTGTGTTTCTTCGCTAACTTCTTCTAAACTGCACAACAGATTTTGATACGATTTGCAGAAATGGAAAGAATGTTAAACGAGTAAAGCTGGGAGCGAGTATTAGCACGCCCCAGGGTGAAGCCAGAAGCGGATCGCTAGTTATAGTAAAATGTTAAGTTGGTTTCTGTATGCTTCAAAAACTCAAGAATGGTTAGTCCGATTTTAATTCGGTTTTCACATATGGAAAAAGGGATAAACGGGGAAGATTTTCACATATAAAAATTGCACCCCCAGGTGAATCATATAGCGGGTCGCTAGTATATTATAATTTCAGAATTGATATCTCCATTATTTCAAAAATATTTAAAAGAAGGACAAAATGTTAATTTATTTAGTAAGCTTCATTTTAAATGTGTTAAAAGACATATGTGCTGTAAATTACTTAAAAAGTAGAACCGATACGAAATATAACTTTAATAATACCATTAAAAAAACTATCAAAATAAGCTGTAAATCTTTTTAACGAACGTTAATAAAGAAAGCTAATTTTAGTAAAATATCACACGGTTTCTCCGAGTAGAAAAATAGAACGTACTATTTTTAAAATGCGATAAATTTAATTTCAACAGAGAATTATAATATTATTATATTAAAAGCTATCGTCACTACTAACTATGTCAACAACTTTTGATCTCACCTTTGCAGATACCGCTGTTTGTGTTGGCTGAAATATAAAAAAAATACGTCCACTCAACTCCGTGAAGTAGACTAGTAGTAAACTTTTCTATACTAATCCGTACCTACTAATATTATAAATGCGAAAGTATGTTTGGATGTACGGATTTTTGTAACTACTGAACCGATCACCATGAATTTTTACATACACGTTGCCTGGGACACCAGAAAGGACAAAGACAAAGACCTTTCATCGTTCAACGCGGACGAAGTCGCAGGCACCAGCTAGTATTATAAAGAGAGAAAATTTGTATTTTTGTTTGTAATGAATAAACTCAATAACTACTGGACCGATTTTAAAAATTCTTTCACCTATAGAAATGTACATTATCAGCGAGTAACAGAAGGCTATATTTTATAAAGTTACGCGGACGAACTCGCGTGCAACAACTAGTATAAGATTAAAATATTTAAAATTGATTAGTGTCATCTCATCTCAATAGAGAACATTACTTCACTAGAAATCGTTATAGTGGCCTTCAGTAAGAAAGCTCAGCGTCGTTCAGCTAGCTATGGAGATAGACTGGGGTTATTTATATACATCAACATACATACATTTTACTTGTAGCAGGGCATTTCATAGTCATTTGGGCAGCTTGTCTGGCGGCAGTAACCACCCCGTGAATAACAGCATGTGTGCTGTTGTGTTTCGGTGAGTGAGAAAAGGATGCCAGAGCCCGTTACCCCATCCCTTCCTTACCCCTTATCCTTAATTGTTCTATGGTCGGCAGCGCACTTACAACACCTATGGCGTTGCTTGTGTTATAGACGCCAGAAGCCACCTACCATCAAGTGGACCGTAAGCCTGTCTGTCTACCTTAACCTTAAAAAGAATTTCTCTGGATATGCTTTTAACCCACGTCCAACATATGTAATGGCTCTGTTGCATAATGTATCAAACAAACAAATTAAACGAGGGTATTCCCGAGAAAAGGACAACAAAGACACATAGTGGTTAAACCGTCCAACATTTGACATTCGCCGTCGTGCCTTTACATTAGATGGGGAAAGTGTTCTCGCCTCAGTTCTAATTAATTATAGCAATTTGTCAAGTGGACGGCTCGATAAAAGGGTCTTATTGCACATTAACTAGAACCTTGAACAAAAAAACAAGCAATAAAATATGATTATTCCTAAGTATTATGGATTTGAAACGACCACCTACGCTAATGAAGGATCGTTTTTTGCTAATTATCCCTTCATACTTATTAGTTTTAGGGCCTCTTTCACCATCTGTCAAGTAGGCTAACCGTCATTTAAAGTCACCTGTCACCGGGATAAATGGAGCTGATATACCTTTGTTTGTACGGTAAAAGTCCCAAACACTAAAAAGAAAATAATAAAAAAATTCGCCTATCGAAGGATGCACAAAACCGAGTGCATAATTTAATAAAACATAAAATTATTTATAAAAATAACTAATCAACACTTTACTTGTAGTTGGTGAAATAGGCCCTTAGTATTTTAACCGTAATAATAGTTGCTTTTACAAATTACACGAACTATATGATGTGAAAAGCAATTAACAAAAACATGAAATAGTTATCACAGATCATTAACTTAATGGTTTCAATAATTTTAATAGATGTCGCTAATTTTTATATGCGCTTGATCAAAGATTTCGATAGATTTTTGCAAAACTACCCACATCGCTCTAAATATATAAAACCGATGAAATAGGTAGAAAAAAAGAAAAACGGATTTAAAACATAACGAAGTAGTATGTACCAAAGGAATGGAAAAATATGGGAAGATCCAACACTATTTCTCTAACCCCTCTGATTCTTTATTGGGGTGGTTGATAGGTTATTTCACGTCGTAATTGGTATAAATTTTGGGGGAAGGCAAAAAAGTCGAAGGTACCTTGGAGACTATAATACGCTTCATAGCATAGTGAAATTAAACTCAATTATATATAGTAAATTTTTGTACTCAGTAAAAGTAATATTCTACATTTTCCTCGGAACTCCTACTAAGCTTGTCTCAACAAGCTGGACAAGCTTGTAAGCTCTTCGCTCACTAATTAAACCAGTAACTGAACGCGGGCGACATTATGATGTCTTCTGGGCTTATTTATTTTCATAAGCTGCCCCACCGATTAATTCATTTATCTGTATAAACTTTTATATGTATTTATAGATCGTAAAATATTTTAAAAAAAACCTGCGGTTTGGAAAGATTCTTTCTACGGGGGTAAAACGGGCAAGAATCCTCCGTATAACATAAGCATCCACTATGGAAGTATTTTTGAAAATTTCACTACCTTTGTGGCCGGTCGAGATGTCGCTAATATGTTAATAAACACGACATTATTTCGTTTTCATTTCACATTGATATTATCTCTGAAAAACTTTTTAAGATAAGCGTGCATTATTATACTTGAATAAGTCTAAATTAATCATTTCAAGTAAATTTTTGAAGGCGTTGTCTCTTGCTTGTTACAGAAAGAACACGCCACAAAAAAAAACCTTAACTTACTTATCCTTCTTCATACCATCTACCATCAAATAGACCGTCAGCATGCCTGCTGAAATTTTATGATAATAGTAGTAGAGAGATTATATAAATACTAGACTACTATTATATTTGGGAGAATTAATATAGGTACATAGTATGTATAGAGAGTTAGACTATTCGATCGTAATCCTACTTAATCCTAATAATATTATAAATGCGAAAGTATGTATGTTTGTTACTCGATCGCGCAAAAACGGATGAAATTTGGCACACAGAGAATGATTAATATACAGAATACTTTTATTCTTAAAAATGTTAGGTTAGGATTTAAAAAAAAAAAACAAACAAACATACTACAGAGCGTATAAAGGCGTGGCCACAGCTAGTCACTAAATAAAGAAAGGTTCCCGTGTGTAAAAACTATAACACACAATGAAAAGTATAGCTTTATTCCGTCTACAGTCGAAAATTCGAGTCAGTAAAGGGTTTTTTGTGGCGTGTTCGTCTTAAAACAAGCAAGAGACAACGCCTTCAAAAATTTACTTGAAACAATAAGGTAATTTAGACTTATTAATGATAATGAACTCTTATCGTAACAAGTTTTTCTGAGATTATATCAATATGAAGTGAAAACGAAACAATATCGTGCTTGTTAACATATCAGCGACATCTAGTCATAGTAAATGTTACCAATATCTTGATGGAGTATTATAGTATTGGAAAATGTTTGCAGTACTACAATAAGTTAACAATAGATGATGACAGAAATTATCTATAACAAAATTCAAATTATTTGTCTATTAGATATTTATCTAAAACATTAGTATCACATCATATCAGTGATATACTGATTTGTGTGTGATTCATTGTGAATTCAATAATGTGTGTGTGTTCAAAGACTTGATAAGCACAGAACTTCATTGAACTTCGCATGTTTTTCTGCACAAAACTCCTTTCTGCAAGAAAGCTTCCCCGTTTATCGCTCTTTCTATTAGTGAAAACTGTATTAAAATCTGCTGGACGATTTAGAAGAAGTTAGGTACATAAAATAACAATAAATTCATTTTATAATATGTACTAGCTGGTACTCGTACTAGGAGAACTCGGCCACACTTCGCTGTGGCTTGATTTTTTTTTCGTTTCCTTTTTAATTTCGATATAAAAGTAGTATGTACCTACATAAAAACATAGTCATGTTAAAACGAAAAATGTTGTGTAAAAGTTTCAACCAATCCATCGGCTAGTTATCGAGTTTTGAAGACATTAACACAAGGAAACTAATTTTTTTTATACAAAGATAGAATAGATAGACAAAAAAGTTAGAAAATTTATACAAAAAAAAGAAGAAAATAATTTGAAAACCAATCATTTAACAGCTCAACACTTCGTATCAAAAAAGTCGCGTTATTGCCATAGTCGAATACTGAAAGAAAGGTTTTCTGCCTCCTGTGAACATGAATGTATTCATATATTATTTATTATG
The DNA here is from genome assembly GCA_944738685.1 of Synanthedon myopaeformis. NCBI lineage: Eukaryota > Metazoa > Arthropoda > Insecta > Lepidoptera > Sesiidae > Synanthedon > Synanthedon myopaeformis. The sequence goes on along the minus strand of OX122924.1, from coordinate 8,314,026 downwards.
TATGTGATAATATAACAGTTCATTGAACTGCACAAGGGTAGTTTATTTTGAGATTATTACGTTAGGGAATAAAATCGATATTCGCTTGAATGTTTTTATAAGACTTCGCTGCGAGGTGACCTACATCTGCACTAAATATTATAAAATTACAATTTATATAGATTTAGTACAAACTTTGTTTGTTTGTTGTTAAATAATAATAATAATAAAACAAAGTAACCTTCAGAGGTTCACATTCGGGGTATATACTGCCACTGGGTAGGCACTTACATGTTTTTTTAGGGCCTAATTAATTTATTGAGAATTCGTCAACAGAGACCAAGAAGCAATCAAAGGTTTGAATTGAGTAAACATTATAATATGAAAATGTTTGAAAAATATTTACCTACAATGTTGCTAAACAGTAACGTTTGAATAACATATAAATAGGTTGGCAACATTATGAAAATAAGCTTTGACTCATCATTATTCATTTATATGGCATCGGATCACTATATAATTGGAATGCAGCAAAATGCTTCGATCTCCAATGGATCCACATTTATCAGACTAACTATATATTATCGGGAATTTCAATTTGTATTAGATATTAGATAGATACTCGTATCAGAGGAAAGTTTCTAAAACTAATTGAGGTACAATTTTATGCAGTGCGAAGCCAGGGGCGGTCGGTAAAGAAATTGATATAGGATATATACGCAATGACCATAAAGATGTGAATCACTATAAAAGGGGTAATAAAAGTTTTATATGCATTGCATTGTGGATACAAATACACGTTAAATGCACTCAATCACGTTTTATGGTGATACAGTTATGTTTAAGTTTCCTTCAATGGTATTACTGTTTAACTGTAAAACGTTATATCCGACCTATGCGTTATCTACATACCATTCGCTAATATATTTAAAAAAATAAAAATATTATTATTAATAGTCAAAATATAGTAATAGAAGGGGACACGCCGTCTGGCGGCAATAATAAGTAAAGGATATTAGTTGGTACCCAGTTCATTTTCTTACCTAATCTTTTAAATTATTGTCTGTATTTTATTGTCTTTTATTTCTGTCATCTCTTATCTATTTATTTTTATCTCATCCGATTTTTATGAAATCCCAGCCAATTAACCAACGGATGATCCTGTGAAGAGACGGTCAAAAGCTAATTATAAATAGTTTCTTATAGACTCCAACCAATCATGATAAAATTTGGCATACACGTTGTCAGGGGTACAGAAAAGGACATAGGGTAACTTTCATCCAGAAAAATGTACTGTTCCCGAGGGAAACGGATTAAGTTGTGGGCAGAGTGAGATACTTTTTATGAGTAGATATTGAAAAGCAGGTTAAGAGTATCTAATAATAATTAACTACATGACTAGAAAACTTCTTAAAAAATAATTCTCAAATTTTCTTGAATTTAAAACAGTGAATCGAGTTAAACCATAGTTAAACACACATAAATGACATCTTTCACTTCATTTGAAAACCAATTAAATCCGTTCGATATCAGAAACGGTCGGAAATTCGTTGCAAATGAACTGTTCGTCGCGTGTTGATTGAGTACTAACACATAATGTATATGTGTTAGTACGAGAAATTTGGATGATGTATGTGATATTAAGATCCATACATCATTCAAATTTTAAGAATTTACAACTAGCCACCAGCCCCTGGCTTCGAACGGATGCAATTTTTAAAAGTAGTATTAAAAGCCTTTAATAAAGTACTCAATTAAAAAAGAATTTATGATTTTAAATTAAGAATGATGACAGCTAAAGAAAAATTAAAACAAAATCGAAATTAGATTATATTTTTAAATAAAATCAAATCGTGATGTATTTTAACGTAACTCCGTAAACTGGTGCATTATAAATCTGTGCAAGAATTCTAGTTCAACGTTGGTTAATAAAACTGTTAGGAAAAAAAACTTTAATAGGAAAATTCTCTGCTTATGACGGCTTTCATCGAGAAGCGTAAAAAAGAAAGAAAATGAAAACATGTTTAAATGTCTATCTATACTAATAAATGAAATTGATGTGTCTGTTTGTAATGTCAAAATAACTGCTTTCTACTATTAATGTATATCAAATTACACATATACGTGCTTAGGCTCAATAGAGTCAGGGGTTAGTTTATAACTTTAATTATAGCTTATTGACCTAGCCAGAAATCGAACCTTCTTTACGTTTAATTAGAAGCCCAACATAGTAGGTATTCACTCGTCCAACAAGCACATCAAATATACGTTTATTATATGTATAATAGAGACCGCGGATGAATTTTTTTTCTGCAAATAAAATAAAAATTCGTTGGGCGGCTTAGAAAAAGTTATTGGAGAAACAGACAGACGGACAGCTACTTTATTTTATAATATACAGTGAAAATCGGTTTCGAAGGACCACAAAAATAAGCCGTAATAAATGAATTCAGTTATAGTCGTTGTAACCGATCTGTCGTTATAACTGAAGTCATTATATCCGGTTTCTACTGTATATATAAATAAATATATTTTGACCATTCTTAATTTAAAAACAATACACTTTAATTGAATTTAAAAAAAAAAAACTACATTATTTAAAAAAATTATCATGTAACTCAATGGAACGAACATTGAGACACATGGTAGCTGGCGGTCTGAATCCCCTTTGAATTATTCATTAAATTGCTTTGAAAATGCCTTTTGGTCATTATGCAATAATTCTGATTGCAGTATCCATCCATCTCAGAAATTAAATTCGCAATCCCTCTAGAGTTAGGTTCTAACATCAGACCGCCTTGTGCCGCAGCAATTTGGTGTTTCCATTAACAACACTTCGCTAAACATAATATATTAAGGTGAGCTGGCGAAACCTATTTCAGACATAATAATTACGGGTGGGAATTAATACGTAACACAGGCACATGTATTGAGGAAGCGTATGTCCTGCTGTGGACGTTATAAGAGCTGATTAAAATGATGATGATGATGATGATGCTAGCCTCTTAAAAAAAAAAACATTTCAAAAAATTAAGGATAAGGGATAAGGAAGGGGTGAGGTAATATGTTCTGGCATGTTCCAAAGTTGACCCCACCGGGAATCGAACCCGGGGCCCCTAAGACGTTAGGCAAGTATCCTTACCACTCATTCAACTGGCTCGTCAAATGTTATGTATGTAATGTTAGCACGTAACTTTGAGGTTTCCTTTAATGCTAAAATAGATTTAATACTCTTTGTAACATAGTGATCAATTTAAGCACCGTCAGTTAGCTCTAAAAAGCAATCAAAATAACACCCAAAAGTAAATTCGGTTCACATGTAAATGCAATCAATTTTCAAATGCTTCCTATTTCAGGGTTGATTAACCTGTCAGTCTTCAGACGAGGCGTTCACTGCACGCGTATTATAATATGAGATTACTAAAAAAATTATTTTATTTTAAATATGTGTGATGCCAATGTGGCGCTAAAACGGTGGTCTCTAACCAATACGCCACGTAAGAAATCTCAAAGTCTATGCTCGGGTGGGAAGGCTATCTCCAGCAGCAGTGGACCTCCTATTAATGAAATGATGATGATGATGAAAATATTAGAGGTTATGTTGTTTTTTAAGTAAATGCAACGCCATAGGGACTTTGTTAGGACAAATAATAACGGATAAGATTTCTTTCCCCGTTTGAGGCAAGATTTGAACCCGTGAGATACTCAGGCTATCGCTAAACTCATAGAACGAACGCTTAGCTTTAAAACCTACATCATTTACTAGTGAAAATTTTCTAGAAAAAAATGTCCCAAACGTTCATACATCACTGTAAGTGGATAGATAGTCTTCTCGTCTTCAATGTCTTTTAAATTGCAAGCTTCGTATGAGAACAAAAAGAGGTCATGCACATTATCAAGCTTGGAGAAAATGACACGAAGAATAGTTGTGGCCCGTCGTACTTTAAAGTACTCTTGTGAAATACTTCACACTTGCTGCTGCGGTCGCAAATGAAAAATGTCCACCATTTGGAAGCGACACACAATTTGAAAGAGTCGTTTGAATATGTATGTTATTCTGAGAGTGGTGAATGATTTCATGTTTTCCTGGTCTAACACATTGGATCGTTAAAATTATGGACAAAACACTCAAATCAGAATCAAGAGAATATATATAATACTAGCTGTCCCGCTCCCGGCTTCGCCTGGGGTGCAATTTTTATTATTATAAATATTTACTTAATCCAGCCGATAAATTACCTTACACCGCCATCTGTGAGAATCTCATAGAACTCATTTTAAAAGTTATCTGTGACTTCCATAAAATTCTCACAGATAGCGGTGTAAGGTAATTTATAATTATATCATATAATAAATAATTTGCAATAAAAAAATACTATAAATTGAGATAAAAACTATTTTATCAAAATCGGTCCAGTAGTATAGGAGTTCATCGAGGACGTAATTTTTATATATATATAAAGATAGAGAGAATCAAAAAGATATAATCAGAATAAAATCAAAGAGTAGGTACGTACGCTTGTTACCAAATGAGAGTGGAAAACTCGCTATTTCAGGACATACAATTTATTTTTTGTACATAATAATTAAAAGAATGTTCTGTTAATTTTTGTAATAAACCAGACAACTCAGGATGGTGATTTAAAAAATAATATAAAAAAATAGAGAAATGCGTGCATGCGAAGTGTTTTCGTCACGACTAACACCCATTAGCCTCACCTATATATTTATCAGAGTGTGGCTATAAGATGAGAGTTTAAAATTTACAGCCTCTTTATAAGAATAGTAAAGTTTTCTTTATTTAAGTATTTGTATCGCGGTGAGTAAGTACTTCTTCCTCTTCTTTCTGGCATTTCTCGAACACGAAAAAGGAAAAAAGTTACAAAGGAAGAAGATAAGAAGATAATAATGTTGAGTTCAAAGATTACATATTATATACGAACATTAGATAATATTATAAAGTGGTAAAGTTTGTATATTTGTTTGTATGTAGGAGGTGATCTTCGGAACAACACATTCGATTTTTAAAAAATATTAAAAAAGAATTCTTTCAAAAATAGAATAGAATTTCAGAATTGAGGCTAAATATTCCACGCGGGCGAAGCCGTGGGCACCAGCTATCTTCTAAAAAATAAAGATGCTTGGCAAAAATAGAACCCCAGGCATCAATGCATGTCAGGCATTATATCTTTTATTTTACTACGCGTACGAAGTCGAGGGCACCTACTAGTTTTAGATATACAGATACACCACTAATTTTTAACTACAAGTATCCTACAACTTAGTGGCCACACTTTATAAAATTGTCATGGCCACAGTAATGGCGTGTTTAAGACTCATCATGTTTTGGCATCTCGCCAACGTGTGATATTGTTTGTATTTCACGACATTACTTTTATTATTATAATACTCTGTAATGACACTAATCCGAGAACAATAATTATGTTTTATGAGAGAATTGAGAGGGAAATTAAAAATATTCTTCATCTAAGTATTTGTAATACAAGCCGGTCGTAATAAAAATTCAATCTTATTTCTTATTTGGAAATAATATTATTAAGAAAAACAAAGAAGAAAAATAGAAATTTATACTATAGTCCTGTACCTGGCTATAGTCTTGTGGGGAAGTCGCGTATTCAGATTTTTTTTAAGAAAGTTTAATAGGATTCATAGCAAGTGTTTTATTTTAGACTTGGGTGGATATCCGCCACCTGGTACATTTTCCAGTTATGACGTCATTAATTATTTTTTAAATTAACGCTTAAGAAAAGGGACGTAGACGTCGCGGGCAAAAGCTAGTATTGAATAACAATAACACATTAGTTAGTATAGTAGAATATGTTTATTGTGACAATTTACAATCAACTATGACCGCAGCTGTGATTTCAATTATTGCTACTGCCCATTGTTTAACTGTTGGTTAAATAAATATTTATATTTAATGCGAAAATGACTAACGTAATATGGCTTACATAAAATAATAAAATTACAATCAATAAGGCTGGTTTTAGTGTCACACGGACCGTCAGTACGGAGCGGAACGTGCGGACCGTCCGCGTATGTCGTTTTAGTATCGTCCTGACTGCCGCGGAGTTTCCTCAAACGCACTTCATCGATCACTCGACTCGTTTCAACGTCGCGGATATCGACTCGCCATGATTGTACTGCGCCGACGCGTGCGCCCGCACGATACTAAAACGCTCACTCTGAAGGTAGAGGCCGAAGAGGCGCGCGAGTAGCGGTGCGCGCGAGTAGCGGTCCGCGCGGGTAGCTCCGCGGCACGGACGCGCCATGCGGACGGCTGCGAAGCTGTCCGCGCAGACGGTCGTCCGTACGGACCTGTCCGCATTACTCTAAAAGCTCCCTTTAAATATTGGTCCGTGCGGAGCAATCCGTACTGACGATACGCGTGATACTAAAACCAGCCTAATAATTACTCAATAGGTTAGCATTTGCGCTCGCAACTAAAATGTTAAAATAAGATAAATTTTAAAGATTTTTACGGTACAGTACGTCTCATTTTTAGAGTTATTTATTTATTTGTTTATTACTTATTTAAGTAAGTATCTATTTTATATTGACAATATACGAAAGTAATTTTTATATCAATGTAAAAAAATCACCAGAATTCAGCTCAGAGGCAGATTACGCTAAATGTCACATTGTTTTGATTATCTTTTTTGTTTCAATTGACATAAACACGAAACAGATATTGGATTTTAAAATGGAGGATTTAAAAAAATTGTTTTTCTATAGCAGCTGCACAGATAACACAACAATAATGCAAAATATTTACATTTTTGCGTCAATAAATGCACGGGACTTCATCGGCATAACTTTATAAAATATAGCCTATGTCACTCGCTGATAATGTAGCTTTCTATAGGTGAAAGAATTTTTAAAATCAGTCCAGTAGTTTTTGAGTTTATTCATTACAAACAAAAATACAAATCTTTTCTCTTTATAATAGTAGTATAGATAAAAAGATTATTTATAGAAAAGTTAACATAAACTATATATAAGAAGGGTGAATTAGTTAGAAATTTGCCTCAATATTACACCTATACAATATGTATTATTTGCTGTCTTACATAAATCAATCAAGGAACACTGGATGGCATAAAATACACTCAAATTTGCATATCCCGTTGAGCAAATCTGCAAAATTCAGCCAGCCACAACTACTCAAATACCAACGCTGATTACAATTCCGATCTATTTATTCGAAAGTCTTCATAATCCTCTTTAATAAATGCAAAATGGAATGAAAGTTCGATGGATTAAAACTTTTCCGCTCAATGGCGGTGAACCAAATAATCTTCATTCTATCACTCAGTTCAATACCAATTACTAATACAAAGCGTGATGTAAAACTTTAACTAAGTACATGGAACTAATGGTATAAATGTGAAAGTAACTCTGTCTGCTGTCTGTCTGTTACCTTTTCATTTTTACACTTCCCGATCGTCATTAATAAAATCAAATAATTAATTCGAAATAGTTAATATTTATTTGCTTTATAATAAATTTTATTTAAAGTTATTGAATAATTAATGAATATTTATATAATTTAATTACTTTGGACAATTACTATTAATAACTTCTGCCCCAAAATGCTGGGACGCTGAAGCAAACGGTCTGTCATAATGACTGATGGCTGTGCCGGTTTCTGCGGTTTTGTAGGTGCGGTTAAAAATATAGCAGTAAACTATCTCTTTCTCTGTCTAGCTTTAGTACCTCCAAAATAAGACTGCATGTTATACGCCAAAGTATTTAAGCCTACATCCTGACTGACCAGCCAACGCAGCGCTTGACGGTGAAGACACCAATGCAAAACTCTTACGTACGTCGTCGCCTAATAAGAAAAAGAAGACTATCGCGCACCTCAAGCACACTAAACAATCTTTTTTACGACGTTTTTAGTAGGTATAGGAACCCCTATAACTTCACATATCTATGCATGTTATATGGATAGAGGTGTTGGGCATTCGGCTGCATCTGTTCCCGTTACCGCGGACGCTATATCTGAAGACCAAGGTCCATAATCAATGTCGTGCCAGAAATGGCCTTTCACGGCAGGACTGGTCCACAAGTTCAAAGTTGCTCAGAATTCTCACTAAAACTATGTGGGTGAGGTGACGTTATCATAAGACTTTAACCGAAAAGGCCTTCGTTTAAATGATTTCATTATACATTTTTATTGGTCAGATGATACAATAAATTCGATGACGTCAATCATTAATATGTTATCAACATTTATTATTTATCTACACTACGCAAAACTGCTAACTATACTTTTACAATTGCTACGCATGGACCCTACAAATAACCCAAGTAAAATTTAACGTAATTAATATTAAAGGCCAAAAAACCAAAGTAGCTTAGGGTGATAGTCACCTCTAGTCTCACATACGTTTCACGTGCTTACTTTAAGGCTCTGGCTCAGGGATCCCAGGTTCAATTACCGGCAAGACCAACTTTGGAAATGAAATGTTGATAGTTGGCTTTGCTCTGGATCTAGAAAGTAGTGGTAGGGTACACTGCAATTCGCAGTCGTTTTGCAGCCTGTCTGGTCGGAGTAAACAACAACTTACAAAAGGCCACCGTAAAATAACATCATGTGTGCGGTGTGAGTAAGGGTTGACAGAGCCCTTTACCCTATACCTTCCTAATCCCTTATCCTTAATCCTACTACAGTCGGAAACGGACTTGTAGCACCTGTGACGTTGCTTATGTCATAGACGACGGTAGTTACATACTATCAAGTACCGTTAGCCTAAATTTAACAAGATAATTTCCAAAGTTGGCCCTGCCGGGAATCAAACACGGGGCTCCAGAGACAGAGCCAGACCATGGGCTCGTCGAACTAATTATATAGTTAACACACATAGAACTCAAATGTTTTGTGCTTTGAAAATTGTTGCCTGTCTGTTTTTATCTGGACTGACCTCTGAAACGCATAAACTATCTAGCTCACATCGGATTTTTCAGGCAAAGTAGGCTGAAATATATTGAAAATATATTTAGAGTTCCTGATTGAAAATTGATAAACCATAATTAGTATAGCCTAGTATTGAATAATTAGCGAAAAATCTGAATCAACATATAAATTAACTTAACATTAATATAACATTAAGGGCCTCTTTCACCATCTTCAAATAGAGTTTAGATATAATTTTATGTTTTATTAAATTATGCACTCGATTTACTGCATCCTTCGATAGGCGAATTTTATTTACTATTTTCTTTTTAATGTTTGGGACTTTTACCGTACAAACAAAGGTATATCATCTCCATCATTCCCGGTTACCGGTGACTTTAAATGGCGGTTAGCCTACTTGACACATGGTGAAAGAGGCCCTAACTTTAACTTACAATTACAACTCCTTTGAACAGGTTGATAAATTTATTCCAATCTTGACCACTAAGACGGCAACCACCTTGACCGTGTGTTTCTTATTACTTCTCACTGCAGTATTATTTGCGGTTTCTAACTCCTAGGTTAGATTACAGACCGCGTGCGACTTATCCAAACACCGCCGTTTGAAACGCGGTTTACTTTGAAACGTGGTTGCATAATATTGTTTACATCTGACCGTTTCTATGATCTGTTGCTTCTCAGATTCATAATATTATTATTACTTAAACATATTGATAAAGTAATATGTTACGAAGAGATATAATAATATAGTTGCTGAAGTTTTTGAACTTCTTACAATATAGTGCTCGAATACATGCTGGCCATGAATAAAAAAGTCTCAGACACTTTTAAATTCAAACAATCTAATATTAATTTCATATCGATGATTCGATGAATTCTCATCGTATATTTTAAAGGAATTACTTAAAAGTTAAGATCTTAAAAGACAAAAAGGTATTTCGCAGGGTGCATTTTTTTAGTTCTAATTATTATACACAAACCTTGTTTGCATTAATAAAAACCGTATGATAATCCGTAGGAGCTACTTCATATTATAACATGTACATTTGTAAATAGATTCCTATATGTAATTAATTGTAACTATCCACTTTAACTGTTCCCTTAATCCCCGGTTTTATCTTCGCAGTAGGGAAGACGGCGTATACACTTTTTTGTCTTATTCCAGAGTTCACTGTCACACCCCGAGATAAATATATCTCCATTAAGTTTAAATTACTGTTGGAAAAGATTTTACGCGACGCCCTGATGAGTGAGGATCATGTCCCGCGTAGAAGGTAATAGGTTGATAATAATGATGATGGTGTTAGAAATTTATCATTCTTAAAGCCCAGTTTGTTTTCTAGTTTTTATTGAACGATAAGTCGCAAGTGTTTGTAGAATAGCGTCACCATAGATTGTTTTGATCCTAATGAATGAATAAAATGAATACCAATAATTGTTATTATTATCGTCATTATTTCATTAGTTGGAGGCCCACTGTTGCTGGAGATAGGCCTCCCCCAATATTTTTCAAAAGTACCGGTCAGAAGTAGCTTGGATCCACCATCGACCATCAGATCGTCTGTTTAGGAATCAAATAATTGTCTAAACTTTTAGAATAAACGAAGCAGAAACAATCAACGCGCATAAAACTGAGCAAACATATGACTATTCTAGTTAAGAATATTTCAAGTTTGACAACTTGAAATATTGAATTGAGCTCAAAACGAGCGTTTAATAAAGCATATTTTTAAAGAAAGAAAGAAAGAATTTTATTCACGCAACACAAAGACACAAACACGACACAAAAACCACAAAACAGAAATTAATATTCAGGTAAAAGATGTGTGTGTCCTGGCGGCAGTAAATCGGATACTGGCTAAGCATTGTGCTGAGATGCTAGACAAGCACCTGCAGCGCTGATTTTCAGCCAGCACCGTGATAAACAACTAGTGACCCGCACCCGGCTTCGCCCTGAATGCAATCTTTATAATGCTTACACGAAAATTAAAATCGGAGAGAATAAAATATACTTATATTAACTTTTATTTATATACTAGCTGAACCCGGCCCCGTTTCGCATATAAAAAGTACATATATAAAAACTAAACGATACAAACACATTTTCAAAACATTCCATCAGCTTGTTTTCGAGTTTTGTGAACATTAACATACGGAAGCTATTTTTTTAAATATCATATTATTAAAATAAGATGATGTCTTGTGTCTTATTTTAATAACGTTCTGACGTTTAAATATGACACTAGACGCATTAAATTTAATATTATAAGACCTGTCGTATGTCTAATACTTCATAATTAATTTATTGTTATCGTAAATGCAGCATACATCTTGTTTATTCTGTGCACTCACAACATAAATGCAATAAATTTTGAAAAACTTGTACAGATTTATAAATAAAGTGTGTCGTCATCATCATCATCATTAGCCTGTCTCTCCACTGCTGGATGTAGGTAGACCTCTCCCAAGGCTTGCCACCACACACGGTCTGCTGTTCTTCGCATCCAGCGTCTTCCTGCGAAGCATTTTAGGTTGTCTATCACAAAATATTATTATAATGATTATTGGAAGATTTATTGTTATTATTAGAGGATTATAATGATTATTTGCTATATATTATTAAGAGGATGAAGACGTTTTACGAGTTAAATTATATCGTAATTACTTTGAATTGCAAATTAAAGACTACAGAATAATTGTCTTTAGTTTTCTATTAGCTTAATAATGAAAGTAGAATTTTAATGAAGACGGTGATCAAGAGAAGTATTGATATTTAAATAGGTAGCATTCATAATATTCAAATGTTCTTGGAGAATTTAATTAATTTTTTTTATCGAACTTAACCTATGTATGTATAAATAGCATAGGTATATTATTTTATTATTATAAATGTAAAAAAGTATCTGTATGCTTAATACGTTTTCACGGCAAAACAACTAAGTAAGCCAATTTTTGATAAAACTTATTGTGGATATGTCCACGCTCCAACCCTTGGAGATACAAAAAGCTTCTTTTAACTTTAAATAGTTATAGACGGTCATAAATATTTATTGCAATATGTTTTTCATGGAATTCTTTACTGTATTCCAAAAGAAATTTTTTGCCAGGGATGGTAAACTGCCTTTCTTAATTAATTTTGAATTTTTATAATTTATTAGACTACTTAACTAAGAAAAACCAATTATCATTTTTTTTTTAAATATATCAATCCTTACGAAATAAGTTTGTAATATAAATTATTTTTAAGTATGTACGTCGATACTGTAGCCTCATTGACACAGTTAACCGAGTGACGAATAGGCTGCCGGACCCACTTAATTAAACACGTAGATATACTTTAAAGAAACTATCTGTGAAAAAAATATCGATTTTCCCATCCATCAAGATAGTAGTATAGCTATTAAAAGGCGGAACAGCTATTAGGAACAAATTACAATATAACAAACATTGAAAGTTCATATAAACTTACCAAATTAATGCGTACTATACTGTTGAAAGAAGCGATGAAATAAATATTTTAATAAAAAACTAAAAAAACACTAAATTAAATATAATTAAGTTAACTTATGTCACTTTGAACACTTCACTTGAAACTGGCTGGTTAGAGGCTACCATAAAGATTTGAATGGAAAATTTAACAATTCGAATTTCAAAATCGAGCGCGCGTATTTCAGTCCCCCGGCGTGCGTTCGAAGGAGACTTTCAGACAAACTGAAGGGCGAACCGCTGAATGAACGGACGTCTCTCGTTTATATTGCTCATGCGCGCTTCTGAATGAATAAACCAGTAAGAGTTTAAGCTTTTCACACTTTCTCTGGAAGATATATTTTCGTCTTCAGTGCATCAAACGCCCTAGGGCTCCACTATATAAAGGAGACCGGCTAAGTTTTTTACAGGGTCTGTAAACACAACTGGCTAAGCTACTTTCAAAGACGGCAGCGCATACAGATAATGATGTAATTAAGGAGCAAATTTCTAACTTGAGTAGCTGGTGCCCGCGACTTCGTCCGCGTTGAAAAATTAAAAATATAACACCTGAGAAAATATCTGACAACTTTATCGCTGTGACGACGACGGTTGCGCCGCCATGGCGACACTGGCGTCCAATTTTTCATATTTTTAGACGATCCCTCGGGAACCTAACATTTTTCAAGAATAGAGAGTATCCTACATTTTAATCCAGGTAATAATCCATGTGTGTGCCAAATTTCATCCAAATCCATTCAGTAGTTTTTACCACGTGAGAGTAAGAAACGCTACAACAGCGTCTTCTATGGCCTCCTCTATAAAGTATATATATTTCCATGTATATATGTATATTTATATTCTGTATATATACTCATGTATAAAGTTGGTCCTTCTTACCTCTTTTCTTCTGATAAGTACCTCAAGCAAAAAGTACACCTTATGAATAGCATGACAGTTGCGTGCGTCAGCACAGCAGAAATGTTGAATTTCTGAATATGAGTTCAGTAGGTTTATCTTTCCTAAGCGGGGCACCGAAGTCGTGTCATAACCTCCCCACGACCCCGCCTTACACACATTTAAAATTTCCATTTTCATTTTCAAAAAGTGTACTTACACACATTTAAAATTTTCATGCACAATTTAATCGATATCATTCTCTACAATTATCTACTGTTAGAAATTTAAATGACCAAGGCATTCAAGAAATCTCATTCGAAAAAAGAATTGGTAGCACCAACGGGTGCGACCGCCATTCTGCGCTGGGTCGTCATAGCGTGAAGACGTTCCATTTACCTATTTTTGTAACAAATAGATAATCATTCAAAATATATGTTAATGTAGTCATTAGCAAGAACAAATAAATAAGTGTTCCTACTACGTGGAGTATTATTTACCGTGGTCTACAGGAATGTCAACACTATGGAACTCATTTCCGAAATTGAACATTATAAAATAAAATAATACCCCAACTGGTTTTTTATAATCCAACTAGTGATGAATCCTGGATATACAGCTAATGAAGTTACACATATACACCAACAAAAGTTTCTAATCATAGATTTCGTTCGTTGTAGAGGGTCAGAGACTGTAAAGCCTAGTCCATGGTTTACAGGTTTGTGTGCACTAGGCATTCGAATAGTTTATCAGTTTTCTCCACATAAGTACTTTGTCGAATTAATATTCTGACGAATTAGGAATCTGTCCAATAAAGAATCTGTCGAATACGGAAACAACCGAAAAAATGAGAGGACCTAGCTAAACATTTGGACTGATGGACTCGGGCGAATTTAAAATGTATTTTCTTTGGATCATAGGAAGTATTTATAAATATTTCAGATTGGTTCTAGAGTCCCAAATGCTTTCAGATTATGCAGACACTTGATTTGTTTAATTACACTCTCGTCAAATCCTTCATTAGTCATATTCTGTCAAAAGCTTAATTGTAGTGTAAAAATGTAATTTTCATAACAAAAATATCAATAGTTTAAATACAACTCAAAAATTTCGTAACAGCCGATATTATGCCAGCACGTGTCATGTATGTAACCAAAAACATTTCGGGTGAAATATTCAAATTTCCTGGTAATTTCAATAATTAGTTTATTTCATACCATGATCAATAACAATTCTCTTATAAATTGCTAATAATAATAATTATAAAAAAAACAGGTATTAAAAGGCCATTGTCCATGTGAAACGTATCAATTTAATAAGAATTCTATAAAAAATACCTATTGAATAACATATAAAACTAACACCAGTTAACATTGTGTATCGATGTTTTTTTTTTTTGTGACAAACAGGATGAGGGTACAAAAAAACCTTTTGTGGGTAGATGTTAAATTTATTGAAATTGTCTTTGTGAACTGATTATGACCGGTCACAACCGGTTTAATGGGAGGCCGGAACTATGAAGACCCGACCTCTAACTTAGGTTCGTATGGCGACTACTCGATAACAGTGGTTTCCTCTTTCACAAAGAATTCAACAATTTCCTCCATTGTATTTGCGGAATCTGTGTCGAGACCATCTGTGTCCACGTCTGCAAAAAAAAAATTACAATAAAAAATATTTGACGACACCTTTGGTCTAGTGGCTAGTAACCCTAGCTGTTAACCAAACTGTTGCGGGTTCGAATCCCGCTAGGGGCGAATGTTTATTTGTTGACATTTTACCTTTGCACCTGAGTCACGGATGTTTTTGTATTTATAATATGTATTTACAAAAAAAAAGTAATCTATGTATTATATCAACTGTCTGGTATCCATAATACAAGCATTAGTTGCTTACTGTGGAACTAGATGGTGCTGTGTTCAATGTGTTAAGATATATTTATATTTAAATATTTAATAAAATAAATCAATAACATATTTGCAACTTAATAGGATTACAGTACAAAAAGGTTCCCCACTCGGAATTTTGCTGACATAAAAAGCCAGCACTGATATAAAAGCCGTAGGAAACCTTACTTCAACAAACACATGCATGGCATAGGTAAAATTTTATTTAAACAATAATCAAATAAATAGATAAATTAATAACATAATAATCTCATTATTGTGTGGGCTGTATTCGTGTCAGCATTGAAAACATAAAATGGTCATTGGTTCAAGTAGATAAGAGCAGAGAATTAAATTCCCATACAATAATAGTATCGATTGTGTATTTCCAAATTTTCCTAATTCTGTTTTTCCCAGTATTGGAGGGAAAAAAAAGCAAAGAAATATTCCGCACGCATTAACGTACGGGAATTGATTTTTACTTCAAAAAACTTTGTTACTCGTTGATAACATGGCTTTCTCTAGATGAAAGGATTTTTAAAATCGGTCCAGTAGTTGTTGAGTTTATTAATTATAAACATACAAAACTCTCTTTATATTAGTATAGATAATAGAGTTATGTAAACTATTTTAAATATTAAATATTAATAATAAAATCTATGTGTAATTTTGAGGGTACTTACAATTCCTGAGCTCGAGCCTACGCGGCTTCTGCTCATTGAACTCCTGAACCTTGGACTCGCGATACTCCACATACTTCTTCATCTGCTCAGTACGCTTTGCGACCAGTTCCTGTGAGCAAACAAATAAATCATTGCAATCAATTCATCAATGAACCATTGCCTCGCTTAGTGACTGGTCGTAGTGAACAGATGCATTGCATCCTATAGCGTTGGCAACAATGAACAATGGCGACTTGCCAATGTAGGTGTCTAGTCACTAAGCGAGTCGCTGGAAGACATTAATAGTAAATGCTAAGAAATCACTATGAAATCCATCACTGAGCTTTCTATTTTCAAATAGTAATTTCTTAAGGTGGGTATCCACAATGTTCGCGCATTAATCGTGCTCCACGCATCTGTAACTGCTCCAGTAGCGGATACGTTGCACGCACTTGGAGCGTGCAACGTTGCATGCACCAAAGCGAGTGCTACACGCGGTGGCGGTAAAGCGGAGCGCAGTCCAACCAAAGATCTAGTAACAATGTATTATTACATCTTATCTTATATAGATTAGATTCTTAAAACCGAGGAGGCCTTTTATAATCGTGAAGTAAATAATCAATTAAAATTTATGCAACACTAGCTAATAATTCCGAGGATATGTTCACTCAATGTTCGAACGAAAACTATTCCCCAGTAGTAATGCGCGTACCGTCTCCACTTGAGCAGTTACAGATGCACGGAGCACAATTGGTGCGCGAACATAGTTGGGTACCCAACCGTAGAGTGAAATGTTTGTTATGTTGACTGTTCACACCAAAAGATGGCGCGAAAGCGAAATTGCTTGCACCGGGGCAATTTATCAGTCAAACCAAAAAATTCATTCTAAACGTCTGTCAGTTGTGTCTTTAGTGCTTTAGTTTCAAAAGGTACTAAGAGTATACGACCTGATAAAGGAAAGAAATGGAAACCTTGCGAAGGTTTTCGTACAAAAGTAGCTCTAAGCTTAGCACTTATATAGTGTAGCCATAGAGCCAAATTGAATAGTAACGAGACACACAAACCTTGCTGGCTTTACTGCTTCGCATCCTGTCCTTGGACTCGAACTGCGAGTAATACTTCTTCAGATTCTTCTTGATGTCCTTCTGCTGCTTCTCAGACAAGAGAGTGGGCGGACGAGGCCGCCAGAGGAATTGGGCGAACCCTTCTTTCATCACTCTGTCAACAAATTGACATACCACCGTTTCCTTTAAACTTCATTGTGAAGGCTATTAGTGAAATATTTAATGTGCTCTAATGTTTGTTGTACCATATTTTTCACAGCTAAATTAATTTAAACTTTAAACACTATAGTCTGTTGGACAGTTCTTGATAATGTCACTGGGCTTCATGTAAAGAGAAAACCGTAAGTAAAGTTTGATAGACAGTACGACAGATGTTTCTATTCAAGTATATATTGTTTCTCGAGCAATATGTAAAGTAATGCTCACCTTCGTATAATCTTGCCTTGGAATGACCAAATGTAATACCCGCAGTCCATCTTACACTTGAGGGAGGACACTCCAGTCATCACATATCTTCCGGTTGGATCCCATTCGATGCCAGACATCTAATAAACATTCAAATCCAAGAACAAATTTAGTTTTCCAGTAGTTTTTGAGTTTATCCATTACAAACATACAAAAACACAAATCTTCTCTCTTTATAATATTAATATAGACTAGCTGGTGTCTGTGACTATGTCCGCGTTGAAAAATGAAACATATAACTCTAGAGAAAATATGCAATGATTTTTTAAATATTTTAAGACTATGCCTTTGGAACATTTTTTCATTTTTCCAGAATATAATCCAGGTAATAACCTATTGTGTAGGCCAAATATTATCCAAATCCATTCAGTTGCTTTTGTGTTATTGATTAACAAACATCCATACATCCTCACAATATTAGTAGAGCACATTCTTCTATAGTAAGTCGGAAAAAATATTAAAATAAAATGACATATTCATACACACCTGGAAATGATCGGACACATTCATAATCGTAAAGTCGTTAGTGTCCAAAAACTCCAAAGCACCTCCGGTCACTCCCAAATTAGCTAGGACAATAAACTGTCCGGATGGAGACCAAAAGAGATGATTGAACGGTTTCTTTTCAAACTTCTTCAACAGAGTAGGAGTTTGACCCGTGTTCACTTGAAAGAAACTTATGCACACATTGGCCGGATCGCCATGGATTATGGCGAATTTGGAACCGACCGGTTCCCAGGCGAACGCTTGTATCGGCTCCTTGATCTCGACTGAGTCCACCGGAATCTCCTTCTCCTTCATGTGGAATATTTCAAAGTTGTAATACATTCCAGAGTATTTGATTTCATTTTTGTCCTTCTTCACTTTGGAGTAACGATCGACTTTGACACACAAGTAGTCGCCGCTCTTTTGCCAATGGATTTTACAATCGGCGACAGAGAACAAGTTTTTGGAGCGCGATTCTGTGCGGTTGGGTATTTCCAGTAAGGTCACTCTAGCCGGAACATCTTTGTCTTCGGCTACCCAATACGCGAGCACATTGTCAGTTGGTGACCAACTGAAATCTCTGTAAAGAAAGACATGGAAAAGATCAGAATTGCAGCAGTATAAGGCAGTGACAGCTTAATACTACTAGTGTTGGAATACTACTAGTCTTCTCGAACAGTAACCACACTCTTACAGAAGACCGTCGTAAAATAACAGCATGTGTGCTGCTGTGTTTAGATGAGTGAGTAAGGAAGGTGATTGAGTAATTTAACAATAGAAAACATTTTCAGGCTATTGTTCAATGACAATTTCACAATTTTATAAACTTGTGTTTAAGAGCCATTGACAACTTGCAAAAAACTGGTTAATTGTAATGTTTAAATATGATTTTATTAAGTTAATAAAATGAGAAAGACCAGTGGTCAATTTTTAATAGTGTTATCATTAACCCCAAGTTAAATAACAAGTTTTAAATTGAGGACAGTAAAACTTTACGTAAACAAATCATGAACAAAATTGCTTGCATGCATAATGAAAACAAACTAAAGAATTTTTTTTGGTCAACTCGTAAATATGTTGTAACAGCTGATGTGGATTTTTTTTAAATAAATATATGTGCAGATTAATAAATATTTGTCAAGAAACTTAATTTTTTAACATTAAAAGGTGGCAGGTATGTTTATGGTCCAATTGATAGTGAATGGCTACTGTCGCCAATAAATACAACCAACATCAAAGTATGGATGCAACGTTGTCAACTCTAATAGGATATTGAATATGGAGTGCCTCCCTTACACATTGAACCTCAACAGCATAAATTATGTTATTTCAATGAGGTTTTCTATAAGGGGGTGTGGTTACTGCCACCAAATAAGTTGATCAATATACCAGAGTGTCCTGCTATTAAAATGTTTGATAAGGCTAGGAATCATTGAAGACATGTGAAATTCTGTCAATCAGCAATAGCAAAGAATAGTTACCAGCAGTAGAACATAACATCTGTGAAATCTTCTTACCTTATGCCTGGAATCTTAATAGACTTCTTATCTAGAAGACCAAATCCAGGTGTTTCATACACAGAGAGAACATCCGTACCGAGTCTAGCAAAGTAACGGTCGTCTTTGCTCCATCGGAATATAGGCCAAGTCACATATTCTTCAGGAGGTGGAAAACTGCGCTTCTCTTGGCCAGTCCTGAAAGAAGAGGGTGAATCATTATAACAATGACCATATCATATTAATAAATTAAAGTCTAATTAGATTTTTCTTAATAATTTGTAATAATTTATATTTTGTTTTAAAGACCATTACTTCAATAAAAACACATGACCACATTGCTTACAAAATAAGATAAAATTATATATTAAAATAGAAATGGTATGTTATAATGTCTTACGATTGAAACAGACTAGCCTAGGAGTTTTTAATCTTATCTTTTTTATACTCTTTAACTCCCTTTACTGTAATTGGAAATTTATTTTATTTTATTTATTTTACATTTATTTTATTGAAAGAATTCGAATAATACAGAATTATAAAATATTTCTCTATGTAATTTATTGAGTTGACACAATATGAGTCTTCAAACTTTTGAAGTGAAGTCATAAATACCTCAGATGTATAAATTATGTTTTTCATTGTTCATTGTGACTTAAAATCTAATAAAATATTGTTTGTATAATATAGAATTTCATTTTGAGACAAAAAGAAAAATACAAAAATGTTGAGGCAGATTATAAAATAAAAAAAGCATGTAATGTAATAATATTACCTAATATCCCAAATTATAAGTTTCTTATCGTCCCCCCTGTCACCACTTGGAGAGAAGGTAACCAAGTAGTTCTCACAAGGAGAGAACGATATGAATCTTGCTTCGGGATGATAGAACTTCTGGAACTGTGAGAACTTGGGACCGGCCCACAAGGCTACACCGCGCCAATGGAAGGTAGCCAGATAAGTACCCAAAGGAGACCAGATCGCATATGTCTCTGTCCAGTTCTGTTGAAGAGACATTGTTTATGTGTAAACTTGAGACAACGCAGGCAGGCTTATGATGTAAACTTGATAAGTCATCGCCTAGGATAGATTTATTCACAAATTGCTAAAAGCTAGATTTTTTTTTGGTTCAGGTTGACGACACAGGCTAATGGTCCACTTGATGTAAGGAAATGGGCTGTGGTATCCCCTTACTTACTCACCCAAATACATGCTGTTATTTCAGTGTGCTACCAGAAGAGGGTGGTTAGTGCTGCCAGATAGGCTGCCCAAATGAGTGAGAAACGCTATGTGTCCAGTCACTACGTAGATTTACTTAATAAAATTTTAATGACCAAATTTAAAGTTATTCAATGATTCATTTTGAGCTTAGCAAGCAAAATTTTAAAGAAAATTTTTAAAGCAAGAGAAAGGAAAATAAACATACCGGTCTTTCTTGCAAGACAATAGGTTCGGGCAGAGCGTTTTGCCATACTTGCAATGCAACACCAGTACCAATACCAACCAGGAATTGGTCATACGCATCTGGATCCATCAAGTACCATTGCAAGTCTGATTGAACTTTAAACGGTTGAGGTGCTGGCGGCTCCCATTCTTTAGGAATATCTGAATACCTAGGTGCAAAAACAAGAAATTAAGTTATTATTATTTATAAGTTTCTTCTTTGTTTTTATATAATTTTGTGATATTATTTCATGAAGTTGGGATAAAGAAATTGTCACAAAAATCAAAATATTATTTCATGTATTATGATAAAATAAAATAGTAACCATTTATATACTTAAAACAAATTGCACTTTTTTTATTGTTGATGTAATGCTTTTAATTTTTAAACTTGTTAATATTTTCTATTTATTAATTAAAATATACAAAACATTTAAAAAATAATGAAGTAATCAACAAAATAATGTAAGGACTTACTTCTTGAAATCAGTGAAGAGATTCACCAAGAATGTGTGTTGTTTATCTAATTTACAATTGTTAGTCGCCTTCACTGCTTCTGCTGCGTTCTGAGGATTATTATACTCCAAGAAAATGAAACCTGTTGTAACTCCATTTTCATTGGTTGGATAGTATTCATTAACTATCTTTCCGAATTTACTAAATAACTTATTAATGACACTCTGCAGCTTTTCTAACCGTTCGGGGCCGACTTGTGGGCACCCATCAACAACAATAACGTTCTCGTACCCATCAGACTCCTTGGGTTTCTGGTCTAAAAGGTCGGCCAACAATTCTGCAACGTCAATTTTAGGTTAGAACTAACAATTGTTCATAAAATCAAAAACAGGCGAAAAACTTCAAATACAATAAGGGATTAGTGTTCTAATGCACGAAATTATTAATAATTCCGTTAAAAATAGAAAAAAAATGTCAATAATAAGCCACTAAATGCGTTCGCGACGCATATGGCCGGTCCAACCTATATTTATAATAAGTTTTACCTTCATCACTTATGTCGTCGACGAAACCTTCCGGATCGTCAAAATCAGGCTCTTCGTCGAAATTTTGCTCTTCATTATCACTTTGAGGAGCTTGGTTCACTTTATCATCACCTTTTTTCTTTGCCATTTTGATGTTATAACGTGTGGTACCGGAAGACACGCCATTAGAGAACTAACCAACCAAAGATAATAATTGCTGATGTGACTGAAATGAAGTGTTAAGGAAGGAAGGGAGGGAGGAGGTTGAAAACTACTTTCACAATCACATATTCGACTCATAGACAAAAATTCAAACAATGAAGTAGTCTGTGATATTGGAAGGTAGGATGTGGGAGAGTAATTAAAAGATTCAGAACAAATGAACTATTTTTGTATACAGAAAATATATACGGGCAAACAAGTCTAAAGTTAAACAGATAAAGTTTAATATTTTTCTTCCATGTTAAATATTCATAAATTCAAAAATAAAAACAAATTAGTCAGGTAAATATAGTGCCGGAAACAGAATGTTTCCAAGCCACATAATTTGCTACAAGTACTTTGAATCACTTTGAAATGCTTTGAATAATCTTTCGTCTTTCGCACAATATACGAATGTCAGCTTGTCAAGTGATGAAGTGACAGTGACAATGACAACACTAATTTGTAGACTATGTAGGGTAGACAAAGCATAGCCTACTACTATTGTTTGATGGAGAATAGAGGTAACATAAGATGTCGCAAGTTAGTAAACTTACTTTTAAAGAACGCGCTAAATATTTAAAATTTAGTGCAAGAAAACTGACAAGCTAATAATTTAATATTTTGATAGTTTTTATTAAACTAAAATTCTCTTTGTTATTAAAAATTTGCCGCATTTTTATTTGTTACATTAATAAATAAAAAATATCAAATAATATTGTATTCATAATTATATACTTATATGTATTTGTTTTTAAACATAATAAATAATCTATTACAGTCGAAATTGAATACAAAACAAAACACATTTTCGCTTCATTCGATGCGGGCACATTTTCTATCGAATATACATATCTATAATTCTATAGTCTATCTATACTCTAGTCGCTACAAATCTATATTTCTATACTAATATTATAAAGAGGAAAGATTTGATTGTTTGTTTGTTTGTATTGAATAGGCTCCGAAACAACTGGACCGATTTTCACTGTTGGGAAGCTATATTATCAGTGAGTAAAATAGGCTATATTTTATAGTTACGCAGACGAAGTCGCGTGCAACAGCTAGTACTTGAAATTTTCTGATTAGCATACTTTACTTAGTCTACAATATATTTATATTTATTATTATATTTTGAAGAAAAAAAAAATTTTCAACCGTCTCTCTGTTTCTTGAAACTGTCCGCTTCTGTCTGTTTCTCCGCTATTTACTTCTAAACCACCCAAACCATTTTGATACGATTTTCACAAATTGAAATAGGAAGGTATACAAAAAAATTGCATCTCGGGCGAAACCGGGCGAATCGCCTGTCCGCCTATGCCTGTTTCTCCGCTTATTACTTGTAATATTATTACTTCTGATAGACGGAAAAGTGTTGTGTAAATAATATAATTTGCAGAAAAAAAGCATCCGTGTAATGTCGGGGGCGATTCGCCAGAGACTTATAAAAGGAAGAAGTGGTACCAACTAACAAAATGTGACTTAATCGGACCTAAAAGCACGAAATTGTAGGTTTTTCCTCGTAATACCTATGTTTTTCTCCAGCAGTAGCAATATATATTACTGGATAGCCAAATTTACAGAAAATTACTTATTAAATACTTACAATGTACTAGTACTACTACGTGATTTTTAGTGCAATAATATGTGCAATAGGAATAAATTAACACGTTCGCAGTTCTCATAAAAACGTTTTAATCAATTTGTACATTCAACACGGTTTTCGATGAACTTGAGAAGAATTATGCTTAGGTATGTAAAATTCAGTATTATATATTGATATATCTATCAGTATATCAAGTTCCATACATGGTGTACCAGGGACGTGTCTCATGCATTATAGATTTTGAATGCTGCATGTCTATCGCATGATATTTGATTACCTATACAATTTTTTATTACTATTTACGTATTGGTCACTTATTATTTTTGGTTTTTGACTTGACCCCTGATGCGTTTACATAAATTTCTGTAAGGAAAATGCTAACTGTAAGGGAATATTTACTCATTTTCAATACTTCAATTACCTTTCTCGTGGTCTTTCATGAAGAATATGCCCATATTCAAAAAAATAAATGGTGTATCGTAAAAGTAAACCAGTGTATTATACAATATAGTGTACAAAGACTGTGCGGAACCGCTCCGCGTGTACCTACACCATAGTGTACTCTGGAATGCAAACGTGTTGAGTTTTTTTATTTTTGATTCTTTTAATTGAGTTCGTAAACATATAGTAAGTATAATTTAATTATACTTACCAATTATATAACCTAATTCATTGAAGGCATTTTCCTTTTAGATTTTTCGTGGTTTGGTATTTTATAAAACCGTTCGGACGACTATACGAAAGTTAGAAATAAGTACAAAGCCATTCGTGATGCGAATGTTGATGGGTGAATGCACACAAAAATTAAGGTCGACTTCGGCCGTTCACATGAACCCATCTCAAGCTAGTAAGTGAAGTGATTTTTTTAAACTGTCAAAATGATGGGAAAATTTGAAATGATTAAGCTGCAATAAAAATAAACTGAGAGACTTAGCCGATTGAATTCCTTTTTTTTTTTCTTATGTTAATTTCTACATCTATGTAATATTAAAAAACAAAGTCGCTGTTTCCCTCTGTCTGTGTCTCTGTTAACTTCTTTTAACCCAACCGATTTGGATAGGTACGGTTTTCATTAATAGAAACTAAAAAGTGCGATAATTGAGAAGGTTATTTATTTTCAGAAAAACATTGCAACCGTGCGAAGCGTAGGCGGATCGCCAATATTATAAAATAAAAATTCGCTGTACAGAAATTGCATAAAATTGCTGTAAAGAATACCTAAACGAAGAAGTATTATATACAATTTAAAGAAAAAATTGCATGTATAATTTTGTTGTGTTGGTTTGTGTATAACGCAAAAACTCGAAAACTAGCCGACGGATTAACTTGAAATTTACAATGAAAAAAAAAATATTAAGTAAGATAAGTTGTAAGAGTGATATTAAATTGAATAATGTGTCTTTCGGTAAACCTATGTTTGCTAAAATACTTTTATTTACACTTATGTTAAAATTAATATAATACTGAGCCACAGCGAAGCGTGGTCGGGTTCAACTAGTTTTATTATAATAACTTTGATTGTACTTAAAGAAATTGCGTCTTCAAGTACCATCTGTCATCGAAAACGTCAATCATATTTAAAAACAAACCAATTACGTATCAATCGTTAGGCGATCACTAATATAAATAATATAGGCGCTACTACAATTTCGTTAACAGACAGAAATTTATTAATAAATTACTGACATTGTCAGAGACTGTCAGACAGAGATTGTCGTTCACCCATTTTACTAGACGAAAAGTATATTTTTCATAGATAATAATTGATAAGATATACTGGGGAACAAATGGGTGATGTAATACCTCTTTTCGGATCTTAGACCATTCCAGCATAGAATACTTACATAGTTTAACTAGCTTCCCTGGCTTCGCCTGAGAAAAAAAGACTTAATTTGGTTTTACTATACCTACCTACATGTGTTTATATAAAAATTCAGTGAAAAATTATCCAACTGATGGTGAAAACCGCATCAAAATCAGTTATGTGGTTTAGGAGAAGTTAGCGGCCATACAGGCAAACGCGAATAGCGACTTCAATGTTTTTTTGTGTTTTGGACCTGTACTGTGATTACAACTATTTTTTAAAAGCCAAAAGAATTCTTCAATCAATGTATTAATTAAGCACGTCAGTTAAGTACTAATTAGAATACCTCTGTGAACATTTACTTACTCATACTCATACTCGCCCATCTCAAAAGCCTCGGATGTAGTGGTTTTTTTAACGCATACGCTAATTTGATTCATTCAATTCATTCGTCACGTCAGTCAGTATGGCTGCCATAGCGGTCTAGAGACGTCGCGTTTGCCGCGCTATACTTAACGCCATAGACAATACTTAAAGTTATAATTGAATCCCGAAATTCCCGCGCAGTGAAAAATAATGGTCAGTGTTTTAACTTTGTATTGTATTGTTTTCTTATTAAAAGTCTTCTTACTTTAATTATTTAATTTAAAATCATGTCAACTAGACGCATTTGAAACTACATGCCGTTTTTTTGTGCCGCTATTAGCCTTTTATTGTTTGTAAAACAACAGGTTAACTCGAGAATGCATTGTGCCGTGTTTAAATGTTTGATTTTTATTGTGTTTTTTTTTTTTCACAAAATTTACTTAACAAATATAAGTCATAAAAATATATGACGTATGTTCATAAAAAAATCAAAATTCACATAATTTACAACCGCCCATGTACTTACTACATTCACACGAACGCACCTTGTTTGACGAGTTTTGATTTGACTTCGTACTAGCTTACTACGACAGGTAATTTTGTAGACTCGCGAGATTACTCGAGTAGGTTTATAGGATACCTTTTTATTCTATTTGTATAGGAAAAGATGTAATATCACAATAAAGGTATATCCATTGAAATGTACAATACTTATAATGATGTTGATTTCATTCAATGGTTTGATTGTTATTCTGTACGACCTATTTCCGTGCATAGCAAGAGGTAAATAGGCGGTATAAGTACTAACAAACTTAGGTAAATAAGTGTGTAGGTACTTACTTTATTAAAACCTTGGTATTTTTAATGGTTTTTCTATTCAAATATATTTTTAATTTTTTAATAAACTAAAACATCAAATTACCTAAATTGTTTTCTTACATAGTAGGTATACTTAATTTAATATATATTTTTAAAACAGTATGTCACGCTATACACAACATTCAGTCTGTTAAGTAGGTAGTTAAACTAAAGTTTAAATCTGTCGTTAGGTCGTAACAGTAGGAAATACAAAATTCATAATTCTCATTATAATTCTTACTTATTTACTTATTTTAGAAGACTTTATTCCTATTTATACTTAGGAAGTTTTACTTATTTATCTTACTAGCTGGTGCTCCCGACTTCATCCGCGTTGAAAAATGAAAAATATAGGTAAACATTATTAGGTGATCCCTCAGGAGCCTGACATTTTTTCATGATATCCTATATGTTAATCCAGGAAATAAACTATTTCTTCCAAATCTCATCCAAATTTCACCCAAATCCGTTGAGCCGTTTTGCGTGAAAGAGTATCAAACATCCATATATCCATACATCCCGACAAACTTTCTCATTTATATTAGTAGCATTTATTAAATAGAATGCCAGCAGTTTGAATAAGTAATAGAGAAATTACCTACTGTTAAGATAAAACTAATCCCTACTTAATAAATTTTGTAGGTAGTTTAATTGCATAAGCGTACTTATTAAAATACTCTGTGTCAGTAATTTCGTACGCTTTCGGTATTCGGTACCTATAACTTTTTTGTTTGTAAACTGATTGGAATGAAACAAAACACTAAATGTTACGGGAAGCTTGCTACAATACATCAGTGTAAACCGCATTCAAATCGGTTACGCCGTTTCTGAGATTACTTAGCGTGCACAAAAGCGCAAACACATGCACAAAAACAAAAAATCTAAAAACTTTTTTTGACCTCAGTAACATAAGTACAACGTATTGTTTTTTTTTTTTAGAAATAATAAATAATGTACAGACACGGCTCGTTTACGATTATATTATAGGTATAGACAACTTAGCATAATACCAAATATCATATAACTTAGGTACCTATCCAGTTAAGGAGCGTCTTATGTGTTAGGAGCGCTTCCCTCTTTGCCGTTTAGATAAGTGATTGGTGGACTTTAAAATAGTAACATGCACTAAACATTTCAGATCATAAAGATGTGGTGCTGCGTAATACTCGTGGCTACTATAATTACACTAGGAAGCGGCCAGGAGGTCTGTCTTTCAGCTAATAGAAATCCGTATCTACTGTTTGGAACTAAAACTTCATACACTTTCGCGAACCAAGGGATCCCGGCTACTAGGGTGCACGATGTCGTCGGTAAGTCAACTAGATACTAATACCTATTATCTATCACTAATACGACACTAATATCTATTATCTATCTCGTATATAAAAATTTAGTTTCACGTTGTTTGTCGCCGATGTTCACGTTACTGAACCGATTTTGATGAAACTTCGTAACTATGCGTAATTTGGTCCAACTTAAAAGATAGTTTTTTTATTTTGAACCCGGGCGAAACCGGGAGTGTGTAGCTAGTTAAGTATAAAGAGAAAAGATTTGATATTTTGTATGTTTGTACGAGTTAAGTTATTATTTAAGTGATTTTAAAAATTATCTATGTTACCGCACACCATGTGCCGATTACAGAATAATTAAGTAAACCTTCTGTTGACACTGTATATTATTATATAATATTCTGAGTTAACGCTCAACTACCTACTTTAGAATAATATTTTATTGTGTCATTTTGTAAAAGATTGTAATCAAGGCATTCTCAGAACATTATTTCGATAATATTCTTGGAATTTCGTATAGCTACATTAAAACATGTAGGCTGTAACTAATTTTGAATTAGGTATACACTATGTTATGGTGGCTAATCCATTAAGAATGAATTAGGTATGTAGAATGTACGATCTCGCATAAAACTGAGGAAAAAACTTTTATTTGGAGTGGTTTACTTCCTATATGTCTATTATTATTCCTTCCATGTTCCTTCCTATAAACTCAAAGTTTGAAACCTTTTTGGAAGATATCGATAAACGCATGCGCAGGTACACGGTTTATCAATGGGTCATTCTGTTATTATGATCTGTTCATTCTATTATTATGGTTTATCAATTGGTTTATCAATGGGTCATTATTAAAATTGACCCTAGATTATTTATCATAACATAGATTTTGCTCCAATTTATATTTTCACTTAATTATTTAAGTTTCTTTGCTATTAAACTTTTTGCACTGAAAATTACTTAAAAATTAACCACATACCATTAATTGTACCTGTCTAACGAACTAAATATAAAAAAACATGAAAATAACTGTGACAAAATTTCGTTAAAGTACGACATACCTAAATATAAAAAGGAATGGATAAAATGTATAAAATAATTTTAATGGATCTTGGATGTTGTCCAAATAGTAACTACACGCATTAGGCAGTACACCAGAATTGTTATAAACGCGCCTTTGAACAGCTAATTTGTGGAAATTATGTTTTTAACAACGTCACCACCTGATATGGGTGTGACGTGTAAGTATTTTTATAATTTGCTTCATTAAACACGAGATGATGTGAGATACATATATGAAATACAAATATCATATAAATTATTGATGTGAAAAATTAGTCAACCTCTATTTGAACTGAAACAAGGCTCCGGATGAGCAGCAACTATCCCGCGGGCGCTCTTTGTAACCATCTCCCTTCTGAAGTGTTCTGAAGTTCTCCTAGCTGCAAGCTTTTCTGGGTAAACAAATTCTTTTTGTGTCGGCAGAGCCTCTTATAGTGCTGCTAGTGTTCTTAATCGACGGTAGTAGCCACTACTCGTACCATTAAGTAGAGCATTAGCTAGCCTGCCGAGCTTCACATAAAAAAAAATGAACATAAATTTTTATAAACTGATGTCATTTTTTTTGTTTGTTAAATATATATAAAAACCTTCTTGGTTTAAATCTTCCTCTTTCCATTAGTAAAAACCGCATTAAAATCCGTTAAATCATTTTTTTGTATAAACTCCACTTGTTTTTCAAACTCATGAAGTGCATTTGTCTGGTCTGGTCTTGAATAGATTTTTGAAACATAAGATCTAAAATTTAACAAATCATTAATAAATGTATTGTAACTTATGCAAAGTTTTGACCTTGGGATGAATAAAAACAGCTGCGAATACAATAGTGTTATTATAATTAAAATTATTTTAATGTAAGTATTATTTATACATAGAATGAGATAGTTCACGTAGGCAACTACTACTCGTATTATACACGTACATCAGAACAACACATTTTTACATAATAAGTATAAAACAAAGTCGCTTCCCGCCTTCTGTCTCTCTGTACTTACTTATGTACTGTACGCATAGATCTTTTTATTAATAAAAATAGATTTTTACAGAAAAAAAATATACAAAGGTTTTAACAAAAAAATTACCCGTGCGAAGCCGGGAGCGGATCGCTAGTAAGTTATAATTTATAATGATATGGGGTCGAAGTCATGAGCAAACGCTAGTAATATTATAACACTGTTATACATAATACTACAATGGCGTGCGTAGTCTGACCTAGATTGGATTTTCTCACATGAGATGACACCCTCGTACGACAAATAGGTTTGCATAGGTGCGGTGTTACGTGACACAGTTTTCACGTTAGAAGAGGTTTTTTCATTAGCTTAGTTTAAATTCCATATAGTTCATTTGAGTACGTGTTTTTCAGTCCAACATGCGAACATTACAATTTTACAAAATGTCTTTGGAAGCGTAAAACGTTCACACTCCATACCGGCGTCTATGTTTCCGAGCTCATATAACCCAAATCTTTTCCAAATTCTAAATCTCATATTTAAGTTAGTATCAGCTATAACGAAGGTGATGGATTACATTTATTTTTGCAAGTTCAAGTTCAAGAAAGAAAGTGCAATATTGAAATTTAAACCTAAGGTTATTTTGAAAAGATATACTGACCGAATACAAAAAAAGCAATTTTTTAATTTGAAAATTTTAATCAATTTTGATCATATGCAATTAATCTAAATTATTCAATGATCCAAAAAATGGTTTTCGTCAAAAACCGTAGATAAATTTAAAACCGTGCCAGGTTTTTTCCATTCTTACGTAATGTTGTTAATTAATAAATAATTAACGCCCATGAGCTCATGCAACGTACTGTACGTACTTATTTGTAGTGTAAAAAAACAGTGGATACCAACACCGGGCTCCGATATCGTAACTGGGCATCCCATTACTAAGACGTCAAGTAGGTATCCCATCCTGGCGTCTCAGACCCTTTTACAAGAAACCACCATGCACATGTGACAAGACAAGTAACTGCACTGGTTGTGGTCTTTACCTAAATATTTATTTATTCTCTCTTAGGTAGTACATTACCTGATGGCATCTTCTCTGGCGTTGTCGCTTGATGACAGTAGCAGTGGATTGTCAGCATAAACATGTCTCCTATTATCATAGAAAGACAAAATTCAACGCCAAAATCCATGAGAATTAATTTATTATATTTTTTTCACTCGTTGAATTTTATGTAGGTATATATTATATAAATGATCCCTCGGGAACCGTACTTTTTCTGGATAAAAGGTACCATGCGCCCTGTGTGTATAGTATAAAGCTATAGGTACCTATATGAAAAATTCCATGATAACGTGTATGCATACGTTATCAGGGATACAGGAAAGTATATAGGGTACCTTTCATCCAGAAAAAAGACTGTTTCCGTGGGATCAATAAAATAAAAAAAACTAATGCCTGGCCAAAAGTGTTATAGGTCAAGTGATAATGATTATATGTATATATTTGTCAACGCGGACGAAAACGCGGACACCAGCTAGTATATTATAAATTGAAGGCGCTGTTCGTGTCTTTTTCACCTTTAACTTTACAGAAAAAGCATCCGTACGGTGCGAAGCACTTTGTCATCTCAGGTCAAATGCCAATCGAATTCAAACAATTTCTTTTTCGATCGACAAATAACAGTTAATTAGGCGCGGTCTTCCTGATTCATGAGGTCAACCATTTAGCACGGACTGTCTATTTATATTGTTTATGGACTACATTATACCACGGACAAAACACGCACGTGCAATCTATTTTTTAATGCGTTGCCTTCCGCCGTTTATCACTGGCATATTGCGTTTGATGGTATATTTTTATTTGTACGCAGGATTTCCTTTTATGGAGCTATAAACTGGTATGTGTATTTAGAATATAAACTGAGTTTTAAGAAACGTTATACCGTCAGCGAACTTGAATGCATATTTATTTCGATGTGTAGTGTAGCAGACCGTCAGTAAATTACCCACTTACTTAGCGAGTTCGTTTTTCTTCCGGAGGGCTACAAATGTTTAGTTAATCTGCCTGCGCCTTCGTCCGCGCCCCCTTTTCTTAAGCGTTGAAAAATAATAAATAATCTGTCAGTCGTAGCGTAGGACTGCTATTCTTACCTATATCTTATATATTTTTTAACCACCTGGACCTGGACCTCCAGTTATCGCTGCTTACTATCTAATATAATGAATTAGTACAAACTAACTTCATTGCCTCCAACACCGATACTGGCATTCGTCATCCGAGCAAAAGGCGGTGGTCGACTCCTGGGGAAAATATTGGGCGAAGACAAGACCTTGTGTCAGAATCTAGTATTAGTTAAAATAATGATATCTGCACATTTAATACTTTTGTTATCAGGTTGTCAACCCAAAGCTATTTGGCTTTTGAGTCGTCACGGATCGAACAACCCTGAGGCGAACGAGATATCCGATTTGCAAAGTCTTGTACATCTGAAGAAGAACATACAAGAAAACTATAGGAATGGCAACTTCAGAAACACAAATGTAAGTTTTCATAATATTTTCATTTTATACATTAGTCGAAGCTATTTGATCCCGGGGTTTGGATCCCGGTGCGTCTCGTGTCTCGAAGTCTGGGATTTTATTTAATTCTTATTCTAGCGCGCCCATCAACGGCTGGGCTAGAAAGTCGTTGGGTTTTAGCCGGTACGAATCAGGCATAACCCAGCAGTGTCCCCTACACTACCGGGTTAATTCAACGTTTCCAACTTTTAAAAAAAATAATTTACAGCAGTTATTGTCTTTCTCAATAATACTTCATATAGATTTTTTTTGATAACCTAATTCAATAGCTTTCATTTTCAGCAACGCATCTGCGAAGCTGATTTGCAGTTGCTTGATCGATGGGATTGGAATCCACGCATTAATGCAACGTTCGCTGGAGATCTCACCAGTGATGGATATCTCACAACGCAACAATTGGCAGATGCTTGGAGAAAGAGATTCCCTGGACTTCTGACTGATAATCGTCATGATTATTTGGTATGTTCTTTTGTATGTTTCTTTTGTACTCTTGCGTGTTCTTACATAAACCACACTAAAGAAGGTATTTACTTAATCACTATCTCTTACAAATCATGTAATGAAAATCATTATCATAATATATGTTTCGTTAATAACGTCAGTAATGTTGCTTAGATTAGTACCAAAAATTAATCAAATTAAGCGCATTTTTTAAAATTGGGTTCTCATAAGACTTAGGTGAAGCTTTTTTTTTTCTCGACCCCTTTTTTTCTTTCAAATTGATTTGAATTTTTTTCTGGGAGACTCGTCCGATAATTTTAAAAAGAATAATTTTAAAAAGTACATGCTAGTTTATCTGCTATGGTTCAAGAAATTTTTTAATTAAGTTAATCACTATGCCAAGTAGGTATAGGCATTGAAGTTAAGTACATAATATATTCTTTCAATTTCAGTTTAAATTTGCGGACGATAAGCGTTCAACAACATCCTTTCATGCGTTCCTCGAAGGACTTTTCAAAGATCAAGCCGAATTAAGAGGATACGATATACCCAAGGAAAATGATGCAAAACTACTTAAAGTGAGTAATTTTGTTTGTTTTATAATTAAACTAGCTGGTGCCCGCGACTTCATCCGCGATGTCCAGGCGGGATACCAAATGACTGCGAAACGCAGTGCGCCCTGCCACTACATTCCAGATCACGACCAGAGCCTTCTGAGACAGAGCGTTAAAACAAAAACCTTAACCACTCCACTCGTCAAAAATTGACATTAATACACATTCAAAATTTCAGCTATACTTAACTACAATAATTTCTGTTTTTGTTTTATATATTTTGTGTCCTAATTGAATGTCTCATAACAAAAATAATTAGTGTAAGTAATTTATTGATTTCAGCCTTTTGAAAATTGTCCATCCTGGATTAATAAAGTTCAAAACAATAATGAAACATACACTCAACTAGGCATCTTTGAAGGGAAACTTGAATATCAAGAAGTAAGTGTACCTATTTAGATTTATTCATATTTAGCTGAAGGTTTATAATTATAACAAATAATTGAAATATTGTATAGTTTAAAACGTATTTTATGATTTCAAAATTTAAAATTAAAAAATATATACTTATTTCCATTTAAAATAAAATAACTTAAAATAAAATTGAGTAAGGAAAACAAAAAATAGAAATCTATGAAATTCAGACCATAAATTAGACATGGGCAAACGCAAAAGTCCTGCAAATGGTTGGCCAAAAACGCAACCTCATGATCACGGTGAAAAGGCGAAAAGTTTCCTACGTTATTCATATTAGTAGACATGAGCGGTACAGACTACTTCAGCTGGTGATGATAGGCAGAGTCACAAAAAAGGGAAAAGTTGGGTGAAGGAAGAAGTCCTGGCTATCAGGGAGTGGACCAGGATAGCTAACACAGTGGAGCTGTTCCGACGAACAAAAGACAACGAGGCTTCACTAGATGGAGCGGCACCGCAAGAAGAAGAAGATAGAATAGATATTATAAAATCATATATAAAATTCTATGCAAATACTGCTGCTTACGACAAAGGAAATCTGATTTTTAATTAAAAGTATTTTCTCTTATAGATGATACACAACGTATCGCTGCGACTGGGATTCAACTATGACATTGATAAGGACACTTTAAAGAGAATGTACAATATGTGTCGATACAACAAAGCGTGGGATGTAGTACAAATATCCCCTTGGTGTTCTGTAAGTATTTTCATCAATCAAAGATCAATCAACCACACACAATACGTTTATTGCTTTTCCATTAGTGAAAATCGTAACAAAATTTTGCTTGGCTTAAAAAAAGTTAGCGGAGAACAGAGGCGGACAGCGATTTACTTTTATAATAAGTATCTAATATAATATGTAGATATAAATGTCCATATGATTTTTCAAAATAGAACAAGTACTTAGTAGGATTTGTTACAAAAGTATCTAGAAAAAGAAAGTTTGCGAATACGTCAATACTTGGTAAAGTCTGGATAAAGAACTTACAATCTGCAGAAATATTTTTTTTTTATTATTTTTAGGTATTCGATCAAGACGACTTAAAACGTTTAGAATACGCCGAAGATCTCGAAAGCTATTACAAATATGGATACGGTTCACAAATCAATCAGAACGTCGGATGTCCGCTTATTAGAGACATGATGAATTTCTTTAAGAAACACATCGAAAACGGTACGGTTTGCTGTTGTTATACTTAACATTAACTTTAGTATAGGTTCCATAATAGAACCTTGAGGAATGCCCATTCTTATATTGAAAAATAACATGTTAAATATTTGGGTTTTGATACCTACTATTTTATATATACATTTTTTTATTATTTTATAGAATAAACCGTTGTTTAATAATGCTAAAAATAAATTCTTTAGCATTGTGTTCGCAAAAAATCTATATATAATATACACATCTAATAACAGAGTATAACTATCTAATATACAATCTATAATATACATTTAAATAAGTAGTGGCAGGCCACACTGCGTTTAGCAGTCATTTGGGCACACACGGTGGTCTTCTGTAAGGGGGTGGCCCCTTACACAAGACCACGGTGTCCACCGTAAAATAATAGCGTGTGTGTTCTATGAGTGAATTAGGGTTGCCAGAGCCCGTTTCCCTGTCCCATCCCAATTCCTTATCCTTCCCCAGTTGACAGCGCACTTGCAGCACCGTAGCGTTGCTTGTGTTATAGGTGATGGTTGCCGGTGCCGTTTAAAAAAAAATGTCACTTGAGGTCACAATCACAACATAGGTGAACCATGTCAAGTATAGTAAACACCAGTCAGGGTGATCAGTCAGGTCAGAATGTTTCAATACATTTGCAGTGTCTCTGACGTTCATGATACATATATTTGTTGATGTGCAGAGGTGCCCCAGCAGCCTCGATCCAGCGTACTTCTCGGCGAAGCGGGGTCTCTGCTTGCAGCGGTGACGTCACTGCGTGGCCGCCGTGACGCGGCGCCTCTCACCGGCGACAACTACCACTCGAGCGCACAACGCGCTCGACGCTGGACCACTTCCACTCTCGCGCCCTTCAATGCTAACCTCGCGGCCATACTTTACACGTCAGTATACCACGAAAACTTCTTTGGGCACGTTGGCCACTTTTCGTATAGTGAAAACGTATGAACTCGCGTGACCGTCACGTCACGCTCAGTGAAGTTTAGTGTTGTCGTGAATTTTTTTTAGGAAGATAGGCAATCTGACAACTAAAGCAGGGTTAATGATAAAGGATCTAGGATAAGGTCGTATACTATCTAATTTAAAAAAAAAATTGATGACGTCATAACTGCAAAATGGGGCAAGTGGCGGATTTCCACCCAAGTCTAAAACACTTACTAAGTGCTTATTATGACGCTAAAATACGCTTATGGAGAAAAAGAATTCTCCGTACGCAAACTTTCCCACAGGAATGCAGTCAGGTCCTGTATTATATCGGCCTTTGCTCGATATCAACCTTTCTTTAAAATTATGATCGTAAACTAAGTAATATAAATTTCATTTCAGATGCACACCAAATGGAAATTTCCAAATAAAAGATAAACATCAAGTATTGTTCCTTGAAAACGAGCAGCCGATGTATTTGGAAGGTTGTCGCGTTGGTCTGTGCGAATGGAGCTATGTCGTGGAACACTACGGCGAATTCGCCAACAAGTGCGACACAAATGTCTGCAACGGAGCGACTAGTCGCAACATCTATGTCGCAACAACACTGGCTATATTAGCCTTCCTTATCACCGTATTCGTTTAAAATTTTCTTGAATTTAATATAGCGAAGTACAAAGTCCACTTTGCCTAATTATGGGAGAGCATTGTCTGATGTCAAATAAATAAAGGAGATTGTTTGTTGAAGTGTTAAAAGTATTGAATCAATTGTTACAGAAAACGACCAATTCCTTGTTATAGGTATTCGTTTTTTTTTTTAAAGCACTCGACTCTACCTATGCTAATATTTCTATAAAGTGCTGTAAAAATTACTAAATTTTGTAATCTTTAGGTAAATGGACTTTGTGGTCGTTTGATTTAAAAGCTGGTAAAAGCTGTTATTGCATTATATTTATTTTCTGGTTAAAGTGATTTCTCATGTGAAGAATTGGTTATACTAACTATTAAATTTAATTAAGATCTTGCTGTTAGCAGTGTGAGCATTTCTAGACTAAGTAAAAGATAGAACACATTTAATTTATTATATTTACTGAGTTATTCTACTTTCAATTTATTGTAAATTTTTAAAAATATTGCGATATTGAATATTGAAAAATTGAAATATTGCAAAACCACTTAAGTATATTGTTTCTTGAACTGAAAGTAGTGAAAGCAGAATTACGACCGTCACGTGTGGGAAATGCTAATAAGTATAATCAGGTATAATGGTATAAGCTAATAAGTATAACGGCTTATGGTCGTCTGTCCATCTTGTGGGTGGACATCTTACGCACTCGAGAACCTTAGGTATAAAATGAAGTCTTTGTTTGATGTCATTTTTTTTTAATGAAAAATGCGCAATTTAATTTAACCCACTTAATGAATGAGTATGTAATAAATATATGGATTATCCTCTCATTTCATCAAGTCTCTCATTCATAAATGGTATAATTATTATTTTTACATTGATGTGCTTCCTCCATTTGCCTGTACAGGTTTTAATGCATTTAAAATTACAAATAAAAAGTGTCATATAACTAATATTTTTAGTGAACAAAAATTATACCTACACAAAAATACATGTAGGATGCAACAAAGAAACCCAAACCACAGTAATTATTTTAGTAAGTATTGTTGAGTATTTACGGAGATATATATATGTAGGTACTTTAAAAAATGTTAACAAAAATACATAAAAAGCAATTTATAGTTTGCGTACTAATACTGTTACCACATTTGTAAACAATGCCCGATTTCCAAACAACTTCTTCGAACTGAACAAAAATAAGTATGAATTAAATATAATTTAAAAAAATATAAATATAATAAAATATAATTAATTAAAAAAAATTATTGAATAAAGCGTAATTATGACAAACATGTCTCGATCAGTGGACACGCGCCGTGGAAACCGGCGTTACATCGGTTGAGGCCTGTCATAGTCCGACAAGTTGTAAATACGTAGGACTGCGATCTTATAGTACTACATTATTATATTAAAACTTGCTGTTTCCCGCGACTTTGTCCGCGTTGAATGATACATATAGAGAAGCTCTATCAGTTAGTGAAAACCGCATTAAAATCCCTAGCGTAGATTAAAAGATCTAAGCGTACAAAGAACAGACGTCTGGAAGCGATTATACTATGTAAAGATTGTGTGCTACAGCAATCTGTAAATCTGAACACGTTTTAAATATAGAACTGTTACAATACCTACTAAATTGTGTACTTAATCTATATATTAAAAAAAAAAATTCTCGTCTTACAGTGTTTGTAACCAAACTCCTCCGAAACTGCTTGACCGATTTTTATGATTATTTTTGTGTAGGTCTGAAAATAGGTCGTAAACTATTTTTTATACCCCTAAGTAGTAAGGGTGGCCCACTCCAAAAATTTTTTTATATGGCAAAGCAACATTTTCCGGGTCGGCTAGTTTTAATATATAATTGTATTTTTCTTTTGGAGTTGGCACAATATAATTAATTCTTTAGAACATACAATTTTTTGCGCCAAAAAATAGTCCATAATAAACCACAGATAAAATTATTCCTCCAAAACGTAGATGAAAGTAAATAAATTCCAAAACATATAATTCTTGAATATTGTGGTTCAATGAATATTGGTTGGAAATCGGGACTATTAACGTGGCTCTGAATATTTAAACCAAATATTGTACGTGCTATTGTTATATATTATAAGTAATGTTACTGTTAGAAGTTTTTTAGTTTTAATATAACCATTTTAGAGACGTAACTCGTTTTTGTCTAGCACTCACTAATGTGATCAATATCTATGTAAAAACAATTTTGCTGACTAAGAAAATGAGGCAAGAACCCAAAAGTGGATTTTAACTAGCTGTCGTACAACAATACTGTACAGGTACTCTGAAACTTTTGGCTTGTTCGTTTTCATTATTTAATAAATGTATTGAGTTGAATGACCTAAATTCAGCTTTATTTTGCAAATTGACTATTTTTACTAGATTCATAATCATTTGAGATATGACCCATCATTTTTCAATAGGACCGGTCAGAAGCAGCCTGAATCCACCGATGGCCCGAATGCTTCAAAAGAAGTTAGACAAAATTGAGACTAAATTACTCTGTAACCTAAAAATAGGTGTATTTAAGAATAAATATTTAATTTTTATTTTTAACTATGAAGCTTCTAAGTAAAACTCATTTTAATGTTGTATTTGCAGAGTTTTATTTAAAGAACATCAAATCATTCTATTGTTAAGTTTTCTTATATTTTATTTTGAATTTTTATTTTTCATTAAAGATACACATTATTGTAAAGGTATTAGATTAATATATCAGTAATTTACTCATGCATTATTTGTGAATATTTTATTCGGAATCAGGCATCAGATAAATTAAAAAAAAAAAAAGAAATCATTAATAAATTATTCATCCTTTTAAATTTCTATCGCTTTACCTTTTGCATTTACTCTATTTTTTTTTTTAATTTACGTGCCCCTTACATTTTTCGGTCATACATTTTAATGTTGTTTATGCACTAAATACGTTTAAATCCTATAAAATGTAATAAACCATTTTTTGAAATAATTTGCTTTGATTCAAAATTTGCCCTCTACTTACTATAAACAGTACTCTCAACCAACAGTGTTGCTTGTATTTTAGGCGACGGTAACCACCTACCACCTTGTAGGCCGTCAGACTACCTGCCGCCCTTCGTCATAAAAATTCAGAATTAAAAAAAAAACAGTGGCACTCCGGGAGTGCCGACAGAAGTGAAAACTTAAACAATTACGTGTGTATTTTTTGAATCGTCAAGAAAGTACATACTTATATACAAATGTGTTTGTTACGGTAACAGTGTCGCGAGTTCAATGGGTTTTTTCCAATCAGAAAAATTTTTCTTTTTAAAATTAATATCAGCGCCATCTCTGTTCGCTTTGATGTATTATTTCAATTCAATTAGTTTTCGCAAAAATGTATTTTTATCTGCGCAATATCTGAAAATATACAGAGGTGTCGGTTACACGGTTACGGTAACAGGTCGCGAGTTCAATTGGTTTTTCCCATTTCAAAAATGCCCAACGCGCCGAAGGAAGTTTTCACTTCAAAAAATATCCTTTATAAAAATATATTTCATCAAAGAAAATAACAAGTTGTATACACTATTTAAATAATATATTTACATTTTACATACAAGCACAATAATTTACAATCATGAACACAACAGAATAAACAGTTTTACCAGGGTTGTTGCGGACATTCGCATCCGCAAATGCGGAACTTCCGCATCGATTTATACATTCACAACCTAGTCTTAAATCGGGCAGATTTCCCCAGTTTTTTAATTTAAATTGTTTTAATTTTCTACTAAAAGCTCGATTACTACTTAACGATAAATTTCAATCATTAATTACTGCATAAAAAGTTACATTTAAATAGCTTTAATTAAAACTTGTAATCCACTTTCGCGGATGTTAAACGTTCTGCATTCGCAACAACCCTGAATTTTTATTTACTAATCTTTACTAAATCGAGTATCCTTGCTATTATTGATTATGATATTTCATAAATATCCTGAAGCTGGATAACATTTGCTAATAATTATTCAACAGAGTCTTAAATATCTACATAATATATTCGTTATTTGTCTGCTAAAAATTACACAGCGCATTTGAAAAAAAGAAAACAAAAAACTCATTTAAACAATTAATGAAAGACCGCCTTCATACTTGAAGATTAAAAAAAAATCTACGTGAGAAACTATTTAATGTCGCTGGATGTTATGTAAAAATAAAAAATAAATATTTTTGCAGCTTATATTTAAATGTTTTTAATTTTTTTTCTTTTTTTTTTTCATTTATTAAATATAAATTGTAACGGCTGCCAAATGTGTCTCGATGACATGAACATAGCAAATTCCACAATTTTTCAAGGAGTCGCTCATGTCTACTCGAGGTTTGTTTCAAATAAAATGTGTTTTCTGACACTAGTAATTTTTCACATTAGTGTGGAACTGTGAAAATGTGGAATAGTGAAAATCGTTGTAGTAGTAGTAATAATAAAACATAGTACTAGTGAAGTTGCGAAAAATAACTTCTTTTCCCCATTTGTGTTGTAATTTAGTCATAACACTAGAATTCACTGAATTGAATTTAAAAATATCATTTTGTACTTTAGATCTTGTGGCAAACATTTATATATAATGATAGTTATTTACTTTTAAAAAGCTGCGTTTTATTTTGGAAACATTATCAGCGAGACCAATTACATATTTGCAAAGCAAAAATAAAATTTAAAAAAAAAATCCAAGCAGCCATGCAGACGCTGTGTTTCAACTAAATATAAACAAAAAAAAACAAAAAAAACAAAACACCTTGAGACTTTCCTCTAAATCAAAATTTTAAATAAAATAAATAAAAACATACACAATAGATGCGAAGAAAATTATATATAACTATACCGACCTATCCATCGTGTGCACTGCTTGAACTGAAATTACGAGTCCGTTTGCCACCACCGCCCGTGTTGGTTTTATTTTTAGGCCTTTTCCTATCACTATCATCATC
Source organism: Synanthedon myopaeformis (assembly GCA_944738685.1). Lineage (NCBI taxonomy): Eukaryota > Metazoa > Arthropoda > Insecta > Lepidoptera > Sesiidae > Synanthedon > Synanthedon myopaeformis. The sequence goes on along the minus strand of OX122924.1, from coordinate 8,272,383 downwards.
ACACATTGTCGTTACACTGTTACACCTTTGTTTCGGACTCATCATCGTGTCCGAACTAAACGATTCCCTTTGGGATTTTTTACGCTGTCTCCGCGGTACACTTTCACCGATCGACATTTCATTGAACTGTCTCTGTCTCGCCTCCCAATATGCGTTTTGACGTTCCACAATTTCAGGAAATTTCGCTTCGAAATCGGTGTCCGGAGGCAGTAACAGCTCCCAACCGGTGTTCGGGTGGTACTTGGCCACCGAGTGGATCACCTCGAGCACTTTCCGAGCAGGCAGACGGCAGGCTGCTGTCATCTTCCTCCTATCCACGAACCGGTGGTGAGTGAACAAGTAGAGCTGGAACAATTATTTTATTTATTTATTTATTTACATACAAAAAAAAAAACAATTGGTGGTACACAGTTTAGATGCACTATAAACTCAATTAAGTTCGTACCGTACACCTGAGTTGTCAACAATAATATAAATTTACAGGATTACTAACAAAAGAAAGAAGTACATATTCGTAGGTAGATACAATTTCAACTCTTTAGCACAACGAACCTGCTTGTCCCACTCTAACATGCAGCTAACTCATATAAGCGCATCCTTGTTGACAACAAGAATGCACACTTTCTACAGGGTGTTTTTATTTATTTTTTTAAAATTTATTTTAACAAGTTTAATATTTATACATTTAATAATGTATAAATTAGGTATAATATTTTGAAATTCAATGATTATAATATTTAAAAAAAAAATACTAGCCGATGTCCGCGTTGAAAAAGAAAATGTACGAGTAATATAACACCTGCTGACATCTCTATGACGACAATGGCTACGCCGCGTCGACAGTTGAGTTATTTTTTTTATATTTTTAAACGATCCCTCGGGAACCTAACATTCTTCCGAAATAAAAACTGTTCTATATGTTAATCCAGGTAATAAATTATCTGTGTGCCAATAAAACGTATAAGAAAAAAACACTTATATACAGAGGTGTCTGTTACGGTAACAGTGTCGCGAGTTCAATGGTTTTTTTCCCATCTCAAAAATTTTTCTTTTTTTAAATTAATATCAGCGCCATCTCTGTTCGCATTGATGTATTATTTCAATTCAATTTGTTTTCGCAAGGGTGTATTATAACGTAACATATTCTAGTTTCAATGGCAATATCTGAAAATATACACAGGTGTCGGTTACACGGTTACGTTGCGGTAACAGTGTCGCGAGTTCAATTGCTTTTTCCCATCTCAAAAATGCCCAACGCGCCTAAAGAAGTTTTCGCTTTAAAAAAAAAATAATAGGTTGTTACTGGTAACTTGGCAAGATTTGATGTACGTAACGTAGTGCAAACGTGCAAACGCTCACCAAGTGGTCCCTTGCGGCGCACATGAGTCGGGCGGGGACAACGTCGTCGCGCGTGTACAAGTGGTCGGAGCGAGGCGTCCACAGGCCGCGCACGCAGCACGCCACTGCGCTCAGCGACCGCAGCAGCGACGCCTCGTTGCTGCAGCGCACCGCGCGCATTATCTCGCTCAGCGACATCAATTTCGCTGGAAGCAAACGTCCATCCACAGTGCTCACTAAGCTGCACGAGCTCACACCGCCTTCCCCCTTCTTCCATCGAACATTCAGACGTACTGCTGGTTACACACTCACTGCCTGCGTCTGTGTTCCCTCAAAATTACAACCTCGGGGTCTTTAAGTCAAGGGCACTTACTAGGTAAGCGTGGTCCACCTCACCTTCGGCCGCATCTGCACCTTACATCAAGTGAGATCGCGGCCAAGCGCTACCTTGACGAAATAAAAAAAAAAACCATCCTCATCTTCCGACCTTGTCGAAATTTCGAACCTTGTCGAAACCTTGTCGAAATCCCTCTTCTTCCGGACTAATAGGGTTTTTTTTTATATTAGAGACTAGCTGGTGCCCGCATGAAAATTATATACTAAAACATTCCTCGAGAACCACTCTATCCATTGGTGAAAACAGCATGAAAATCGGTGCAGTAGTTTTTGAGTTTATCGCAAACAGACAGACGCGTCGGAGGACTTTGTTTTATAATATGTAATGAAGTTTCAATTAAATAAACACTTTAACGTATTATAATACCAACTAACGTATTATAATCACTTTAATATTACTAGAACAGACAGACAGACAGACAGACAGACAGACAGACGCGGCGGAGGACTTTGTTTTATAGTATGTAAGGATAGGTTTGCTTTTGGCCAGCATTCAGCCGTAAGTGAATAGGCATCTTCTGGGTGAGGACGCTCCATCATATGCCTCATCTTCGCTATACGGCTGGATGCTGGCCAAGAGCAAAACCATCTCTAATAAAAAAAAAAGTCAATGGGAATAAGACTTGACTTGAGTGGGATTGACAGTTCTCAACGCCCTAGGGGCCGTTCATTAATTACGTAAGGACAATTTTGGCCATATGTGATCAAAAATAGCCAAAACCCCCACTTAAAATTTTATCTGGTTTTAGAAAAGGATCAATTGCGCCATGATTTATAATTTCACGTAAATCAAAGATTTTTATTCAGAGTATTATTATTCCGTTTTTGAAAACTTTATATGCAATTAAAAAAATAAAAATAAGTATGTAGGCATAAATGAAATTGTACATTAAAAAAAGAAATATATATATCTGATGGTTGTTTTCCCCAAAGAGATCTCAAATATTCATCACTACGTTAGAAATCGCACATTTCGACTTATAAAAGATTACGTAAGTATATCACTATTTATTAAGAGCACTTAAGTATACACTACACTATTTAATTATGTACATGTAAGTATGTGCATCACACATATTATACTCCGCACTTGAGCTCTGATTGATCTTTAGGAATGTTGAAGTAAAGATCCCGAAGGAATGTTCAAATATTGTCGATATTAAATTAAGTAATCATTAAATTATTCTAGATTTTTTTTTTTATTATTTTTTAATGCTTTCTGCATTAAATAAAGATTATAATATGCTTTAAAAGAAAACAAAAATATTAACACAACTCGAAGCTCATGTGCGATCTATATTGAGTTGAAGGTTTGTAATGACAATTTTGAGGTCAACCGCCAGCCGTTCAAGTCTAAGCATCCCCCTAAGTTAGACTTACCATTGGCTAGCACTTGTTGAATCTGGTTGGAGATGGTTAAAGAAGTGGTTGAGGGGGTGGGTGAGGAGATGGTTGAGGATTCCGCTGAATCAAATTTACTGCCATCGTCCGCGGACGGTACTAGCGCTCTTATGTACTGCCGCCCGCGCAAAGACAACGCTGATCCCATTGAGGACACAGCGCTGAACAATTTCAAGCGTTCCAACTGAAAAACAAAATTGTCTATGATAAAATGTACCCATAAAGTGGCAGCGCTCTAAAACAAGGCATAAATCTCATCATCATCTCAGCGGTAGGACGTCCACTGATTGACATATGCCACCCATATAATTTGCCAATAGGACAGGTAGACCCTTGGCCCTTATCAGGTCGTCACATCCTACGCTCGCCAGTCCTCAATTAGAGAACCTTTTTCGCCCCAGCGGCTATCGGCTCACAGAACTAAGTGTCCTGTCCACTGCCACTTCAAAATTCAAATAATTTATTATTATAACACATTACAAATTAAACAACAAACCCCGGTCCCCATACTAGGCAAGCCTGTATTGTGGAGTCCCGTACTGTATATTACGATTTGGAGACTTGACTTATGATCTAAGCAACAGTTAAATTGTGTTGTATGTTGGTTAGGAGTTTTTCGCCTTCAACTTACTAATCTGCTGGGTTTTTCCGCTACCTAACAGTGTAAAGAATGAATCCACATAATTATGTGGATTCGGTAAATCTGAGATTAGGTCGTAAACTATTTTTTATACCCCTATGTGATTTTATACCCCACATCAATTTTTTTTTTTTTGGCAAAACAACGTTTGCCGGGTCAGGTAGTATATTACATAATGCAATAACATAAAGAACATCAAAGGTCCAATTTTTTATGCTTCATGGGTGAAAGTGAAAGAATTTGGACGGGGTCTTAATAATGTTCAACTCACCTCAGCGTGGTCGGTGTTTGAATGCCTCCAACTGGAATCATACCACCTCTCCTCGGCGACTCTCTGCGTTAATGTCTCAAAGGATTTCTCGCGTGCCTTCTTTGCAACCTCGGTTTCTTGACGAGCGAATTTCACTGTAACCTATGAAAGTTATATTATAACTTTTGTAAAAAACACGTCACGTCAGATGCGAGGCTCACGTCCGGGTTGAACCTACTGTTATTATTTATGTTACAAAACTAGCTGGCGCCTGCGACTTCGTCTGCCTGCCGTCTGCAAATGTAATACCTAAATTACGCCTGACGTCTTTATCGCCGTGACGACGGTGCCGCTACCACAGCTACAGTGCATCTAATTTTTATATTTTTAGACGATAATGGAAAAAGATTTTTTAATTTTACTCAGTAATTATAAGAATTCAAACCGCGAAAAGGTCACAAATTCTGCACATTTTAGAGGTCAATTGTACTAGATGTGAAAATAATTTCCATTTTTTGTTTCCATCCAAACCTTCATATGATATCTCAGAAATTTCATGTTTTTTTTATGTATTGCTATGATCAATTGGGTTATAATTATAATGGCATTACGTATTATGGAACTGGTGCTCAAGTTAATAAATGAGCTCTCGAGTTAATGAGGGGCTTTAGAAATAATTAAAGTACCTGTAATGCTTCAGCCTCTGCTTCTTCTTCATCTGATGCATCGTGTTTGTTGTTTTCATGTATTTTTTTGTCTTGCTTGTCATAATATGCAAAAGATGGACGAAGCTGTACAATGCCTGAAATGAGGTGAAGGAAAAACGTATTATTGAACACTAAACACTAACAAAATAATTTGTAACACAATTGAAAGAACGTGGTAGGTATAGATAGAGAGCTTTAGTTTACGTGGCGATCACAATATTTCAGCAATGGACGAAGCGATACTGTTACTCTAGCAGACCAGAAATAGCCACTAAGAAGATAAAATAAATAGATAAATAAGAAAGAAACTCTCGCTGAGATTGAGAATTTCTTTTCACCACTCTTTCAAACCTTTATATCGAGGACTCACCTGCTGACAGTCAGCCATGATAATGACAAAGAAGCTCCACTAAACTGGCACTATACAGATAATGACATTAGCTATGTCAAACTGGGTGTGAACGAAATAGGACTCAGACAGCTGGCTCAGCAAACTAAGGAACAGGCTATGTAAGTTGCCTTGATGGATAGAATCAGAAATTCTGCAATTCGTCGATGAACCAAAGTTGTCAACAGAGCCGAGAGAATTAGCAAGCATAAGTGGCAAGGGGACAGTCTGGTAGACGAGTGCTTGAATGGAGGCCACAAATTTGAAAACACAGTGTGGGACACTTTGCAGCCAGATGGACAGACTACCTAAAAGACATTGCGGGAAGCAGCTAGTTGCGAAACACAAAGGACCATGCATTGCGGCAAGCCTACTTCCAGCAATGAAGAGACACAACTGGAGATATGGTTGTTAAAATATTTGTGTTACAATAAAATGTCTCTTGTCTGTATTACAATGCATTATTATTGTCATTGATATTCTGTAGAACATTGCTTAGATTAATTTTATTAGTAGGTCTTAATTTTTTTTTTTTTTTTTTTTTTTTTTCAATGTTTTTAGTGATAGTGATTCCTAGGTATGTACATAATATACAAATCCATTTTTATGCACACACAGAATTTTTTTGAGTGACAAAGACAAAAAAATAAATAAGTATGATAACAAAAATCTTTCCAAGACTTCATGCCTTTTTATGTGCACATACACTTACCCTTTACAGGTGTACAATGAAGTTCATTATCTTGTAATATAGCTACAGCGTAATTACTGCTATCGGCACATGGTGTGCAACTTTCATATACAATTTTATCCATGATTTCATTCCTAAAATATATTGACTTCTCTCGCTCCTTGTCTTTACTGAATCTGGATGGTGCCTATAATAAAAATAGATAGTGTAAGTATACATATTTTATCTTGAAAGAATATATATTTTAACAGGTAGGGTAAAGGGAATTTCAGATCAAGGTAACGAAGAGACCATATTAACTTGATACAATACAAATTATGGAATTTTCACTCAATCTTTATAACTGCATGGTGAATTATATTATCTAATATTAAAGAGGAAAAATATAAAACTATTTGAATTTATTTGTAATAATTAAACTCAAACACTACTTACTTATTTTGAAAATTCTAAAAATAGAAAGCTACATTATCTGCAAGTAACATAGGCTTTATTTTATTTTAACAATATCACAACAATAATGTAACCCAAAGTATCAAAAATTTGCTGATGAAAGTAATTATTGTTAATAATTACCCTCAAAAAATTTGCAAGGCTATATGTATAACTATTATAGTTAAGTCACAATAATATATTTTTGTTCAAATTCATCAATTAAAGCACAGTTGTAATAAAAAAAATTCAAATTATTATATTAATCCTTATCCCACTTAAAAGTTTTCCATAATAAAGGTGTATGTATGTATATGCAAATTCCTCTTCAAATTATTGGAATTGCAATAATTCCATTTCATTTAGAAGTCACATGTATAGAATATCTGTTCTCATTTTTTGAGTTCATACTCTTTGAGATAAAGTGTGTTATACAATACAAATGTAAAGGCAATGGCTAAGACAAGTTTCATTTCACCAATGAAAGATGTATACCATAAATGATATGATTCTCTATGGTAAAACAAGAACGGCATATTAGTGCATAGATTACGTCATTGAGGAGGCAGATATAAGAACTCCTGTTTTAGAATTGAATAACAGAGTATCTAGATTAAATGTCAATTTTCTGCATTGCAGATATACCTATTGTGTTGTTTTTATGTGCAAGCTATATTTTATCTGTGCTATTGTAATTTTCTTTAACAAATTTTCTTTTATGACGGTTCACTTGATGGTAGGTGGCTACCGTCACCTGACTATAACACAAGCACGTCACAGGTGCTGTAAGTGCACTGCCGATCTTAGTAGTATTAAGGACGAGGGATTAGGAAGGGATAGGGAAATAGACTTTACCTGTCCATCAGTATTCAATGCAATCTGCTCTCCCTTCGAGGAACTATATTTCTCGCTATAAGTGTCCAAGCCGACTTCGAGACGTACAAGTTGATTGTTGGGTTTAATTGCTGCATTAGTAACATTAACTTCATGCCATTCTCTACTACCCGGTCTCATCGGGAACTGATATAAGTGGAGACTCTTCCCAAGAGCCTGAGATAAGTATACGGGTATCTAGAAAAGTGAAAACACGTTTAAAAATCGCAGCAAAAGTATTTTTTCTGAACAACAATATAACCTGTACCTTTTACCACGTTGCTAACAAAACAAATAGATAAATTTACCTCTTGTACAACAGGATCGTCTTCATCCATTTTGGAAACTATTATTACAGGGAGGAAACTAAAAACATGACCAATTTAGTACAGTTATGATTTAAATACTATTCCAGTTAAAACCATTTCCTTTCCTGATCTCATCTGACTTGACTTGACTGACAGGACATGACATGACATGACAAATTGACAATGACAACGATATGTTTGACAAGAAGTGATAAGAAAGACACAACCAATTTTCAAACCATTTGAGCCGTAGATACTTTTTTTTAAAATGATGACAACCATAAAGAAAAATACATTCAAAAGTTCAATTGTGTATATAATTAACATATGCACAAAAAAGATTTAAAAGTAAAATGAATTATGAATTTACAGATGATTTACAGTCAATCCCAGATATTTTGATCAATTTTAAGATTGGTCAAAAAACAAAAAAATCATTTTTTGTGTTTTGTAAAAATAATAACCGGATAAAAATGATAAAACACAAAAAAATAACCACATTTAAATGTTGCCGATTAAACACCCATACGTCAGCACGTGTTCTCTTTGTAAGTTTTTTTTTTATTTGTAGGAAGCTTTCTCGTATACCTACAAATTAAAACAAGATCGCTGTCTTTATATATGTACATTGCAAACGAGCACGCATAAATGAGTTGAACTATGTATATTTTATAATAACTACAACTGGCACATAACACCACATAAATTTAATGTAATGTAAAAAAATATGTCAATGTATCAATTCAAGAGATATATACATATCAGCGAATTATATTATTTCTATGATATATATCTGTTGAATTGAAATGACATATATGTCAAGTGAAGTAATTTATTAGCGCACAATATACAAGCATTTATATATTATTATTATTATGAATAATAGAATATTTTAATACGTCATTTAGTAAATAGGATACAAAAATAATTCGAAATCATGTCTGATATTATGATAAACGGTAAGGTTGATAACTTTATATTATTAATTTGATTTGGCATCTTCGTTTTATGTTTTTTTTTAATAATTTTTTTTATTTATCACAGAAGGACAAATAATGTAAGCCTATTGCAAAGGGTCTTCATTGAAAAAAAAATTAAAATTAATAAGTATACATGAGTATACCACAAAATAGAGGGATTTAGAAAAAAAATATTATAAGGCTGTTTTTGCATAAGAACCTTAATTTCTCAACGAATGTTATTATTACATACTTCTCTGTAGGTTCTTCACCATAAACACTTCCACATCCCGCTGTGTTCCGTTATAAAATGTTTGTGTATTTTTTATTAAAAAAAATATATAAATATTTTTATAATTCTAAAAAATATTTACTTCGATTTTTTTTAGATTCTGTACCTGTTGATAAATGGTCAGAACTTATCAGTTACAACATATTTATAATGAAACTGGTGGAATTTGTAAGTTACCATTTATATATTTTATAAGCTTTTGTATTGTTAGGTACAAATTATTATAGAATGCCTCCATAAATTATTATTAAGATTGAGTTAACAAAAAAGTATCTGTTTTATCAAATTTAAAGAAATGTTACATTAATTAAACCTGTAATTAACTTGTAATTTATAATTCTCGAATTAGTTTTCCTTCTATTCTATTCGAATTAGTGATCGGTTTAGTAGTTTTTGCGTGAAAGAGTTACAAAAATACTTTCGCATTTATAATATTAGTACGGATTACGGATTAGTACGGATTACATTTTAGTACTAACCCTCTATTTAGACAGAAATTAAATGCGATTCTCTAGGTATGTAAACTGGTAAACAGTTACGTGCTACGCCTCATTTCCATTCCATATCTTAACATTGCAACACATTGTTAAGATCTGAGCTTCATTTTAACGAGAAAATAGAAATGGGTAAATCCTGATGCGCTCCCTACATTTAGAACATTTCGTAAACTTATGTTGGCATTATGTTTAGTACGCCAAAAGCTGTTGATCTATTTGGCATTTGTTATTGGCGCGTCATAATTAAAGACAACAGCTTGTGCAAACTGTATATATTTTCTTATTTACAAATTTTAATAGATTGTTAGGTGTACCTACTTAAAGTTCACATTACAATAATTCCATCGCGTTGTTTGTTTTAGTACAAAATTTCTATGTAATTGTGTAAATAATAGAAAATATCCTTAAATATTTTCGACATCTTGTAGGCAATTTCCTTTGTAATCCTCTTCATAATTCCGGCGATTATACCGAAGCCAGAGGGACACATGTACTGTATATCGACTGGTCCTACATTAGTTATATCTTTTTTATTTGTTATTTTGTATATACGAAGAAAAGTGCCATTGTTTATGGAGAAAATGTATTTATTCTTTCAAATTTTATTTACTTTTGGCGCATTTGTACAATGTTTTCTTTTGAATCTCGTAAGGGTTTGGTTATGGTTAGTTTATGGTGTATTTTATTTTGCATTGCTAACAGCGCTAACACTGGATTTATTTTTAATCGCCAATGAAAGAGGGTGTACCTTTAGTTGTGCATGACCACAGTTTAAAACAACCACCTTTTCATATAGATTTATGTATGGTAATATATTTGATTGAATTGCTGTCTATTGGCTAATATATTTTTACACTATTTTATCGAATGTCTTTTAATTGTGTTTATTTTTATTAAAAAGGTCTTAGAATAATAAAAGGGTTATTGCGAGTAGTTAATAGACGCAATCAGCGATATATATAAACAAGAATCTCTGGACGCAATGACCTGTAGTGATATCAAGGAACATAAGTGATATTTATTACTAAAGGTGGAAACAAACTATCGGACGCGCCCGACAGCCGCGGCTGACGGTTGCGGCTGACAGGTATCTGGATAGTACAAATACACTAAACTGTATAAACTATCGAACGTAAGTTGCGGACGTGACTGGACTTTTATAAACTGTTATAACTTCATAATTATTAATGTAATTGCGCTAGTGTAGCAAGTGTATATTTTAAAATTAAAATTCACTAAAAGGTTAAATTAGATTAGACGTCATTGTGACTGTACAATGACGTCTAATGACAATAATAATATGACAGTTGAGTTGACAGCAGTCACGGGGCGTATTTCATATTTATTTATATTATTGTTATTATTGTTTAATTTATTATTTAGTAGGTTAGGTACAGTATTAATAAATAGACGCGAATTAATACTCGTGAGCGTGATTGTGAAAGATTTTATTTATAAAATTAACTATAAATAGGTACAGTTAAAATGTTCGGTAAACAAACGTTACGATGGAATTCCATATATTTAAGTACCTAATTTTACATTTTCATAATTCATTACTAAAAGTAAACGAAGTCTCCTTTGTAACATTCAGACGTTCAATAAATAACAAATCTATTACACGAAATACACATAATGCCGGTTTAATGGTATGGTAGCACTTTATAAGAAAATTTTTACTATTAGATTATTTATATCATTGCCTCTCATGACATTATCAATTGTATAGAAACGGTGCTGGCGGTTTGTATTGCATTGCGGTCGCGTCCGCCTTGGTTATATCACTAATATTCATCATACTGTATCTAGTGGACCAAGTGCACGACTTGGCTGAACAACTTTATCTTATCATACAAATAATATTGAATTAATTTTTGTATTTATACAGCAGTCTACTTCAGAAATGCTCTATGGATTATTCTATGTTCATTTGTTGATTGCATTGCTTATAGATGTGTTTTATATTCATCGAGAAAGAGGATATTGTGTAGTATTCAAAAAGCATTAATATTTATTAAATACCTCTAAGTTACTTTTACTATTATTGTGTAAAGAGAAGTTTTCTTTCTCCACTTTATAATTAAATCAATTATGTATACATACCTAATGTTACACAGCTCAAGTACTGAAAGCTACCAATCTTTCATACCTATTGTCTTAATTTTTAGAACATAATTGAGTTGACATTTTAAAACATTGCCAAAAAATTTCAATAAAGCAAGTACAATGGTAAAACATGATTTAATTAAAGACAACATTAGTACCTAATTGTATGATTGACATAATCTAATGCTTGGAGTAATGTTTATTACTGTTACTCATTGGTTGAGCAGTATTACTCCGGTTTTAATGCAATTCATTATCAATCTATGTATCATTGAACTGACTATGATTGAAAGATACAGTAACACCATATCTTATTTTTAGGTAGTGGCACTGATTCTGAATATAATACCTTTAGTAGTGGAGCCGGTGAATCCGATTCACTGCCTCGTCGCCGCTCCAACTCTCATGCTATCCATTATGTTCATGATGCTATATGTTGTGGATCAAATGCAAGACGAGGCTGAGATGTATTATGTTGTCATAGAAATGTTGTTGACATGTTTAGCTTTTATACAACTTTTTATTGCCGGTAAAATAATTGGAGTTATATATGGAATATTTTATATGGATTTAATTATCGCTTTCGGTATAGATCTGTTTTATATGCGAAAAGAGAGAGGCTGGACGTTTTGAATTAAATGTTTTTGAGTATTTAAAATGTGTGATTAAATAACCTTTCCTTTTAAAATAACAGTTAGGTAGTTAGGCGCTGACTGATATGAATTTCCTGTGATAAAGTAGTATATTGTATTGAAAACATGTGTGCCAATGTGTGTTTGGTTTTGTTGAAGATGTCATTCAAAAGAACATTAAAACATTTGTTGAGTGTTACATTATTTTTTATAATTGTTGGTTTTTTGTGGACTCTGAAATGGGAATATAACAGTGTTGTAGATAAAATATATGTACAGAAAAATTTAAATCTACAAAAGGTATTTCATAATGAAATTCCAGTGATAGTCTGGTGGAATACAGACTTTGGAACGGGATATGTGGAATGTCCCGGTGGAATCTCCTGTTCCATAATGAACAGGGAAATTAATAGCATCAAACCGCGGTATGCCAATGCTTACTTATTTTATGGGAGCAAATTAGACTTTAATGATCTTCCATTGCCAAGAAGACCTAGAGATATTATATGGGGATTGAGCCATGAAGAGTCACCAAGAAATGTTGACTTATTACTGCACGAGAAAGTGTTAAATCTTTTCAATTTCTCAGCAACATTTAGTAGGCACAGTGATGTGCCATTTCCTTTACAGTACCTGAGGTCTGTAGAAGACATAACGAGTACAAAATATTTCGTAAAAACTAAACAAAAGAATGAATTCTTGACGGATATCTCTCCAATTTTATACTTGCAGTCTGACTGCGAAACTTCTACGGAGAGGGATCAATATGTAAAGGAACTCATGAAGTTAACACCAATCGATTCATATGGTGCATGCTTGAACAATAAAGAGCTTCCCCAAAAATTCAAAACTGATTATTTAAACAATTTGTATGAACATGAATTTCTCAAGTTCATTGCTAAATACAAATTCGTTATAGCAATAGAGAATGGTGTTTGCAATGATTATATCACTGAGAAGTTTTGGCGTGCAATAACAGTCGGTAGTGTGCCTATCTATTTCGGTTCTCCTTTGATTAAAGATTGGCTACCAAATAAAAAATCTGGGATAATACTGCAAGATTACCGGAGTCCGAGGCTACTATATGAACATATAAAAAGACTGATGGATAATGATACATTGTATGAAGAATATTTAGAGCATAAGATTAAAAAGTTAATTGACAATAGTAGAATTAAAGAAGAATTAAGACTGAGAAATTACCAGACTGGTGATGTCACGAAAGTTATGCAAAAATTTGAATGTTTTGTTTGTCAGGCTTTGCATGATAAAAGAAAAGGAAAACTTAAGGTTAATATGGTCAACAAATTGCATTACGACTGTCCAAAACCTATATCAGCATTAACATTTGAATCAAACCCAAACAGTATTTGGGTATTGTCTTGGGAAATGGCTAAAGAAGAAGCGGAGAGGATTAACAGGAATGTAATGAGTAATAAAAATTAATACAATTTCAATTATATATAATTATGTGTATAATATAAGTTTATAACAAAGTTATATTTTTGATTAAATATTGTTTTAACAAATTGTGGCTTCTTTAATTTTAAGTTATTTTTTTATTGACATACACCATCCAGAGGTGTGATTGAGTGCATTTGGTGTGGTAAGCCTCTCTTGATTATGTGAGGAATTTTCTTGGGCACCATTCTGTAAGAGAATATATATTTATTAATTAAGCAAATGGTTTTTTTTTTGACACAAACAACACTAGATGGATACAACTGAGCTGTTAACCCTGATAATTATTATCCTTGGACAAAGATATAGGATAAAATATGAGTAGATAAATGATTATTGCCATCTTTTACGTTTAACTTATTTCATGAATAGTTGAGTTTTTAATTAGGAGTATATAAATACACTTGACTAGGCTTTAAAGAAACCCATAACAAACTGGGAATCAAACTCAGTATGTTCACACAAAGGCCATCTTCGAAGAATCAAACCTCAAACGTCAGAGTGCTTACACTACTGAGACTTGGTTTGCCATTCATTGTGATAACTTATCTGTTGTCTGACTAATTTGAAATTATTAAATATAACTGATATAATTCTTTAATACTTACGTAATACAGTCTATTATCGGACATACAGACAGACAAAGAGTACAACCGGTACAATCGTCAGTCACGCTGGGTATATGGGTGTCTGGATCGAATCTGTGGACAAATATACTTACATAAATGATTGTTTTATATATAAAAAAGAAGTTCATACTAGTACTTCATAAAATAATAGCTGGTGTTCACTACTTCGTCCGCGTTGAAAAATGAAAAATTAACACCTGGAAAATGTCTTATCTTTATAGCTGTGACGACGTTGGCGTGGCGCCGAATTTTTTATATTTTTTAACTATTCCTCGGGAACAACATTTTACCAGAATAAAAAGTTTCCTATAATGTTAATCCAAGTAATAAACTATAATTATGTGTGCCAAAATGTTATCTAAATCCGTTAAGCCGTTTGAAAGAGCAACAAACATCCTCACAAATGCCACTGAGACACCCTTCATTACAAGTTAATAATGTTAATAGGGTTCTGAATACACTGTTACAATATTTTATTTATATAAGTATACTTTATTTCCCGAGACGAGGTAAAATATTTTAGGAGAAATAGTGGGAAGTCGTTTTTTCTTGTAATTCTATACAATTTTACTGTGAAGGTGAGAGTCAACATATGTTTTAGTGTAATAGAAAATAATAGCAATAGTTATACTAACTCGATAGCCTGATATCCAGAGTCCGCGCAGGCCATGTAACACTTGCCGCAATTTATGCACATATCCTGGGAAAAAAAAGTTTTTTGGAATTATGCTTAAAATACTTACAGAAAATAGAATGAATTTTAAATTATCCTTTAAAATTTAAATTTCAAAATTAAGTACAAATAGTACTTAAATTTGTAAGAACACTTTGCGAGGAAATTGTCTCTCAGATGACAATCAGGATTACAGAACTTACTGACTACTTGCACGCACAGAAGTTCCAAACAAATTGAAGGAAAGTAGTAGGTAAGGTACCATCGATCAAGCAATATTTATTATAGTAAGTAATCAACTAATTTGACGACACATTTGGTGTAGTGGCTAGTAACCCTAGCTGTTAACCAAAAGGTCGCGAGTTCGAATCCCGCTAGGGGCAAATGTTTATGTGTTAACATTTACCTTTGTACCCGAGTCAAGGATGTTTGTATTTATAATATGTATTTATTTACAAAAAGAAAAATAATCTATGTATTATATCAATTGTCTGGCATTAGTTGCTTAGTGTGGAACTAGATGTTGATGTGTGGAATTTGTGAAGATATTATTATTAATTAGTTCATCAACTTTTAGTAATCAATTGTTGATTTTGCAATGTAGAAATAGACTCGCACTGGGAAAAAATTGAAAGCATTAAAAATATTGTACTCACGTCATCAATCAACGCCACAACTTGCTTCTTATTATCCAAACGTTTGTAGTTGGTCACTTTTGAGAGTGATTCTCCAACTATATCTCTAATCTTCGGCACCGGATGCCCATTCGCAACGCCGTTCTCTCTCAGATGATTCTCGACTTTATTGTCTCCGAGTAGATCTGCTTTTAGTCTGATATCGTGGAGCTTTTGTTCCCTTTGCTTATTGTATGGACCGAAATGAGCCAACACCTAAGAAAAATATTTGTCTGAATTTATTATACACTAATAAACTACGATCTACATAATATGGGATTTAATTTTAATGAAATACCTTTCCGTCTTCGCCATATAGCGTTTGCACCGGTTTTCCTTTCTGATGTTTGGGCGTAGGAGGTGACTGTCCGCTCCAACCGTCGAGTCCCAATGACCGTAAGTATAAAAGCGCCTTCAGGCCGGTTATATAATCTTCTACCACAGTGAAATCTTGATTTTGTACCGCACTGCAAACCTAGATTTAATAAAATCTTACTGAAATTATTATGCAAGTACCAAAAATGGGGACATGTTTTTCAATACTGTCTATGAATTATGATTTGCAATTGGTTAAATTAATATGACAATAATATATTTTATCCCTTAACTTCCCCTTGTTAAAGGACTAGACTAGACAGAGCTTCTAGAACTCCTCGAGACTCGCAATCTATATGAATAATAATCTTAATACCTCCACTACCGGGGCGCCGCATAAGATGAACTGCAACGCGGAGTCTGCCGAGTCTATGCCACCGATACCGAGTACGGGGAATCCCCGAAGCTTGTCGCTGATGGCGGCCACTGCGCGTAGACCCATCGGCCGCGTCGCGTTGCCCGACACGCCTCCGAACGTCGTGCGCTTCTCTATTCCTAAGTGCCACAATAGAACATTATTCAGCGCTTACATATATAAAGCAAGTTACATATATTTACGTCCACCTTGAAATGATATAAATAATTGAGCAACTACCATTTTAAAATGCACTGTATCAGTCGAATGTAGGAAATTTTGATTTTGTAATAAAATTAGGTAGGTATATTGTATAGGAAATGAACATTGCTGCAATTCAACGAACGTTCATAGTTACACGTCATGATTTTTACTTCTAAACTCGCTACCATTATCTTTCTCCGAACGTATTCAGGTAATAACTTACTCTGCATTGACGTCGCTAAAAACATTGCTCTAATTTTTTATCAATCTAAAATACCTATTCTACAATCATAAAGTTAATATTGAAATCCTTGGCACATACTTATTTAAAATTTTATGAAATTTGTAAAAATTTACCGACAGCGGGCCAAGGTGTACCATCGGCTCTTACACTCATCAACCCTGATACAGTGTTAATGGCTGCCACTCCGTCAGCACCACCTTAAACATTACAGACTAAATGGTGAACAAATAAAGATGTAATCAATTCTTAATCACATTGTGATCCATTAAGTTTTGATATGGACCACAGACATGTTCTCTTTACCATAATCCATCTCACTTATTGGGAAAAGTTAAGTTAATTAATATATGTATGTCTAGATCATGGGTAACATGGTAATGGTATAAACGAATCCGCCAAAACAAGGACATTAAAATCAACACTGTTATGATTTCATACAAATTCGGTACTAAGAACTAACCTTCATGGGCCGCCATAGCGATGCTCACTATGTCCGTAATATTAGGAGTTAGTTTAACGAAGAATGGGATTTTTATCGCTTTCCGAACCCACTGAGATATTCCTTTCACCAATGCAGCATCCTAAAAATTGAAATTAATGCATTTGAGATTGTTCTAATCAATATGAGCAAAACAAATTAGTTGGAAGAAGAAAGCTTGATTTTGAACACTTGCGGTTAGGCTTAATAATATTAATTAAATGTCTTCAAATCATAAAAGAAAATATGATAAGGAAACCTGTAGGTACTTAAAATAGCGACAATATTATTAATTTATGTAATTGAACTACTGAGACTACTATGTGACTACTACTAGCTCATAACGCCTTCCCCTTTCTTCCATCGGACATACAGACGTACAATCATTACCATCCTCATCTTGTCGAAAATCCTCTTTTTCGGATCAAGCGCTTTAAAACATCTTTTATAATGCGCACTGCCAAGGTTTGGAACTCCCTGCCGACGTCTGTGTTTCCGAGCTCATATAACCCAAATCTTTTCAAAGAGTGAATAGGCATCTTCTGGGATTGATCGTTCCATCATCTAATAAAAAAACCCATCTCTAATTTTTATTAGAGAGCAAACCCATCTCTAATAAAAAAAAAGAGACTAAAAAGTGGGATTACTTAAATCTTTTTTTTTTCTTTTCTGAAGTAAGCTTGCATCCACCAAAAAAAACTTTAGCAGACATTCAAAAATGAACCGAAATTACAAATGAAGTTCACCTGTCCACAAGCAAGGCCCATTCCAGACTCGCCCATTCCGTGAGGACACGACAAGTTCAACTCGAGGGCATCGGCTCCGGCCGCCTCCGCCTTACGAGACAATTCCGTCCAATCGTCCTCGTTGTACGAACACATTATCGATGCTATTACCACCTGAAAATTTTATTGACATTGTTATCCATATCAGTGAATAATTGACCGAATTGAAATGATTGTGTAAACATAAAAAATAATATTTACTTTATCCGGGAAGTCCCTCTTCAATTCCTTAACGCTTTGACACCAGTAAGCTTCGCATTTCTCGGAAACCAGTTCTATATTTAAAAAGGAACCTTGACCAGGTCCATACGATTCCCCCGATGTAACACCTCGCACAATTCGAGGGGAGACGTTAGTGACTATGTCCTGAAAATACAAAATGCGATTTCCAATTAAAAATTTTACTTAGCTATTACATGCACACGTTAGTTCTATCGGTAACTAGGTCAGAGGTCTTCCTCTAGAAGTCATAAAAAATCCTGTTTAATCGAATGTAATTACGCTATCTACACATCTATGTAAGTATGTATCTAGACCTACTGTAAGTACTCTAATCATTATAGTGTAGTCAGTCAACCCTATCATTGTCTATGATGCAAAGTTATTAAAGCAACGTGGGCTGCTATCAATGTGAAATTTAATATAAAACTATGTTATAACTTGTTAAAAGATGATTTAAAGATAGTAACCGCCTTTCGACAGTTGATGTTACTTTAATTTATTTTTAAAATATTGTATTCCTCGTTTTAAGTGTATACTGCAAATATACCTCTAATTCTGAACAGACTTGAACAATTAATTAAATGGGGCCCTCGAAAGGCTTAATGTTTTTCACAAGTTTGTTAACGCCATTTGTGGTATTAAGTATCAGGTAGACATCTTTATAATTCATCCTTTAAGTAACGGTTCAAATGTAAATAAAAAAAAGAACATCCTTGCCTTGTCCAATACAAAAGTTTTTGTGACAACAAATCCCCAACCCTGCTCGAAGGCGCGTCGTATCATCGCTGAGCTGGTGGTGGGAGGAGCACTCGCCAAACCAAATGGGTTCGGAAATTTCATACCACAAACCTCCACCGACAAGTCTACATCGTCTATGGGACAGTGGAACTTCGGCAATTCTATTGGCGAGTCGAATGGTATTCCCTGAAAAAACACAAGTGAATGTTGTTAGAAAATGCAAAGCTTATAGGGCTTTTTGTTGATTTAAATATTTGTCTAGCTAGACATCCATGCACTTAGTACTCAAACATGTTTAGAAGCTTTTCTCGGGCTCGATGCAAGGCATAAAAATAGTAAAAAAACGTTGTTCGTTAACAAAATTCAATTGAATATTTAATTTATTTTGTCAAATTATATGAAATTAATAAAATGAATTATTATTATCATTAATTATTATTTATGAATTTATTATTAATTATTATTATTTATTTTCTCAAAAATAGGATAACAAGATAAATTTTTGAAGTCAAAAATAAAAATTAAGTAAGTACTACACAGTTTCGGAAACCAAAAGGCATTCTTTTTTACTATTAACTATTGTTATATAAATATTGTTAAATAGCTTACTTTTTACTGCACATATTTGATATATATATTTTTTAATTTTGGCTATATTTTCCTGATTGATATCTCTATATATATAAAAATTACGTGTCACGTTGTTTGACGCCAACCAATGAACTCATAAACTACCGAACCGATTTTGACAAAACTTCGTAACTATCTGTAATTTGGTCCAACTTAAAAGATAGTTTTTATTTTGAACCCCGGCGAAACCGGGAGCGTTTAGCTAGTAGACTGTATATTATGGCTAACTCCCCCAACTGCAACCGCACAAAGTCGGGGCGCGTATGTCTTATAAAGAATAAATGTAAGATGGGCCGAGGTGTCATTTGCCTGTCTGTTTACATCTTATAGTCCCATTAAAAAAAAAAAACTTTACCTGTAAATAACAGTGCAAGTACCAAGCAGCCGTCTTGCCATCGTTGACCGACTCGACTGTGGTCTCTGCGACGCCAGCGAGGTCGCCTCCCACGAAGACCCGAGGGTCGCTTTTGCTTTGCATCGTGCTCGGATCTACTTCCGGTAGACCCCAACGGTTCAACTTCACGCCCGACATCGCTTCGATCACTGTTAAAATAGTTGAACACGTCACCTAAGACAGATTGATCAGTGGAGTTTTATATATGGACGTAAGGTCTCCTAGAAGACGCCCCTAGAAATCTTGATACCCACCACAGATCAGGTCACGTTATATACCCTCAGTGGAACAATGGAAAAAACATAAAATTTCGTCGTGCCATTAATGGGACTAAGGCAAAAAATTATTGCTTCAGTTCCAATAATGGAACTCTGTAATGTTACCACGGTTGTAACAAATGATATGTACAACTTTCTAATGAAGTATTATTACCACAAATACTATTACTGGACTTAGTTATGAGTCTTACTATTGCTGGACTTATTATGATTTATTATTGGACTTTATTTATGTTACCCCCGACAGAAGCACAGTTGGACTTTGATTTGTTACTATTATTGGATTGTTGGACTATTGGACTTATGAGTCTTTAGCAACGAGGTATTATTTTACTAACTTCTGTCCGCGACTTAGTCTGCGCCGTTATTTCTTAGAGTTTAAAACATTTTATCTCAGCCGCAGGATTTTAAAGTATGATGTGAAATTATTTAATTATCAAAATTAATATAAAACACAAGTGACTTCGTAGATTGAATATTTGCACATTTTTGTACTTTGTTACTTATGTTCTTCATGTTTACTTGGTTTATCTATACTTCTATACTAATGTTATAAAGAGAGAAGATTTGTATGTTTGTAATGAATAAACTCAAAAACTACTGGATCGATTTTGAAAATTCTTTCACCTATAGAAAGCTACATTGTCATCGAGTAACATAGGCTATATTTTATAAAGTTACGCGGGCGAAGTAGCGTGCAACAGCTAGTAGTGTGTATACTGACCATCGTGATCATAAAGGCCGGAACCGAAGGCAGAAATAATGAAGTTCGCCTTCAACTGTGTTATTTGTTCTGTGTCTTCGATCCATTCACCATTATCTAATTGTTCTGTGCGACACATTTTCAAACCAGCAATCTGAAAAATTATTATATAAATTTTACTATGCGTCGATAAGGTTGTAATTAGAAATTAATCAGTATGCTACCAATTACATCAAAAATAAGAAAAAATCACAATCAATTATTTTTTAGTACATTTTGATGGTTTCATCTTTTACTTAATATGATTAAAAATAAAGATTTCAGTACCAAAATCTCCTTAATATTCTACGGTACTTAACTTTATTTAATTGCAATTTTAATATTAAAATTTATGAAGTAAAGTAATGTAACAATAACCATTACCTTTCCATCTTTAACGATGACCTCCTGAGGTGACATGAACGGAATGAACTCACATTTTTCTTCCTTCGCTAAGTCAATCTGAAATTAAAACAAAACTCTATTGCTTAAAGCAGTTCTAGAGATACAGTAAAGTATATACAGATTTTTGTTTATTTAATTATATAAAATTAATATATTAAAGTATAAATATTATAAAAATAACTTAGCACTTAAGCTTCGCGCGAACCCGAGTTTAATTAACGGAACTGAAAGAAATCCAGGGCAATAACTGCAGTGCATTACTATGTAAAAAAAATAATGACATTTTTCTTATATACAAAACATCTCTAATGAACAAAATCATATGGAACTATTGGAATGCACCGAATGAAAACAGCTGAAAACAGTAAATTGGACAGATAGTGTGGTATGGTTACTATGGTGAAAAAAATAATGGAAAAGGAATATAGATACCTCTTCCGGCACGGCCCTGATGTTATTGAATCCTTTCCTAAATACGACGAAGACGCGTCTTGCTCCGCACCGTAGAGCTGATGTGGCGCAATCGAATGCGGTGTCACCGGCTCCCAACACAATCACATTACCGTACAACTCCGGCAAAGAGGGCTTGCAAGCGCACATGCCTGAAATTGACATATTATTGAGGTGGACTACGGCAAGACTTTGGACTACTGGTCCATCCAGGTGGACAAAGTAGGTGGACCACGACCAATACCCGAATTTACTTACTACAATTACTCATGCATGAAATTGGTTTGGTCCCATAACGTCATAGTTTCAGGGTCCACTTTCATCTCATAAACTGTTTTAAATAAGGCCTGAAACACATGATCGCGCGGTCATGTGGACTTAGCCTATGGCATAAGCAAAAAGCAACGCGATAGTCACGTGACTAGGTGACGACGCGTTGCCACGTGACGACCGCGTAGCTTTTTGTGTATATGTAATAATTTGATGAGAGTTCTATTTATAGTACCACACACTAAACACACGTATATATACGATATACATATATATTAAATATTAAGATATACTAGAAGTCTCCCAGTGGTCAAAATCTTTATGAAACTTGTTTTGTAACTTTTTTTGTAATTTTTTCACAGTGAAACAGGAACTGAATTTTTCGGTTTTATCGACCACCTTCAAAACAAGTATCTCAAATATAGTTAAAAATTAAACTACAAGGTTGTCAGCTTATGAATTAAGGTGATGTTTATAAAAAAATTGTCTTAGGCATTATTGAATTACCTTTTTTACTTCCTTTCGAGACAAGCGGCAGGAAATTTTTACTAGTATAAAATCCCATTTCCTCAGTGATGCCCATAAAGATTGGAACGCTCTTTGGCTCCGGGAGACCGATACCAAGGAATACTGCAGCGTGTCCATCTTTAAATAGACCCTGAAAACATTAAATTTATCTTATTATATCTACACTAATATTATAAAGAGGAAAGATTTGTTTGGTTGTTTGAATTGAATAGGCTCCGAAACTACTGGACCGTTTTGAAAAATTCTTTCACTGTTGGGAAGCTATATTATCAGCGAGTAACATATGTTACATTTTATAAAGTTACGCGGACGAAGTCGCGTGCAACAGCTAGTATTGTATAAACTAGTAAAGCCCGAAGTGCTGCAAGTGCGCTGAAAACTATTGTAGAGTTAAAGATTGAGATTATGAAGAGATAAACAATGGGCTCTGCCATCATATTTCCAAAATTGCCTCTGCCGAACCTGAGACTCGTGAGACAGAGGGTTAAAGCAACCACACGACTTTTAAAGTGTTTTAAAGATTGCTAATATTTTCGAACAGACAGTTTTCCTTACAATGTTTTTCCTTAATCAGTGGTAATTATTTCTAACCCAAGGCCAGAAATCGAATAGTTTTGAAGAGACAAATGGAATTCGTTGTTGTGTCTAATACGTTGGCAACAAAACGTTCATTTCATGAAGTCAATTAGGGTATTCATACAATTTCTTTAACTATATTATGTATTACTAACCTCGACGGTAATATCGCTCAAGGATAATTTTCTCCCTGTGACGAATTTAACACCAAGGTTCTTGACAAGATCCACTTCGAATTGAACTACGTCGTACGGTAGACGATACTGTGGGATTTCTGATGAACTGTAAATAAAATAATTGTTATAGCTGTTGTCAAGTGTGAAAGTTTAACAGTTTGGACACTTTTGCAAATAGCAAGTCGTATAGAAAAAAACCTTAATCCTCCTAAATAGCTCTCCTTTTCATAGACTGTGATGTTCTTGTAACCAAGTCGAGCAAGAAAACAGGCGCAGCTGACGCTTGCTGGTCCACCGCCAATCAAAGCAATTCTCTGATCTCCGCCCTTAGGGAGCGGTTTCGTCTTCGGATCGAGTGTTTGAGGAATGCCCATTTTCATGAAAATCTGAAAATAAACACAGCGTAAACACAGTTTAATTATAAATATATTATTTGACATTTAGTCTATTTCTTAGTTATGTAAACAATTGCTTTTTATTTCAAAAGCCCGCGTCTCAAAAGACCAAGATAGTATTTTTCTATTTACCATGAATGTTACTTAAAAATTTTGAAAAAATAGTACTAGTTTTTAACCGACATGTTAAAACATTAATGGAGATACGAGTCACATCACTAAATATTTTCTCGGATATAAAAAAGTTATTTATAAAGAGAAACTTTTTTAATTTTTATAAAAATGTGATTGAGAAAACATGACATATTTATAAAACAACGCGTTATTTTTCTTCGATAACAGGCGAATTAAGTAATAAATTTATCAGTTCTTATTATTATTGTATTGCCATATTACCAAATCGTTGTTGAAACACTATACACTCACGTATTAATAGATAAATTAATTATATTCTTTTAAATTTTAGTGACATTTATATGACACCTTAAAATATGTACCTGTGGCGACCTCCTTTAAGTTACCTATTTGGAACTTACGTTTTAGTTTCCGTGTCATTCTTTCAAATGAAGAAGCACGGAAACGAGAGACAGTCGGCCTTCAACTCTGTTATAGAAAGCACGCGCTTTCTCGCCACTCAACAACACAAACGCCCATCGTGCGTAATGTAAAAACGCCCATTCGTGCGTTTCATCAATTGTATAAATGTATATAATAAATGTGTGTAAATATGTAAATAATTAATGTGGAGTCAATTTTCCATCCCACGTTAAATTGGTGACCCGCGACTATAAATGAACATTTTAAGAAAAATTCGGACAGTTTTCCATAGTTACCGTGTTGTTGACAAAGTGACATTCGAAACAAACGAAAATTTTTTTCTACGAAATTGCATTTTACGTCGAAGACTACGTTGTCAAACGAAACCGAAATACGACGTCATCGAAGATTTCGGACAGAAGCTAGCTGGCCTGAGAAAGTCGACGCGACCGCGCGCTCCTAGTAGCGTTATCCAGGCTGGCGCACACGGATACGTTCCAGCAGCCGGTTCATCGATCCGGATAATGGACACGGCTAGTGCCATCACCCAGCAACGTGCCACCAAGTGCTGTCCACTCCTTCCAGTCTACTCTTCGTTACGACCTACGGTCTCCGGGGGGGCTGATGTGGCGACCTCCTTTAAGTTACCTATTTGGAACTTACGTTTTAGTTTCCGTGTCATTCTTTCAAATGAAGAAGCACGGAAACGAGAGACAGTCGGCCTTCAACTCTGTTATAGAAAGCACGCGCTTTCTCGCCACTCAACAACACAAACGCCCATCGTGCGTAATGTAAAAACGCCCATTCGTGCGTTTCATCAATTGTATAAATGTATATAATAAATGTGTGTATATATGTAAATAATTAATGTGGAGTTCATTTCCATCCCACATACCTATTACTCGGTACCAATAGATTGTTGGTGTTGCAATGTTAAGTTTATGAACTTGAAGTAGGTACTGAATACCGAATTTCATTCTTCCCAATTTATGTTTACCGATTTTGAAAAAGTTATTAGTATATACCTATAGCAGTCGATTAGCAGAGAGTTCTTATTTCATTTAGATACAGACACAAATTAAACATATATCTACATGTATACATTTTCGATTTGCAAGATATGCTGCATATTCTGCGCCGTATATCGTTTCTGAGATTAGTGTGTACAGACAAACAGACAAAAAATTTAAAAACTTTTTTTTTTACGTTTACGATTTTATTACATGTATAGATTTTTAATTTAACGCATTCGAAACACCTCTGTGTGAATAAAACACAACTCACATCAACAGCAAAATGTTGTAGCCCGCCAATGTTGATGGCCCCTTCTTCGCTTGCGTGCAAGTTGCAACCACCGACACACAAATCGCTGGTAGGACATACCATCCCGCAAGACAACCCGAGAGGGTTGTCAGACAGAATTGCCTTAGCTGCGCCATAGTAATTCTGGAAATATACACACAAAAAAATCATACACAGTAAGTACATAAAGAGACATATCTTTTAAAATTTAGATAAAAGAAATCGTATGCTTCGAAGATACCACGGAATTACGTACAATAATTCCCGGAATTACTCATATGTTAGGACGCAAATTGTACCACGGATTAAGGGAAAATCTCGAGATTCAGGAAAATAACTATTATTTCTATAAATTAATATTCTACATCTGTCTTATAAGAACAGACTACAGAATAAAACAGTTTCCATTCTTAGCATCTTTATACTTTTTCTAAAAATCAACCTCAAATAGAAAGTGCCTTATTCGTAATATGGTAAATTTACCCTAAGTGTTCTGTAAAAAAAACCCGTAGGTTTTAAAGTAAACCATTTGATTTGTCATATACAAATAAATAACTATGAATATTATAACATATATACATCCTATGCAACCTTATTGGCGATGCTGGTGATGAAACTTTTGACGTCTATCTGAGTAGGACAAGATTTCTGGCACGGGGCGTCCGCGCATTTCAAACATCTGGCAGCTTCCTTCAAAGCACCGCGTTCCGAGAGGGTCGTGTGTTTGATGTCACCGAAATTCTTGGTCAAAGTTGGACACGTCTGAAAGATGAAGAAATAATAATTAAATAAATTGGACATCAAGCGACCTATACACTACCTAACTAACTTTGAGTTTAGATATTTCTTAAGGTGGGAAATTTTACGATTTTCTCTGTCAAAGTTGGGCACGTCTAAAAGTGTAAATAGGAAGCGTTAACATTCAGTGGATATCAAGCGACCTATTTAACCAACTTTCAGCTTATTAGTTATCACAAGCGACATTATTTTTCGATTATAGTCAAGCTTGCAGTAAGTTACCTACCTATAGATATTAAAAAGGTTGTACAGATTTATTCATAATCTTAATAAGTACATAAATTTTAAGGCCCCGTATGAAGACCAACATAATTAAGGTATGATTGTATGAACATATGTAATCATCGAATATGAAATTGGAAAGATTTTTAATAATGGAATGTGCACAATGCACATAGATAAATATTTTGGGATTTTAACAAAAACCATCTTATTATTTCTTCATAATAAAATATAACAAAAAAATTTGGATACTAAATACTTACATTACATTTTCTATCAGAATTCCTCTTCCAATGTTGTTTATTCTTTTTAGTCTGCGCTGAGGGCACCAAATTAGTGTAAGGCTTTGTTTTTGGATTCAACTGCAGCAGATTCTGAAACATTCATATATGAACTCATTTATAACAGCTGTAGGATAAGCCTACAATTATTTGGAAGTAACGAATCGAATACCTGCTCTTACTCTTTTCTCTGCAAATTATATACACAAACCTTCCTAGTTGGTCGCTTTTTTCATTATTACTCGTAGTTTTTCGAAAACCGTATCCAAATCCGTTGGATTATTAAAAAGAAATTAGCGAAGAAAACAATGTAGTGATGTTTAGTGTATTTAAGTATAAATATATTAAGTATTTTTTATAATACGTAAATATTTTACATAATAAAAGTGTACCTAATATTAATTTTAGATTTTTGTTTTTTCGAATTACTTAATGAAATTATTTTCTTTTTAATTAAAGAACAAACTTGGTAGCTACAAGTGACTGTACAGCTAGCAAGAAGGTTACGAGATTTTTATTATAACATCTTTCTTAGCGACTGTACCATTGTTCCCGCAGTGACTGGTTTCAGTTCGGCAAAGTTTACTACTAAGCTACTACGTATTGTAGATACGTCAACATTCATTTATTATTCCTACCAGATTTCTTCTGCGTAATGAAATGGGGGTGAGACACAAATAACTAAGTATTTATTTACCAAATAGATGAACAGAACAGTTTATCAAAGTTATCTTCGTGTTTTCTTATCTCTATGTGGGCATTAATTTTGTGACATCAAATTTCATTCATGGTCATTGTATTATCTTAAATTATGTTATTGTGTTGTTACTAAGTTGAAGAAAATATTTATCTTATTTCATGTTCAGATGTTAAATAATCTATGCAACGATAAACTACAGCTATTATACACAAATGATATGAACTTATATAAAATAGGTGAGTAGGTGTCATTTATAATAGCTATTATGTTAATTAACGAATGTAAAACCTTGAAAAAACTAGTTTTATTTAAAGCTTGGTATGATGTTAAACGCAAAACACTTGAGTTTTTGAGTTTTAAACGAAAACCAGGCGATTCGCCATCCTTTTTTTATACGACTAGGTCTTCCGAGTGATTACATTTCGAGTACATCATTAGATGTGCTATCAAAAAATATTTTGATCTGATATTCACCGCAATCTACTCATTCGACGATCCATCTACTTCGTTTCACTCACGGTATCCAGTGAGAGTTGCTTATGTAATAACTTTTTAAAAGACAGTTGAAGTTTCTGTAATCATTGAGAGGTAGTATACTCGTATATCTATTATACGAGTTTATCTTCATAAAACTTACTTTTATCTTCTGATGGACCCTATAGACTTCTGAAAGTCGAAGTTCAAAGTCGTAAATGAGTTATGATAACAACAATGTATTATTTATGTTGTGTTATTATAAAATGACAATAAATTAGTTTGTAAATTGCAAAGCTGAAACGTAAAAGTATTTAATAAAAA
This sequence comes from Synanthedon myopaeformis, assembly GCA_944738685.1. Classification (NCBI taxonomy): domain Eukaryota; kingdom Metazoa; phylum Arthropoda; class Insecta; order Lepidoptera; family Sesiidae; genus Synanthedon; species Synanthedon myopaeformis. Next base: position 8,244,153 of record OX122924.1, on the reverse strand, counting down.
CAAAATCACTACAACTGCTCACGTGCAAAAAGTATTTAATGTTTATTTTTGAATATTTACAAATAAAAACCCACTGACCTCGATGTCCGGCAGTTCTTTGCTCAATAAAACTTTTGCCATGATGTGAAATAAACTTTATTGTGATTGCAAAAAGATCAATTTATAAAATTCAAAGTTCACTGCGTAGTTTTAGGAAGGCAAACGCAGTGGACTGCTCACTGGCAGCGCCACGACTGAGTAAACTCGTCTTTAGAATCAATGTTATTTATTTATGCTACCACTGTAAAAAGAGCTCTGCTTTTTACTACGCTCACGTGGTCGACGTCAGTAATAAACGAGGATGTAAATGGATCATTTGAAAATTATCATTACATTTTGCAATTATCTCTGTTTGCCAAGTACGAAGATAAAATTGATAAAATTCAATAAACTCTTCTATATGAAAACATTTTAAAGTTAAGCGATAATTTATTGTAGCGGAGTGAATTTTTTTTACGTAAATATTATATCTCTCACTACTAAATTGAAGTCGCTAACCGCATCTCTCTCTTTTTTTACAAGGGAAATGCATAATGGATAGCCACCGGTCTGGGGAAGGACCGATACGATAGGCTATGTCCATAGAAGGTAGGAATCAAGTTAATTTGTGTAAGTATATAATAAGTTGCAGAAAAAAATTGCACCCATGTTTGACGACACGTTTAGTCTAGTGGCTAGTAACCCTAGCTGTTAACCGAACGGTCGCGGGTTCGAATCCCGCTAGGGGCAAATGTTTATGTATTAACATTTTACCTTTGTACCTGAGTCATGAATGTTTTGTATTTATAATAATTATGTATGTATTCACAAAAAAAAGTAATCTATTTAGTAATATCAACTGTCTGGTATCAATAATACAAGCATTAGTTGCTTACTGTGGAACTAGATGGTGCTGTGTTCAATGTGTTAAGATATTTATTTATTTATTTATTTATGTGAAGCGGTGGCTCCAGTTTAAAACTTCGTTTAGACATATTTACGATATTTTATCTCGATCAGTTTCGCAATGTGATGATTAATACTTGTGTATAGTAATGTATGTATAATTTTATATAGTATATTGTCCTTATATAGTATAAATTGAAGTCACTGTCCGCGTCTGCAAATCCACTAAAACCTAAACTCCGCAACGGATTTTGATACGGTTTTTACTAATGGAAAGAGCGATTAACGATGAAGGTTTTTGTATATAATGTGCAAAAATAAATTGCGGGGCAGCCCGCTAGTTGAGCATAATTAAGGAAGCCCTACTATTTGAAAATTGACTGTAAATAAATTCTTTAGTATATTATAATCTATATTTTATGCTTTTTATGCCTACTATAGTATCCTAATTTCTATGTGAGCCTATGTAATTGGCCCATATACTAGCTGTCATAAATTGTTAGATGTTTTATATAATTTAAGTACTCATATTGTGCTGTTCTTAAATAGATTTAAAATACAATTCGCTAATATTACTCTTTAAAACTTATGAGATAAAGAAGAAAGAAAATAAAACACACATTTGAACAGTTAATATAAATATATTTTGAATTATTCAGAGGCTTTACAATATTTGGAAGAATTACTTGACAGAGTGGAGCTTTATGTACTTATAGAACGAATACAAATGCTGTAGGTACTACATCCACTTATTAATTATACAGTCCGTTTTGTATAAAAATAATGTTACACGTTTATAAATGTTATATTTTACCCAATTAAAAGCAGTAGACACGCAATACCTAATCATTTCACAAATGGACAATTGCAAATACATTTCTTTTACATTAACACCAGCCACAAAGCCATAACACGGATATACATACGCTAACACCAATAAAAATGCATTAAACATAATAAAACAGACTAAAAATTTAGACTAAAGACTGTTTTAAGGTATTACCACACTGCGGGCGGGGCGGTTGCGTGAGTTTGAAGCTGTCAAAGAATAAGGTTTAAAAGACAGGATGTAAGATGTGATCCAGAAAAGACAAAACGGAATTTAGAATAAAACTATTTGTTTGCAATCCTACACAAAGCAATATTTATGAAGAAATATTAAAACTAAATAGATACAAAATGAGACTTTATTGGTTCATATTTTATCTTCTATTTTGTACATTAAAAAATTAGACATTTCATTTAGTAAATTCAAATATATTATTTTGAAAATTGTTATGTTTATTGTATTTTCGAGTCTATTATTTTTGTATAATAAGATCCCAGTTTAACACTAATAATAAAACGCTATAATGAGTCAAGCACCTGTGACGTAAATTTCTAGTATATACTTACCAAAAAGAAACCAGAATGACGAGAATATTCGATAGTGGTTTTTTTTAAAAAAAAAAAGGGTAGCACCATTTGAGATGACTCATTATCGACGACAGAATATGGTCCACATCGCAAATGGTCCCCTAGTTCACTTGAGTGTGGGAGATATTGAAATTACATTAGAGTGTGGGAGCTTAGGAGTGAATTTAAAAATTGGAATGTCGGGAGATATTTATTTTTAGACATTTTTACATTTCAACAGTCAACTATTGACCTATGTCTTTTCACAATAATTTAACGTTATTGTGCGTAGTGACCGCGCCTGCAGTGTGGTACAACCTTTACAGACACAATATTCCTCAAAAAAAAAATAATAATGTGCAAGTGAGGTAAACGCAGAGTACAAAAAACATGGTGTCTGCTCAACCTGAAATTATTTTTTTAATTTATTTCATTAAAAAAAAATCTTTATTTAAATTGATGACAAAATTTCTAAACAATACCTTATAAAGTCGTATTAATTTTAATTATATATTGTAATCAATAAGAAAAATGTCTACTGCAATTCATAAATCAATGCCCCTTAATTGAACATCTTTACGTCTCCCAAGAATTCAACAAATTTTAAATTTTTTTTGGAATAAAATTGAAAAAAAATAACCAATCTTATTTTTTGTTTCTCAATTTATAAAACCGACTTAAAACAGCACAGCTGACACGTTAATGTTCTAAATATTCAATAGTTAAAATGCGTTAAAGACATATTATATTGTTACACATGTATGTATTGTATATATAAAAAAAAAAAATAATCACTAGCAAGTTCTCTTAATACAAAAATGCATTCGAAGCCCCCCTAGAAAGATACTTGAATTATATAAAAATTAATTTTATCATCTAATACTTAGCGTTTATTTACAAACACGTCGATTCTTCTAAATATCTCGCTTCTGAACAATACATACATTAATCGTCTTATTGGCTATTTTATTTTTTGTGCAATTGTTGGTGCTTTAACTATTATAATGTAAAAAAAAAAACGAGCAAAAAATGCGATAAAAGTTCATCGATAAACTTTGTAAAAAAAAAAAAATATTTAAACCATCAAAAATTTGTCTATGGCAATCCCCGAGCAATAACAATTGCACACGCCTTATACTCAACCCTTAAATGTACTATTTCACCTTAAATTTATAATTTTCATTTATTTAGGAGCGGATTTAGACAGTAATTAACTTAGTGCCGTATCATTAGCAAATTATGAGAGCGAACAAACGGAAGGTCTGTTAGGCGATTACTAGAATAACAAACTAAATAAAAAAAATACACAATAATATGTATATTAATGCGAAAAAGGCCGTGTATACTACAATGTGCGGTCAATTAAAGCCTAAACCCTTTTATCACATTTTCATTGAAAAAAATGTCTCCCATCACCGACGAAACCTCGCGTCCACTGGACTAAAAATAGTCTCCAACTCAAAAAAAAAAAAAACATTTGAAGAATAATAGCTGACACCAATTAGTATGAGCTTATTTATAAAAGTAAAACAGCGCAGCAAATTAAGTAGTTCTTGGTTCATATCAAACTTTAAAACGTCGGAATCGCATTTTCTAATTTTTTTTTTGAACCATTTTTCCCTTTTTATTTTAAAGGAAAGATTTTTTTTTTTTAAAAAAAAGACAGTTTTCTTCCACCTTTTTCGTATTTGGACCAGTGACCAGTGACAGCTTAACGCCATCTATCGCAGAACAATTGTAGTCAGTAAAGTTGACCATTAAAAAAAATCTCAATTTGTTAGTATCTCAATATAAGTATAAATAACAATATAAACAACTTGAATGCACTTTGTAGGCAATTAAAAGGCTGTCCCATTTAACTAAACTAAAAATATGACCAATTTAGTTAAATTTAAATTAAAAAATGGGGTTATGTTGTCAAATATAGTTATAATGAAGTTAGTTTTGGCCAGTTATTGTAGTTGGGTGACAATTTCTCCATTGGACACGAGGTTCAATACGAGTGTAATACGACCGAATGGAAAAGAGTTTATCAGATCTTATCACCCTTCGCTAATCGGTCGCCTAATGCTATAAACATAATTTGTGCGGTATTTTGCCCTGAAGACCTCCATCGCCACAGCTCTTCTTAGTGACGATGACAATTCCGCAACCTTTTTTGCATTTCCGCAAAATATAGACGAGTAAAGTTCATGAAAATTCATTTAATTTCGAGTAATTTTTAAAGTACATATTTTAAAACCACAAAAAAAAAAAAAAAAAAAACATGTATCACTTCATCACATTCCGACCACCACCTTACAAATAACATTCAACATCGATATGTATCAAACGTATTATTCGCTCAATCGCGCATTCGAAATAGGTTTTTTTTTTGCTTCGATTTTACACTAAGCGAACTCTGGCGGACGTAATTATACCACGTGACCTCTTAATTCTGAGGCGATTCCAAAATAACTGGTCCATATTTATAGTTATCACCTAACATGACCTACATGAGCGAACGCTACGCGAAATGGTTGCGAACCAACGCGAATATGAAGTGCAATATCAAACCAATTGATATTCCAATCAATCAAACTAACGGCAAAATGACGTAGGCCACTTCAATAAAATTCTGTTTTGTTTTATCCGCGCCAGTTTCTTTTTTTTTTGTTTATTTTCAAAAAATTACATTCAAAAACTTCACATTTTAAAATCATCGGCGTTAGCCATATATGTTCGCTCACTTAGGACAATTTATAGATTGTAATTTGACTAAACTGCTCAAACAGAGCGGTGTAACAGGTTGATATTTACAGTAATATTTTGATATTTTGTTCTGTAACTCTTTATTTTTAAGTAAAAACTAAGAACTGTTACTAAAGAAACAAATAAATATTTCTCTATATTCATCCAATATTGTATAATGACAAAATAAAATTAATACCTATAGTGTACAGATGGCAAATTCAGCTGTATATAAATTTAGTTACATACAAATTGGAATTAAGAGGTCACAATGCAGATACAATATTCCACGAAAATTTAGGCCCGTACACGTTTTCTCTTTTTCAAAATGTGTGGCAGCATTAAACAAATACTATTTACCTGATTCTTAGCATTTTATGCAGTCACTTCACTATAATTAACCAAAATTCAACCAAAAGTGAAGTTAATTGAAATTTCAGACATGAGTGTAAAAAAATTTTTGTGGTCTATCAGTTATTCTTCTATATTAATTATTAGATTTTGTTACAAGAGTTATGGCTTAGTTTAAAATGAAACATTCGTGAGTGTTTTTAATAAAAAATATTTTAACAGAAAATACCTCAAAAATTTTAAGAGGAGAAAAATGCGACAGTCAACTCTTTCCTTATCATATATATATTTTTTATTGTACTTACAGATATAGATACACAGTGGTACAACAATAAGCGCACAAATAAAAAAATACGACGGATTTAAAAAAAAAAAAAACAAATTTCAACAATCAGGTAGGTTATATATAAACTTCGAAAATTTTTCAAAGATTTACACAATTAAAAAAAAATGTGGCGAAATCAAAAAAGTAAGGGAAATTTAGCAATCTAACAATGCAAGGAATGTAACATTTGCAATAGAGAAGACCGAGTCATGAAATAAGCACCCAAATACGAGTTATACTCTGGAAAAAAACAAGAACGAACCTCACAGACAGATGCTGTCTCGCTCACACTTGCGCATTCCACAACACTCCCCGTCTCCCTCTTTCAATACATCAGCACAGCAAGTGTCTGTCTGTCAGTGAGGCAAAAGATAGTTTCTAGATTAAGAAGCGTTTACATAAAGAGCCCATTCACACACCGTTTACATTTTTATCAAAATGATGCACATTAACAGTAAAAATTTTACTCTATACACCTATTGAATGCATTTATTTGCAGTCCATTTTTTTATTTTTTATTATTTAAATATAATATTTATTTATACAGCACACTGTCTATAAATATGCGAAATGAAGACGGATCCGTTGGTGCCCTCTATAAGCTGTTTACACTGCACTTTGCTTTGACGTCTACGCATACCTAAAACAACATAGAAAGTGTATATTGTTTTAATAAAATAACAAATTTATGTTTACCTGGCAAAGGGTTAAGGATTATTGGACGTGTTCGACTGTCAAGTGCCATATTAGTGAAACTCTATTGTACATTAAAGACTACCGTCCACTGCTTGGACAATTTACTCGTTGGAATGCATTATACTATTGGAGCTAGGCGAAATGTTCACTCCACTGAATAGTGCAGTACCGGACAGGATTTCTTTAGGATTCCTTCAATCACCGCTTTGCCTGCCTTTTTTTTTTAGTACATACATATATTACGTGGACAGTCTAATCTTGCACTATCACAGACGGTACACAAAAATTTTGATGGAGTTTTTTAAAATTACATTTTTTTTCATGCCTCCTTTGTCTGCGCACTTAATCACCAGGAATTATTTTTACTATATTAAATATAATCTAACCACACTAATGATAAAATACAAAAAATATAGTAATACACAGGCTGATATAACGTCTAACAACGTACAATAATATTTGAATAAGTTAATATACCTGTAGGCCTCGGGCTTAGAGCAATAGGCATTTGTGGCTCTTGACGGGCTTGGTGGGCATCGGGCAGAGGACGGCGCGGATGGCCTCGTCGAACACCGTCTTGAGCCCCTTCTGGGTGAGCGCCGAGCACTCCAGGTACTTCACCGCGTTTATCTCCTTCATCATGCCCAGACCCTGCAAGTGGAAACACTCGATATACCACCCTTGCATCGGTCTTATGAGAGATCACTGTAGGCACTTTTTTATATCAATTTCCATTTGACGGTAGACGGCTACAGTCGCATATAACATAACCAATGCCACAGGTTCTACAAGTGCACTGGCGATGTAGTAGGGAAATGGGCTCTGGCATCACTTACTCACTCACTGAAATACAACAGCATACATACTGTTATTTCAATGTGCACCTAGAAATTTTTCTGATAATAAACACTTGGAAGAAAAAAGGTGACGCGTTGACCAACCTTCGGAGAGAAGGAAAACCTGAGAAAAAAATTACCTGTGGGTAAGTAATGGGCGCCAATTTCTTGTCCTTTAGCTTTTCAATGGTATCCTTATCTTCGCGCAAGTCCAGCTTAGTGCCCACCAGGATTATGGGCGTTGACGGGCAGTGATGTCGCACCTCGGGGTACCACTGAAACATTATTTCTTTTTCTTAGTCTAGATGAAATAAGCCCTTGAAATACTGTTGGACAAACAATCAAAATTCTTAGTGGAAATTAGTTACTACTGATACACACGATAGCATTTCGATTCGTAATATTAAGATGGCCTCAATTGCTTCGAGAAGCTTTGAGGATTCAGCTGAATCCTCACTTTCTCGAAATGCTCTTCTCGAACACTAAACCCTATTATAATAAGCACTCCTAATGGTGAGGATTAAAATCTTCTTCAGAGAGAAATTCGCTTCGCTATTAGCCTTAATACTTTAATAAAGGTTTTATTTTACCTTAGCTCGGACGTTCTCGAAGGAGGCGGGATTGACGAGCGAAAAACATATGAGGAACACGTCGGTCTGTGGGTAAGAGAGGGGTCGCAGCCGATCGTAGTCTTCCTGCCCAGCCGTATCCCACAGGCCCAGGTTGATAGGTTTGCCGTCTACCATCACGTTTGCAGAGTAATTGTCGAATCTGAAAAGCACATTTTAACATCGTTCAGTGAGTAGTTAAATATTGTGGAAGAAATATTGTTGCGTAAAATAATTTATAGCTGCATTGGTAATAATGGATGAAAAGTTTTCTTTAGTGGTCTTAGGGGTTCTTTATGGTTCTTCGGTCATATAATATACGAAATATCACCGTGAAATTTTTATGTCGTTACCAAGCAATTTTATGTCACTCTTTCTGTCTTTCAAGCCACAGCTAAACTGGTGATAAAGGAAACTCGGGGATGTACAAGTAATGTTTAAGTTTATATATAGTTGTTTTAATTTTCAACCGATTAGGAACTCTTTAAACTTTCCCTGAAAATATAAATCTGTAGAAGATGGAAAACATAGGGAAATGTTTTAATTTGACCGAACATTATTTAGTGCTGCAAATGAATCAATTGATGAATAAATGGTGTGAATGAGGTAATCGTAGTCCAAAGAGAATGGAGTAGTCTAAGCCTCGTATGTCTGGTAGTGCATTGAGAAGGCCAATTCGTGTAGAGGTTGTGCTGTGACTGTGATAATGATTTGAACCTTTTGGCGACTAAGGACTATCAGGAAAAATTACTAAGTATAAAAATGACGAATTAGTAAAATTAAATTGTCGTCTATTTATGCCCAGATTTATTAAAAATGTCGATATTTAAAAATGTCAAGATGGCGACTAAGGACTATCAGGAAAAATTACTAAGTACAACCAATATAATCGTGTATAAAGTTCTTTAATTAGCTACGACATATTAATGACTCTTACTGACTCAGTATTACTGCGTGTCTGTTTTAAAACAAAGAATTGACACATATTTATATTTTATTATATTACTTACACTGTAGGTATGTATTCTCCGGGAAATGCATTTGTTGTGTAACTGATGAGAAGGCATGTTTTACCGACCGCACTGTGAACAAAAGAAAAATAAACATTAGTTGAACCGCTAACTTCAATTTCCAATACCAAAATGAAGAACACATTTGAACTTTATTCAATTTCTGGAACTATAACCATAGTCTCCCGGTTTCACCTGCCGTTAAATTTAAATTGACAAAGACATGCGCATGTCGGCTCTTCTCGGTAATATTCGTTTCACCTTGACCCCTTACCAAACGCGAGTATTTCATCGTACGCTTACAATGTATTACTTCGATTTCGCTTAGCATTCTTTCCGACTGATATTCTTTTTGTTAGGCCTCAAAGGCTCTTATAGCGTGATGATAGCCAATAACCTTCCTCAAGAAATATAGGTAAAAAAACAGAGTTTAACACATTTAACCAAACAAACATACATTATAACAAATCTTTTATAATTTAGCTTTACTAAATTATAAAAGATCTACAACAGTAACTGTTTGCAATTCAACAGAGAAAAGCGAATATGAAAAAAAACTTCAAAGGACTGCGCTTGCTTTGAGGCGACTTAAAGAAAAAAGAACACTTGAGCACGATCCTGTACACCTTGAAGACCGTAAACATGTATAAAACCAGTACGAATTATAGAAAATGTCTTACATTACATACTGTGAGGCGTATTAGTTCCATTAATTTGTAGCAAATTTCATCGTAGAGATGAGATATTAGTTACTTGCTTAAGCGGTACTTAGGTGGAATCCTAGCTAATACAGTCTCGTATTATAAATGCGAGACTGAGTATGTCTGTTACTCTTGCACTCCTTAACATGTCCATTAACTCAGTAATTTGATTGAGCATCATGAAATGAAATTGCAAACACGTTGTTAGGGGTACAAAACAGGACATATGGATACATTCCTTTATTCATTCAGAAAAAAAGTACTACGTTCCCGAGGGACGTGGACGGAGTTGCGGACTTTCACTATTGTAAATCTGTTCTGTCCAATAACATTTTAATAAGGATAATTATTATTGTTTTGTTATTTATTGAAAGTCCAAAAGTCAAATATTATTATTAATATACCGATTGTTTCCTCAGATGACACGAGTTGTTTGTGCAGTGTCCAAAATAACAAAACATTTCAAGTAAGTAATTTGTATAATAAAATTCGTTTATATTATCAAATCAAATTGTCTTGATGTTTATAAACTCGTCGGGAGGTCAGAGTGCAATTTAAATTGGCCGAGTGATATTACCATATAATATTCAACCCTCGTATCACATCGAGTTCGAGTACGGCGCATCCTGTCAAGTGATAGGGTTGCCAATATATTTTAAAAAATTACGGCTATACGTTCAAGTGAATTAGTGTTCAAATTAATACCTATAAGTTTTATGATAGGATGTCCAAGTAGCATTACCTTGGAGAACGATTATATTTGATTTTAAAAGCAATCTGTGCTCTAACATCAAAATTCAACGAACAATTCCAGCTATCTATCAGTTACATTAAATACAAATAAGACGATCTTTACTTATAAATCTTTTGTCCTGACTGACTGATCACTACTACGTCTACAAAGATGAAATTTGAAACATAGGTTTATATTATAACGAAAGCACCTGCTAAGAAAATGATTATTGAAGACCGAAGACGGGGGTGTGTTGATAGTATATATCAGCACGTTCTTATATGATGAATGTGTGTGTCAACATGTAAAAATGTGCTGATGTAAGATTGAGTAAAGATCTTTTAAAACAACACGTCAGTCCACTAAATGGAGATTTACTGTTTTAATTTATAAATGTACACTAGGTTTTACCAGCGACTTCGTCCCTGTATTCTATGTTGTTCAGTTTATACACTACAAGTGTCTAGTGTCCATATCCTATCGTCGTCGCAAAGCCGCCGAATATGTGCCGAAACGTTAAGTACTTGTATGTACAATCTAATTATCATTATTACTTTGCGACAATAAATTGCTACAATAAATTGTCTTTATACCAATAAAGATAGTAAATAGTTTTCCATCTTTCATAATAATGAGGCGATATTGATAATAGGTGTTAATGTGCCTATTAAATATTACATTTTATTATATGGGAAATTAGTGCGATTTGTAATGCAAAGTAATCCTTCAAGCGGAAGGACTCTCGAGACAGTGCAATGCTCCCGTTTCAAGCGAGGATCACGCCGTGTTAGGAGATCTGGGTCACAATACGAATGCCAACTTAATGAGATACCGCATTTTTAAATTGCATTGTATTCTGCTTTCTTACTAAATAAGTAGCTATTGTAATTTCAGTTCGAAGCATTTTTCACTTAAAATGTAGTTAAAAACTAGATATTTAAAACATACATTTTCATTTCAAAAATATTATGTATGCAATAACCATACAACGTTAACTTTTTTTAAATTTTTTAAATATTTCTCTTACAAATAATATAGCTTCTCAACAAAGAAATCTCATTTCCCTCTCATCAACCACTAAGCAATGAAGGCAAAAACTTTTGAAACTTAAATAAAATGTGCAATAAAATTACTATAAACATGCATAATATTATTATCGAATGTGGCAACCCTAACTCTCAACTCTTCAAGTACGGACTGTTGTCCGCTTATAACCCAACGACCTGCCTGGCGCGTACGCATGGCTTACCATCGTTATATGTTTTTATAAAAACCATACATATTTCAAATATTACTACTAAAATATTTTTTACAATATTTCTCTTTTACAATATTTGCACCTTCAAAAATTTAAAACATTAAAAATGAAAAAATAATGAGTTAAATTCAAAGTTTTTTTTCTATTTATTATTTTTATGTGACTATTGACAATCGGGCTGACGTACCAGTTGATGGGAGATGGCAACAGTCGCCTATTAAAATAAACAACGCCATAGGTCTAAAATCCACTACCGATCTTGATCTTAAAGCATGAGGAGGGGACACCGAAAAATCACAGCACACATGCTGATATTTCACGATGATCTTCTATAAGAAACAATAAGGAACAATAAGGAACAACAGGCGGGCTGCTCAGTCTATCACTGCGGAACACAGTAAGTTGTGCCACTACCAATAGGTTGGTCATGTTTTTTTTTATGTATTGCTACGACCAATTAACTAACGAGTAATCTTGAAATAGTATGGTAAGTGGTAAGCAGCTCCTGTTGGCAAGTGAGCTCTTAATGTTTATGACTAAATTAAACTTCGATATTTTATCACGAATGAGTCAACACAGTGTTGACTTGACCATATAATCGATGACTCAGGACGAGGTCAATTGATGTTGTATGAAATAATCGATCGCTACTTTATGTTTCTGTGAAGATTAGATGTAAATAGGTCACCGATTTTATTATTAGACAGCTTTCATGCAATACTGATTTGAAAATGTCAAGGAATTGTGTAAAAAAATAAAATATTTAGTGGTTACCTGGTAACCAAATCAACGATTACAGGGCAACTAACTGGCGACTAATAAATATTAGATATTGGGTGTTCTATCTTGATAACATCTAAATTGTCACTGTTATACATATGTTATTTTATATAAAGAAAATGATATTTAATGTTCTAACAATAACAATTACATATTAGATTTATTAATTATTGAATTAGATAAACAGAAGATAAGGTAGCTGGTTAAAATTTTAACTATCTTAAAATAACTAAGTTATATATTCTATACTATATTAAGATACTAAACATATTTTTAAAATATCACTACAGGACTCGGTGAACTTTAATTCTTTTGTTTCCTTTAGGTTTACTAAAACCCCAGGTATTGAAGCGAATCGGTCGAGCATCTTTTAGTTTTTAGAGAGACTAACGCCAGCAATTGATTTTATATGGAATACACTAATTACATAATTCTAAATCGTTTTAAAGTCAGTCTGTTGTAGGTTTACTTTAATTTATTTTTGTGCAATTATTGCTCTTCATTCTCTAACTGTTGTATAAAAAACAAACTATGTACTTGAAACTCTCAATCAATAATATTTATGTTATGTTCAAGTTATTGAAATATAAAAATAAACACTGAAATTAAGCTAAGTAGGTTCTCTCTATGGTTGCATTTTGCCAACTGCCTCTGCCTGCTAATTTATGAACGCTGCTTCAAAATGACGTCTGGTGTCTATTCAAAACAACGCAAACAAAGACACGATTCACAAGAAATACAGTTACAAATTAGTTCACATTTACATAGTGTTCAGGGTTCCCGTCATCGCTCATCGCGCGTAACACATGTGTGGTTCGACTGCGTTGTGTTACTTTCTTGTTGTCGAATCAAATTCACTTTTTTCACAACAATACACATTAATATCAATAATACTTTCTCACGGTATAGACTATTCTAGACGCACTTTACCGTACGTAACATTAGTGAATTACTTTTACTTGAAAAATATATTGAACAATGATTTCTATTGTTTCTATTTCCATATTAGCACTTTCGCTATTATATGAAGTTACAAAAACAGCTGAGGTCGACCATCAGCAGACCTGTCCCATCACGTGAAATATAAAAATAACATGTTCTTGTAATGTGTCCCTAGAAAATTAAGATTCCTAATCATAGACATTAATCAACGAAATAAAAATTTAATTGTTGTATAATGAAATAACTGAAAAAAAAAATCGAATATATATATTTTTTTCATTTAAAACGAAATGTTCAATCATTTAAAAAAAGTTTATCAATACAAATTCGTAATGCTACAAATGTATTATAGCATAAAATATAAATTGATATGCGTTTACACGTAGTAACGCATCAAGAGCCGTCGTCGCAAAATCACATTCACAAAAGCGGTGGGAGAGCACTCGAACAGAGGAGACGATATATAAATAAATTGTCAACATTCGGAATGTTTTGTTCATTATAATTGGATCTGATCAGACGCAACATCAAATTAACATTTCAACAGTTGTACATAAGTTAGTAAGTTATTTATTTTAAACTTTTTTGAATAAATAAATAAAAATCCTACGATAAAAAATAAAATTGCAGTGGATCCTATGATCACGCAAAAATCTAAAAGATGCAAAGAAATTGAAAATGATAAAAGAAATCATTGAGATCTAACGCCACCACTCACGTATTGTAGCATAATAACAGCACACGTGCTGTTATTTCGCGGCGGTGTTCCAAGGAGGCTATTACGCGTTATGCATTGACATTCTAAATGCGGTTCAAAAACATTGTAATGCACGACCATTACTCACACCATGAGCAACGACTTGTAAATGTTTCTATATCTGTGGACAATATTTGATAACATCTTGCCTGGTGTTCGGTCTACAGGTCAGACGGTACGAGTCCTTAAATTGTGTTTCAACCTGGTTTATGAACAATAAAGCGACGCTACGTCAAATATTCATTGGTTCACGGTTAAAGAAACATATCCTTTTGAGGATTCGGCATGTATCATGCACGAAATTATGATGAAATTGTAGCTTTACACTATTCCTAATATGGATTTGCATTAAACTAATAATGTTTTAATCCTAACCGCCTTGTACTTTTATTTCGGAGATCAGATCAGAGCCAACTTTGAGTCATGGCGGAAATAGCTTTTGTATTTACACTTCCTTCTTATAAATACGAAAAAAAAAAAACAAATGAATAAAAAACAAAACTTAGAGAAACACACCACTGACGCATATTCTCTTGAGATAGTGTCGCATCTGACTCAGTTTTATCGCCTTTTTATTGTCATCATCTTACATAACGGAACACAATAAAACGCACGTGTTAGTATAAATAAGGTCAATGTAATTTACGTTTTAACAAATTATTCAAGATTCGTTACTGTGAGGATGAACTTTATTACGTCTATCGGAAAGTATTGCACAAGCAGGAAATTAATAATTCAAAAATTAATACCCGTATGCTAAACTCTGTGTACGGCCTAAAAATCAAATTGTGGATAATATTTTAGTAACTTTTGCCACATATAATTGATACGGCTGTTATGGTGATTGAGTTTTGTGATGAATAAAAATGAAATCAAAGTTGAAATGATAAAAAAAAATACAACAACAAAAATTCTCAAAACTTGAATAAATTAATCAAACTTGAGTGTTAGAAATTGAAAACCAACATTTATTTTTGCTCACTGAACCTTAAAACATACAAAGGACGGATGACGAATAAACATTTTCATTTCTTAGAAATTGAAATTAGTCCGTTCAAGGGAATTCTGCCGCATATTATAAATATTATTATCGGGGTCAATGTACAGTAACTGAATTGTAATCAAAAACAATTTTTATCATGAGCCGTTACAAATGCTTATACAGCTGTTTATAATTACCAAAGTAACCTTATTAAATGAAACGCCGGATACGACAATTTCTAATTCGACAAAAGAGGAAAACCGCGAACAAACAAAACAATTGTTCTAACAATTTATCAAATATACTAAAAAGGTACTTGTTTAGTTATACTACATCATTTTATATACTACAAATTTAGTATTATGGTATACTGCATTCCGCCTACATAATATATTGGGCAGCCCTTTTGAACGCCCCCCTTACACGAAGACTATACTTATTTCATTGAGTGAGTTGAGTATAGAAAACGCCAGAGACAGCTATGTGTTGCTGTTGAGTGAAGGATAAGGGAAGGGGAATGTATATCAAAGCCTGTCCATACCTTAACCATTTTCCTTTGTTTTTAGGTCGGCAGTGCGATTGCATTATATTACATCTATATCTACATCTACACAAATTTTATAAAATTAATTTGCTGTCCGCCTCTGACTTTTCCCCCGCTAACTTTTTCTTCTAGAAACCTAATAACGAATTTTAATACGGTTTTCACTAATGGTCGTGTATAACTATAACATCCGAAACAAATGTCATTCTTGCGAAGCCGGGGACGAGTTGCTAGTGTGTTTATAAGCTACAATAGTCGCCATCCATCAAATGGATCAACCTATCTGTTGATGTTTCTCATATAAAACGTAACAAAACGTAGCAATAAAGTCTTAGTTGAGATTTTCTTTCAGATAGTTTCTATCATTTTGTATATGACAGGCCCAAAAGCTTTTCAGTGATCCCTATTCCCGGACTTGAATAATACTCCAATATTGTTCTAAATATTATTCTATCATAGATACATTTTGTGTTGTTTTTTCCTTATATTTGGAGGTACATCTATACATATTTTTCACTTTGGTATTTGGATGACGCGCCGTCCCGAGATTTCGGAATGACGCCAATTAAAGACTTGAATCAGGCGTCGACATAATTGCTGAATTATTCGGCTCATTTGGCCGATTATTATCGCACGGACCTTAATTAGACGCATAGGTACCTACTAACATTTCAAACATGCCCTAATACTAAATTCTTTCAAACTACAGACTAATTTATTTGTAAAAATCACCATTAGAGAACCTGAAGATTTATTTACTTTATCGCACATTAAAGTTAAAGTTGTAAAAATTCTGCTTACACAAAAGTGGAACACAATATTTTAAACATTTTTAAATATACAACAAAGTTCTAAAGATTATATTTATATGTAAAAAGTTAACATTTTTGTGACATTTTTAGAAGACATTTTTGTAACATTTGGAGAATTATAAGGAATTATAATAAATACATCTTTATTATATTGTTAATTACTCGGAGAAAACGCTTAGAAAGAGCCTTGGCGCCATAGTGAAAAATGTTTGTATCGTTATACTAAATAATAATGAGTAAAATAACGCAGGCCGCCAAAAAAAAAATTAGCCTAAAATGGGTGATGTCCTTTACAAGTGAGAGCATTTATTTACTGAATTTGTGTCAAGTAATAAATTTTTTCATAAAAGCAGTTTGTTGTTGGAAACGATGTCACATTATAGATGATGTATTATGTTAATGACATCTGATGCGGTGGCATTATTAAATGCAGTGAATGAGGCAGAATTAATGAAGAAACCTAGATGAGCACGTCAGCGTTTTAAACAAACCCCTTATTGTTAGCAGAGACGATGGAATTTTCAATTTATGCAAATAGGTTTTCAGTATTATTACTTAGATTATAAAAATATGAATAAGAATTACTCTAACCACAGGAGTGAAACATTAGTTCTCTAATTACTTCTCATCAGAAAATATAGCTCTGTAGTGACTCATAAGACTATGTCAAATCTACATTGTAATAGAGGAGTTTAATTCAAGCAGTATAGTAGATTCTCGTCTGAGTGAGGCTGGTAATTCACAATTTATTCTTTACTCCAGCATTTCTCAACTACAAACAAATCACTATACCTGTAATGTAACACGTTCTAGAATGGCTAGTATAGAGAAGTGGCGTGAGTAATGCAATAAGATGCGTCATAAATTCCCACGAATTAGTCTGCACAACGAACAGTACCTTTACAGTGCGGTGATTGTAAACTCATGGTAAAGGTACGGGTCTGCTATGTGGTAACGTAAACACCAAGAGCAGATCATAATTTTTTATATATTCAATGATTTAATTACACTAGGGTTCGCCCACTAGACGAATATCGACCATAATCATTTCGACGCCCAAATCTTCACATAGTAAAAATAAAGTCGCTTCCCGCCGCCTGTCCATCTGTATGCTTAGATCTTTTAAACTACGCAACTAATTTTAATGCGAAGCCCTCTGGCATCGCTCGTGTTTATAGGCGACGGTAGCCACCTCCTATCAAGTGAGGTCTGTCAGCCCGCCTGCCGAACTTTACATAAGAAAAATGGTGACAAAGATGTTTATTCGTTTGCCCAATTAATTGTTTCATATTTACACTATAACAAATTAAAATCTTCAACAGCGCTATGATGGCACAAATTACTATTCAAGATTTTTAATGCGGTTAACACTAACAGACAGCCTGATTAACTGGGAAGCTTTAGGTAATTTATACGACGGTTTTGTGCAAATTAGCCGAACTGAGACATCTCTCAGTGAAAGCTTCCTAAGAGCTTTCTTGGAGTGTTCTACGAATTTTTTTTATATAGACCCAACGTTCTAAAACATTTAGGTATTTCATAAAATTAAGTAATAAAGTAATAGTATAATAAAAATAAAGTTCCTCAAAAATATGTTATAAAATAATGTCACAAAAACTTAACAATTAATTAATCAAATATCTTATTTGTAAAATCTGTTATTGTATTAAAATAGCATATAGAGAAAAATACTTTACTCAAGCTGGCTAAACAGTAATTACAATAATAATAGTATTTAACAGTAAAACTGCTAATTGATGCAACTATACGAAACCGGAGAAAGTCGCTAGGTGCTATAAAAATATTAATTAAGAATCCTGATTTTATATTAATACATTACATTATTAGACACAGCAAATTAAACTCCTGAAGATAATTTATGGACGATACTCATAAATATATAAACGTATATGAAAGAATATTAAATTTGCTAGTAATGCAATTGAGTTATGGGAAAATTAGTTGCATTAATTACATAGTACAGAATAAAGCGGCATCGAAAGAGCCATGGTAATTCCGTTTAAGAGCCTTTTTAATGGAAAGGGGAATTCATTACGTGAAAACATGGTTTAGCTACGTTACGAACCAGACCGTTTTTAGCAACTTTCATAGTTTTAAAAAAATGATTGAAATTGAATGTTGAAAATCATAACAGAGGAAATTTTTATCTAGATCGATTATGGCCTACGTCAACAGGTTTTAAATTACAACTAATTACACAAAATGTCAGCGAGACATAAGATGTGGCTAGCTTTTTCCAGTGGATTTGCCCGTGTAAAACGTTCAAAAGAAGCCCATAACATTCACCGCTTGCTAGAATAGTGGAAAGTAATCAAACTAAGCAAAGTTAGTAAAAAGAGGATAAAAAATATAATCAGAGTTGTTAGAACTAAACTAAAATGAGAACTTTTCTCGTGTACAAAAAGCGAGAGACTTACTTAAAAACCGTCAAACGGAGCTACTTTGACTTCCAGGGGAACATTGATAGATTTTGGGGCTAAATTGACAATGGGTTAGAACAGGTCTGTTGGTGTCTTTATAAGTTCCATTTATTGAGTTGGCAAAGAAGGATAATTCGAACTTATGTTCTATATGCAAATGCGACTATATTTCTATCGGCTTCGCAATTCACTAGGAGTGGATCCAATGTGTCACTTGCAAGAAATGGTTGTGCGGAATCTGTAACATATCCAAAAATCCGATGTTTCAGTGTGAAGTCTGTGAGAAATCCGACAGATTTAGATGACTAAGTTATTATTTTATCGCTGTGATTGTCATACTCGTGATAATAATTATTGCATATAAGACAAATTATATTTTTGAAGTTAAGTTCAGCTGATTATTTTTATGGATAATCTCTGTGATTCGTTTACTTTTTGATTCTTTACTTTTAATAATTAAAAAAATATTTAAGCAAGTACTCAGTACTTTAATGTAAATAACTGTATCTTTAATTGTTCGTTATTACTGTAAGAATCTCTATTCCTAAGTTAATTTCTTAAAGTTCCTATTGTTACGAAAAAAAAAATCACGGTTCCTAATAAAGAAATGTTGATTATTTTGGCCTTTTTTATTCAATTTTCATAAAATTTTCACTCAAAATGATGAATATTGCTTCTTATTTTTGTAGAAAGCTTTCAATGTAAGCTCTTAAGTGATTACTTTAACTTTCAATGCTATGTCAAAATAGCCCCTCACTCTGGGTAATTTTGATACCTACAAAAAAAAATAAAAAAAATAGAAGAATTTATTTTTTCCCCATTTGAGAATTAGACTGTATAACCAAAGGACTAATTGTACTATACAGATAAAAAAAATATCAAATATAGGCACAATAAAAACCCCCAAAAACCTGTCAAATTTTAATACTAAAATTTCATTGTAAATAACATT
This sequence comes from Synanthedon myopaeformis, assembly GCA_944738685.1. NCBI lineage: Eukaryota > Metazoa > Arthropoda > Insecta > Lepidoptera > Sesiidae > Synanthedon > Synanthedon myopaeformis. The sequence continues at coordinate 8,224,376 of OX122924.1, read as the reverse complement.
TGAAATTGAGATAAGTCTTCGCCTTTATTTTATACCCAAAATATCTTCACGAGAAATAATTATTACATTGGTTCTTGTTTGTCATGACGTTATCTGTATGATGTGATAAGTGCCCTGTGCGTATTCATAACGTTTTTCTATTCAAATCGTAGAATAGGAGAGGAGATGAGATAACGTGACGTAACAGTGAATAACCCTACGGAAAAGGCTAAAGCAATAATGAAGCCAGCAAGGCACATTAAATGTTACAACCTCTGCCATTATTGAAACACTTTCCGAATGCGTCATTGTAGTGAAACATGGCGCAGTAAGAACCACTAATAATATCGCTAAGCCTGTCTCTATTGTTTTTTGTCGATTTTCGAAACAAAGAACAGTGTAGTGGTTATTGCTGCTATTTCGTGTCACAATACCGTCCGCATTTCGTGACTTTCGGTGAGTGAACTTAACAGTTTATTTATTTTCTTTAAATATATTTTGCAGTTTCATCGAAGAAGCCTCGAGCGAATTTTATGTAATCTGATGGAAGGTAGTTTGATCAAAATAACAATTTTATTGTTATCGTACGAAACATGTAAATTTATAAGGGCGCCAAGGCGCTGACATAGAAATGCAGCATCCAATACAAACGATCTTACAATAATTAAAAGAGGGAAACTCTGTTCTTGTTCAAAAACCTAGGTGACACTGTCTACAATTAAAAATAAAATACGGCCGTGAATGAAAATCATTAAAGTCTAAGAACAACAGTAGATATGGCGAATTGGGTACACGAAACCGCATCCCTTTCTGGGGTCGCGGTCGTAGTGAAAACAAACGTAGTGCACTCCTGGGAACACGTAAACGGGGCAGGGAGAAGAAGGCAAATATGTTTTGTGAAACTGCCCAAGGGGAAACGTTCTTTATTTTCATCGGAATAAGTCTCTTCGACAATACACTGCAGCACTGGTTTTCTGGACTGCAGAGTAAACTTCAATATTCTAGCGATAGAAATCGTTGTGTCTATAAGATAAGAGATTTTAATAGAAGCAAAACTTTGTCTTTTTTTATTATCTTATAGATAGGAACTATTTGATATCCTTTTAAAATAAAATTACGTTCAAGAACATAAAGTCCTCAAATCTTGATGAATACTTAGTACAATCCTTACATTTTTTTATTACATAATTAGTCATGAATTAATAATTCGACGATAACTTAATTTACATCTTAAACGGAATTTTCATTTCAGCTCCTTTGGCAATGTGATTCTGTTTCAAATTAGATTCTCGTACAGATATTCGAGGCCACTTCTTCTTTTGATGTTATACCTACTAATAACCTTGAATCTTATTTTTAGATTTCAAGTCTTTCCTCCTATATGACGTCATTCTATTAAATTTGATCCCTTTGGAAGGTTAAAAATAAACTACACAATCACCGCTGCCGTTGTAATAATTAATTTATCATAGAGTTACTAATTTCTGATAAGAAAATACTAATTGAGATAAGACCTTGATAAGCATTTTTTCGACGTTTATAATTAAACTAGCTGAACCCGGGCCACGCTTCGCTGTGGTTCAGTGTAATAATTTATGGTAATATGAAATTATGCATACACATTGTCAGGAGTACAGAAAAGGACACAGGGATACCTTTAATTCAGAAAAAAAGTATTGTTTCCGAGGGATCATCTAAATAATAAAAAAAATCAATGCTTTAAAAAATAAATTATTGGATAAATGTTTCAACACTTTAGAAATTTGAGCGCGGACGATGTCGCGATCAAAATCTAGTAGTAATCATCAGAATAACACATAGGCTATAGTCAAGCTATAGTTTAACATTAATTACCTACCTAGCTGGTAAAAACGATTAGCTAATATTACATCCCGCAACCTGGATACAAGTCTCTAAGGACTGAGAAGATATGGTATAAGATGGGAGGATCTGCCAGCCTGCTGTGGATTTGCAGGACATTACGTTCACGTGTTTCCGAAGATTCTCAGTAGTCAAGGACGTCATTTTTCGTCACAGTTGAAGCAATACTCGAGACTATTTCTTTGCTCATAGCATACTCCACTTTTAAAATTTACCCACATACTTAGCATCAACATCAATTTAACAAAATCAATAAAACTACCTATATTTATAGACGATTTTTCGTTATTAATTTTCAAGCCAAGAATGCGTGAAGCAATAAAAAGTATGCGATACAGATTCTAAGTTGAAACTTCATTTGTTTGAGTACACTCCCAATCGGTTCCATATTGTCTAGCTAGAATCAGGGTACGAACAGGTCAATGGACAAATGACTGGATCGCAGCACCAGGAATTGGGGCAGAATAATAATTACTTCCACGCCCGGGAGTTCGCACCCGGTAGAGCTAAAGGCTTTGTGAAATGCTCGTGTAACGTAACACGGTTCGTTGCACAAACTTGTTACACTCCCGAGGTGCGAAAGACGTTGAGTAGATGAGTCGGATGGAAATCCTACTGATGGAAGTATTACGAGGTATTGCTACAAACGTCGAAGAGAACTTACTTAATTTAACTTTAGAAGGAAGAGATGATTATTCTCATCTCAGTTAGTTGCGATATAATATAACCATATTTGATCTTTATTTACAATTCGGAATATTTACTTATAACGTAACTAATGTTAGTGTCTGCTATTTATGTCGACTGAAGTTGATTGAAAAGTGCTCTGTGACCTTTCAAAAAGAGGTGTTCATTCGTTCAGATTCATTCAGTGGTATGAATGGTATGATATTAAAAGTCAATTAAACGAATGCGTTCGCGAAGAGAGGTCGTATATCCGCACATCTTATAGTTGGAATTGTAGTTCTGATATATCGGTCGGACGATAAAAGTATTTGGATTAAATATAAAGTGGTTTAATTAATGTACCCGAAGTACAGGGTGCTAACGAGAAATAAACGAGGATGTTTTGTGTTATAATTTGCGAAACCGGGTGCGGGTCAATTATTATTAACATGAAAGTGAACACTGTCGAAATATAATGAAATTTTATTTTGCGTCATTAAATTAATGAAAAATTGAGGACGACTTTTGAAACAAATTCTAGATGGTAACGATACTAATTTTATATTTTAAACGACTATATTGTCTTACTTCAACATAATCAAAGTACCTATATAATTAAAAAATGGACGGTCAGCCTGTCTACTCATAATAATTTTAAATAAGATAACAAAAGTAGTAAAAACATAAGATACATTGATAAAGTAAGAAGCCAAAACACTATTATTTGGGTAGTGCTCGACCTTAAACTAGATTTAAATCGTTAAATATTCTAACGTCATAAATCTGGTGTATTTTCTAATGACGATTGCTCTATTTTTGGACTTGGAATTTGTTTTCGTTGTGGTGAATTAGAAACACATAAATGTATCCTGCTTGACAATAATTATCAAAAAAATCACATTACTAAAATATTCGACAGATACCTTTTTCATAACAATCTTTTACCGACCCTCGTAATTTACTTACTAAAGAAATCCTAAAAAGATGACCTTGATCTTGTTTTACAAATATTACAATGTCTCATTGTTCTTTTACACTTAACCAGATGTTGAATTCGCGTATTACTTTACACATAGAATACCCACCCACTCGGTAGCGTTTCGAGTTTCTAAAAAAGAATGTGGTACACATTTCATAATAAAATTCTCTTATTAACATGCGAAGACGTGAGTGGATGAAGGTGATAAGTCGCTTAATTCCAAATTTGAGTAAATCGAGGTTTAAGTTTTACTTTATTAATTTTTGAGACAAGTCGCCATGGAAATGATTTTTGTACTAAATTATGATGCAAAGTTGTGTAAACAACCTAAAATATTAATGGTATGATAGCAATTAAACACTTGCATTATTTAATTTAAAAAAGAGAATATAGCTCCTTCTTCCATTAACAAAAGTAAACTATCAGCATAATGAACAAGGTCTGAAACCTTGTTCATTATGCTGCTCGTTCTTGTATTGGACTGCGCCTCGCACAAATCAACGTACTGCCAGAGAGCATAGCACCCGCCAGGTGAACTTGACCTCATTTACTTTCGCCTTATGGGTCTTTTGGCTTCGCACGCGGTAGTCCACGTGGCTCTTTTTATTTTGGTCGAGATTTGGTCTGCGAATAAGACGACGCCGCTTGACACACCGGATCGACCGGTTCCCGCAGGACGAGGGATGAACAAGGTCGAGGCGTCATTTAGCACGTGCTCGCTTCAATTATACTAAAATTCTTTAGGACTTCGTTTACAAAAAAAAATATAGCAATTTGTGTTAAGTTTTTCCCACGGTAATCTCAAAACATCAGCTCCTTATCGGCCTTAACTTAATCTTGTCCTTCCGGTTTCTTTTGTTATTAAGAAAATACTTAAAGTAAAAGTAAAAAAAGTTGATATGTTACCAAAAAAATATGAAATGCAAACGCGAAATGACTTCAACTTTTCATTTTTGAATTGAAAAGTTGAAGTTGAATTGAGATTTTTGAATAAGACCCAGAAACAGTTGCAGTGCGTCGTATCAACTATAGAAACGTCTACTGTTGGCTATAATGCTAACAGTAGACGACTCTATATTACAAGGTAATTATCCATTTATTTTAATTAGTATGTACTTCATAGAAATGAGGTTACCAGTAAACGTGTGTAACTTACTTGAAATAACCACGTGCCCTCAACGAGAATAAGCTATTAAAACATTCAACGTAGCGTGAGCGAGCACGATGAAATATTCTTTAATTAGTCCAAACTTGGTTCAGATAAAGTAGCAGCTTAATTGCTCTGTATCTTAATGGGCTTATTCAATGACTGTGGTAACAAGTTTCAAACGGAAGCTTTGTGGTGCAATATTTTAGATCTCTTTAGACTTTAGGCGAATTTAAATTAACTTCATTATTAAACCAACTAAGAGTAGGTTGAAAAAATCAAATACATTGGAATACTTGTATGAAGTAATTTTTCAACTTTTTTGTAGTACATAAATCGTCTAGTTTTTATTATACTGTATTTGTTTATCATTATCATTTAGGGATTCTCTATGAGAAGGTTTTGATCTAAAGAAGCTTTATTCAGAGTCTAAATGGTTTAGGTATCTAACCTACCTTTACAACCTATTGGAATCATATTCTTTCGAAAAGATTTCTTGTGTTTTACAATATTTACTAATTTCACTTTTATTGCTAGAAGTATAGGCGTACAATTAAAACATATCGATTAATTTAAAAACTCTAGATAAGAACTCATAAACTTTATAAAAAAAATAAACAAAAAGAATTCGAGGTAGTGCATAGCTACTGTAAATTAAAACTAATAATTATTAAAAATGTTTATTAAAATAAAATAAAAAGACAGCGGTGTAGGGCACATTCCGTTCCACAGTCAGTATAAACTGAGCAGCTTCTGACGTCAGAAACCACCCCTTTTCTATTGGCACTAGAACTTGAAAAGCACATGTTCTTAAGTATTTTGGATCGTGAGTCAGATCCCATTTGTCTTCCCCACCTTTCTGTTCATCTTTTATCTAATCATACTCGGTGGCGCACTTAGGTATGTTCGCGAATATACCCGAGTCGTTTAAGTTAGACGCCAGTAGCCTCTTACCACAAAGTGAATCATCAGTCAACTTGCTTGTCAACTTTAGAGCTTTTGCCATAAAAAGAAATTGCTACAATACGAAACCAGAGGCGATTCGAATAGTACTAAATTATTCCACTGCGAACCAGCTTTACCGACGCCGCAAACGCAATCAATAACCCAATCGAGTTAACAATCAAAATAATCCGATTGTCAAGTGATCGATCCCACAGCATTATTCAATTCAAAATCATTCGTACACTAATTCGATTTGTATACCCTGTAATGCGAGATTAGTTATGCGGGTCCACTCGAAAGAAGTTGTTAGAAAACACACGGAACCAAACTTTTAATTATAACCGCCACAAAATTAAAGTTTTACAGGCATTCGTCTTTTGAAGAGTATGTAACTCTTAACTTTTTTCTAATGATTCTTCGATTAACTGTAACAATTAACTATTAAGTTTAACATTTGGAATGGATGTTCCAAATGTTAAATTTAACTTAAAGAGTCTAAAGTTTTAAAATATACCTAAAGAGATGATTGTCTTATTTTACGGAGTAATATGTCTTATGATGATTGAATGATTGAACTAAAAATCAGAATTCTTTTTTGCTCATATTACACAAAAAATATTTTCAGTTTAATTTGCATCAACAAAAATCAAGGTGTCCTTTGCTGCAAATTGTACAATTAAAAAAAAAAACAAATTATTGTACTTATAAAAAAAACTAGACATCTGCGTTGCAACTTCCTTATTAAATGGGAGAAAAAAAATGAAGGCTATGTTGTGATACCTATTTGAAACAAAGTATAGACTATGCTGCTTCACGCTGCTCAAAGATATAGAACGAATTTATTACATATATTTATTTATTGCATTTAATCATCAACTACACACAATGCGCGGGCACGCGTCAAATATGTATCAGTATTTTTATTGGGCATACCATGATACTGGTATACTGAGTGCGTAACTAATTCTGCTCTATTTTAATCCAAAGCTTGGAGTGAAGTTGAATATTAAGCTAAAGTAGACTATCATTGTTCTGACAGAAAGTAGGTAATTGGTTGGGAACCGGTAAAGAGCAAAAACTAGCTTCTGTTCTATGAAAGTTATTAATTTGATTTATATTGTATAAAACACGTAATTACACAAAAAATATACAGTGTATGTTTTCAAATAGTCTTAGCTTTAAAAAAAAAATCTTTTTTGTTTTACAGAATTTATTTTTAACCTTTTCATTATTCGCGTGTACATATAATGTAGGTAGTCTGTAAATATTGATAATACAAAACAAAATACAACTTTGAAAATTGGTAACAAATATAATTTATAGACAAATTGAACATTATGACAAATTGTAACTGCAACTGCACAAAAAAAGCTTCCAATCAATTCTCTCGAATTCTTTCTTTTTAAAATACGTAAAATGCTACATCCTAAAACAAAATTGGATAGAACAAGTTTGCTAAAGACTTTCACTTTTCCTATGCGGACAGAATCTTAAAGAGTGAAATCATTTGGTTTGTTTTTATGTAATGTATTTCTATTGGAAAATAGTCACAATGGAACATTGAAGTACTTTATAATATGATAAACAAAACTGAATTTAAAAGTAGGTAACTATATAGATTTAAGTAGACAAGTAAATTAATAAATATCTATTTCCGGATTGTGCCTGCAACTTTTATTATTCAGAGAAGACACCGAACGAAAGAAATCCGCCCTGCGGCCTGAGGAGAAATGACCCTCACTCAATCAGAAGAGGCTGCAATTGGGTTGTTGACCCCCATAGGATAGAGGATAAAATAGGAAAATGTAGTTAGTTGAACAAGCTCTTGACTTAATTGAAATCACATTATTAAGTTACTATTTATTTTTTTATTGTCTTCTCTAGTCTCTTCTTTATTTTGTGTATTAAATAAAACTAAAGTATTACTTATATTTGTATAAATAGAGAAAGATAATACAGTTTAATACCTAATAGTTCTCATTTGTTTGTGATCTGATTTTTTTTCTTTTTCGCTTAGGAGGTAAGTAAGTAAATAGTATTTTTTTTATTTATCTTCAAAAAGCTTAAAAATAAAGCAGTCGATTTTCGAAATTAAATAAACTCGTTTGCAAACAGAACTGTTGAAAAATAAAATATTTTAGCACAAATTGATTGCTGCTTCTGATTTCATGTAAACTTTTGGGGTCAACAGATTAACAGAATTTAGGTCAGGTATTGCATGATTACTCACTGCGAGTTTTATTCATATTTGACATGAATTTAAAAAAACCTCACATTACGATAAGTTACTATTAAAAATTGCTAATCCTTATATAAAAATTATAATTTCAACATCAAATTTAAAATTTAACTTTTTGAATTTAATAATTATAATTGCTTGCTTTGCTGTAATGATTTTAAGAAATCAGTGTGATTTGTTATTTCACACCACCAGATGTTAATACCAAACCTAACCTAAAGGAATAAACAAACCTAACCTTGGCATTTATAAACATTGATAGTTTTTACACTACTAAGGCATTCTCTTTATTATTATGTTAACCTAGGTCGCAATTTGTACTGGTTTTCCCTTACATTAGCATTTTGTTGTTGGACTTGATCTATTGCTGGGCGATTGGGATTGGATATTGAATAAAAAGTAGAATGCTGGAATGATTTTTGATTGAAAGCTTTCTAACACAAAAGAAAACTTGTTTTAAAAGCCAGAAGCATAGTTTCTTTTCCTGGTTGGCCCTGCAGCGGCAGACTGCTACTGCTAGACTCTCTAATCATATGTGGATTAAAAAAATAAGAAATTAGTGACAAGAGTATTGTAAACAAAACTAGTATGACTGAGAAGTCTAGCAGTCATTAAAGATAATATGCAGTAGACTGGTGTTTTTGCATTTCATCCAAATAATCCACTGACACAAAGTAGGTGCCCGAGTCATAGTTTACTTAGGAAGAGATGTCTTGTAGTTATTATATTCATGTAGCTTTAAGGATTATTGTTGGAGAGTTTGCCATATTTATCTTGCTCAAATACATGTTACAATAATGTGAATATATAGTGTAACTTTATGGTGGTCATCATAGTTACTCCACATAATTGAAAATTTTAAATGTTAATTATTTTACATGTTAATGTTAAATTTTCATTATTTAGAAAATTTGTCATTAAAACAAATCAATAGATGTCTGAATAACTAGGCCGTCAGTCTGTCCATCATCGTAATTTACTGTATAAAAATGTATAAACCAGTCAGATATGTATTGTATTGCCTAATTATCACATATATGTGAATTGGTGGTCAGTGTTTATTGTATTTGTGTAATAATCCAAAGTTTGTGATAATGTGGCAACACATTTTTGACAATAGCTAATACTCTTAATAGATATTTACAGAATGAACGCAATGAATCTATCTATGAACATTATTTATTTATTTATTCAGAACAATCATAAAATAAAATAAAATAAAATAAAACCAAAAATATATGTGTTTATTGCACTCCTGTGTTATCTAAATGCTCAGATAAGTTTGCAGGCAGTTTTTTTATCAGTTCCCTGAATCAACATTTGTTAGAGATAACATTCAACTATCAGTTTGTTATTCATGATTATATATGATAACAAAGCTAGTGTTTCAAATGTTTTATGAAATTGCTTCTATTGGAACTACCTATTATAATAAAAATTGCTTTCGCAAGTTACTTCATGTAAAAACTATATCCCAAGCATGCTGGCTGCATTACCTCATTGTATGGAAATGTTATTTAAACCACAGATAAATAAGTACTTAACCAGTTTTGAACATACGTACAGTACAATTCTTGTACCATAAATATCATGAATGTTTAAGTATTAAAAACGAAACTACCACACACAATCCAGTAATTGAAATTTCAGTGTAATATTTGTTTATTTATACCGTAAGAACATAACAAAAGCAAAAAAAAAATGTTTCACCTCTGGTTCAGGATGTAATCATAAAGAAGACTGCTTGTTTGTGTTAACTCTGGTAAATAACTCAAGTTCAAGATTATTTTATTATAAAATAAGATTATTTTATTATAAAATAAGATTATTTTATTATAAAATAAACTTGTGTTCCAATTTTCAGATTTATAGACTTGGTAGTTTTGGCTGTGCGTTAATAGTCAGTTAGGACAAACAATTTTATAAGTATAGATTAAATATTTCTAAGGTTAAGTACTACACAAATCAAAGATAACATAGTTGGATTATTTAATACAGAGAGAAAATGGAAATTGACAAAGTACACTGTTTGTATGGAATATGTATATATACATATACTATACAGTATCCATCCAGATGTAATTGGTAAACATTATTAATTTGTACATTTGATTTACCAATCAAACCGAGCCTTATTTTTTAAATTGGAATGATATTACCTTTGATAACCTATTAGGTATGCGTCTTAACTCTGACAATAGTACAAAAGGTTGGTAGACATATACCATAATCGCGAATGAGTATGGACAAAAGCGATAAAGTTCTATGAATTAAGGCTAGCTCGCCGCGTATCGCAGTTATTGCGGCCCCAGCAAGTTTACATCTAGACGTTTCAATTTAAAAATGACGTCAGATGATTTACAAAATGTATTACGAAAGTAATACAATGCACTGGCTGATTTAGTAAGAGTTAAATGTGAAAACTCACCCGTCCCCAACCACCACGCATTTAATCGCCTGCATTTTTGATTTTCACAGTCGTTAAGGCAAATAAAGCACAAATTAAAACAAGAGTGCTCTCTGAAAAATCTCCGTGAGTCGCTACACTATTTAGCACCACGTCCAGATGTATTTATTAATACACAACACAATCAACACTTGCGCGTAATATTAACACAATATTTCCCTAGAATTGTTAATTTCATGTCTTTATGTATATCAAAGTAGTGTGAATGAATAACACAATTCGCTAGTAACTAAAATTCTCAAAAAGGAGCAATAAATTAAAGACGTTCCCCATCGGCGACTTCGTTCGGACATTGAAATAATGTTGCCATTATTTATTTACGTTTCGTTTTCCAATATTGTATATCGAAAGAAAAACATATTGATCTCTGATTTGAGTTACATATATTTCTACACAAAGATTATTATTAAGGAAAATTTGCATTAGAAACATGTCAAAGTTTAAAATTATAACATAAATTTATATTAATTAAAAAAATAAATAAAAAAATACCATATAATAACTTTCATATTCTGTTTCTGTCAATAGTACACTGTACCACTGATAAAACCCGCGACTTTTTATTTGTGTCACATCTTATTGTTTAATAATTAATGTAATAGTATATTGTTTTGTATAAATAGAAAAAAAGCTTTATAAATTAACACCAGCTTTATTCAAAATTCCATGGGAATAAAATTTAAATTACTACAAAGTTAAAAATCTACTGTTTACAATAAATAATTGATTTATCAAATATCTCTATATGTAATTTGTATTTATTTTTTTTGTTTTTTATAGGAAACATTATGAACCCCCGACTACTCTATGGTAATCATCGAGTAAATAGTACTTAACCAGGTGGTAATATATACTAGCTTGGCTAATTGTTAAGAAATTAAAAAGTAGCAATACTGTAGTGTTGTTCCGTTTAAACCATTTGGTTGAATTTAGAATATTAGTTGAAAGAATTTAGCACAATAAAATAAAGAGAAGATTTCAAAAACGGTAATGAAAATTTTACAAATCCGTAAAGCACTACAATTTCCTTTTTAATGTGTTATAGTCTGTGGTATTTATGAACAGCCCTATTGCACATTGCACAATAGATGCGCATGTTGCGTCGGTTTTTAAATTCTCTATGGCCGAATTGTGATGGCTGATTTGATTAGCCGTGCGTGTGTTGCGGCTTATTGCGTTAGAATTCCTTCGAATTTTTCAGTGAAATGACAAAAGGTGAAAAAGAATTGGAAAAACCTATAGTGAACAATGAATTACCCGCACCGGAATGTCGAAATGTCGATCACGACGACTCGGATTCCCCGCAAGAGCAGCCTTTGGACATTGGAGAGCATTATTTAGTGCGGCGTTCAGATGAGTCATGGCACCCGGCTGAGATAATACAGACTCGCTACAATGCCGCAGACTCTGGCTACGAATATTACGTTCATTATGTGGGTTACGATCGGAGGCTCGACGAATGGGTTTCCCGCCACAGGGTTATGTCTGATAGATTTGACATGTGTGAGCAGTCAAATAACAACATAAATTCAGATCACCTCCTCACCGACAAGTCCGGCCGCAAGATAACAAGGAATCAAAAACGTAAACATGACGAAATCAACCATGTGCAAAAAACTTATGCGGAGATGGATCCGACTACGGCTGCATTGGAGAAGGAACACGAAGCTATAACTAAAGTGAAATACATCGATAGGATACAAATAGGAAAGTTTGAAATAGATACATGGTACTTCAGTCCTTACCCAGACGAATATGGCAAGCAATCTAAACTTTGGATCTGTGAATATTGTTTAAAATACATGCGAATGGAGAAAACTTACAGGTATCATTTGAGCGAGTGTATAGCTAGACAACCGCTAGGCAATGAGATATACAGAAAAGGCACTATTGCTATTTTCGAAGCGGACGGCAAGGAACACAAGATTTACTGTCAGAATTTGTGTTTATTAGCAAAGTTGTTTTTGGATCATAAGACCTTGTATTTTGACATAGAGCAGTTTTTATTTTACATTTTATGCGAGGTTGATAAGCAAGGTGCACATATAGTTGGATATTTCTCTAAAGAAAAAGATTCACCTGAAGGTAATAATGTAGCTTGTATTTTAACTCTTCCCCCATATCAAAGACAAGGCTATGGGAAACTACTGATTGCATTCAGCTATGAATTGTCAAGGCTCGAACAGGTTGTTGGTAGTCCAGAAAAACCATTATCTGATTTAGGTAAACTTAGTTACAGGTCTTACTGGTCATATGTTTTATTGGAAGTATTAAGTGCAAGTAGAGGCACTTTAAGTATAAAAGACCTAAGTTCTATGTCTGGTATATCTCAAACTGATATCATATCTACACTACAGTCAATGAACATGGTCAAATATTGGAAGGGACAGCATGTTATTTGTGTTACACCAAAAATAGTAGCGGAACAACTGGCCACTTCAAACTTTAAGAAACCTCGTTTATCTATTGACCCATCAGCCCTCAAATGGGCGCCACCAAATAAACAAGGGAACTCTGCTAAGGCCAAAAAGTAGAATTGTTTAACATACACTGTTAGGGAATCTTAGTCTCAAGTCAATATAAATTTCAGAATGATAATAATTTTTAAACAAATTTATCATCATTAGGTGATGTGCACTCTTCAGACCAGTGCATGGGTTATCTATCATAGATCATAGACTGAGGTTGCCAGATTGTCTCTGATATTGTATTATAATTAAAAATCTGACAAACACATTGTTTGAAAAGTACAAGTTTCAATTTGAATTGTAAAAAAGTGTAAGTTTGATTGATCTCAAAACTGTAATTTATGAAGTAATGTTTTTCTTGCTTTTGGAATGAGAAAATGATCTATGATATCATGATCTACGAATTAATTGAGAGCTGAAAGATATTTTTCATTATCATTCAATGTTTAGGTAAACTTGAAATCATTCAATACAATTGGCAACTCTAAGTGGTTATCACCAACCCATATTGTTTAAATTTTTAAATACAAATACAGTATGAACTCCAATTTAGGGGAATTCTAGAAACTTTCATTGAATGCTGTACTTTAGCTTAGTCTTAGAGTTTTACATCCTTGCCCTGATAATTATATAAGTTTAATATCATCTACACTGCATTTAGTAAGCTTAAAAAATAAAATAAGTAAAACACATTAATAGTTTGAAGTGTTTACATACTTTAAAAAGTGCCTAACAAGAAAATAATAATATGGGAGATCATTTAAAGGTTTTTGTTTACTTATTGTATATATTAAAAATACTGATATTGGTAGCCTTATAAGTTCATTAACCTTTTAAAATTTATTTTGTTTGTAGAGTTTAGAATTTTTTAAAACTGAAACATTGCACTAAGTAGACTGCCCTGCCTGTGCTCCTGTTAGAAAAGGTTTACTCCCAAATGAATATTTCTCTTATTAAAAATTATTGATTAATAAAACCAAAATGTATTATAATCACATGTGTTGTTAATTTTTTCAATATTATATTATATTTGATTCATTCGAAGGAGGTAGCTATTTATTTCATGAATGTACATACTGCAGCAAGCAAATAAAATTATAAGTGGGGATGTTAAGAAAAAAATATCCCAGTGTCCCTACTGGTGGGGAAGCTGGGAGTGAACCCTAGAAAATTGTTGGGTTTGGCTGGTAAGAGTCTGGCATATAACCCATCGGCTTCCCCTACTCTGTCAGGTATCCATGAGCATTTCCCAACAATAAAATTAATAATACAGATTTGTGTTTATGTGTACATAGGTATACAACAAAGAATTTAATGAGATTTTGACCAACAAAATTTTTAAGAGAACAACATAATCTAAGTACACTTAAGTAACACTGCTTTTAACTAATTTATGTAAGATTTTTTTTTAGTATATAATTTTTAAATTCTGCGCTTCACTGTAGGTATAAGTATTTTTTAAATGTTTGTTGAGTAATTGATCTTTTTTATTTTAACAATCAAATAAATGTTTTTTGAATAAAAATAGTTCTTAATTAATAAGTTTCGTTATAGCGCCTAGTGATAATTGCATTCTAATTAACAATTGTATTTTATTTTTAATAGTGCCAGTGTTTAACTATCTCGTTTCAGTTCCTGATGTACTGGTAAAGTCACAGTTTAACAATAACATATTGTAATACTGTGGTAAAGTGATATTAATCATAAGTTTTAAAATTTCATTCAGTTTAGCTGTGACTTCAGTTTGTTTAGTTTTTAAGTGAAAATGTTGTATTGTCATTTTTATTTTTCATTTTCCATGATCAACTAGTCTATAGAAAAAACCATTGCCAACTTTGATGGAATGTTGAAAATATTCTTTAAAAAAAAGGTTTTTATTCTCTGAGCTGTGAATTTTTTTATGGTGTAATCAAATATTGTTTTGTTAAATATCAATTTAAAAGAAATTGATACAACAAAAAATTGTAGATTTAGTGTGTAATGTTTAATTTATGTCATTAAATAAGTCTTGAACAGTGAAAATAATACAAATTGTCTGTTAATTTCACAGTCATTGACATTTTTCTGCTGAAGATACACTAAACAATATTAATTTTTTACTTTGTAACATTGTAAATAGCTAAATGTATATATTTGATAAACATTTAATTGTTCATTTTTAGTAGACAAGTAATGTCTAATGATTAGTATAAATATCATAATAAAAATGTTATAAAATAACTTTATTTTATTTTTCTTTCTTTCTTATAACCCTTTGATTTTTCCTTGTGAGAATTTTGTACAAAACTAACGTTAAATTATCATCATGTTCTAGTTATCTACGTAACTCAAATTGAGAATCTACTAGTCTAACGTGCCTTTGAGCAGAGTGAATGCTTTTAATGTCATTGTAAACTATTGATTAGACAATGATATTCTGTATCGTTGGGATTAGATAATTAAAAACAAATATTGTGAGGATAACAACTAGTACAATTTGAACTCGAGTCATTCTGTTTGGGGTAGTCTAATAGATGTTTTAGCCCATAATCCCCTCATAGAGGAGACGCTTGTGTTCAGTAATCATTGATGAATATTCTAAACAATCCAAACTATTTAAATATTGCTTTATCAATTCCTTAATAATAAATAAAAAACACAATTATCGGCGCAATGGTCACCGTCAATGCGCGTAAACAGTAGCTTCGGATTTATAAGGATAAAATATATTTTATTCTATGAAAAAAAAAACCAGTTAATTTATAAGAACGAAATGGCAAAAAGAATTTAAATAATTTTTAGGAACTTTTAAATAAGAGATAAGTAATAATCTATTATTAAATTGGTCATCTAATAATTAACTGCAGGTTTAGAATATTATTTCAAATTTGCCGTAGTGTCGCATTAATATGTTATGGAGTCAATGGTTGGTACAACTACGCGATTTTATTTGAAGTATTCGCACAAAAACAACATCATTATATATGTTAATTCATGAAAATTACCTTCAACCTTTTTTTGAATTTCGTCCTTGATTCGAATTTTCCGGAAGATGATATTCTGTCGTGTGATTGGTGGATGAATCTTGTAACTATCATTCAACCAATCAAGAACAAGTAAGTATAAAATAGGCCAATGGCTGTGAAAAACAGAACGTAAATAATTTTCCTAATTTTTCTGTCTACATCATTATTTTATTTCATGCATTTTCTTCACAGATTTGAATGGATTATACTGTTGTGTAGGTGCAGAAGATTTTTTTTATGTAATTGTGCTAGTGGTTGCTTAATTGTAAGTTTCAAGCATGGACGTAACAAGTACAATATTTCATGATTTCATGAAGTCTTGACGCGAATGAATTTCGTTCGTTTCATTCACTGGTTCTGTCGTAGGAGGCTGATGGTCTGTGGTGCGGTGCGATCAATAATATAATACGAAATACGAATTGATATTAGGTTTGGAGGTTTCATTTCGCAGACCTCTCTTCGTTGTGAGCGATTGATGAACAAATTGTAGTGCTAAGTTTTAAAAAACACTTGGTTTTGCTCGAATATGGACACCACAGGAGCTTATGGAGGTGGCAAAGCCGGCGGAGCCTTCGATCCGCAGGCTTTTATCCAAAGACCTCCAGTGATTGTAAGGGCTGTTTGTTGGGTAAGAACCATCTTCATATATAAATTGTAGTAGGTAGGTACTTAATGTAAAATTTGTTATAAAAAAGTTTTTGCTTCTCAAATGTGTCATATGATCGAAAAAGTAATGTAGACTGGAGTACCAACATATATCTACTTATTAAAATCGTAATGCTAAAATATGATATGAAATTCGTATATAGGTATGAATTTTACAAAAAAAATATAATTTAAAAATTAACTTCGCTAATAGGTTTTATGTCCACACCCATCTCTATGTGTGTACTTGTATAGCTAGGTATATCGTATATCCAATATCCAAAACAAACAATCATGTGATTGACTTTGTAAGATAATTTAAAAACTATACCTATGTAACTAGGTGTTAATACGTTTACTGTATTCACATTATGCACTCAATGGCTATAGTTTTTTAATTGGCATTGTTAATTAGATAGATATGTTAACAGATACATATCCTCATATTCTGAAGTCTCAGATTTGTGTTATATTCACAAATAAGATTTTGAATTGTTAAAAAAATGTTTAATTTAAATTTCAAATAAATTGTGATCAATAATAATTATCTATAAAAATATCTGGTCATTTTTTATTAAAGAAAAGAATAGAAAAAAAGAGAATAGAAGATTATGATTTTATAATTATTAAATTGAGAAAGAAAGATAAGCAAGTAACCCAAAGAGAAACATTTCACTTTCTTTAGATTTTATTGTTTAGTTCGATTCTGGCATAATACAAAAAAAGAAAGATTCTTTTAGGCAACATTACTATTCTAATGTTATGCAATAGAATAGAAAGATAAGACAGTCCAGTATTACACCCTCTGCCATTCTGCTAGACTGTAAGTCCATCTTTTGTCTAATCCGTCCTATAATATAATCACTTAGAGTAGAAGTTGTAACATTTATTATTTATAGTTTATCTCAACAATAGAGGTAAGAATATTTGGGTATTGTCCAGCCTCCAAAAAGATGTGCATATCACCTTTATAAAATGGTTTTCATGAGTGTACCTTTCACACAAAAAACATTAACAAAATATTGATATTTAGAAAAAACTATTTATGCAAAACTAAAATTAAATAATGAGTAGACAGTGTGCGGCCTCAGTATAAATATGGCAAAGCAACTCAGTTGCTTGAGAGATAGTAGCCAATGTGTGAAAGTAGCCAATGCCCTTAAACTTAAAAAATAATTCTTAAATATTTTTTAACGGTTGGTTTGTAATACCCCCTTAACATTTTTTTTCTAGTTATTCTGCGTGATCGTAATGGGCTGCATATCAGCTAAAGGTTGGTACATGAAAGATGGCAAAGAGTATTGCGTGTACAATGACGATACCAACGCTTGCAACTATGGTGTTGGAATATCCGTCATAGCATTTGTTGCTTCTATTGTCTTCATCGCTGGTGAATATTTATTTGAGCAGATGTCTTCTGTCAAAACCAGGAAACATTATGTACTTGCTGATATGGCTTTCTCTGGTAAGTGTTATTTTTTTTTTTAATATTCATTTAGTAAGAATAAAAACTAGTGTCAAATACCATGTCAAATGTCATTGAACCAATACTCAATAGTCTTGATTAACATATCAACTGTAATGGGTGACACACTGCGTTCTGCAGTGATTAAATTGGACTGCCTATATGGCGGCAGTAACTAACCCTTTACAGCCAACTACTGTAATATCACATGTGCTTATGTTTCAGTAAGTGGGTGTAAGATGCCATAGGTCGGTAGAGCACTCGCAACCTTTGTAGCGTTGCTTATGGCAACAGTAGCCACCTACCATTAACACAAAATATAGTCATTGTGTTCATCTATGATCAGACTAAAAATAATTAAATCTTCCTTTGTTTTCATCTAAACAGAAATATTGTTGCCTCCATTTATTTGTAAGAAATTAAATGTAGGAATTTGTAATAAATCAGCACAAAGTTCACATCAATTGATCTTTACATTGCCGTTTTATTATTTAATTGATACCTACCGCAGTATGTAGTAGTTTGATCAATGTCTCTTGTGCCTACTTAATAATAAATTTCCAACATATTTTTATTTATATACTAGCCGATACTCGCGACTTCGTCCGCGTTGAAAAATGATAAATATAACACCCAAGAAAATATATTAAGTATTATAAAACCTTATATCTTTATCGCTGTGACGATGGTGGCGCCCCTATTTTTAGACGATCCCTTGGGAAACCAACTTTTTCCAGCATAAAAAGTATCCTATATTATGTTAGTACGGGTAGTAAACTACCTGTGTGCAAAATTTCATTTAAATCCGTTAAGCCGTTTTTGCTTGAAAAACATTCATACATCCTCACAAAATGTCGCATTTATATTAGTAGGTTAACATATATTTTTCTTAAACACAAATTTGATTTGCTTCATTATTTTTATGTAGACTTCATGATCTAGGTTTTTGTCTATGTATATTTAGTTTATATGATACTTAAAAAATATAACCAACTACTTATTTATTTTACATATGAAGTTATTATCATGTTCAGTCCTCAGTAGTGTTCACCCAAACCCAATTTACTTATCCAATGGCCATATTTTGAGATAATATATAATATAAAATATTTTGGTGGTTTAATTTCAAGCGTTTTGGGCGTTCCTGTATTTCGTTGGGTTCTGCTACTTGTCCAACGCGTGGGGAAAGACCGACAACCCACCAGCCGGCACCGCCAACAACATGCAGGGTGCCATCGCATTCTGCTTCTTCTCTATCTTCGCTTGGGTAAGCTATGAAGATTAATCTAAAGAAACTTAAAGGAGGCAGGGCGCACCCTTAAAAAGACCTTAACCAAACAACCCACAGTGTATGTGCGAGGGATATCTTACCGAGTTACTGAGTGCTTTATCAAAGGGTAGAAGTCAATCCTTTTTTTTATCTTAAAGTCGACAGACAGGCTGACGATCCACTTGATGGTAGCTGGCTACCGTCGCCAATTACACGAGCAACGCCACAGGTGATGCAAGTGCGCTGCCGACCATAGAAGGATTAAGAGTAAGGGACAAGGATTCTGAGAAAAAAATAGCCAAAAAAAAAGTTCCATGTCACAGTAATTTATAAGCATATAAATTAACTTGATTTCTGTACTAAACTTTTAATTGGTTAAAAAAATTAACTTTCAAGAAGCTAGAAAAATTTGTTGTCCAATATTGCACCTTATCACCTGCTATCTAAGAGTTCTCAATTAATTTGGGTACATAGCCTGCAGAGAACCAGAAAACTTGGAGAAGCTGGTGGTGGTTGGAAAAGTGAATGGCAAGAGGTCTCGTGGCCGGTCTCCTAACCAATGGACAGACCAAGTTGTGCATCTTAGAGGCCTTACAGTTGCGAAGGCTATGAGAAAGGCTGAGGACAGGGTGGAATGGAAGCAGCCGGTGGTCGATGCCATCAAGGCATTTCAGAGTGGGCACGACCTTCAGCAATGAAGAAGCCGACTCTATCTTCTATCTATCTTAGGTTGCGCTCATTTTGATAAAAATTGTGTTAAGTCTGAGGAGTCCTTGAATTGTTACGGTTTCAGGTGGCGTGCGCGTTCTTCGCGTTCCAGCGATTCCGCGTCGGTGCGGACGCGGCCTTCGCTCCGGCTTACGAGGTGGAGGGGGCTGTTGGCGTCGGAAGCCCCGGCGGCTTCCCCGCCTACCCTGGCGCGCCCGACCCACAGCCCGCCTACAGCGACCCGCCCTTCGCACACCAGCAGCCCACTGGTCAGTCTCCTACCCATACTCACCTCTTACTCAAACCAACATATAGAACAGTCACTAAGGCTATGGAGGGTAGAGGTCAGGACTCAGGAGTACCCAATCATATGACAATCAAACTGAAAAAATGATCCTCTCCAACAAAAAAATAAGGTTTCTTTAAGTGGCCCTAATGGCGCTACCACTAGAGTAAAATATTTTCTATTCTGGGACCACTTTTTAATACATAGAGTCTATCGTCCTTACCTCTACTCTCACGACACTAAGGCCTATCGCGATACTCAAAAGTTACTAGTATCTTACGCAAGTGTCGAGGTTGAAACGCGACGAGACTCGGCGCGGCGCGCATATAATATAAGAACTTATTCACAACACAAAAAGGGTCCAGTGAGCATGACGTCTCGCCGTGTCGTGAAACAACTGATCTTTGCAAGTACCATCGTAGAGTAGTGTGCGATTCCCCCACCATACAAATGTATGTGAGATACTCCCGCTTAAATTCAACCTCGAGACTAGTTCCTTTTGAGTGTCGTAATGTGCGAAATTCCTAAGCGTCAGTTCGCACGCTTACGCGACGCGACGTGAATATGTTTGACGAGCCCGTTTGATGAGTGGTTAGGGTGCTTACCTTAACGCTCTGTCTCAGGGGTCCCGGGTTCGATTCCCGGTAAGGTCAACTTTGGCTCTGGTCTGGATTTGGGAAGTATAGTGGCAGGGCACGCTACATTTCGCAGTCATTTGGACGGACCGTCTGGCGGCAGTAACCACCCCTTTAGAGAAGACTACCGTGAAATAATAGCATGTGTGCTGTTGTGTATCGGTGAATGAGTGAGGGATGCCAGAACCTATTTTCCTATCCTTAATCATAACCTTTTATAACACAAGCAAGGCCACTGTTTATTTTCTTCTCGTTCTTAACAAATACAATATTAAAGAGGTAATAATTTTGAAATTTCAGGAAACATCGACTACACAGCCCCGACTTATTAAGTCAACTTATTAATTATTTAACATCAAATGTCATAAGTTATTTAATTTTATTTAATTGCTACTGAACAATTGTAATAGTTACTTTGCAACTTATTTACGAAGCAGCAGATACTATAGTGATTTTTTCCAAAACTATAGTTAATTCATAACGATGTTACATACATTATCAACAAGAATCAAATGGAAGATAAAACAATCTGTCATCATCTGTCAGTGACAAAATGGCTGACGTTCGTATAATATTTCAATGTAATTATTTCAAATGTTCCTTTTTAAAGAGACGTCCATTGTTTTAATTAAATGTTTATTTTATTAATTGTTTATGTTTTAACACTCGGCAAATGTACATTTATTAGAAAGTTTTATGTATTTGTCGGATGTGATTTTTTTTTTAATTTATGCATTTCTCTCGAATATTCTTTGTATATTATGTTTAAAATAATATCCAATAGCTTCACTCGCAGTACCTGCTTGTTTGTAGGTAATGTATCATTATGACAATATTTAATAAAACCCTCTCTTACACAAATCATATTATGATTACTTCAAAAATACAAAAATATTCCTATAATAATGGGAAAGTGTGAACGAGGAATAATTACAAAGTATTCTAATGTTTTATCTCTATTGTATAATACCTAACTTTTATGTAAATATCATAGGGAAAACCAAATAATTATAAATACCTTACAATACTTATGTACCCCTACCCACTATGTGTTTTTATCCCACAAGTGATTTACACTTTTATGTGATATATTTATTTTATTAATTTTTAATATTTCATTCAATGTCGCGTGCCATTAATGCGCTTTAAAATATTTTAAGTGAAGT
This sequence comes from Synanthedon myopaeformis, assembly GCA_944738685.1. NCBI lineage: Eukaryota > Metazoa > Arthropoda > Insecta > Lepidoptera > Sesiidae > Synanthedon > Synanthedon myopaeformis. The sequence continues at coordinate 8,202,425 of OX122924.1, read as the reverse complement.
CTCATATAGTAACATTTTTATGATAAGAATAATATTATCTATCACGCTTATATTGATATTATTATTGAATTTGAAAAATCACCATAATGTCTAATATAACTCGAGGTTTAGCAGCAAAAACTCAGAGCAAATATTGTTTTTAAAAAGCACGAAATTATCATATATTTTAATTATTTTTTAAGATAAACGTAAATTTAAAATACGTTAATTAAGGCCACAAACTTACAACAGCAGACGAAACATTAGAACGTCTAATGGAGTAGTTATTCACGCATACGGACAAACAAAATTACAAATGGAAAGATTTTTTTTATTAATTTAGTTTTTTTTTTTATTTTTTCACCAATATTTATTGACAAATTTCCCTTAAATTTCTTATTTATATTGGTCGTTAGAAATGACAGCTGTCAACCTTGTCTTGACAGTACATAAACATTCCATCGAGATATTAGCGTGTAATATAAACAATGTTAATATTTAATTAAAAAGTCTTAACACGCTCTTTAGAAAATATTTGCTCTGAGGGGTGAAACGAAAACGTGTTATATATAGTCTATGGTGAGACTTTGACGTGAGAAGAAACGTTTACCATAGACAATATTAATCCACCATGTTTAGATCCTAATAATGTTTAACGAAATAGATATCTATTGAGTTATTGTAGAAATAAATATTTAAATTAAAATGGAATTTACGATATTTTGAAATAGTTTCCATAATCATTAATGTAGGACTAAAATGGCATATCGTATTTTTTTTTTTTTTTTCACTTTTCAAAAATGCTACGGAATTTGTAGAGGTTCGTGTGCAATGATATTAATTTTGAAAAAGACGAGTCGGTTGTTCTCGAATTGCTCTTACAATATTGTAAAAATGGAGCTAAATATTGTAAAAAAAAAAAAAACTAAGCAAAAACTTGTAAGTTGTTGTTTAATGTGACATAACTGAACGCTTTCAGTATTATATTTAACGTATTATGTAAAAGTTGTATGTAAAAGCTTTCAAATCCGAAAACATAGTATTTTTTTAAAGAGTATATTTTTAGGATGTACCGCTATTTCTAACTAAACTCTATTTGAAATCGGATCTTTTTTGATTATTGTCCGGAAGCGTTGTTTCTTTTTTTTTCTTTTTTTTTTTCATGTTTTGGATTATTTTGATGTCACTTACGAACTTGAAGTGAAGTTTAAAATTAAGTACAAAATACAAAAGTTTCCGAGGCAATAATTGAAATGTGACCGCGTAGTGTTGCGTAAATCGTAAATGCCAGTGTGCTTATCTAAATGCCAATATTGAAAATACTGACATGAAGCTTTCTTCAATGTCAACGAAAGTAAAAAAAAAAAATGTCTAGAATAAAATTTAAAATATTTATCAATAGATGGAACTGAAAAATAAAAATAAAAAAAAAAATTCCAAAGGAAAACATCATCAAAGCCTTTCAAAAGAAACACATTTAAAGTATTAAAAATAAAGAAATATCTTCCAAACCGGATATTCACCTCATCAAGGATGATTATGATTAAAACTCTCCAAAAGACCTATTGAGGCAAATAAATAAGTTCTGAAAATCTATTTTCCAGTCTAGTTTTTCGTTTGCGTATCTTCATAATCACATAATATACTAGCTAACCCGCTCTCGGCTTCGCTCGGGGTGCAACTTTTATAATAAATATTTACTTAATCCAATCGATAAATTACCTTACAACCGCCATCTGTGAGAATCTCATGGAACTCACAGATGGCGGTGTAAGGTAATTTATAACTCTTTCTCATATAATAAACAAATAATTTCCAATAAAAAAAAAAAACTATAAATTGAGATAAAAACTATCCTATCTTTTAAGTTAGACCAAATTACACATAGTTACGAATTTTTATCAAAATCGGTTAGGAAAAGTTTAGGAGTTCATCGAGGACACACAACGTGACACGTAATTTTTATATATATAAAGATTTATATATTTATCATGTTATGTCTCATAAATGAGATCAATGAGTTAGTACATCAATGTTGGCATTCAGATGAGAGTAGTTGTTTTATCACTTCCATAGCTTGCACTGTTATTTGTAAAGTACTTGTAATACTTAGCAATAAATTTTGTCATTTTCTATTTTAGATGTTTAGATGTACTGTTTCTAGTTAAAATTATCGCCTACTTCTAACTAAACGCTTCGTTACAGCTTCAAATATTTAAAATTTAGAAATTAGTACATCTGAACGAACTCTATTTATTAGTCATGTAATGTCATATCAGTCGCATAATTGGGACATTATACATGATATTTATTATATATATATAATTTATGAAATATTTTCGAAATTATTTCATTATTAAGAATATGTGTCATTTACGAAAATATTTCAAAAAAATATATAAACAAGTTTGTACTAAACCTTCAGGTCCGGAAAGTCTAACGAAGGTTGCTATAGTATAATTTACTATCTGTATCAGATTGCGTCACTATGCATGAAAGTATATTAAAAAAAAAAAAACAATATATTTTTGAAAGAAATATATTTATTATCTAAAGAAAATTTAAGAAAAAATACAAATACTGTGACAATATAAATGTATATACTCTTTTATTTTTATTTCAACTTTGAAATGCTTCAATGCGTTATAGAAAAATGTGAAACTTACACAAATGATTCTCTCTCATTGTAGTGGCGCCATCTAGTGAAAGATTTATTGTGAATTTTTTTTTGTTTCTCTTTCGCCATCTAGGTACTAAAAATATTGAAAATCTCTTATTAGGTTATCAGTAAAATGTCCTAAAATTGCTCTTAAAATACATGATTGATAAAATAATATATAGAAAATATATCGTAATGTTTGTTTGTTTCCACAAACATTTGTACACTAAGTAAATATGTATTTAACTAATCTACTGTAACGTAGTCGATATTGTTTTATGTATCTAGATGTAGATAATATAACATGTACGTTGGTTAGAGGTCTCTTCTGATGATAATAAAAACGCATTAAACTAAAGTAAAATAACAGAAAAAAAAAATAATATATTGTAATGTACTAAGTGTTGAAATAATTAAACGCTAAAGACGTTCAGTGTTTGATCATTAATTTAATGTTAAAAGTGTAAGTGTCGACGAGACTATAAAGTCTTTAACCAAAGGTAGCTAACATAATATGTACTCATAATGAACGCTAAAGTTTACCAAAGATTATTTTCCAAATACAGACAAGACAGTTTATATAATTTTTTCAATTGACATTAGTTTTGACTTGAATAGGCAATAATGAATCGTTTTGTTTGAAAGAAAATATAATATTAATTAAAAATAACCATTGTGTGTGTGTGGAAGATGTAACTTCCATTGTAAAATTAAAAAAAAAAAAAAAAAAAACTAAAAATATAAGAATTAAAACATTTAATTTTTTTAAATATAATTTTATTAACGTATTCATGGAATAATAATTAGAATCAAGGGAAGGTAGTTAAAATATAAATTAACAGTTCACATGAAGTAATCTAACATTAAAATGTTTTACTGATTTTGATTATTATTTCATCCAAGAAAGTGAAAAAAAAAATAAAAAAAAAAAAATAAAAAAAAATTCAAATATTTATTTTAAAATTGGAGTTATTGCTATATTATAACATTAATCTCATCAGATATGCTACAAAAAGTTATAAATTGTCTTAAGTTCTAAAAAGGAGGAAACTTTTCCATAGTATTGTTTGATAATAGGTGACGAAAATAAACCGACTTTAAGACAATGAATGTGTATATAACTCTGTTGGATAATTCTGTTTTATCTATGACCTTTATTGGATTAAAATTGGATATAATTTTATTAAAAAAAAAAAAAAAAAAAAATATTTGTCTGTATTCGGAAAATTAGAAAATGGGTTGTTTTCAAAGAGGGTTAATAACGCCCATTGTTAGTTACATCACACTTTATGAATATAAATAGTTACATAATGTGTAAAATGAATATTGATTGATGCAAATAAATACAGATCTCTTTATTAAAATATAATAAGTTTATATATATTTTATGATTAATTGTGGGAATGTTTAAAAAGCAAAATTAATCTAACTTACTTAATGACAGGCCTAAAACTTAAAGTTGCAATAAATGCACTTAATTATCTCGTGATGTTCCTAAGAGGAATAATCGACTTTTATTTAACGACAAATTATACGCACAGTATATAATGTACGCGATGAATATTTATATTCAAAACGTGTGGCCACACACAACTTCGTTAAATGTTTATATTAGGTGTTTGGATGCAAGTGATGTAATAAAGTGGAAAATAAATCGGAATGATACATAGATATTGTGGATTTTGCTGTTTTCTTTTATTGCCTATTCTCCCTACAAAAAGTAATAATTTTTCTAAAATGTTTTTTAGATAGTCGCCAGAGTCGGATTTATCCGACAATTATTTTCGTGTCCATTTCGCCAGAGCCGGATATCTCTACTAATTCTATAATGTTTATTTTTAAATCATTGAGTTGCTTTCTCTAAAAAAAAATTACGAGTCAGGCGCATAAGGGCACGACAACTACAAAACCAAGCGGTTAAAGGGTTAATAATATTTAAACTTTTTTTAAGGTTAAATAATATTTTTGACGAGCCCATTGGATGAGTTGTTAGGATCTCGCTAACGTAGCATGAAAATGTTTTTTTTTTTTTCACATTAAAAATTGCTGCGTAAAAATTATCGAGTGAACTTTCTTGCTTGCCTTAACGCTTCGGTCCAAGATTCCCGGGTTCGAGTCTCGGCAAGGTCGGAAATGGAATTTTCAAAGTTGGCTCTGGATCTTGAAAGTAGTGGCATTTACCCGTCTGGCGGCAGTAACCACCCCCTTACAGAAGATCACCGTGAAATAACAGCACGTGTTCTGTTGTGTTTCGGTAAGTGAGTAAGGTATGCCAGAGCCTATCCCATCCCAATCCCGTCAGCCTGTCTGTCGACCTTTCCATAAAAATAGTTTTGATATAGATAGCGAATTATGAAGAGAAACCTTAAATATTAGCTTTGCTTGCCTAATGGCACATACACACATGTTCATGGCGCCGGCTTTACTTGTGGCGTTATTGCTTGAGATAGGCCTCATCCATAACTTTCCAATAGAGGTCCTATTGGAAAGTTATGGATGGATGAAGTCACAAGCAGCCTGGGTGCACCGTCGACCCGCGGCCTTTAAACCGCTCTACCAGTTAGTGTTATTATCCCTGATCATTTGATTGTCGTCCGTTAGGTATGAAAATTAGGAATAAAATAATACTCAATTTTAGGTATTACAAATGTATTTAATTCAAGAACTGAATACCAAAAGAAAGTTATATTATAGAGACAATAAAACGTTTACACAATGATCAAATTACCGCAATTTTAGTCCATTGAAATTTTGACTAGCTCACAGGACAATTAATAATAAATATAACTAACCCGTTAAACGAAACGTATTGGCTCATCGTGATGTCATTAGCACCTTCCTAGCCTTACAAAAATTGCTGTGGCGATTCAAATAATATTACTTTTTTATTATTATTAAGTATACAAAATGTCTAAATACGAACTGTTATAAAGGGATGTATAGAAACACTGAGTTCTATTGTAAATATTTACAGTAAAGCTTATTGAATAACCTCACAGAGCACTACATTATCAATTTACATTTATGGTGTTAGTATCACGAGGACCATTGCATAATATTGTGAAGAAATATAATTCTGTATATTATATAAAATGTTGTTACGGGCGATTCAGTAATAAATCTATTCATTCCCTAAGCTTAAGCTTTTTTAAATCCCTTAACTTTTTTTTAAAGTTTTTAAATATCGGAATAAAATAAAATTAATAACGAATACCTATTGAATATTCGTTAAACACTTCAGAGAAAAGTGTCTACAGTTTAAAAATTGTTTAGAAACATTATATTATAATTGAAAATAACTACCTAATTGAGTCAAGTAAATGTATTTCCATTTATAACTTCTAAGCTTGACAAGGTCTGACTGAAGCATTACACCTTTCTCCGATTGTCGACCTCACATAATTGCATTTTTATTTTTTCAAAAAGACATGAAAAAGGATTGACAGTATTTTTAAGTCATACATACAATTGAGTGTTATTGCCAATGATTTTTTAGTAAAAAGAGGTACGGTACACACATTATTTAACATTTGGTGTTTGAATGAATATGGTATGGTACGTTCTTAGAAACTTACTACAGCTTACGCCAACATAATTCGAATAGAATTTTTTACTTCAAAACTATATTGCGCTAAAAGATAACAAGTAGAAACGGGAGGTCAATATACCTACGAGTAAATATATAATATCGATAGCGCTCCGCATGCTTGCGATGCTAATTAGCCTGGTTTAAGCGTACCACTTTCAGTGCACATCTAAATCTTTTTACCATAATATCATTGGCAATAGCAATAAATAACAAACATCATATTTTAGCCACTATGTTTGTTACCTATACTTTCTTTAGTCAGCCAGAGTATTAAGATGTAGACTTACTGAATCGCTAAGCTATAAAGAAACTTCTAGGCATTTGATTCGAGGGCTTCAAATGACATTTCTTAGCATATTTGCGTGTTAATAAATATTATTGTAGGATAGGTATTAAACAGTTGGGTACTTTAAAAAAATATTAAACAATATCTAGCTAGACGCTTATTAAATGGGCACATTTTTATTACAATAAATGTTAAAGTACAAGTCTATATCACTATTTGTATGACGTCCTATTTTTCTATTATACATTTAATAGGTATTGTAAATCCCTAAGTATTTTTCTCGTGCTAATACACTAAGTCTATTTTATTTCTTGTATAAATTCTAGCTAGACAACTACATTATATCCGAGTACTCTACAATTTTACTGTACATGGAAAACTAATTATTGGATATACATTTATCTATTTAATTCATAATTTAATTAAAATAATATTTACAAAAATAGCAACTCTTATCTTTATTTGGATCTTTCTATATCTAGTTTTTTTTTTAGTTTAACCCAAGAGAAATAAATTTAAACAATTTTTCAAAACAACCAAAATTTTTAATTAAAAAAACCTACATACCATTTTCGTAAACAGTCGAAGTGATAGTAATAATATTGTTACAGTACGCTTTTCTTCGTGAGACATTAGGGGTAAATTAAGAATAGTTAGACTGTAAATATACTTTTAGATTATTAGGCACCCTTAGCTCTTTTTTATAGAAAACAAAAGTGACAAATATTTCTTAATTTTTGAAGGTGCATAAATGTATTTTTTTTAAATGCAAATTAATTCGGATTCGTGTAAAGATGATTACTTTGTGTCAAAAGAATGTGAGAATTTGTAAGCATTTGAATAACATTAATGGTTCAATAAAACATGTTCAATATTTTGTGACGACGATATCACTGTATGCAAATAGGATATCATTTAAGAGCAAGTAAAATAATCAACCTTTTGACAAAGTGTGAGCTTGTGACAAATGTTATTTAAAGAAACTCTCGTTCGTTTTTGAATCTGGATTCAGAAAGTACTAATAAAAAAAAAACTTTTGCGAGCTAAAAAAGTCTGTAGTATATTTCATTATGTAAATTATCCAAAATAAACAATATTATTATTATTTGAATTTAGTTTCGCACTTGCATTGAAACCGTACCTTTTTTTTTTACAATGAAATTATCCTTATAAGAATTCCGAGTCGACCATTATTTAAAATAAAATAGTTAATTTAACGAATTTTAAAAAAGTTTTTTTTTTTTCAATTTCTGACCCACTTAAAAAATCATTGTATAATATAATATATAGAGTGAATTTGTAGTCATTATTCGGCGATTGTCATTATCCCATTTTTAAACTAACAAATTGTCAGTACTTCGTGGACACGAGCGACCACTTTTAACTTGAAAGTTGACTTCTAAAAGCATAAAAGTTGATATTTTAAAACTTTTTATTACTGAAAATTAGTGTTACTAAATAACTGCAAATGCACTCTATAGATCAGTCATTTAACACACATCTAATAATTATATGTTTGTAATAGATAGAATAACCGAACGGGATAGACCACATATAAAAATGACCTACGAATGGTACAAAATGGTATAAAACACTAATTTATAATTATTCTTGTACAATATGTCGCTATATAATTATTATTATAGTATTGTTGGCAAGACAAGGGTGATCCATTTAAAAATGCGGGACTCGTTTGTCTATTGGTAAAATGCTAAGCAAAAACTTCCTCTCATGATTATAGAAAATTATAATTGCATAATATATTGCATGTAATATCCATTTATTAAATTATAGCTCTTATTCCTGTTAGTATAAGGCTGTTTATAATTTTACGGACGTTTTCAGTACATCTATTACTACTTACTCTATTAAAAGATTCGTTTGTGACATATTTACGTGTTAATAAGGATTTAAATCAAAGAGTTAGCCTCCAAATAAATCGTTTCACTTTAACTACCGAAAATGTTTGATCTTCTGCAGCAACTAAATTATATTAGACAGACGACCAAGTTAATCTGGTCTATTGGCAAGAAACTAAAAATCAACTTTAAAGACGCTAAAGGATCAACTATTGTCACTTTAGTTGATAACGCATTGTTATCAACTAAAATGATTTATGGGAATTTGCCTTCCCCCTTTGGTCGTATTAGAATTATTCAAAATAAACGTGGTATAGGAAAATGCGTATCTTTGATTTATATCATTGCTCATTAGGTAAATATTTTTTAATAAAAAAGCCTTGTACTCATTAGGAGATATTTGTGGTATTATTTATTTAAACAAACTGCTCGAAACTTCATTAAAAATTGGAAAATTTAATTTTATCCATCAATTGTTTTTCAATATAATTTTATCAAACACTTGATTATAATTATGTAATTAGTACATTTTGTTATAGTCGATTTTATATGTATATGAAATAAATAAATACGACTTATGAATTCACTCCTACATTACGGAGAAAATAATCATTTCATTTTTTCGTCCCTATAATTCATTTTTATTATAAAAATATGACAAACAAAATGCTAAGAGCATAAATCAAAGCTAAAACTAGTTCCTCTATTCGACCTCACAACTTTATCTCCTAATTAGAGAAGGCCTTAAACAGAGACTTGTTTTTAAATTTCATTAAATATCAAAAAAAAATCATAATTTTTTTTAAAACTGTTTAGAGACAATATTAACAGACAGGTGCCGAGAGGGAATAAAATACATTTTCCATAAATTATTCGAGTGTAGTTTTTTTTTTTACAAAGATTTACACAGGACAGTAGGCAGGTTATTAAGGTCTAGGAGTCAGTCAATCCTTGGCGTTTCTCTTCCTCCAACATGGCGTCCAATTCGTCTGTCAAATTGGCCAACATGTTTCCTATGTCGTTCAGAACGTCGACCGGCTCAGTGCTCTTTTCGTCCTTGTGCTCGGGCAGAGAGTGAGGCGTCGTTGGTTTTATATCGGACGGGTTCCTCGGCGGCAGATTGGACAGTCCGATTCCCGCTCTCCCGTAGTCGACGGTGTGCGGTCTACCGCCGATCTGACTTCGGTTCTGCTTTATTGTTCCTGCGTTTTCATTAGCGAACGGAATGCTGTCAGATTCGGTACTCGAACTGGACTGTAAAGAGATACAACTTCTTGATATAAGTGAAGCCTAAAATGATAATACAATGAGGTTGGAGTGGTCGGAAGATGAGCACTTTTTTTAGTTGCTTATTTTAGTATAGCAATTCCTTGAGAATCGTACTGGTGTAACGTTAAAAATAGAACACAAGTAATTTTCTTTTAAATGGATTTCGAAATGGGTAGCAATTACAGTTATGGCAATAAACGAGCTGTAAGAGTATTTACTCAACATTAAAACCTAAATACTTTACACCTTCGATTTTAAGACCTGGAGTTTACCTATCTTTTGTAATTATTTTATAAGAACTCATTTAACCTCAGGTCATAAATTAACGTGTGAAATAAAAACAAAAAAAAAAAAAAATTGATAACAAATGACAACTTTTTCAATATTATAATTTTAGGACTATTTGTAAAAAAGTTCAACCAATTTTAAGAGCAAATTCTTAAAAAAAAAATTTTTTTTCACAATTTTTTAAATTAAACTTATGAGAAGGAATTGAAAAAATAGAAAATACCTTAAAACTGGCATCGGATCCGCTCCGCAATTTGTCGTCTTCGTACCTCCTCGGCGGAGACGAGGGCGCCGGAGGCGGAGGCAACAGTCCGGTGCTGTCCAACGAGACGCTCAACGAATCCGAACTGGGATACGCCGGGAGACTCAGCGGGAGACTCTTCTCGGGATGGATCTCGACAGTCGTCTGACCGAAACGAGTGAACGGAGCGTACTGGGAGCTCTGTCTCTTCGGAGGGTCCGGCGGCGGTTTCCTGGCTACGTGCGGACTCGCACCGTACGCGACGCGTTGCAGTCTCGCCGAATATGCGATCTCGTCGTACGCGTAATCCGGCGATTTCTCTCTGTACGCAGGCGTCGCTTGGATTTTCGCTACGGGCCTCGGTCGGACCAGACCTCTAGGACGCGGCAATGTACCGCCACCTTCGTACGAACTGTCGTTCGTTGGCGTTATATCGCCGTCGTCGTAGGAACGCCTCCATTGACCACCGTAGTAATAGAATCCGGCGTCGGGTGAGAAAGTCGTATGTGACGATCTTTCAGACGGATCCTCTAAGCTCTCGAGCGATTTGCCGCGCGGATGTCGAATCTGCGGGTACATTGTAAAACACTTTACTACGAAGTTCTGAGCAATGAAATGAACCGACCAAAATTGCTTCATTTAATGTCATAATTATTAATTTATTAGACCAATCTGTACATAATATAATTATTTATATGAAAATATATATTTATGAATAGCTTGATTTCACATATTTAGTTAGTTAACTTCCTACCATGCTGTATTGTATTTAAAATTATTAGAATAATATTATTTCATTTATTTTAGTATTGGTGCCTAATGTTTTAGAACATGCTATAGGTATATGTTAATTAATTTAAGTTATTAAGATAAATACACTACCGTGCAGGCATATTTTTATTTAAATATATATAAAATACGAAACCACTTTGAACAAGACTAATATAAAACACTTAAGACACGAACAGTTATAAACACACAAGTCAAAGAACACACAACACACAACACACAGAGATATATCGAAAACGATGGGTTCTCAATTACAAAAGAAAAAAATCAGGTGCGAGTAAAAGCCGAGTGCTCGGGTGCATGGAGAACATACTGACAAGATGTGTGCCAAAGGTTGTCTCATACCTGTATGGGGACCAAATCAGTGCCACAAAGGGGCGTTTGTAGAGCATCAAAGTTTAGATCGGGAGGTTTATGATAACTCCTCGGTTGTCTCTCCCACTGCTGGTAATGCAGCTCCCTCGGATATAAATCCTTTAGCCGATAATGTCCCATGTGCGGTTTGGTGTTTGGAAAAAGAAAACAAAACGAAACATTCACATGCGGCACTGGGCTAGTGTCATGGTGGATGCAGTGGTAGGTATGGCGTATGGGTGTGAAGATATGGCGGACGACAACTCTGCGATTTCAGCTTAATCTTTACATCGACCTATATGTATTCTACTAGACTTGGTGATCGGAACAAAATCGTTTTTTAAATACGGTAAGAGTTCGCGACCAAAAGGTCGAAAGCGCCACTTCCTTCCTTCTTTCGCTTGCAAATGAGTTACGGAGATTTATAACTAAATGCGCAATTTCTGCGTTCCATTCAGCGAGTCTAGTATATAAAAGTCACTGAATCTTTACGATCTTTGTTGTTAAAGTATTGTATATCAGATGTTGACATTTCCGGACCACATAAAAGTTAAATTCGCATCGCAGAATTGTAAAACATCCTACCAAACGACTATGGCGATGGGCAACTGGCCTCTAGAAGACTAAGCGAAACGTAGAAATCTTCGGGAACGCGTTGGGAAATACTGAATTTTCTCATTGGATGATTTAGCCAATCGTGTCCGACGAGGGACGCAACTTTCCCATCATGTGTCCGCATCTATTGGGCTCAGCAAAGAAAACTATTCAGCCACATTTGCGAGGTTATAGTTTCACACACACTAACAGCGAAAGCCGTTTTGGCTCAGCGTAATTAATTTTTAATTTATTTATAAATCATAAAAGAATAAAATAAATTAGGTATTTCATAAGCTAGAACGCTGTTAAAACAAGCTTATGTTAATTTATATAATATAGGAAATAAAAATTAGTATTAAAAAATATTTAGTGGTTAAAAATAAACATCAATTTTGTCTCGCATTTAAAATGGCGATGACAATATGAGATGGCATGAGAAGTGTTACGATAAAATGTCATATAAAAATAAAAATTGAAAATGTTTCTATATAATAAGTTTAAAGTGATTCTTTTAAAAATGAAATTGTTACATCAAAAGTAACGGAAAATGTGTAATTTGCTCGCTATGGAAACTGAAAAGTGTTTAAATAATCTTATGAGATCGGACCACTCGACGACTAATTATATAAATTCAAAAGTAGTAATCTGCGCCAATAATAAGTATTGGGATCATATTATCCCAAACATCACTTCTATATAATAACTTTGATTTGCCCTTAGATGGAAGCAAAGAGAAAGATTAGTGACTCACTATCCACACATGGACCTTATATACAGAGTTTTATGAACTCAGAAACATTCAGTGGCTCAAAGAACACATTAGATGTACGTTAAAAATACAGACACAGTTTTTGTGGTAAAATTTGTATACATTTGTCGTCTATCTCTATTATTACAAGTGATCGATATTGGAATTGTAGTTGTGGGGATGAGTAATTGGGCATTTAGTTATATATTGTAATGTAGCCCATTTGTCGATTACGTAATGTAAGAATGTACAGTATCATTATTTTTGCTTCCATCCACGGATTTGCCACAATTTATGCACAATTTATGCATTTCATATACAATAAAAATTGTGACATATCAATATTACCACTTAACAAAGATATATTATTCGACAATGGCATAAACCCTAAACGAACGTTGAAAAATTTGGTGATATTGCGATTAAATAGTCCCGACACTTTTGTTTCAGTCTTTTATTGGCGCATATTATGCAACATCGTTACGTACACGTCCGCTATCATAAACGTCATAGAGTACATCAGAATCTAGGATCTAGGACATAACTACAGACATAAATGTTGTCTATGCACACTTGTCTATGGTACCGACCTGTCCAGGCTGTAATCTAGTGAAGTCCAAGGAACCTTGGTTGCTAATGCTTCGTTTTCCGGCTCTTATATCTTTTACTCTTTTTATGGCGAGAAGAATTTTCTTTTGATGACCAAGACGAACGATGCCCATGTCTTCCAAATCCTGTCCAAAAAAGACAACATTAAACATTAAAAATTAACAAAAATTAAAAACCTGTGTTAACAAAAATTTGGCACTAAGTAAAATCAGATAAAATCAGATAAAATATGCGTTAATGAGATACATTTTAGTATATTTTTTTGTAATTATTTCTTTCGTAAACTATTTTACTTCCGAGTACAGTTGTATTAGTGGAACACAGAAAAAAAAATTACTTATTTGTGTACATATTAAAGGAATATTATTAGGGATGAACTTGCCTTATCAATAATATAAAGAATATGTATATTTTCCTAAAATTATACAATGTATCTTGAGATTCCATATTCTGGGGATCATTTAATAGGTAATAGATGGTATTTTATTAATTACGATATTTATCACGCAGAGTGATAGGCTAGAGGAATAAAGTTTAGTATTTGTTTATTTGCTCACCTCCCAGGCCAGTTGCGTCACATCAATAACTGTCCGATATTTCTGCGTCACCAAAGCAGGTCCGTATTCCTCAAGTCGAAGTAGCCGCAGCCATTCCTCTAATGAACCCTGCACACACGTGTAACACAATATTTATTTAATATATTTACTTTTATTTGTTTATTTAAGGAGAAATAACAACTGCAGTATAAGTAAACATTAAAAAAAAAAAATTTAAAAAGATAGAAACTGAAAATATTATACCACAGTCTTAACATTTCTCTCTGTGATATAAATGGTAGATCTATTTAATATGCAAGTAGAGTTATTCATGCGTCAACTTTATTAACTACAATATATATGAATCAAATGAAACAGCCGCCCACTATTGAAATTTAAAAGAGATATACAAATCAACATATATGTAAAAAATTTACAGTCTTGGGGCAATAAGCTTGTGGAGAGAAACAGAAATCAAGAAAATTGTGAAGTTAAACCAAAAATATATAACAATGACTTAATATATGTAAGACTTTGATTGAAATAATAATATAATATTTTAGTTTTAATGTAACTATTTACCGGTATGTAATCGGGCAAGTTATCAGGCACATTTAAGTTAGCGAGTTCTGCCTTTAGCCTTTTGCGATGATTTGGTTTCTTTATTCCAACTGCTGTCAAGTCTTCCGGTGTCATCCTAGTTAAAGTCGGCAAATCGTAACCTGCTTCAATGAACAGCCTCGCGTACTCTTCCATTTGAAGGTCTGCTAACCACGCGTGGATAATGTCAGGGTCCTGGAATTTTAAACAATTTAATTATATTAATGCGTTGATTTGCTTTATACGCAAGAAGTATTCTAACAGAAAGCATTAAGATGGTGGGATTTAAACGATTAATAAACAAGGCGCAGTTACGAATGTGTTAAGAATATGATCTGTCATCGATTACTCATTCACCGAAACACAGAGCAGGGCCTGTTATTTAACAAATGTATTCTGTAAAGAAGTGGTGGGCCACCGCTAGACATGCACTTAAAAAAAAAACTATTTTAGTAGTATATATGGTCAAATGTTTATTTTAATGTATTAAGCATATCTATGTAAAACTTACTGGTAGCCCTTGAGCGATCATCGCTCTGACCCTATCAGCGGTGTCACCGCAGTGGCACGTCGGGTGATGATGATGCGGCATTCTCCCAGACGCGCGTCCACTGTCCAACGAGGCTGACGAATGCCGGGAGCCCGAGCCGGCAGAACCTGACGATGAACCGGGACTGTCACGTCCGGGACTCTGGAACACGACACGTACAAACATATTTTAAGCCGCCCCTCAATCTATTTCGTATCCATTGTTTTTTAAATGGAAACCAGAATTGTACAAGACCCTGCCTAGAGTAGGGTCGGACTATAATAACTACGACTCCATCGTGGTAGTGTACCTGTGTCATATCGATTCCTTGATCATCGCTGAGCGCCAGCTGGTGATGGTAGTAGACGGCTGCTTTGTGAGTGAGAGGCTGTGATGGTGGAGGGAAAGTGAAAGTTCCTCCACCGGCAGGACTTTTACCAAGACTGCCGCTCGCTCCGCTGACACCCGACACACCAGACACTGTACTGCCGTAATCGGAATGGTCATCTGTAATACGAGACAGGAATTTTTGATTAAATTTTTGATATCATGATTCAGGGATAAAAAAATTATATGTAAAAGTCGGTAGGCAGGCTGACGGTTCACTGGATGGTAGGTGGCTACCGTCACCTAGCAAGCTAAGCAACGCCATAGGCGCTGCGCTGTCACCACTGAGATGTGGAAACGTGTCACTCAACCCAATCTTAGGTATGAAGAATTTAAAATTTCTAGATGTAAGGTTCGGTTATAACACTAAATAAATAACAAAAAAATATTCAAGTTAACGCATTTTAAGTATTAGCAGGCGCTTACTGGGCAATAAGTCTAGAAGCTGTAACCACTCCTTTCCAAAGAAATCCTTGTAATATAACCTTACTCCTTACTTACTTACCGGCCTTACTCAGCTTGCATCCCCATGGTAATCACTTTTGATCAATCGGCCTTTTTCTCATAAAAAAATACCAGATAATGGTAATATCCTGGTTGTCATTAATAGAATTATTTAGATATTAGAACTACATTGTTTTAAGTACCTCGTGTATGAGATGGCGTGTCTGGTGGTTGTGGATAGGGTTGTTCCTCGCACGACGCATAACCCTGTGAGCCGAAGCTGGAACCGGAATGTCTGTGCTGTGGAGTGCCGAATGCATCGCCCGGTACTGCTGGTGGGGCCACGCGTTTGGCAGTAGCTGTCTTGCCGGCCCCGCTACCGCCGCGAGACATCCCGCCCACTGCAAATGGGAAACAATAATCATATATAAAAATTATTTCCTTCAATTGTGACGCGAACGAAACTGCAGCGAACAGCTAGTAAAGAAAAATATTATATAAGTATTTTCAACATAATTTGAAAGCATTTTCAAACAGTTATCCCGATTGAATGAGGTGTCACTAAGCAATCTTGGGATTAGTGAAACTTTCATAGGTCACGGTTGCATTCACAAGCGACGGCGTCCACGGAATTCATTATTATTATTTACAATATAAAACAGTGACTGAGATCCGAGCAAACCATCGAGTTTGTTGACATCAAATTAGTCGCACATATCACAAAGAAAAAAAATTGCGCAATATTATAAGACATAAAAGCAAGTAAGTAGACAGGAAAAGGTGAAATTTTTTTTATAACTAAATGTATAGATAAACTGTGTCATTTTTCATAAAAATTTAACCTTATTTCTTCAGGGCGACGCCTATGAGTATTAATGAAATTCCAAATTGGAACTCAGAAATAAATCAGGTCTCTTTGAGTGACTGAAATAAAAGTTTATCACAATACGTTTATAATCCAACCTTTTACATTGACTTACATATTTATAAAACGTAACTATACATGTAAGTCAGCTTGGAAACGTTTAAGTTTTCAGTCTTTACAACCGACAACTCCACTTGAGTACTCGCTTCCGCCTCCGCGCAAATGCCTCATAGTGGACACTCCCTAAAGATCCGGCCGACGATCTTCGATAAGACAGCGGGCGGGGTGGTTCAGTAATTAGGTAAAAACAGCATCAATCATGTTCGACCGTTCGCTGCGGATCGGATCAGACAACTAATTGCTTGTGCCAAATCGATAACGCTAACTAATGGCCGGGAAAAATCTACACTAAATTAATTGCTATACGCGAAATTCCTTTCCGTATTTATGAGACTATCGGTCAGTGCCTATATTCTGTATATTCGGTACGTGCACTCAACGCTGATTTTGCCAAAATAAACTTTGTTTTAAGAAACGTACAGATTGCTATTGTTTGACCAAGAGGTCTTTACGTTTTGTAATTCAAGCAGGGAAACAGCGCTAAAGGTTTACGTTAAAAATGACGTGTAATAATAATTTGGTAATGTTGGAAGATGCTTAAAAAATAAAGGTAAAATAATCCAGGATGACATGAGATTCGAAGACTGAATTCTGAAGATTTTTTTGCATCTGAGTATCTGAGTATCTGAGTATACCCCAATAAACAAATGAGGCGTGGTAGATTGATTTCAAAATTAGAAAAATAGCACAAAAAAGTACCTATGTATAACATATGTACAGGTATAAGATATATTTAATACCTACTACCTATGTATTAACATAATAATGTATCACAAGCTCGACAGTAGCTGCCCGCTGATTTTTCAACTACGAGTAACATGGTTCCAAAAAAGGTTTAACGGTCATGGCAAAATTTAGAAGTCTCTACTCTACGTAAAATGTGTATTTTATGTGTATGTGTACCATGTAATTTAGTATAGTTTAAGTATATAGAAAACTTAAAAATAAAATAAAAACCCGTTGAAAATCCTTTGTTTATCTCGTGACAGTGAAGAGGGATATGGTGTTTAATGATTGAAATCGTATCTAACACAAGAGCTCGTTTGCACTAATCCCTTAACAAGTCATCCGTAAACCCGGTTGTTAGTGTCTCGGTGTTAAGTTTCACACCTCTTTAAGCTTATAATCTGGCAACATTGCCTCCAACTTTCTTTTATCGCCACCTCTTAAGGAGTCCATTACCTGAACGGATTATTTAGCTCCATCTTCACACTTTTGATGGATTTCTCTGACACGGCCGAGATCTCGCTGACGTTTTACGAGATCATAAAAAAGATGTTAGGGGTTTGTTTCCAGATTAAAAATTGCTGCGTAAAATTATCGAGTGAACTTTTTTTTAGTGCTTTATTCAACGCTCTGTCTCACGGGTCCCGGATTCGATTCCCAACTTTGAAAATGAAGCATTCATAATTGGCTCTGGTTTGGATCTAACAAATAGTGGCAGGGCACACTGCGTTTCGCAGTCATTTTAGGCAGCCCGTCTGGCGACAGTAACGACCAGTTACAGAAGGCCACCGTAAATAACAGCATGTATGATTTTGCGTTTCGGTGAGTGAGTATCCCTATCCCTTATCCTTAATCCTACTATGGTCGGCAGCGCACTGGCAACAACTGTGGCTTTGCTTAACAAACAAACAATAAAATCTTTCCTCTTTATGACACTATAATATTATAAAGAGGAAAGATTTTATTGTTTGTTTGTTTGCATTGAATAGGCTCCGAAACTACTGCACCGATTTGAAAAAGTCTTTCATTGTTGGGAAGCTTCAGCGAGTAACATAGGCTATATCTTATAGAGTTACGCGGACGAAATCGCGTGCAACAGCTAGTGTTATATCAAGTGGACCATCAGCCTATTTGATGACCTTAAGTTTTAAAAAAAACTTGGGCGAGAAGCCTTTTATGAGTATTTGCACGAGTTTGGTGATTGCGTTATAAATGGTATCTTATTTCGTAACTTACTTATTAAATTACTATTAATATTAATACAGTGTCTGGTCAAAGTTTGTTTAAAAAACTATAGGGATTCAAGAAATACAAGAATATAATTTTCTTAAAAACAAGCAAGTAAGTAAGTACATATTATTATTTAATATCTTACTAACGAGATAATTAAGATGCATAATTTGTTGTTGAGCCCCAGACAAGACATGTACACTAAGCGTGACAATGGTGCTTTTTATTGCTGACCAACCGATAAGGGCACGAAAAAGAAACTTTCCTTCTGTGTTCGATTCTGACTGGAGTCACGACTTCGCTTCAAATAACGTGCAAAGTACGCAGAGAAAACAATATGATTGCCGATTTATTTATCACCCCTATTAGGTCCACTTCACGAGTGCGCTCGGCACATGGGAAGCAATCACCGACGA
The DNA here is from genome assembly GCA_944738685.1 of Synanthedon myopaeformis. Lineage (NCBI taxonomy): Eukaryota > Metazoa > Arthropoda > Insecta > Lepidoptera > Sesiidae > Synanthedon > Synanthedon myopaeformis. The sequence continues at coordinate 8,183,305 of OX122924.1, read as the reverse complement.
TTTATTGTAATTACATATTTTATTCTCTCTTTGATATCATAAAGTACGGTTTACACTATAACGAGAGTGGCGCGTAAGCTGGTTATCGAAAACACATTCACGACACACATTATTACTACATAAATATGCCTACTATAGTATATACAATGATTTCTGCATAGTAAAACGTGCAGGTAGGTATACGATATGCTTATACGAGATTCGCAATTTAAATATGGCACGGCGCTCGCATAATCTACTTAGATATACAATATTACAAAGAGAGAGAACACATCTTGTAAGTTTCTTTGTTACGGTTAAGGTTTATTGATACTTATTTATGTATTTATATGATTTTTTAAAAAGAAAAAATATCGTTAAATATAATAAAGTTAACCAGTGCGGAAAGTACTTAGTTTCTACGGGGAAAGAAACGGCAACAAACCTTTTAAGTCGCTCCATGTATGTACTAATAAAGCTTTTAATAACATAAATAAAACAAATTCAACGGTCAAAGCTAGTAGACCGTATATTATAATTTTTATGTTTTAACTTCCTCAAAAGCGCCCTGGCGCATCCAGGACGAGTCGGTCTAGTAAAAAATATAATTTCAAAGCCACACAAACTTTTAGTGAATAAGACATCACTCAGATGTCCCTATTGACAACGCGAGTCCCACGTCTTAATTAATAAGCTTGATTCAAATGTGCCACTTTCTGTATACTATAGATAGATACTACTACTAACACTAAAGTAATATAATAAAGCCACTAAAGAGTTTTTTTTTTCTCTGGAACTAGGTCTAATCCCTGGAATTTGAAAAATTATGTATTGTGTTTGATAGCCCATTTCTTGGCTTAGGTTATAATCCAATTATAATCTATTTAAAAAAGTCACAATAAACGCTAAGTGAAAACGAATGTGTCGAGTAAAGCCACTTGACGAGAACCGAGCATGACTGAAAAGAGCCGAAATGTGCATGTCATGTCAAGTTATATTAAATGGTGAATGAAACCGCGGGTTACAGCTAGGCTAGAATAATATATGATAAATTCCGCGTAACAAAGAGTATAAGTGGGCTTTAGTTTATCAAACCGTTCATTAATATGTAAGTACACTGTGAATCATCCTTAATGCACAAGAAACATTACAGGGGGTATTTATCTAGATTGTTGCGAGCAGCTAATCGTTTGATCTTGACACTAGTTATGCCGTTAATATAATAACTAATATGGTTGAAAACGGTAGCGCGTTTTCCCCATAATATAAATGTACGTATCTAATAATTATTCACGATTATCCAACACTTCGTAAAATAATTACATTACTTGCCGATTGGAAACCTGAATTAAATCACAAAGTCTTTCAATTAAAGTTCAATTTTCCGTGTGCTAATGTTTACAAATTGCAACGGTCGTGATAAACGCCATCTAGAGACGTCAAACTAAATTAAATGTGTGTATCGGTGCGATCTCGCGTGGGTTTTGTATGTAACAACATTCTCAATGCTGTCTGCATTTATTATAGCACAATTATGTGGCGCCGGTAATAAATTGCCTTTTGCTGTTTATTACTAGGCAAAGTTATTAATTAAAATATTTTGCCTTTTGGCAATATGGTTAAAAGGAGACCATGCCAATGCTAATGGACTGGGACATTTATTATTTTGGGATAATTTGATTACAGTTCATTAGATATAATAATTATACTCGTATATAACCCTCTTACAGTTGCAACAGCGAATACTTCATACCGCAATTAAACTGCGCAACCCAGGTGATGGCAGTAACCATTTCTTTACAAAATACAAATATGAAAATAGAAGCAAATGTGCTATTGTATTGCAATGACAGAGAAAAGAATACCAGAGACTATTTTTGTCAATGTCCTTTATCCTCTCAAGGAATGCAGAGTGCACTTGCAAACATTTCTAATGACGTGTACCGTCAACCTGTCTGCCGACATTTACATTAATAAAAACTTCGTTCTCGACTTTACCTATGATTCTAGAAAGAGAATCACGTTCTCGACTTTACGTATGTATGGCCTTTAGAGATATCTGAAGGTTCATTCTAAATATAGCCCAAAGAATTCTTTTAAACCGATGAAAAGTTCATGGAGATCGCATGCCTCCTATAGACAAAGTTATCACTAGAGAGCAGGTAATACTTCACCTCTCTTTTTTAGTATTAGTACAGTACTTGTACTAATTGTACTATTATGGTATTCTGTGGCATAAGTAAGCTAAGTATGTTATTGATAATTTAAAGAATTCTAGCATATAGGTAAGTGGGGGTTAAGGACGTTGGGAAACATGAACCTTTTCACACATGGAATGTTTGCGAATGTTTGTTTACCCCATTCCTATTTAGCGCAATTTACCCCGTAAATAAGTGTGGTTATAATAACCACACTTATTTACTTTGTATAAAAAATTATTATTTACTTAAAGTAAATAATATTTTTCTACAAAATATTTTTTAAATTTTTTTCGTTTCAATTTAGAATTCAATGTAAATTCTCAAATAATTGAATATATCTATTTTGTTATTTATTATACAACACTATAAATAAATTGCACAATAAAAATGATTTAATGGTTTTATTATAAAGCACAAACAATCTATGATCGGTATTAACACAAAGACTTAATTACAAGTATATCCTGCTATGTTTATCGATGAAGTTTAATATCACAATGTAATGTTTGCTATGAATCAACTAGCGCCACCCAGACGATAGATTCGTCTGGGTTTTTTACGTCATTATTTACGTCAAGTAATATTTCGTTGATAATAACGAGCGTTGTCTATTAACAAACACGTCTTATTCTATTTTGATACAGGTACAGGAATTTAACCATAACAAACAAACACTCTGTCAGTGCGTAATTTGTGGTGTCTAGTGTTTTTTTTTTTTTTTTTTTTTTTCGAAGACATATACGACTAATATTTCTATTAATTAATTATGTTATAAGACTGTGTTTCCTTTCCTATATTTATTTAAAATTAGCTGTATGACAACAAACAAACAAATCTTTCCTCTTTATAAGTAATAATTTTTGTTCTTCTTCACGATGAACTCCCCCCACCGCTCCCCCCACCCCTCCTTCCCGGAGAACTTTGTCAATAGTTGATCGGTGAGTGGTATTTCGGCTTTATTAGTGTTAATATTAGTTTAAAATATAGGAAAAGAAACATCACGAAGTACAGTCGGGGTACGAAGTACAGTCCTTATTAAGTCGTAGATTCTTCGTACCTTTTGAAACTAAAGCACTAAGCAGACAACTGACGTTTAAATAAAATTTTGGCTTGACTGATAATTGCCTTGGTGCAAGCAAATGTCGACATCAAGGTGACGAACCTTTTCTTAACCTGACTGTACAATGCATCTTGAAATAGAGTCTCAGAGTTGTTTCGGTATGTACGCGCTTGAAAACAAGCCTTTACGGTCCTAACCCACGCTTCAAAACGCACATAAATCCCGTCATATAGCTCGAAAACTCAGACAAAAGAAGTGAATACACTCAGCGCGGAGTAAGGTGCGGGCTAGTAAACTTAAAAGGGGTTTACTTCCACTTCTGCGTAGTACGAACAAAAAGCCTCGTAAACTTACCTACGTTCTTGTCCCACAAATTTACACGTACAGTACAGCCTTATGCAGCCCTTATCTGTAACGCCTAATTGACTGGAACAATGGTTGCATGTGCATATATAACTAAGTACGTACATTATTATATTGCCTTATATTTTAGCGTTTATTTGTTAAAGCCGTATTTTAATAAAATTTATATAAAATTGTTTAATTACAAGCCGAAGTATCGCGGTAACAAATTCGCTGCACGTTACGTTTTGCGAACAAAAATGTTTAATATTTTATTAACAATTCACGTAGTAAATTATTGATCACCTATGTATATGTCGTACACACTGTAGCGTCAAAAATTACGTCCGCGTGAAAATTTAAAAATGTCTTTATTCAAAAGACAAATTAAAAAATGCCACTTTTACTTTTCCACTAACATACGGATTTCAACCAGCCGCCGTAACAAAATAAACAGAATATAGTAAGACCAGAAATTTAAATTAGATTCGTCAAACAGATTATAGTAACATTTTTGGGATGACACTTTTTTTTTCGTGCAGCGGCGACATTCAATCCTTTATCAATTAGTAACAGAGCTCTGCAAACATTCGATCCATTAGTAGGAAAGTCAACATATTTGCAACAACGCAAAAATTTTGTGATTAGTAGCAGACAGTCTATCTCTTGTCCATTCTAAAAAAAAGTCTACTAAGTATTTCAGCTTATTAACCGTAAAAACTTAATAACATGAAAACAGCTTAATAACATACTCCATTGGAATAATCCTACTTCTGACACCATATTATAATAACGGGCTCTTCATAAACATGTATTGCAAGACTTATGACATATATCTCTATTGATTTCATACATGGACAGTATTTTAAATATGCTTTTAAAAAGCAAATGTATGTATGGTTGGATATTGAACTCAACCAAACTATGAATCCCATACAATTGTTAAAATAAAAGTGTAAACTTTATTGTACACTAACTGTCCCGCTCCCGGCTTCGCCCGGGGTGCATTTTTTTTTCCGTAAAAACCTTCCCTGATCATCCCTCTATCCATTGGTGAAAACCGCATGAAAATCGGTGCAGTAGTCTTTGAGTTTATCGTGAACAGACAGACAGACAGACGCGGCGGAGGACTTTGTTTTATAATATGTAAGGATAACAATTAATTGTAGCCTATTAAGAATTGCAATAAGATCTCTTTTTATAACACACTTTAATAAGGTTTAATTAAGACAATGCTTTCACTTTCAAGGGGGACCTAATTACCTAAATTGATGTCGGTTTTCAATTGATCTGTTAACACTTTTATTACGAACAAATAAAGTTCATATTTGAATGTACTTTAAATGTTATTGGTATGATACTAAATAAGTAATTAAGTGTTACTTTAAGTTTTAATTGTACTGTGTTAAGTAACGAACAGACTTTTGAGTGACTCTTATGTAACAGTTTTAAAATAAATTTTAAAATAAAAAAATCATTAACAATTTTCGCAAAGAAAGAAAGAATATAATTTTTTGAAATGTTTATGTCAGATTATGTACGGTTTTCAAAAACAAAATTACACACGAGTTATACATGACATAGCAAATAGCAATAATATAGCAAACTAATAGCTAATAAAAATAACTGACGATTAATGTAGTGATTACTGGCGGGCCTTGCTACTGGCACTACATATTATAAAACAAAGTTCTCCGCCGCGTCTGTCTGTCTGTTCGCGTTAAACTCAAAAACTACTTCACCGATTTTCATACTGTTTTCACCAATGGATAGAGTTTAGTATATAATTTTTAACGCGGAATACCAGCTCATGCCCGCGATTTCGTCCGCGTGTAAAAATGAAAAATATAAACCTGAGAAAATATCTGATATCTTTATCGCTGTGACGACGACGGTGGCGCCGTTATCACCATTTTTTTAATATTTTTAGAGAATCCCTCGGCAACCTCATTTTATCAGAATAAAAGTATCGTATATATTAATTTAGGTAATAAACTCTGTGCGCCAAATTTCATCCAAATCCAAGGTGTCTTTGCGTGAAGGTGTAACAAACATCCATTCATATACACATACACATACATACATCCTTACAAAATTTGGCATTTATAATATTTTATACAAACTTTCGATATAAAATATATTATATACATATAACTTGCAAAGGAAAAAAGGCTGTTTAAGCAGGCACATTAAAAAGCGACTCCTTATTGTAGTAAGTGGGAACAAAGGGCCTATTATCACTCATTACAGCGTAACAATTAGACGACCATTGGGGGCATTGTACCGGCTAATGGCTAATGGCTAAACCGCGCCAATTAGTTTGAGTTGCACAATAGTGTAGAGGGCGTGGAAGCGATGAGATAGCCATAAGATACATTTCAACTAAGTACTGCGCTAGCAAGAGGCTAGAGTATACGCTGTTCACATACAGGCTACTTCCTAATTGAAACTAAGTTAGCCTATAATGCATTGTACACTTACTTACATTATAAAGAGTTAAAAGTTTGTCTTTTTGTTTGTTTTTCAGTAGTATCTTGAACTCTACGATAGAATAGAGTAGTTTTTACTGTATAAAGTTTTTCTATGACGTTATGTAAGTTTTTTTAATGTTAAGGTCGGCAAGCAGGCTGACGGTCCAATTTGATGGTAGGTGGCTACCGTATAACACAAGCATCGCCACAGGTAAATACATATCTCATTATTGACAGGCATTTTTTGTCACTTCTTTTTTGGGGGCATGCTAATTCTTGAAAGTTGTAAGTTCATAATTTTTTGTACCCCCTCCCCATTCCTTGCCACTGTGTTTTGAGGAAAAAATAGAAGTATTTTTTTTTTTGTTTAAAAACATCCACGTACAAAAAAGTCCTGATTATTGATATTTGGCAGTATTTTATTTTTATATTTTAATATATTGCAATTAGAATGTATTATTTTAATGAAATAATGTGGCTTTTTGTCGTTTCGACACGATGGTCGATGCTGTTTAATGTGTTTTTTGTTTTTAATATGTAAAAAGCATTTACAAAATTATATTTACACGAATTGTAAATGAGGCATCGATCCTGTTTTTGCATACAGTTTGAGCACAGTGAAATTATGATTAAACGCGATTTCTAATTGGTTATATATTGTGAGATTAATAACCTTAGTGTGGATTGCATGCTCATAGAAACGTAAACATCAAGAAAGTATTAACTTTCTTTTCGCATTTTTTGAAAATATAAATTGAGATAAATTACACAGAATTGCGAAAACTTGTGTGAAGAGATCATGAGAAAGTAATTTTATAAATTTCTTTTCTTCACTTTATCTACTAAACGGAAGTTTTTTCAGTTTAAAATAAAACTTAAAAAGTTAAATCGAGTTAAGCTCTACTAGTAACACAAGCGGAAGAGGAGACAAAATTAACTTGAGTTTGGAATATAACTACTTAAAAAGTTGTCCGGGCTACAACAGAAGCGACCGCCTCGTTGGACTATGGTCACTTGTTGCAATCACCCATCACTCTACCCCATCATGCAGGGCGAAGAGACTTCAAGCCTTCGACGCCAGAATAATAATGGGAACATGCCTTTGCCTTTATATACCCCGATAGAGTTTCGAACTCGCGCTCACTGCGACAGCAGCCATCACACAAACCACTACGCCAAACGTTTGATATAGAGTAGTGCCGAAATATAGGTATATACTATTTTCTTTTGCTTCAAACACGGAACTAATTCTAACAACTAAATGAAATTTAATTATAAGTATAGTTGCTAAATTCAAATGTTCGATAGAGAAAACAAATTATATACAAAAATCCTCCTCGTTTATCGCTATTTCCGTTAGTGAAAATCGAATCAAAATCCGTTTAGAAGTAGTTAGCGAAGAAATACAAGCGGACAGCGACTTCATTTTATAACTAGGGGTTGCACCCGACCTCGTCCATGTAACTATGTTACTCTGTGATAATGTAGCTTTCTATTGTTGCCGTAAAGATAATGTCAGAAATCCGCAAATGATCAGGGTGAAAAGTAACCAGGTGAGGAAGTCCGCCGTTGGACAGTTGTATAATTGGCCACTAACATCACTTTCCCTTATTAGTTAATACCATTTTACGTTGCTAATTAACCGGGAGAACCTTGTAATTTATTCACTGCACATACTTGTTTGTATGGCTGTTAAATATTCTATTTCAATTATGGCGTTTTCTATATTCACTACATATAGGTACTATCTTACTAATCCTACTAATTTTAATACTAATTTAATTTATTAAGTATTACTAATTAATTTATTAATTACTAAGAGTGAAAGAGTAAAAAAAATCTTTTTGGTGAGGAAACCGCAAAAAAATCACTCATAGTCGAATCCACTTTTAGAATACCTTGACACACTAGACATACTTTACTGTTATTTACAAAATGTATCTACTATTATCTATTGCCTGCAACTTTCTCCGCATTCCTCGGACGAATCCGATTATAATTGTTTTTATTTTAGTAAAAATATAGGGTAAATAAATGTTTATTACCTACTCTTTTTTCTGAGGCGTTAAATTGTCTCGGCCAACGTGTATGCAAAATTCTTTTTGATCGTTTGACTTAATACGACGACGTAACAAACAAACAAAATAACTTAATAACTTAACTTACTTAAATAATTAAGTTGGGATTACTGAAAACTTTTTTAATGCAGATGAGTCTTAAATCACCTAATAATTAATAATATGGTCAAGTAGACATGAGATTGTAACTCGAGTGAGTTTGCCTTAGAATTTAATATAGAACTTCTCATTATAAAAAAAAAATTACACTATCATTCGTCACTTTAGAAGTTTATATTCTCACGGTAAGGCCACCACAAGTTGTGTTTTATCGGTACATCAATAATCTGTATTAGATTAAATCAGTCGAAATGTGTATTGGTACGAGTATATTTACATTATTATCATACATCAGCGTTCATTGGCATTACAAGCTTAACCATAGATAAGTTTTATTTGTATACGATAAACAAGAGTTCTAGAGAGTGTTTGGAGTGACACCTGCCCTTGAAAAGCGAATTTCTCATGGGTTTGAAATTAATTTGTTAAGATTTTTCAGGGGTTGTGATACTAGAACAAGAGGATTTATCGGTTCTTAGCTCAGTACTTAAAATGTAAGATGCCACTACTGCATTTTTACCCTTAACGCATTGGGCGTTATAGGTAAAAATGCGGATTTGCCTACAATGTTTTCTGATTATATAAACATTTAATGACCACCAAGAAGCACAATGCCAAAAAGTCTAAAATCTAATTAACGGATTGCCTACAATATCGATAATATATCTGAATTAAGCTTTTTCGTTTTTCGCCTCTGTTCAAAATCAATAATATTACACCTTAAATTTTTGGCACTTAAATAGGAAAACTATTATGAAGATTGTAGTGTGTTTATACATTATACGCACTATAAGAAAATTTACGTATGTCCAAGTATGTTGGACAAAGTTGGACAGGAAAGAGTTACACCCCAGAATAAAAAATCTGTGTTTTCTGTTTGAAGATAATTTTATGTAAAGAATTCAGTTACAAATTTTGTATTAAATATTAATGGAATGCTCCTCATGTTATGTATCTATTGAGAGTTTGAACCTTGTTCACATCATTGACAGTCGACTTCCTAATTGAGTTAGATGGACGATAACGTCATTTAGATTTGTTCGCTTCAATATACGATGTCGCAAACTGATTGTGCGGAAGTGTCGATTAAATATTTTATGGTATACTACTAGCGATCCGCCTCCGACTTTCTGCAAATTTATAAATTGCATTATTATTATAATCTTACAGCGGTGATATGTAAAATCAGTTCAGAGAGTGAATATTTGTATTTATCACTAACTTAAACGAGTAACAATTTTACTACATTTCAAAAGAACCTTATTGGAGAGCACAACTAAATGATTTAAGGTCAATAATTTATGTTTAAACCCTATTAGAATGAAGTAAGGTACAAAATCCAATAAAAAGAAAGGGTTCAAATGTGTTACTAACTTTGTATCAGTAACAGGGTTTCTACGAAACCCCTCGTTTCATCTCTAATTGCTACCAAGAAAATGGAGTGAGAGCGTTATTAAATTTGGGCTCGACACGGCCCCTTATAATAGCATGATTTAAGATGAAATTACTTTTGGAAAGACATTGGATTCCGAGTGGCCAGTTATTTCTTTTTGCGTGGTTAGTAACCTAACTTAACATAACTTGATCAGGACGAGTAACTTCACGGTTTTCACATTTTAGTTTACTGCTTTTTCATTTAGAAAGTCTGTTGTTTTTCCCTCTATTTAGGGTTCAAAAACATCATCACTCAAACCTATTAGTTGTTTAAATATCTAAAATCACATATTTCACTAAATTACCCCAACTAAAACTTAGCCTTATTAAAAGTGTCCGAATGGTGAAAATACAATGCATATATTTTTTGGTAGTTAACTTCCTTTAAAAACATTTTATAGGATTGAATTTATGGTCGCACATGTGCTTTTGATGTTTAAACGATTGTGAATATTGGTGTGTTGCCGACAAGATCTTTTTGTCGCCGGTCGAGTGGCCGAATATACGAGGAGGTTCTGCATCGGGATTGTAGTGATAAGAGGTGTGTCGCGTCGGATGAGGGTAAGTCTCTTTAGATTATCTTTATTCGAATCACTATTCAACAAATTACCCAGATCCACGTAACGTGTACTATTGTTGATTTTTGATGCCTCAGGAGGCGACAAGCACAGTGTCAGCAACATTGTCTTTTCGGTGCTTTTGGTAAGTAAAAGAAAATTTAACGTATCTCCGAACTCAGTGTTTTAACTATACACCAACGACCAAATGAATTTGTAGTTTACGGTAGATTAATTCTGTTCTTAATTTAAAGTTGCTAGCCGTAATGTTTCGTAAACAATGAAGAAAAACAAAAAATGTTATGGCAAAGTTGGTTTTTGTTTACAACAGCCCACCGCGCCCTTTCCCCAGAGGCTGTTAATGAACGCGAAGAAAAATAAAAAAAGTGTTTTTCATTAAAATTGGTACGGGCGCGGTTTACGTGTTGTGGTTAAACGGAAAATTAGGTTATCCGTCGAATAATATTCAAATTGTACGAGTAGATAATGTAACGCGTGTTAAACATATCACTGGTCACGGAATGCGTTAATTACTTAATTCAATTATGTGTGAGATTATATTTACACGAGTAGTAGAATTACACTTAGATATTTTAAAAATATATATCAAAATGTTGTTGGTTTTTGTATAAATACTTTAAATACTCGAAAACTAGCCGACGGATTGGCTTGAAATTTTTACACAATATTGCATTTAAATAACCGAGAACCGAGTTTTTATATTAAAAAAAAAACATAATTTTCATACGTTGACCGTTGTCATGGCAACAGTGGAAAGTTGCTGACTAAGCCACAGCGAAGCGTGGCCGGATTCAGCTGGTTTTCTATACAATTTGATATTCATATTATATTATTTGGAAATATTCACAAAATTCATAATTGTTTCCCGCTAATTTATATTGAGGAAAGAAAATGGATAAGTCTCCTTGTGTCCATATGTGAGTGAGGTAAGAAAAAGTTTTCTATTTTTCTGTTCTATTGTCGACAATATTATAAAATAACAAAAAGTGCTAATAAAAATTACGAATTAGAATCAATAATTAGGTCGATATTTCGAATATAATAGTGCAAGTTAGATTCCTAGCTGATTTAAATGACGTTATTAAAATAAAAAAGGATCAAGAAGTAAGTATAGAACCAGCAAAGTGTTGCATTTGGAATAAATATAATTGTGCCCAGACAGAAGGAACACGCTCTTCTCCGCTTTACACAGCATTTAATTTACCCTAAAAGAAATTAATGAATAAGGCCATTTAGAAAATTGCTAATTAGCCGGCCATTTAATGAGGTCGCACCGCCCGCGGGCCCGCCGGTAATTTTAATTACATTTTTAATTTTTCCGTATAATGCGACGTGAATTTATGAGCTTCAGGCCATTTTATAGGCCGCCGCACGCAAAATTTAATTACTAACTGGTCACGTGGAAGTGACAACATTTTTGTTACCCATTTCTAATGAAAATTTGTTGGTCCGTTGAAGCGATAGACATTGTATAGCTACCCAAGTGTTGTGTCACAAGCACAAGATACGACGATTTTATAGCAATCAGATTTTTTGCAGACGGTTTTAATATAGAAAATATAGAAATCAGCGCGTATCTTTATAAACTACTAGTGACTCGCTCCCGGCTTTGCCCGGGGTGCAATTTTTATATATAAAAATCTTCCCCGTTTTACCCTCTTTCCATATGTGAAAATCGAATTATAACACTTAAACATTAAATTAACAAATTTCTTACTTATCTTAATTTCACTTATCTTACTTGAATATCGTTGTTGGGCGCCAATGATTTACCCATATAGTTCAATGTTGAGCGCACATAATGTGTATAACCCTCAACTTACCTGGAAATAAAATAAAAGAACATTAGATTATCTTATTCAGTTGAATTATTAAAATATTGGCATCAGGCTGTGTAAAAGAGTATGCGCTGGTGTCCTTCTGTACTGTGTATCAAACAGAGTTAAATGCTTTTGCGATTATAAAATTATAAACTACTCCCGACTTCTTTCTGTTGAACCTAAACACGCTATATCTGCTGTAAGTTGCTGAGGAGTTAGGTGTCCCGCAGACTAATTGATGCTGCAGCATCAGCTCGTGGTTAGCATGTCATGGAAATATCACCGAAGTAACAGAATATCAGATTTCACATCAATCGAACCTGTGGAAGTTAGTGAAATCCCTTCGTTGACTAGGAAATGGGCTGATGGTCTTCAAACGCCTGAACACAATTAACTCTTAATTGTGAGTTTTGCGATTGGTTTTAACGCGTTTGATTGTATCATAATATGTTAGTTTGAATTATAAATTTGCCAATTTAAATACAAATTTCCATACCGATGAACCCATTATTCTATTCGTACAAGACTTCTGTGAGCAAATGATCGTGACTCGACAGTGGGTCAAGACGGTCTAATAAATTATAATGGTTTACATCTGTTAAGCACGTACTTAAGTATAACTTAGTATTGAATAAGAAGCTTTTAAAACATACAAATAAGAGCTTAAATTTAATATGATGTAAATTAACAACACTTTATGAATAAACTTCGAGTTAACTTGTCAAATATTGTTTATTTATTTAAAACTGTTTAACATTTCACTTAGAGCATTTTGTCAAATATTGTTTGGCGTTAACACAAAATGCGATAGGAAGTAAAAGCTACACGTATAATATATCAAACTACAATATGGCCAGGAATTTTGGCGCCAAACAGTGGCCTAATGTGTGGAGAAAGTATGCCGTCTATCGCCTTGAGGCTGTACATGATCGGTGTCAATGGTCGAGACGAAAAAAAAAAAAAACAAACAATTCTACTATGTTCGTCTTTTATTCGCGCAGAGAACAAAAAATAATTGTTTTTCAAAGAGTTTTGAAGAAAATATTTTATAAAAGATTCGAAAGTGTTCGTTAACGCTTAAGTTTGCTTATACTCGTATCCCCAGGCTATTTCTATCTGATTTCCATTAAAATCAATTCAGTGGTTTAGTCGTACGACTAAACGTAACAGACAGACTAAACATTAGCAGTTTTAATATTAGAAAAATATTGCATCAGATAAATGTAAGTATGATATATATATATTTGGATACTTAAAAAATTGGTAAATAATAGAAATTTGCTTGTAGACACGTACTTATTTGTCCAAAAATTGTTTTCCGTATCAAATTAATTCGTTCTAATATTTCTATAATTTAATGCTATAATGTAAATTTATAGTGAATTTCATATACAAAAACATAACAAAAGCATTTGGAAATACTTCTCATTCCACGTAGAACGGATGTCCGAATCCATTCCATCAATCAGACCGCTAATGTTAACCTGTCTACCACTTGTTCTCACAAAAAATATTATATGCATTGAAACATTTCTGTAACAACTGAAGTTTTCTTAGTGACCGAATAATACATTAACGCCCCGAATCTTGTAATAGCGACATAATGGTCAGTAAATATCCGGATCATGTTTTGATTTGTTATTTTACAGTCGACTGTTGAAATTATACATTAACATTAAATATGGCGCGTGTAAAGTATACAAATTGGACGGTTGGTTTACGATTAGCCGTTCGCTTATCGCCACTATCTATAATGCCATTTCAAAGCTCGCCTATTTCTTCAAACCATTTAATGCTTTTATTGAATTACTCAATTAAAATTTCATCTGTGTTCAAAGAAATGTCATTTATTATTGTATCATCATGACGAAAACATCACGTAAAAGATAAAAAGTATTGATTATAGAAACGGTTATTGGTTTCGTTATTTAAGCCGGGGTGTTCAACGACTCAATTTAATTAGCGATAATTCGAACGAATTCATTTTTAAAGCAAATTATGTCGCAATACTCGTATAATCAGATAAAACGGATTTTTGTAAAAATGCCAGGTACAATTGCAAAGGACCGGATAATGGGAAACTAACAACGAATTTTGTAATCATCAGAGGTACTTTCAGGATTTTTGCAAAAATCCCAGTTTGTTTAGGATGATTACAAAATGAAACGCTGATTGGTCACTGATGTATAGCTTCTCTGTTCTGGTTGGTCAATCAGCACATCCGTCAGTAAGTAGCGTGCATTTCGGCCAATCAGCGCTTAAGACTTACCTAAAACTGGTCGGATTTTTGCAAAGATCCTAAAAGTACCATGATTACAAAATTCGTTGTTAGTTTCCTATTATCAGGTCCTTTGCAATCGTACTAGGATTTTCGTAAAAATCCTAGTACGATTGCCTAGTACCTCGCCCTTATTGTTGCTGTTTCCATTAGTGAAAACCGTATCAATATATGTCGGGTGAAGAGCCACGACGAGTTAAGTTTTTGTAAGATATGCATAAAAATAGATTCATTTAATTTTATTATTAGTTGGAATAAATTGCGTAAGCTGCTAATCTGAGATAAGTAATATGAAACTTGTTACGGTCCCAATCTGATGGCCGCTGCGAGCGTGTGGTCTTCCTATTAAATGGTAGTTAAGTATCTTTCGAGAGCTAATCTTTCAATATTTATTTTGCTATTTGCATAAGAAACTTCAAGACATTGCAGATATTAGTCATTTAATATTATTTCTAATTAATAATATCTAAAGATGACAGCTAATGTGTAATGTGGCGTTAACAAAATTTCAAATGAAAAAATTGAATTGTTGGAATAATCCTACGAATAGCAATTTTAAACGGCGAGAGTAGTCACATTCACATATCATCAATATGGCTGTAAATCTAGCGAACTAGATTAGAGTATGTAAGTTTTTTATATTTATTTATTTAAGTATTAAAATTTTATTACTATTTATAACTGTAACAAGCAATTTAACATTGTTTCATATGTACATAAAATATATGGCATTTACTCTGTGGGCATCGTTACATACCTATATAAGTTATTATAATCTCAGCATTTAAACTGCAAATCTATCATATTTTAAATCGATAATTGAATAAAACAATGTCGCCGTTCAATGCACGTGGACTGTATAAAATTGTAGTTGAAGTACTTCTAGTAACGCACTGCACGTGGGTGTTAAATACGATGTTGTAAGTGTCAAGTATTACTTTTAGAAGGTCTATTATGTGTTACGAGTATGTAATACCAGAATGCCGGGATGAATGCAGTATTGAGCATTGAGCATTAAATAAAATAAAAATCCTTTTTTTATGAAAAAAAATGTGTGACGTGTAATTTTAAAATAATCTTCTATTAGATATCCATAACCCTCAGAACAAGCAAGGAGCGATCGCGAATAAAATTGAATACTTAATCAAAAACTATCCTTTTTTTGTGTAGTTTTTTTAGTATCGAGTTGTCACTATAAAGGCTCGTGATTCATCTTCACATTACATTACTTACATACATTAATGCGGTTTACACTAATGGAAAGAGCGTTAAACGAGGAAGGTTTAATATGTAATTTTCAGAAATTGCACCCGAACAAAGCCGGGAGCGGCCCGCTAGTTTGTGTCGTTTTGTAGTGTCTTAAATCATATTATTATGTATAACAATAAATACAATAATTCGATATTTAAATACTGAATATTATTTAAAAACCTGTAGGTACATCCTAATCCTGTCCGGTTTCGCAAATTTAGGGCCCCTACAGATTACATTTTAGGATTATATTTACTGACAAATTAAAGAAATATAATCTATCATATTAGATAATTAATATGATATAGAGCACTTTCAACATTCTTTTTTCTTTTTTTTTTTAAATTTTGAATGAATGTTCCTTCTAGTTTATTCCTCATTCTAGACTAAATTATTATATATTTTGTATACAAGATATAAGATATACAAGTTACAAGATCATCGTATTGTATTGTGACAGTAAATTGGTCCAAATAACAAAATTGGAATACTATACATAAAGATGCAGTTATGCAACAATCACTTTTCTTATCTTTAATTATGTTTAATGTATTGCCCGTAATGACGCAAGCCTGCTCATATTTGTCTATCAATCAATAACCAACTACCGCGCGGCCATGTTGATTTATAACGGTGGGCAGATATAATTTATGTAGGAACCGATGCTATTAAATGCATACCATCATTCATGCTATAAGAGCACGATTAAGTAATATGATGTTGGATTATTAAGGTATATGAAAAACGGTTCAGTCTTATCAAAAGTGTCTAGTTTTAACACACTGTCTCTGGTGAAGAAGTATGGACACCTCGGAGATTTCAACCTCTTTTTAAATTCGTTGATTTCACTTTTGTAATAGGTGTTAATTTAATTATTTTTTTAGAAATGAATTTTGTAATAATATATATAGGTATTAAATTTTTAATTTTATAAAATATTAATTATTTACTCTAAAATAAAATAATAAACTAAGATAACATGTGGGTTTAATTTTTTGTCGTTGCAATCCACAGGATTATGTATGTTTCATGGAAAATTATTTAACACATTAGAATTAGAATTTCTTGTTACAATATAACCTTAGAGCTATGGTGTATAACTGAATCTTTTGACATATCTTTACACGATATTGACAATCACATATATTGTTGAGAAAATGTGTAGAGTAAAAAATATGTACCTATCGCGTTTTTTTCTCTTACAAAATTAGAAATAACAAAAAGTGCAAGAAAAATCTGCTAGTATATTCCAATAGAAAAGATGTTGTTTAATAAACAACACAATACGGGGCGTATATCCCTGTATATATTTGTACACTCGGTGTCAAAAATATCGCCCCTCCGCGTAAATCTGATTCAAGTTAATATAAACTTTATAAAAATTACTTTACATTAATACTGATACTGATATCAAATGAAAGTACGTTTAATAACCTTTAAATTAACGTTGGTTAATTTAAATAAAAAGCCACGAGGTTTCCAGGTCTGAGTGTTAAAAAAGTGTCAAAACTCGCGGTTGAGGGGTCGCTAGTTGTTCCTGTTGTTCCTTGGGTATTAAAGATCTGTATAAGGTCAAATGTCAATCATACACTGTCCTAACGTCGAAGAAAACACATCTAAGGAGCATTTTTTGTAAATTTTTGTTATGCATTTATTGTTGTAGAGTTAAGTTTGAATAAACATTTTTCAACTGACCATGTTTTTTTCTTTAATTTTTGGGCCCAATAAAAACCTCTTATTTTATTAATTTTCCTAAAAAATAGATTTTATTACCTTTCAATTGATACCTTACAATCATACCCTTACCCTTGATCGAATAAGGTTTAAAGTCGGTTGAAACTATTTTTCGCGGAGGGGTGATATTTTTGACGCCGAGTGTACTTAGATGGCACACAAGTTGAGGTCAAATGCTATCTGACGATCTCAACCGGATCGCTGTTAGAATCCTAACCAACAAAGCTTTTGCAAGATGTAGTTTTGTATTACGAAAATAGGTATTCAATGGGACGATTTAATGCAAGGAATGTTTAGAGGAACTAAAATGCTGCATTGGCTATAGTTGCGACCATGCACACGTGAACTTTTTAATTTCTTTTTGACTATTGATTTGCTTGATGGTAGATGGCTACCGGTAGCCTTGATACCTAAGCTAAGATCCAATGCTGCGTGGTAGGTAGTTACCGTCAGCTAAGGACACAAGCGACACCGGGCAGGGGACCAGCAAGAATTTGTTTATGGCACGCTTTAAGCCCAATCCAAGTAAAATAAGAGATTGTTCCAATCCAAGTAATGTCGATGAATCTGTGCTATTATAAAAACTTAGGGTGAAATTATTTGGAATTTTAACTCATCGAAGCACTTATAATATGGGAAACGCAGTATTTCAAGCAATAAAAATTATATTAGTATAGATGATTTATTCACTCGTTCCACACATTCATATTGGCAGAAATAAGTGGCGTTTCTTTCTACTTATCACAGTGGGGATACCTTAGTAGGGATAGGTGGATCGGCTGCGTTATTATCTAACAGCAGACGACTTGCGACCAACTTGCGACAAGCGAAAACTTTCTATCAATTTGTGCAATATCACACTAAATCGTGTTTTTAGTATCACGTAACTCATAACAAAGGTGTGGTTTGCGATAAGGCCTCTTACGGACAAAAACTGAAATGAAAGTGCATCATTTCTGTATGGCAGCACATCGCAAGTCGTCTGCTGTCGTCTGCTGTTAGATAATAAGGCAGCGGGTGCATTTATTTATTTATTACAAAGCCGCTTCTTTTAGTTAAGAATGTCAAGAATCATAACGATTTCGTTTAAAGGTATGACACGGATCTTAAATAAACAATATAAGCGCCATTTTATCGCTGCAACATTGTTGGCCGCATTGTCCCGCGATATCGTTCGATGTTAACAAATGTTATCGGCCAGCTTTGTCCGAATGACATGCCAGTTATTAATGATATTAGTTGAAGTCAGATACACCGGTGTAGTGTATGACATAATGTTGGTTTCTGTAAATGCAATCGTAATATAACGTGAAATATTAATGTTTCGGGTGTATTAAACTTGCAAACCAGGTGGTCTTGTGTCGATTGAGCGCGTTGCTTAAAATCTTGTTCATAAACATAGTGATATATATTTTCTTGATCATTTGTACATTTGCATACGCGAGGGAGTATAATTAATAGACACTTCATTTATGCCTTTCCCTTTTTTATAGACTTTAAAATTTTAAATTTATTCTCTTCATATAATTGTTATTAAATAGGAATTTTCAAAATAGGTATCTCTTATCTATTATCTTGCTTATCGAGTTAGGTACAAATGCGACGCAGTCTTAGCAGAAATGACATAAAAAAACCAAAAAAGATATTTTATTTTGCCGTAGCAGATTGTAACACTCCAGACCTACTGTAATGAAGTTGTAATTTATTTGACATATTTATAATACACATATGGTACTACATAGTTGAATTTTTGGTCACTATTAAAAATTTATTGAAATATTGTACTCTTTGATTGACATTAAAGATTCTATTTCATTTCTTTAGTTACACTCACACTCAGTACTAAAATAAAAGTTATTATTCGACAAAATTGTCCTAAAAATATCTGCTCTTAACGTTCTCGCGTTAAGTTCGAAATTGCGCTTACATGTTTATGTCCATACAAGTTTGATGTGACAATTTTTTTATTGTAAAAATTCGACCTGCCTTTTTCGGTATACTTAATACCAAAAGAAATTAGACTAAAATAAATAAATAAAAATAAACAGTAATCTATTTTACGTTTGTTCGTAAGTTAACCATATTTCATAAAAATATTCTTTTTCATAAAACAAAAATATTGATTTCAAATCTAGGAAATCTTTAGAAACTGATGAACGGATTACGGCGTATATTAATTACTCCGTAATGCACGTCTATTCGCTTGCGTGTCCAGATTACGTATTTACGTCTGAGATAAATCGCTCGTGTGCGTCAGGCTCGCAGGGACGAACCATAAAATCTGTCACGTGATCACTATCAACATTCCACAGCTCACTATCTAAGCTATATTTGTGAAGATATTTTATTATCGCGCTTATAAAGTATTTACTCATACATTACCTACATATTTTAAACGACTATTTAGTGGTGGCACAATGCGTTCGGGTTGGCAGATTAAGATTAATGTTGGCCCTAAAAAACTTCCATAAGTAATATTAATATAGAATAGCTAAATGAATTAAATTAATACTATTAGCAGTCTGGGTTTAATCCCCCCACAGTCCATTGTGTGGTTTAAGTGGTCACTATGGCGCCATCATTGGTTCATTGGCTGTTGTAGAATGACGAATATGAAATTTAAGGCAAATACATACATCATATTATAGTTCTCTAGGATTATTATATTATTATTTTCTTCATCTGATTATTATATTATTATTTATTCAAAGGTCGTCCTATCGTTGGTTATAACTTATTCCTTATAAGTTTATTTCGTTATAACTTCAAGCAGATATCATATTACCAAAACTTTATTAAGTAAACGGCCAATTTTATTACAAAGTAACAGTTTATTTACATTTCAAAGTGTTAATTCTGTTATTTATGAAATATTTATCAAGCAAGTTTTGTTAATTCGTGTTTACCTAAAGAGAACATGGCACTAGGTGTAAAGCTCGGAAATAAATTTGATATATTGATTGTAAAATCAACATTAAAGACAGTAAATGTGATATAAAGTCTGTGTATAGTATAAAAAGAAAAAACGTTTGTAGGTACACATTGCAAGCAATATTGAGAAATAAAAGAGTAATAATGAAGAAATATTGGTTAAAATTTTTACATAATATGGAACTTTGGAACGATTTAGCTTTATCACTGGTAATGGATAAAACACTTTTTTTACATCAAATAACTCTTTAGTTATTAATATTATTTACAGTTTTTCAAATATTAAAATAAAAAAAAAAAAACAATTAATAAAAAATAAACAAAAGGACTTTTTTATAAACTTAATACTTTTTTATTTCATGAAAGTAAAAATGCAACTAAGTATTACAGTGGCTATAATGTACCAATATTTTAATCATTAAGAAGGCATTTTGGAAATCAATAAAATGTTTATAGTATTCTCCATTCTTCGTCTTCACATGGTGAGGTGGGGGTTATATAAAACGCGCTCACAACACTGATTTATTGTCAATCAAACGACAGCACGCGTAGGCGAAGAATCTTTCTTGATAAAGTAGTTTCTGCGAACGATGTGTCTCGCTGTTCAATCTTTAAGTTTGCATCTAAGTAATGGGTTTCAAATGATTTACGATTTGTTTGTTCAAACTAAAATACTGTAGTGAAAGTGCCTTATGATGTTTTGTATTTTATAACAAAGAAAAATGAAACCATCACACCATATAGTGGCCATCAAGAAACATGTTATAATATCGTTATAATTCTAATTATTGATGCTAAATAGGATAAAGGAAACAATTAAGATAACATCTCTGTATTGATCCTGGAAGGAAATATTATGTGCAGTTTTATACTTTCTATTAGAAAATTATTGATAGTTGCTAACAGGGCTCAAAGGATTTCTAAATTATGTTTAAGGCGACTTATTTAAAAATGTACAAAAAACATCTCATAACTTATTGTCAACTCTGTCATTTACTTACCTCAATAAACAGTAAATGGGCAATGACAGGTATACGTTAAAGTTTAACTTAAAAATTACCCCTGATTTTATACTTACAATAAATATATATAATAAGATAATTAAGTTAGTAAATTACTTTTGTTAATGCTTAAACCTGGTTTATAGTCCACCCTTTGGTTTATTTTCGTAATCATCACTATGAAAATTGGTTGAAACGCACTTTGAAAATGTATATCACGATTTTTGATCTGCACGTTTCTAAGCGTTCTAGTTCCAGCGCATTCTAATATGGAAGACTATTTTCAAGTTTTATATAAGTTGGGGTAACCAGTACTTAGACAGGTTTAAGACTGACACGCCAGGCAATAATTATGTTAATGTTGTAAGCTCAGCGTGACGTTTGAGCAGAGAAGTTAGACGTTGGCTTTAGAATGACGACCATCTTAACAATTATTGTGTATTTAAGTAATAAGTTATTTTCTGTCACGTATATATTAATATTCATTGGCCGTGGGAAGAGGTATCTTCCCACCTATACTTAAAAAAATTAAAACTTATCTCTTACTTAGCGACTTGTACCTATTTATAATCTGTGTATGGAGCAAGTTCTTCATCAACTTTAGCCTTGGCGTAAAATACACACGATGAACACACACAGGAACACAGGAGCATAGGGTGAATTTGAAGTTATTATAAAAACTTTTTAATTGTATACTTTTTTATATAAGAAAAATAAAAAAAACAGTTGTACTCCGGGAGTGCCGACAGAAGTGAAAACTTGAACAATTACGTGTGTATTTTTTGAATCGTCAGGAAAGTACATACTTATATACAGAGGTGTCGGTTACGGTAACAGTGCAAAAGCAAACAAATCATTACGTCGCAATGATGTGCACATGCACACTTGCTCCCACTACTCTGCTCTTCTGTTATTAGAGAGTTAAGATTCTGAGTTTAAGACACTTGATAACTTATGTTTAGAACAAACGCTGCTATTAATATAAATGGTGTGCACGTATATAAAGCTTGTATGAAAAGTGATTTTAAGTAGTTCGTGCAGCAAAACTGTTTTGCGTAAGCCGAGTGAAGCCGGTAAGGCACAATCTAATTGCGTCCGTCGCGGTTGATACTGGAATGACAGCACATTAGTTATTGCTGATACGTTACAATCTAGACTAGACCGAGCAGTGGACTTAAATAGTTGCCTAACGTAGTCTTGAAATACATATTAAGTCACAACAGTAGTGACACATACTGCGTCACGTTGTTTTATATTGGTAGCTAACCCTTTACAAGAGACTACTATTTCCCTATCTCCTCTTATTCTCTTATCGTTTATCCTATCAAGGTCAGCATGGCAACGCATGCAAAATATGCTTGTGTTATTAGTCACATACCATCACCTATAAGCTTGCCTGCCAACATTTAAATTAAAAAAATGAACCAATAAGCAGGATGTCCTTTCAATAAATATAATTTACAGTTTTTGATATATGTAAATTTGATTCTATAGCAAGGTCACAGGCAAGGTGTTATGTTTCCTTTTAAAAAAATACAGAATAATGTACTAACTACAATGTTCAAATAATGTACTAACGATGCAACTTACTTTACAGCATTAAAGACGATTAAAACTAACTATTAATTACACCTATAAATATGAATCCTCTCGTTGAAATCTATTTGTAATCCTCTGCTATTTTTGAACAAATTTAATATGTTTTGCAATTTCTCAATTGACGCGATGGCATTTTTACTAGCGCATTGCATACAGTTTAATCCTAAAGGTTTATGTTGCGAAGGTTTTATCGTCCATATGTGCAATGGAATTTAAAAAAAAAACGCCATTAAATATGGTATAACCTGTATGGTTTTTTTATGTACACAGTATTAATATCACTTAATATTGTACAAACGTAGAAAACGCACTTGTACTTTTAGCTTGTTTTTTGCCATTTCTCATTTATTATGAGATTATATGTTAAGTATGGGTTGCAATATTGTAACAATTTACTTTATAATCTTGAAGTTTATTAAGGTTTAGGTTAGGGCGACATCTATTGTACACATGTAAAATAATTATGTATGCAAGCGCAGCGTAAGAAAGACGTCCATTCACAACTTGAACTGACGACCTAATAAGTCTGGATCCAGGCTGCTTCTGACTGGTACAACCGCAATTTTTTTATGATGTAATATGTAATATATAATAACTGATAATGATGATAATAATCACCTAGCGATCAGATTTCACACAAATTATAAGAAACTACACTAAGACTTGTTTTATGTTTATTTAAAACAATACTATTACTTGGTTTACTTGATAATACGTACATAGCTTTCCATATACTTAATATTACGTGTATAAAACTTTATACTACGAGTACCAATTCGTATTTTAATGGGAAAAATTTAATGGTTGAAAGACGAAGTATTGTCCCCCTTAATTGTTACCGGAACAATAAAGTGGGCTTACATAAACAAATATAAAAAGTCTTCATAGCTCTAGTACGTATTAAGTGAAAAACTAGGACGCAATAAAAAAAAGGTATAAAATTTCAACAATTTTCAAGCATATCGTACAGTAGCTGTATCGAATGTTCGCCTCGTGCAGCATGCCATTTAAAGAGTTCAGCAGTCCGCTCAACAAGAAACGGATCGTAAAAAATAATTGTTATCGTCAAGTTAAAAGACCAGTGCATTTTATTACTACCGACATTTTGTTTAGGCGATCCACATTTTTATGCAAAGTAACCACGTATGGGTTTTCGTTTATTTACTACATTGTGTTATTGTCTAAGCATTTACCTGAAGTTTATTGACGATTCAAATATCTATTTATATGAAAATAGGTAAAGACAAAAGAGATCAATACCACTTTCTCCTCTCTTTGTCTCTGTTATTCTTTCTTTTGTTTAGTAGCTCTTGACGAACTATCATCCCCGCTTTTTTAAAGATTATATGCAATGGAAAGGGAGAGGTTTCCATGAGAGAAAACGTCTATAGACCTTTCTAATTGTTGTTAATTGATCAATGTATATTGCGGGAAATACTTACTTAGTACCCAGTCTTTCATGGATAAACAATAGGGGAATCACAGAGCGGGGTTTATGACTATATAAGTTTAAAAAGTTTACTTACATGTACAAAAATTGTCACTTGTAAATATTGACTTTCCATAATACATAGAGGTAATATACAAAGAAATTTAATTTTTACGGTAATATATGTACCTATAATTTCAACACAAGTCTATAACATAGCATAATTCAGTGAAGAAAATGAGGTCACGAACTCTCCAAATATCAATTCACAAATTCACGTGACAGTGCATCTCGCAAAACGCTACATCCGAAATACAAATAGCGACAAATCGGTACATCTCAAAGGCGTCACGTAGAGCATTGTGCAACAGGGATGCGACGACGACGCACAGACTACGTTGCATTCGAAATGAAGATCATCGCGAATTTCTTCATAAATAATACGGTAACATAACAACACAACGCCTACGCGAGGTGTAACAAGGATGAAGATGTCTTATTTGATACCAAGGCAGTCCCCTATTCCTAGCTCAAAAATGAATCGGATAAATTTGAATACACTGATTACTCAATGGATGTTAAAATGACTTCCATTTAATTTTAAATTTAAGGTTTAGCTCTAAAATAGTTTCTATGTTATAGTAATATAGTACTTACTTCACCACCCTAATTAAAGTGAGTGAGTTTGTTTGTTACGCTTTCACGCCTTAACAACTCAACCACACTTTGGACAAACGTTGTCAGGTGGACATAGGGCAACTTTAATCCAGAAAAATGTATCTACTATTCTCGGGGAAGTTGTTGCAGGAAAAAGCTATACATATAATAGATTTATAACATTTAACTCATAAATTCACTTTACTTGTTGTCATTAATTTTATTCTCTATGTTAAACGTAGTTTTAGCGCATGCAGTGATTCCTGCGGTAAAACTACTGAGAAAATACATTTAAAATAGTTTCGAAGCTTGAGATCCCCTTAAATAGTGTATATATTTTAGTCTATAACCTCGTCATCTAACAAAATCTTTTATTTTGTTAACAATAATATAATCTATTATTATAAAACCTGTTATCAAAAAATAAAAAAAAACTAGTAGGATCATGAAATAAACGAGTAGATCATATGTGGTCCTTCGAGCCTGATGACTATTGTCACACATACGACCTACTCACAACGAAATGATAACAGTGAATGGTTCACGCAATTTTGCCTGTACCAATTAACAAGTCATAGCTTCTTGTCAGATCTATGAGTAACTAATAGTGTGTTGGTTTTCATGTGATAAAATAAAATTTATTTTAAAAATTTGGCAACCCTGCGCCCGCAAGGATGCCAATGTCGTGGGTGTGTCCAATTTATGTCCCGAGCCAAAATTTGACGCGCATTCAATGTGCAGCACACGAATAACTGAGGCAACGCATTTTATGTTATCCTTATAAGAGCTACATGCGTACGAATGTACTAGTACTTATCATGACACTTTTATATGTTTATATAAAAACTATAAAGCCTTATTTTTGGTAATGAGGCTTAAGATTTTTGTTGTTTGTTTTAATAAAAAATATTCACAGGCAAACTCTCGTAACGACAGACTTGACCCAGGGTTTCAAAAATAATGTATTAAAATGTTTAATCGTTTTCCAAAATTATTGGCTAACCCACACTAAGTATGCTAATAAAATAGGCCATTTATCAACAATAGAAAACTAAGATCTAAATAGATGCAGTTTGTAATAGTTAATCTTTTTATCCCATAGTAACGTATTAACTAGATAAAATGTACCCTATGTTTTAATCCAGGACATGGACTATATGTGTGAAAAGCATTGATAGGTGGTCTGTGGTGAAAAGTTTCCTTCAAATCCGCTCAACGGCTTACGCGTGAATGTGTATCTTTACAAACTTTTGCATTTTATAACATTAAAAAGTAAGATTTTAAAAAAGTAGAGTTTAAATGAATTGTTTTACATAATAAAGCTTGTTAAATATGTCAACGAAATGCAAACTTTATTTAAATTGTCAACCAAATATTGACCTCACCAGTGACCACCTACAATATTATGCGAAAAATTCGACGAGAAATCTCAATAAAACGCGCACTCTTGACATTTATCGCGTAAAAGTTAGTTAGCATTTTCGTACAAATGTTTATATTTACTTCACCTCGTTTGCATTTTATATTATCACAGTTTTTATGAGGAGTACTTTTTGTACTTTTTACTCAAATATTTGGTGTATGTGAATTTAGCAAACACTATATCACTTGCACCAATTTATTTTCACGGCTTATTGTCTTTGATTCACAATTAATTAACTATGCTTTGTGACTTACAAGATGTTTTTTCTTTAAATTTATTTTGGAATAAACGGTATTATCGTCGACATTACGACGGTGTAGTAATATCAAAGATGGCAACAAAAGCTTTCGTGACTAACGATAATCATAGACAAATTAGATTACCAATGATGAATAGACATGCCACATACCATTTTGTTTATCGCCTACTTACTGTTTTTATCGCTTCGGCACTAAACAGGAGACAATATGTGAATGAAAGTACAGAAGAAGTGTGAAAGGAAAATCTTAAAAACTATTATGAATTGGAGCAGCAGGTCATACTGTGTCCCGCAATCACAGAGTAAGATGAACGCCTCCTGTTCTGTATTTATGAGCGTGTAAGAGATGACAGAGCCCATTAATGTATCTTTGTACTTTCCCAAATTCTCTATCGTAGGATAGATTCGTATATAATCGTTAGGCTGTCTGTCACACATTGTTATTAAAAAAAAAAAATAGAAATTCATAGGCGAATTTCATTTTTTAAATTACACTAATGATGGTGTTGATAAGAATAGAGTGCGCGTATTCGCATTCAGTTGTTAATCACACGTTTACATTCTAATAAGTATACTTTTTTACGAAAAGAAATAATGATTATGTGATTTTTTATCATAAAAAGCTCCAATTACATTATAATTAGTTTCGTTCATATAAAAGACGATTAAACATGGGTAAGTTTATTGTTCTATATGTACTTGATTCATAAAATATTTTTCAAGATTTTATATATTTTCAGATTAAGTGAACTTGGAAGTAAATTTATAATAATGTATTAAATCTATTGATTATTTTATAGCTTCTCAGGAAAAACAATTCTCAGAGTGCAATACATTTATGATAACAATTCAGTATGCCTCAAAAAAACCACTAGTTTATACGTTCACTTTCATTTAAATTTATAAAATTCGTGATTGACAAGACAACCTCGAAAACCATTGGCATTATTATTAATCTAAGTAATTCTTTGTTTTAAGATTATCTATAGCGTTTTAGTACATTATCTATGTACTTACTATAATTTAAGTAGCATTAGACTTAGGTGAGTACATTACATTTAGCTATGTCTCATACAAAAGAGGCACCGCACAAATCAAAGACCCACTTGTCGATTATTTACCGCACAATGATTTAAAATAATCATAAATTATTGAAATTTAGTAAACAGTTATTAGCATACAAAGAATAAATCGTTTTATGCAGTCGTGAATATACAATTTGAACTGTGGACACGAGTCCCGACGACGCCCCGTTAGAATATTAATAAGTTTTGAAACATAATGTAACCGCCATTTTCATATAAAATTTAATTGAATATAAATTACAATAATGCTTATGTTGCTTTGACAAAATGGGTTTGTCTGACTTTGCATTGTGCATATTAAATTGTCACTTATATACATATTTGGGGAATTATTAAATCTTATTACCTTTGTTAACGTTATTAATTTCAATCCCATACACTGTCAGTGTCAGAGGCTTAAGTTTCTTCCCTTGGTTTTGCTTGAGATCCATAAAAACAAAATACTTCTATTCTCCGTTATCGGTTTCTTCGTTAAACTTATTCTAAACCACACAGATTTTTATACGTTTTCAGTAAAAAATTGTATCCATGCAAAGACGGAGGCGGGTTGCTAGTTGAATATAAATGGATCTCTCAGACAAAATACTTACCTATATCTAGAGCGTTTTAAGCAAAATAATATTTTTATTTTGCTGAATTTTATTTTGTTTATATATAATATATATAAATTATTATTCTTTATATTATTATTAGCTTCGCACTTGCATCCTTCTAACGTGGCTGTCTTTGTAGTTGTGACTGGTTTGTACGAAAAGCATGTTTCATTACTAAACAGTGTCGTTATTTCGGTGAGTAAATAAGAAATGCCAAAATTCTTACTACACTTATCCCCATCTTCTCCCTTTATCGCGCTTGCATCTCTACAGGTATTGCTTAGGTATATACTATAGACAAATGAACAATCAAACTGCCTACAGCACTTTCTAAGAAAAGAAACAGTAGACCGTCTACAATATTGTTCGAACAAAGAATACTTATTAAGGATTAGTCCACAAAATATATGACACACTAAGCTATTGTCCTCATAGTGTCGCTCCACCTATCATTAGTGAACAAACGGAAGTCCCAATGTCCCATTTATTGAGTCAGCGAGAATGTAATCTATCGAGTCAAAGAATAAGTCGAAAGCCAGAACGTCAAAGACTTTTGAAGCTCTTCCCGTGACGATGTAGGTAGCCTCTTGAAATGATAACTCAAAGGAACAACGTCTTTTGTTTCTTTCATACGTAACAAGAACGCTGTATTTTGGCTTCATAACATACATATTCTTTTATATAACGAAAAACGTCTATTTCAAAAATCATATTTTATTTTCTAAACTTCATACTTAGCCTTACTTAGTTTAGCTTAATAGCCCAGTCAGTTGTGACTGCAACTATAAGACTTTTGGATTCTATATGTGTCACTTTTGGATTCCATAGTGGTTATCAGTTTCTCTAACTAGGTATGTCTTATTCCTGCGGAAGATCAGTGCTGGCCTAGACCAGCAAAATACTGAGTAGGGACCTTTCTGTAAATTGTAACTTTTATTTTTTACCGTTACTGTTTTTTTCTTTTTCTTTGTAATCGCATGTTACTAAGTTGCAAATAAATAAATGATTGATTGATTGATAGGAGAAAACCCTAGGCTGTAATTAGACTAAGCCTAATTACAGCCTAGGGTTGAAATTACAAATATTCGATAGATGGTAACACTGCAAAGATATATTTTAATTTTGTAGCAGTATTCAAAACGATTTTTTTACTCTTTTATAGAAAAACTCAAAAAAGGACCAGTGGATACAATAAGCTTCACGGTGGTTATGTAAGCTTATTGGAATAGAAGAGAAAATAACACAGAAAATTCTTTTTCGTGATCGAAGCTTCATGACTTCAACCAGTACCTATTCAGTATTTTACAACCTAAAAGAAAAAGTGTAGATTTTTATATGATTACTTCATGATATCAGCAGGTATAGAATTAGCTGTGTTGCAAATGTTGGTCAAATTTGTACTGTTGGTAAACCGCATAGTTATATTTACTAGCAATAAAACGATGTGGGTAATAAAGACATGCATAAGTCATAAAAGTTATGACCTACTTTCGTGTAGTACAAATATTTTAAGGACATTAAGAACGTTGTGACGCCATCGCTGTTACGACTGTTTATGTAACCAATGACAAAGAAAACTTTCCAGGAAGATGCAAAAGACGTAATACTACTTTTTCAATTATTGTTGCATGGTTAATGGTTAAAATTAATAATAATAAAAATGAATGGCAACTTTAATGTTTAAAATTAAATCGGTTATAAGCTGAAATACCGGAATTAGAAGAATTAGAGTAAGTGCACAATAGAACATTTTTTTACTATTATAAAAATGAAATACCTACATAATGTTATTAAACCATTACTAAAACGAAAAGTCATAAATATAAGATTAACTACAATTCTTATTACACATGTGTTAATAATCTTTTTTGTTTATTATTAACAAGCATCTCCATTTCGTATTAAAATCTAACAAGCGGAAAGCATTGATATATTTATAGACATTTAATTTCTCACATATCAATATAACAACTTCCTTTGGCCATTAACAAATATCATAAAACCGTTGCGACAAACGTTTCGTTTGGATATTCTAAGTAACCATTAACGAGAGATGACAATTTTATAACACCTAATTATGAATTAATAAAAAGCAACTAACTTGTAGTCATTATTGATGTAATATTTAACTAGTCTATTGGTCTATTTGTGAATGTCTCAGGGGTTCCGGTTTCGATTTTCAGCAGGGCCAACTTTTCAAAGTTGTCTCTGGTCCGGCTCTGGCAAATTAATGGCATTGCATTTGGGCAGCCCGTCCAGCAGCAGTAAGGCCGGCACGGGCAGCTTGAAGCAGCCAGGACCGACTGCTTCAAACCGCAACTACATAGTGAACTACAGTCTTATACGTACACGGAACCGCCGAGCAGTTGTGACTGCTTCGGGCGGTCGGCAGGGGGGTGAAATTTCACCGTACGGTCGAGTAGCGACTGCTCTCGCGCAGTGACCTCTGCCCGCGCTCTTCATTCCAGTCGCATGCGCCTCTCGTTCGTCTGTGACTTGTCGAGCAGTTGATACCAACTGCTTCCGCAGTTATCAATGGTAGCTTTAAGCAGTGGACTATGACTGCTTCGGGCGGTCGGCAGGGGGGTGAAATTTCACCGTACGGTCGAGTAGCGACTGCTCTCGCGCAGTGACCTCTGCCCGCGCTCTTCATTCCAGTCGCACGCGCCTCTCGTTCGTCTGTGACTTGTCGAGCAGTTGATACCAACTGCTTCCGCAGTTATCAATGGTAGCTTTAAGCAGTGGACTATGACTGCTTCGGGCGGTCGGCAGGGGGGTGAAATTTCACCGTACGGTCGAGTAGCGACTGCTCTCGCGCAGTGACCTCTGCCCGCGCTCTTCATTCCAGTCGCACGCGCCTCTCGTTCGTCTGTGACTTGTCGAGCAGTTGATACCAACTGCTTCCGCAGTTATCAATGGTAGCTTTAAGCAGTGGACTATGACTGCTTCGGGCGGTCGGCAGGGGGGTGAAATTTCACCGTACGGTCGAGTAGCGACTGCTCTCGCGCAGTGACCTCTGCCCGCGCTCTTCATTCCAGTCGCACGCGCCTCTCGTTCGTCTGTGACTTGTCGAGCAGTTGATACCAACTGCTTCCGCAGTTATCAATGGTAGCTTTAAGCAGTGGACTATGACTGCTCGAGCGGTTCGTGTATGTTGATCACTGGCTAACTGCTCGAGCTACCACTTACGAAGACCACCGTGAAATACAACATGTATGCTTTTGAGTTTCGGTGAGTGAGCAAGGGATGATGGAATTTCCCTATCCCTTCCTTATTCCTTTTTCCTTATTAATACAGTGGTCGGCAGCGCATTCGCAGCACCAATGGCGTTTCTTGTATTATATATAGGCTTATAGGCCACGTATTACCAAGCATATCGTCAGCCTGCAACAACATTGCATTGCAAAATTAATTTATATTGATAAATATTAGTTGCTAATAAATCAATACTAATACTTCATAATAAATAGTATATATATATATATATTTGAACTGGGTCACATTTTCGATCATCGTACAATAAGATTTATAAAAAAAAATCATAAAATAATTTAATTTTTTTAAATACAAGCAACCCTTTTATTCTTAACTTAAAAGCTCATTAAATATAAATTGACTATATGTATGTAAAAAAAGAGTTATTTCCCGTGCCCCCGTTAGCAAGGCGTCTGGGCAAATAGGAAACGGTTAAAAATAAAAATAGTCTTTCCTATTTTCTACAACAGTTAAATCAGTTTTAACGACGTGCTACTTAAATCAGTCCTAAATTATATAAATAAATTATCAGTTAGTGAAATGTTTCTAATGGAAGGCATAAATAACGTTCATACGCATTTCCTTCTCTTACAAATTAATGCCGGTACTACAACGATAGCGAGATATAGCTTAACATAATTGCTTTCATATGCAAAATGTGCATGTGCTAATTACGTCCATAATGCCTTTGATAAAATATATTGTGAGAAGCACGGTTACTGCTTCTCGAAATATTATTTATATTAGTATAAGCAAAGTACAGTGAAGCGATGAAAACAAAGCATATAGCAGCAATTTATCTCGTTAAGCTTTCATTTACATTTACACAGGATTCCTGTAAACGAGAAATCATCATGCTAAAAATCTTAGTCAGCAGCCTACTTGCATTCTCCTGATGTAGCTCGTGTCCTTAGGTCATGGTCTCATCTAAAGAAATCATCGAAACTGATTACTTTTTATTTTATAAGTACACTGTTATTTTCTACTGTCCACGCTTACAGATATTACAAATGTCGAAATAACTTTATCTTTTATTTGTAA
Organism: Synanthedon myopaeformis; assembly: GCA_944738685.1. NCBI lineage: Eukaryota > Metazoa > Arthropoda > Insecta > Lepidoptera > Sesiidae > Synanthedon > Synanthedon myopaeformis. The sequence goes on along the minus strand of OX122924.1, from coordinate 8,150,707 downwards.
AGGCTATTATCAGTGAATTATTTATTTGAACTACGGACCTCATTTTCATTAAATTTGTTAACGGGACCCAGGAAAAGAATATAGAATATTTATCAACTAAAGTGTAAAAATATTTTAGTATGAGCCACTTTTAGCTAGACATAAACTACCAGACATTTATCAAATACAATAGTGAAATAATAGTCCCTGTCTATCTGTCCTGTTGCGGTTTGATGCCTGAGATATTGTGCACCATCAAATTATTCTTCAATTATTCTATTTCACTGAAGACCAGGAGGGTGTCGGTGAAAAAGGATAACGACAGATTGTCCAATTGTTCATCACATATAACAAAATTATTAGTTTTTCATTATTAGCTTCACATTGTCACTGGAACACAAGGTTAAGCATTTTTTTATAACTTCATAAATTATCGCAGGCACGAAATTGATTTTGCTCTAATTGCGGACAGATGTCGCTTAGAAAAAAGAAAAGATGGCTGAACGGTTAACTGCCCGCGTTATAAAGGGAAACAGAGACGTATTTAAGAAACTTGATGACAGGTTTGATTTATAACAGTTTTTATAGTTTTAACTTTTTTATGCTTAGTGACGAGAACACATACAATTTTGTGCCCACATGAAAGACAAGATCAGTCGAATTTTGATTTTATAGAGGTAAAGTCAGTTTGCTAGAACTGATACAAATAAGACGTAGCCCTCATTTAAAAATGTAATCTTGGACTAAATTTAAGCGTATAAGGACATGCTCTACAAACATCCCAACTTTCGACTCTTTTTGATCTTCAAGAATATGCTCAAACCGCTACCCACTCTACTCATAGTCAAACGCGTTCCCAAGTTGTCTCCTTCATAGTAAAATCCGTTCCCACATTACTAGACCTGAGCTGAGTAACTTCATGTATGTATTTTCATCTGCTGTAAAAAATATTTTATTCATAAACAAACAATTTCTATGTTTTCATAAAAATCACTTTCAACCAGCACCATCAGTCCAATGACCTTACTTTTAAGTTTTCTATAAATATAGAGCTTGAAGCTTGAATATTATTTCATCTTTAGTATTCCGATGGTAACTTTCAATTAAGAATGATTAAGTAAGAGATACTTAATTATTTTAAAAAAATATTACAAATTATAAAAAGAGTGAATAAAGATTTATCAAATGTCTCAAATATGTCTAATTGTCTATGTTCGAACGACTCATAAGAAATATGTTGCAAATTTTTGTTGAAAATATATTGCTTGTAATTATTATGAACTATGACGCCCTTTCAGAAATCATGTAAATTCTTAATAATAGTCTACGTTATAACAAAATTTTCAACTAGTTTCTACGACTATCAGGTTCATATTACACAAACTGACCTATATTCTTATTAGAATAGAACAAGAATTAATAAACGGAAAATGTTCCTAGATGTTTATGAGTTCGGCCTTCAGAAATGAGATTTGTAGGACACAAAGACGACCATGAATTTTATGTGTTATCTAAAAAAAATAACATTTAAATGTTACGGCAAATTTTTGAAAGAAAACGCTTTTTAAACGAAATATCTTAAGAAACGTAATTGAAGGTTTACGATTTCAATTTTTACATAGAAGAAAAGTGTTAGTTAAGACGAGATTGAGTTAAATATTTGAATGGTAAAGATTGAAAATCACCCAAACATAGCTCGATTAAAAAAAATTGCAAATACTCCTTCAAGTGTTTTGTGTCTAAATAGGAAAATAATGTACACATTTTTTTAAACAATACTGTGTAATCATTCTCTTCACACAGTAACACAGTGTTTTATTTTATTTATAATTTCTTTTAACTTTGGACCGCATATTTTTTATGTAATTCGATAATGAGATTTTTATGGAGATTACTGCCATAAATACAGATAAGTTTTCACTACAAAACTGAACTTTGTAATAGATTAGTCAAAAGTTTGTACATATAAGTAATTATAAGTACATATAAGTACATATAAGTACATAATTTCTACTGAACTAAGAATGTATGACCTCCGCAATCTCAAAATCGGAACACTTCTGCCTGTGACAAGCCAAACGGAAAATGCAGGCGGACTAACTGTATCTTGACGTCGGCGTCACTTATGCTTAACAGCAACATCGAAAATGCAAGTCGGGGATCTAACACAGCAAATGTGTTGTTCATTTCACGGTGGTCTCCTATAAGGGGGTGGTTACTGCCACCAGATGCGCAGTCTAGTTTATGACTACAGCATTCCCTGCAGCCACTAAAATGCTGTAGATTAAATAGCGACTCTAGGGAAATATGCGTCAGTGAAACTTATTTTATTAACGTCATTAGCGAGGTTCAGAAACCGTGTGGTCGACTAATCGCAGTTGGCGCGCGTCCAATAGATTTCAAAACATTTCACTCAAACTGGGAGTCTGATAGCTTTTTGAACGTGCTTTCCAAATTTAAATCTATTGTGTATCGATGCGGCAGAACCGAATTAAGGTGACATTTATGATTATTATACAATTTAAATTTGGAACAGTTCGTTGCATTGGCAAGTACGATTAATTAAATATTCAACAGTCAAATAAATCCCAGTTTATCGCACTTTCTTTCTTTTCTTTCTTTCCACTAATGAAAACCGTATCAAAATTGGCGGAGAGACAGACAGAGGCGGACCGCGACTTTATTTTATACTAATTATGTTATAAATATAAGATAAAGTAGATTTGTAATTTATAAAATAATATTGTTGGGTTATTGAAGAGAAGCGAATAAAAAATGAAGGCAAAAGGTTCATAAATATTTACGTAACCACAGTGTCAGTCAGCCTAAGCACACAAAATGTCAAATTAAAAAAAATAAAACAAAATGTCTCTGAAATTTAATCTCACACTCTGTCGTTTAAGTCCCAACGAAGCAATGAAAGAAGCGAATGCTTCGTGAAATATCACTTCGTCAGAGGGAGAAAGACTTTTTGACGCAAAATGAATGAAAAATTATATGCGCCAGGCTTTTGAATGGTCTTGGAGTTTCATTTCGTCGAAATTAACTTTCGGGGTGGTCTGTACAGGCGATATTGTGCAAAACTGTACTGAGAACTGCCATTTTTGCAATGAAACTTCAGAATCACCAGACTGGATAATTCAACGTGTTGTTGAATTTTATAATTGCCGACCTTGACAGCTGCAAACCTTTAATACCTTCGAGACACCCAGAACAAATTATTGCTTAGGAAGGTATAGCATTAGAAGCTATCAAAATTAACTAGTAACATTGGGAATTTATAATACTGCATTGCGTAACTACTACGATATATATTTGTTCATATAAATGCTATTATTATAAAAAATAATCAGTTAAAAAAAATCACCTAAATCATATGAGTAATTATTTCTTTCTAATCTTTCATTATTAATAATTATTAATTGATAAGAAATTTAAACACATTTAACTTTACTACTGTTGCATCTTAAAATGATTTTCGAGAAGTTTCGTCTGTTTTGGTAAGCTATGGCAGGCACTATCAAAAATCATTATTTAAATAAAATAATCAAGAGATAAATAATACCAAAATTCCGAGAAAATCTAGTATGTAATTCGTATTTGTATAATGAAGAGTTGGAACGAAAATGGAGGCGAACACAACTCACGAAACGCCCGTCTCATTTTGTCGTATTATTTGACATTGTAACATTTGTAACGTAAAACGGAACGTTTCGTCTTCACAAACAGTGTAATGAATGTTCAAACGCGATATTTCTCTGCTCAATAAACTCCTACTCATTACATCTATATGAAGATTTAGTTGTGACAATAACATTGACGTACTTTAATCCTGTTAATACCATAAATCTCTTTACACGTTATGTTACTTTTAACTCAAAAATCACCGATTGTATATATATGAAACTATCCTTTTAACAAGCAGATTTGATTGGCTTCTAAAAATTCCACTAAAAAATTATAATTTGGTCACCAGAGAACCAAAAATATAAAAAGCGCGTTTAAAACTTAATTAGTAGCAGATAACCTTTTATTAGCTCAAGGAAAAAACTTCATTTCGAAACCAAAAACAGACATCAATTTTTATTTAGTTATAAATTTATTTTGATATGAATTTGTGTTTTTGCGCGTTTTCTTGACCTAAGTCCATGGTCGTCCAGAAGTTACGAGATACATAAATCACGTCACCATATCAAGCGAAAAAACCAAACATATTTCTTTTTGCGACGATCACAGATAACCCTAAACGTTATCGAAATTTATTTCTTTGCGTAAAAACTTCCGTGAAGTCGATATTATGACATTATTATAGCGACTTACCGAAATTAGTCGTATCTGTAGCCTTTTTTAATTCACGATTTTGAGCTAATAATTATTGTTACATTTTGTATCATTGTATTATCTCAGTCATTTATTATCTACTAGCACATTGAGGCAGCCAATATGGTTTAGGTCCCATTCGCCCGCAAGATTCAACCGAATTATTTTTTTATAAAGTCAATATTTATATTGAAGATTTTAAGAGAGTGGTTTGGTATGAGAAACTCGTTCACTCTTTTTTTCAGCAGCTAAGTACCAATCTTAACCATGAGGATAGCCAACCGCCGTCGTAGAGAAGCGGCACTTAAAACTTAATCTTCAATATTGTGCTATTTTTAAATTAAAATTTCGCCGGATTTGTCCTTATTGAGAAGTATGTATGCAAAAGAGTATTTTTTATAAAAAAAAAATATTATTTAGCAAAGTAAATTTATTTTGAGTGAGACGAGAAGAATAAGCGAGCTGATGAAACGTTCTAAGAGGCGGTCGGGAGCATTGCATAATTTATGTACTGAAAGAAAATTGTCCCGCCTCCTGTTTACACAGCTTTTGTTTGCTTTTCCCCAGGGATTGCATAGGAAAGAGACCGACAGATGCTTTTACCTTTTCTAACATGTCGAGCAGATCTGTGCGAGGCTTGAAGGCGCGGGTCGGATTTTGAAGGATTTCGTTAAGAATAACACAGGACTCACTCCTTGGGGATATAACTAAATTATAGTCATTATTTATGTGAGCGATTTTATGTTTACCCACACGATGAACATAAAATAGTTACATGATTTTATGATGTTTATATATGTTGGTAAATAATATATTTACTATTTTATATACTTACTAGCTTTTGTCCGCGACTTCGAAGGGTATTCTCAATTATATTAAAATATACCCTTTAATATATTTTTAACAAAATAAAATGCACCCATGTAAAACCGGTACGGATTGCAATATATACAAAAATGGTTTGTTTCCTGTAAAGTGTAAACGAACGGTCCGCAATTACATCGCAGCTATCACATTGTTTCATCAATTTTGTCACAAAATTTATGTACCTTCTTTCTTTTTCTACACTCTTAACATACTAAGAAATTATCCTCGGGATTAAGCACATATGACTACCAAAAATGCTGTATTCGAATAATTTAAAAACCAATTTGAGAATATGATTCAAAGAAGAAACGACACAGGTACAACAAAAGCGAATGAAAAAATAAATAAAAACAAAATACGAACCGAAAAGGTTCTTAATTTAAATTCTATGCCTAACGCGTTTGAAGCCCACGCAACCTACTCTAGCACTTCTGCGAAGTACCGCCTTGAAAATGAAATATAGTCGACGCAAGGCGAAAAAGGTTAAATAATAAAAAGGCACAATATCGCGTCGGTGTTGGGAAATCTGTTCGCGGCCTCACGGGAATTATTAGAGTACACCTCCACATTCGCCATGCGGATTATGTGTGGCAAAGGTCGGCGGATACAGACGTCCATGTTTGGGATAAAAAACACAACTAAGAGTAAAAAATATCAAGGTATACCTACACTTAGCGAGCATTGAATTTGTCACGCACATTTAACTCAAAACGCTCGCTTTAAATCTTCTGGCGCACATTTAAAATGTTGGCAAGCTAAATGTTGGTCGCAAACAAGCCAAGTTACTTCTTTGAATACTAATTGTGTGGAAGTTACGTTAGTTCTAGTGGCAAACAGCGGGTAGCGGGACGGGACTGCAATAAACTTCAACATTTATTCATCCGTACAAGAATACGGATGAATAAACATCTCGTTATTATTGGGGAACTATGATGTACTCAATTCAATTCAAGATTCAAATTAATCGTGAACCAACAGAATTAGCATAAAACCATTTTACGACATACAAATGATAGAGATGTCTTAAACAATTTCCTATTCGCTTGTCGATTTCGTCGATCGCAAATTAAAATATCATAACAACCTTAATGGCTAATCTTTTCGAAAAACAAAAACTTTCCCTACATGTATTTATACAAGTATATGGATATAATGTTCATGTACTTATAGTTCTTCTTATATATGGTTTTTGTTGAACAAGATGTGCCTAATAACAGGAACAGTTTCATTTAATCGTCACCCAACATAATTATTCTATCAAGACATATATAATAATGGTGTATAATTGTGTTATTCTATAGACTAGACTTTATTCAATTTACTATTCTCCATTATCAAATCTGACAGGACAGAATTACATTATACAGAATTTTTCGACAGTAAAAAATTGATCAAAAATAGATAATAGCGACATTCTAGTAGAAAAAGTTGATGATATGTTCACGCAAAGTCAGCAGCTTCCTGCATTCCCGCTGGTGATGCACGTGCCCTTAGGCAACAGCAACTACATACTATATTGTAAAGAGGAAAGATTTGATTGTTTGTTTGTTTTGATAGGCTCCGAAACTACTGGACCGATTTGAAAAATTCTTTCACTGTTGGGAAGCTATATTATCAGCGAGTAACATGGGCTATATTTTATAAAGTTACGCGGGGAAGCGGCGTGCAACAGCTAGTGTTTTATAATCAAGTGGACTGTCAGCCTGCTTTTATTATAGGTATAATAATAAATGTAACAAATCTTTCTTCGACGAGTCATCATTTGTTGATTTAAAAATATTTTAGTTCGTAAGAACGCTGCACAGAGCTATGCTAAATTTAAGATCTAAAATAAATAATTCGGTCGAAGGGAACTATATATTATGTAACCTACTGTGCGTTGATCCCAAATCAAACTCAGTAATCGAGCGAGACTTCTTTGAACGGGCTGTAAACGTTTTTTCCTCCTTCCATTTCAATTTTACGAGTCGACTGCGAGTTTTAGAATTGCCTTTATTGGTTCCTAGTACGCCCCTGTCGATGTTTGAATTATTAAATTGTGTTTTGTTGAGCCGCGGCTGTACAACCGTTGAAATCTAGTTTTATTGGGTTTGCTTTTGTTTATTTAAGAGATACGAGGAGACGGGGTTAAAATAGTTAGGCACCGTCTCCTTCTTTCGTGTTCGCTAAGAAAATATTTACATTCGACTCACGGCTGGGGATAAGCTGGAATGTGCAGTGTAATGAAACTTACCTGGAAAGAAAAACATACAATTAGTTATGTAATTATAATGGAGCACTCTTAAATTGTTAGATCAATATATTTTTGTTTCTAAATAATATTTTATTCGCATTTATGATTTTTGCATTTATGAAATATATAAATATTCGCATTTATGATTTTCAGTGTTCAAGTATTGGTATTTTATGGAACCTTTAAAAATGTATGGTTAAGCAAGAAAACAGTAAACATGCTCTATTTCACGATTTTTTTGCAAATGTTTGGTTACAGCTTCTAAACAGACCTCCAAGTTTGTAACATGAATTTACGGGATCTTCATCGTTGTGAAATAGTGGTTTTTAGACGAGACAAGTTTAAGTTAAATTTAAGCAGTGCATTATTAATTTGGACGATATTAACTAACATAAATTAGAGCTAGACGTATAATTATCGGCCCACGCGCTTTGGAAAAAGCGTAACGAATTTCACAATCGGTTTCCCGCCTACGTGCCAGCCTGAAACTGGTAAAGTATTTGCTCTAAAACGTACTTTTCTAAGATTAAATATTGCCAGATTTGCATTGACGCAATAAGAGTATATTGAGAATGAGAGGCGGACTGCCGGCGCCAATAGATCACGCTAGATGGCGCCGCGAAGCCGTACGGACAGTTGCGCAAGCGCCCACTTCGCACTTGATCATAGATCGGCATACTTTAACACGATCAAACATTTGCATAAGAAAAAGTTTTATGCAAATTAAATACATATATAATAAGTATACTGACAAGTTCCACTAAACATGACCTAACAAAATTCAATGGTCTTCATTAATTTATACTTAAGTAATTTATTAATTAATCTTTATTATTATGTTTCCATTTCATATTTTACATTTTTTTCCTTGTTATTTGTATCGCATGTGTCAGTTTTATTGACTTGTTCATACTATTGTTATATATTTTATTTATTTGGTCTAAGTTATCCTAAATGTAAATATATTCACTTAACATAATTATTATATTCAATTTTTAAGTGATGTTCGTCTTCAAATTGTTGCCACACTTGTTAAAATTGTATAAATAAATAAATAAAAAATATTATAAGCCGCTTGATTTTGTTTGTTTTCTATTTTTCCTTCATTGGGCATTAATAATATAATTGAAAATATAACCTCATTAGGAAATAATTTATTGAAGAAACCAATGTTGCCATTTGAACTGTTTTGTAACTGGCGACCTCGCAACTCGCCTACATTTTAGTCAGCCATATAAGAGAAATGTTATAGGAAAATTATGTGGGTTTTTAATATGGCTGGAACCTCTGGTACCTTTGATAAAAAAAAAAAACAGTATAAATAAGTTCTTTTCATCTATCTTGCTCTATTGTAGATTTAACAGTAGAACTACAATGGAATCGCTCCAATAAATTTATTCGAGTCCAATCTATCTTACTGAGCAGTAGAAATAATTGGATTTTTCCTGTCCAATTTATTCTGTCGGAGAACTACTTATTATTAGGACTAAATTTAGATTAACTCAAGTACAGAACACTTGTAAGTAAGTGTGTCTATTGAAATAACCAAAATAAATTTGCAATAGGATATTAAACAGTGGTTTCATTATTTCCACGTGTAAAATCCCACTGCTGAACACCCTGAGTAAGGAGGCATATTATATTTATTATGGTTTTTAACGATGATTCATGTCTAATTCGTTCCGATATTTTGTCCCACATTACAAAAAATTCCTCTTTCGCCCTATACCAGTATATAAATTACTAGCTGTTGCACTCGACTTTGTCCTTGTATAGCCTATGTTACTCGCTGATAATGTACATAGCTAACTTTGGGTAAAAGAATTTTTCAAATCGGTCCAGTAGTTTTTGAGATTATTCATTACAAACAAAAAATACAAATCTCTCTTGGTGATATCAGTATACTCGTAGATAATCTACCGCACGTGCAGGCTTGCAGGACTAACATTTTTGCGAAGATTTCTCATTTCGTAGAACAGGTTTGTAAGGAATCCATACATGGAAAATTCTAATCAGAGACTGAGACACAAGCATCGACCAGGTAGAATCGGCAGCGACTCGCGTATAAACTGTCGAGCGAATATCCCGCTGCGCTATCATAGCTTTCGATAATTAAACAGTAGTTACTAATTAATTAGTAATTCCAGTAGAGACGAAATTGCTTCGGATAGTACCTAACACCGGCGCAGGCGCCTGTCTCGATCCCCGTGGGTGTCAGTGAAGGGACACCGGTATTAAGAGAAAAACCGGCGCTCACGACTTTATGAGCTGATACCATATCGCTCTCTGTCAGTCTTTATGAGTTTGATAAGGACACCAATTTATTAGTTACGATATATTTTACTAGAAACTACATACATGTTTAATGTGCAATATGTTTTGATAGAGGTCTATTTAGTTCTTGATTTGCTTCATAAATCAATGTAAAAGTATGTATCAATGTCAAATAGGGTTAATTAGAATAGCCTAGAAATTATACAAAATGGATAATTTTTTTCTAGTAGAGAAAACCATAAATATAATATAGGGATGGTCATAGGCAATAGGGATAAATAACAAATATTAATTTGTTTGGTAATTGCCATTGATATTATTACAATGACCAACTAAGTATACATATTAATTGGATTGATAAAGTCATTCTAAATTTGGTTTAGTTGTCATCTCGCACGATTTTATTTCTCACGAAATGTGCGAAATGCCAACTTTAAAAATAAATATATTTTTAGCAGTCGTCTTTTACAAATATTATTTCCTCGCATGCGACTCGACACCCTCAGAAAATCGTAGTAGGCGTTTGGCACACATTATTGATGCAAAAATTTTAGCTTTCAAAACGTGTCAAATTAAAAATTCTTAATGTAGTAATCACGGGACTTTGTACAGTGACAAAAATGTCACCTCTTTTTTGTATATAATATGAAGAAAAAAATTGCATCCTTGTGAAGCCTAGTTTAAAAGCGTGTCGCTTAAAAATATTTAAAGATCATTTTAGATATAATTTCAAATTGTAATAAAAAATTTAACTTTGCAACAGGTAGATGCAAGATTTTGAGAATTAAAATGATAGAAGAGCTCGAAGTTATAATAATATTACCACGAGTGAGCGTATTTTATAAGTCATTTATGTATAATATATCAGAAAAACATAGGAAGCAATATATTATGCCACTTAAGCAGTGTTTTATACTATGTTTATTTATTGCAATAATTTCAGATTGACATTTATAACTGCAAGTTAATTTTCCATTCGAAGTCGATTAATATGCACTTATGTATTAATTAATGAATGAACGAATTGGAGCTTTAAGAGTATGTGTGGGCTGTTGAGCTCGCTTATATTATATGGAATTTTTAATTAATAAAATCTTTAAGACTAAGCTAATAATTGCCCCACAAAACCCACATAAATATTCAACAAATAACATACTATATCGATGGCTTAGAGTACAGAGATGTCGTAATTATTTTTTAAATGGGTTAATTGAACAGTAGTGAGCATAGAGTCTACTGGTTAGGATTATTTGCTCCAAGTGCGCAGCCGACCTTGGAATCAACAACACATATGCTGTTATTTCACGGTGCTGGTTGTCTTCCTTGAGGTTGTGGTTACTACCGTCAGATGGGCTTCCTAATGTTATGACCGCGTAACGCAGTATGCCACTACTAATTCTGTGCGATTATATATTCCTTTAACTAGTATATTGTACACGTTTATAATTAAATAAGCTGTGCTCGCGACTTCGTACATGCTATATAGTTCGTTTTATGAAAATCCCACAGGACCCTAACATTTTTCCAGATTAAAAAGTGTTGTTGTTTGCGTGATTAACAAACATCTAAACATAGAAACATACAAAGTTTCGCATTTACAATATTATTAATATTGGCTGTAAACCGTCATGTTGTTAATTTTATCAAATTCATTTCTCAAGGAAAATGTGCGGGTGTTTGTATTTTCGATATTATTGACATACTTACATCTCTACTTAACACCTACACTAAACTAATAATACGGCTAATATCTACTTTACTAAAATAAAAAAGGGGAAGATCGATAAAATGTCATAATATCTTTCAATAAGCACAAAGTAAGAACCATTTTATTGTGACCCACAAAAAAGCAAACATTGCATTTAAACCTTATTATTACGAACCGGTCTATTTATTTTGGTTTATCTCGGATAGGATGTTACTTCCAATAAACATCAAATAGTAGATAAACATTTGTAGATACGGTGCGGATAATTTACTGAGGTTATCTATGTGAAGCAAACGAGTTTGTGTAAATGTTTTTGTTAATCCAAAGTGACCTTTACGAGGATAACAATAAGAGTTAGGTTGGTGATTACAAACTTATCTCTACAGTTTCGATAGAGTAAATTGGCATTTAAATTGTAAGGGATATGGGTGTGGTTGATTGTAGAATGCATGTTGTAGAAGGCAGCTGGTTGGCGCCTAGTGACCGCTCTCACGGTTCCTCGCCTACACATTTTGGGTGCAAACTTGCTCTCTACATATTTGCAATATTGCCTTCAATTAGAACTGATATGTTGGAATGTAATGGACTTGTCATTTGTTAATGTACCTGTGACACAATCTCTCAAGAGGGAGATTATTGACTATAGGTACTTGTTATTCCTGCTAATGACGAATGACTTTTTTCCCTCTTTATGAAGGTCGACAGACAGACTGACGGTCCAATTGATGGTAGGGTGACTAACGTAACCTAACGCAAGCAATGCCACAGGTGCTAAAAGAGCGCTAAAGCAGTATCAATGTTAAGCAAATATTTTTTCTAAATTATTTTCTCAATTCTAAATAGCTCGGTTGTGTCATGTATTCTAAATGGACAAAAGCTTGAATTTCAGACTTAATTTAAAACCAACTTAACGAATGTATTTCTCAAATAAAATTAAACATTGAGGTCCATTGTAAACTTTACATCTGAATATAAAAAGGTGTAACGGTAAACGCGAAACGAATTCTGAATACTTAATTTTTGCTGAAACAGTTTCATTTATTTTTAGATCTGAACAGATCGCAAAACAGACAAAACTAAAGGATTTTTTTGGAAATAATATTGTGTTCAATTTCGTACTTAATCCTTTTCAAAATTGTCGTTACCATAGCGTCTTGTAAGTATGCCATTACACACTGTACGGTCTGAAAGCTGATTAGATTCATATGTCCATTATAAGAAGATATCTTTTTGTTTGATTTGTTGTTGGCATTTGATGGTAGCTGGCCGCCTATTAACAAAAGCAACGCCATATTTGTTATCCGCAAATGCCTTGCTGACTTAGATAGGATATAGAATAAGGAATAAAAAAAGCGATCAGGAATTAGGCTTATGCATCCCTAATTTACATCACATGTGCTGTTAGGTAATGGAATGATTACTATTATAATATTATTACTTATATATATATATGTATTACTAAATTTACTAGTTTCCGATTTTACTTAACATAATTAAATCTTTTTAAAAACTACTTATGTATCACTCTTTACTTAATAGGTGCCGTTTGAAATCCTTGTAGGTGTACCTAATAAGTACTACCTATACCTACTTTGAATACATTTAGTAAAAAGCAGTTATTTTGACAATACAAACTGACATTTAAATTTTATTTATTAGTATATATAATATCTAAAATAGATAATATAATTATAAAAAAATATCTACATTATATTACACAGAACGTCCTAAAGCGAAACATTTAAAATGTACCAGAACCCAGCCAGAACCATATTATGACACGTGACGCGCTTGTTCTACGCGTCAAGTAATCCGCTAAAGAGATTAAGGCGTCTCCAGACGGCTTTAGTACTGGCATTACGTAAGTGTCACTGCTCTGTGGGAAACATACGTGAGTTATTGGCGTTCCCATTCTAACGGGAGGTCGTTATGAAGACTGATATGTGAAAGTTGAGACACTTTTGTTTGGCTTTCATCTGTAATAGGATCTCTAATTCACCGAAAGAAACCTCAATATTCCGCATTGATATGCTAGTTTGGAATATAGATCTAGCCGCGTCTAGAAAGTTTCGAATGAAATCGAAGCCATCGTGTCTGTTAGGACCATTAAATCAAAGTGGAGATAATCTGCTCTGTGTTAGTTTTACTGCGGAACTTTTTCCGCTTAACCGCAGTTTTAAATGCATTTTCACGGCAAGCTTATAAGCTCGTCCAATTTAATTAAAGTCTGTATCATTATTTATTTCCAACCAACTGTTTCCCATTCTATACAATTTGTATATATTTTTTTATATTGCAAATTGTAAATTGCAGTAGATAGGACTACTGTAGTATTAGCTATATAAATTGTTTATTTTACTATGTTAAATCCGAATAAATAAATAATGTCCATCCGAATAAAATAAGATTTTTAGGAAAAGATTTAAAAAATACCAATCATACGTATTATATAAAAAAATTTCGATGTGATGTGTGTTTTTTATGGACAGTAATCTCAAAAAGTTGCAGTAAAATCTATTTGGTTGTACTGTCAGATTTGTTTTGATACCATTCAATAGATCACATTTTAAAAACAGAAAAATAAAAAGTAAGAACGGTTTATAATCATTTTTCTATTGTTTTTCCGTTTATAATCAAAATGAGTGGCTCTAACAAAGAAATTCGATACATTTTGAAGTTTTATTACAAAAAGGTTTTATTTACATTAGTCGCAAAAGTAGGCTCGTAAAATGAGGACTATCAAAAAATATTTTTATTTTTACAATCATTTCTAAAACATTTTAAAGATCATAATTAAGTTATTTACAAGAAGAAACTTTAAAGTTACGCATGTAAGTTAGGTCATATAAGTTTATTCAACGTCACTTGAAGAATTCCTTTCTCTCAAAGACGTTTGAATAGCGCGTGCCGCAACCTATAGTCAGGTGGATGTCCACAAAGCGACATCGCGCTCAAACAACTCGACCGTTCAGAGCTCGCATAATTATTGTACATACATGGCGAAGAATAGAATTTCATTACCATATGGTTGTCGAGAGGACGCATGACTTTTGAGTTTACTTCAATGTTAAATTTGTCTGCCGTAATGGCTGCATTGTTTGAGTTTCCGATTGCGTGGACAGCTTTCAAGTGACTTATTATATTAGTTTCATGAATAGGACACGCATTAGGCATGTTCATTGGCACATTACAGAGTTTTCCGCTTGCGTTTTTTTCGTTTTTTTTTTTTTTTGGTATTTCAGTACTAGTGGTGTAAAAAAAAGAAAATATAATATATAATACGCCTGACCTAATTCACATTTTTAACCTAACCTAATTCAAAATATTTTTTTTTTAAGATATCTATATCTTATATAAAAGTATCCTATATGAAAATCTTGGCAATAAACTATCTGTGTGCCAATTTTTATTCAAATCCGGTCAGCTGTTTTCGCATAAAAAAGTAACAAACATGCATCCATCCTCAGATGTAATTTAAAGTAATTAACTAGGCGATAAGTGATTATTATGTTTTGTATATTCAACGTTAAAATTTCACGCAAGCGGACCAAAGATACATTAATACTTTCAAAGAAATTAATACAAGCGTTGTCTGAAGATCAATTTATATTCGTTATTAACTTCTCCTACATTCTTTTTTAAAAAACCGAACCGGTAACGTCACCCATTTCACGGTTGTACCGCAAGATGCGATGCTTCATCAATTGCATGCGTCATTAAACTGTCTCTTGTGGTTTTGTCGCGAGAATTATTGTATAATTTGAGCCGAATGGTGTAACGCGGCAGGCCGGAGCGGCATACACACCGCCTTATTATGCAAATGTACGTTTAAACCGACCAAAGGGTACCACCATCACGGCTATGTATGGTCACCACGATTTCGTGTGGGACATATATATTTAAATAAATAATTCATTTTTATTTTGCATAGTGATTTAATCAAAAATTAATATTGAAAGAAGCATTTATGAAGTTTAATGATTGTATCTTACTCACAGAGTCAACATAAAACGTAATAAGTGATAAAATAATTGATATTTTAGCTTTATGTATTACATCTTTTGCGTAGTCGGGAGTGGGTCGCTCTCTCCTCTCATAAAAAGATGTAATATTTTCATATACAGAAACCTTCCTTGTTTATCTCTTTTCCCATAAATGAAAACCGTATTAAAATCCGTTGAGTAGTTTAAAAGTAGTTAGCATATAAACAAGGAAGGTTTGTATATATATGTATAATTGGCTCAAAAATTGCATCTACGCGAAGCCGGGAGAGGATCGCAACTAACTAATAATTTTGATAAATTGAGTATCACTAAAAGTTACATTATAACTTTAAAAACGTTACGATTATAATTTATCAATTATTATGTAAACCATTCTTCAGAGAATAATTGAAGCATTCAGCATAGAAGAAAATAATTGTAATAGATTTTTTTTTTATTATTTGTTCTTATATTTATTTAAAAACGTTTATTTATAAGGTCGTGGTTAACCTACTGCTCCTAAGAACCGTGAATAGCTTAGCGGTGTCTCGCCGTATTGGGCCGACCATAGAATTCGCACTTTGCATCGAAAGCGTCCGGAATGGATGTAGCCGCTATATGTTGGGATTAGAGCATTATAAACAGCCGCTGTAATAACAATTGCATTAAGATTTACCTTTTACTATACACTATAGTCATTTAATGGTCTTGGGCCTTGGGGAATACACTTGGGTTGCAAATGGTGCTTGATTCCAATTTGTGCTGTTTGGGAGGCACATCTTTAAGTTTAAAACTATAATATTATAATATAATCTAAAATAAAACCGAAGGGACGATACTGATTAGCGTTGCTAGTCTTATCTTAAAGTATATGAACAATGGTACGAGAGAGTTACATAGCTGCTCTAAAATTATTTATTTTGCTTCTAAAGTACCTCATGAAGTCATTCATTTGCGTGCAATCTCTATAGATCATCTGTACAAAAATTTACCTGCCTTTGAAAATTATTTTAAATAACGCTTATAGTTTGGATGTTAGCAATTTCTTAATTTATCTAATCAAAACTTTTGTCAATATGAATACATAATACGCTCAATAAATAATGCTTGTAAATAACGTACGATATTAGATCCACATGTTACAGTAACACAATGTTGGCGCGTTGTTAGGAACACGATCGTCCACAAATGACTCCCCATTTGCTACAGACCTGCTCTGGTAAAACTATTAGCACATCTGGTGCTATATGTAATGCAAAAATATAGATATCTCGGGTGAGTTTAACATTCCGGACATTAAGAAATAAAAATGTACTAAAAGAATGTAGTAGCATCTGAGAAAAGAATCCAAAGACTAAGCTGAAATATGTGTATTCATATATTAAATAAAATGGCAAATTTTAATAAATGTGTATTGCTTCACACTTTTAGTGACCTAAACACGTCGACTTGTCAAATTGAGCAATCCTTTATTTAATTTGAAGACATTTATATGCTATATTTTTACCATAAATATACCATTGTAAGTTTATCTATTTATCTATAAAACATAGCTATTATTATAAATTATAATTATAAATTATTGTTAAATTTAAGTAAGTACACATACCATAACCAAATATAAACTATCAATCTATTAGTCCTCTATGTATTTGAGCCATTTGATGGCTATGAGCGTCTCGAAATAATAATCTCACTATAACGATCGAAATGATTTACTATTGATTGTCCCTATTACCAGTCAAACGCTTGTGTCAAATAGGTACTTTCTAAATCATTCCGGCGAAATATGTGTAATTTTAGTTAAATTTTAAAAAGAGAAAAGCAGTTTGATTAGATATTTCGCAGCGGGCAGGCCGACAGAGTCGCATGTAAACGATTCTTAATAGAATTGCAACAGATCTTGTACTGGGCTGGGAGTTACCGCATTTGCACTTCTTATGAGCCCACTTGACATTCACTTAGCGTTAATTAGTGGTTATTTTATATGTACATAACACGTTCACAGTTCCTATAAAGATAAGAGATAAATTTACAATGTGATTAGGATTAAATATTTTTAAAACTCTGCAGGCTGTGTTCTGTGTAGAAGGTAAAAAAGTTTTTATTTTATAAAATAGTGAAATGATTACCATAATTATGGTTGTCTATATGGGCTAACTTTTATTAAAAATGTGATGTGTCTTAGTATATATGAGAGCTTATCTTGTAGACTAAACTTATCCTATGGAGGTCCCTTAAAGCTTATCCTGTATATATAACGCTTATCCTGTTACTAGAATTAGGAACTGTTACTGTTAATGTGTATATCTCAGATTAATAGGTGTATATATAACGCTTATCCTGTATTATAGACTGAGGATCTCTCATAATATTTAGATTTCTATTAGCAATTCCTGTTAGAGCGATTGTATGATTAAAGCACACAGGTAGCTTAAAAGATAATAATCCCTGGCGTTTACTACAGTTCAATCGATTATGTTAATGACGAGACGATATCGATTCCACTAACGGGATTCGATTAGAGGCATCGATACGGCATCCATCGGACGGATTAGAAGTAGATGATCTCGGTTAAAGTACTGGCAAAGCCGACGAATTACAATACAATTTTAAAATATCACTGGCGTCGGGCGTGTTTTTTTATCCAAATATAATTGACGCAAAACACCTTATCATTTCTTTTTGTAAATCCATGTATTTCATTCTTTGAATTATATTAATGGTTGGAATAACTTCAAAGACATAAGAAGTGACATTTGACGGAAATAAGTTTTTATCTTCCATCAAACAAATATCTTGACAGTTTGTCTTGCCATACCTACATTTAAAGTTGTCGTTGGCCAATCCACAATCCACAATTTTGACATTCATTATTAAATTAGGTCTCGGCGACTTATTTTAAGTTTAAGTATCTAAAAATAAGAAGTACAATTTCGAGCCAGAATTCTTTTATATTGGTAACCTTTTATTTTATTTTATTTTATTACACAATTTACATCTATAGTTATATATTAGTTATAGTTATTGTATTTAAATTATATTAAATTGTACATTATTTATATTTATTTGCAAATGCACCGTCAGCCTGTCTGTCGACCTTAACATAATAATATATATTATTTATAAAAGTTTTTTGGAATATTTATATGCTTTCATCTTAATCAGTATCGTGGCTCACACTGTGAGTTAGCGATGGCTCGCAGCGGGCCTGTTCATAAGTTGGGAATCTGCGCCCGCGCCGCGGGGTGCTATTAGCAGAACATTCTGTGTCGTATAACACGCCATAATATAATATAGCAACAACGTTGTGGTGTAAACAATGTGTTACTATGAACCGCCTATAATGTGAGTAGCAAACAACGATATTCTATAAAAATAATTTCCAATACCACAAGAAAATTTAGCAAAATCTAACGTAACTCTAAGTATTCTTTATAGCTACTTAGTAAAATAAATAACAAACGTGCTGTCTAGTTTATGACTGCAGAATGCATGGTGCTCTTCCACTATTGGGGGGGTACACTGCACCTGTTATATTTTTGATTTTAGATATTACGAGCTGACCGGCGAACTTCGTACCGCCTCAGGGAGAATAAAAACCCGTTTCATATAAAGAATTTTCTTCATAATTTTTTTTCGTTTATATTTTTCCAAAGTTTTAATAGTTATTCTGCTATTCGAGATAGAGACAAATTCAATAAAAATCAGTTCAGACATTCTCGAGTTATAAATGGTGTAACTAACACAACTTTCTTTTATATATAAAGATTTCAAAGATAAAAATAAATAACGAAAAATAACAATATAATCTCGGTTACTTATCACTCTACATTCATTAATGAAAGCCAAATAGAAAAAATAGATTCGAGTTGTATAAAAGCAAATAGTAACCCGAGGCTTTTAGGTCATATTAGAGGGCTAAACGGGGCGTTAGGTCGGGGTCAAGTTTAACCGCGCACGCTGAACTTTATCGTCCTAACATTACTAATGTGGAAATACATATAATATTAGTGTTGTATTTTAACAAGTTACCAATCCAGTTATGAGCAAAAATTAAATATAAATTATGTAGCGAAAGAAACTTTATTGAAAGTAAGACAATAATTGCAAAGATTGAGCAATGAAATCTTTACACTTTTTATATGGTCCGTAAACAGAAGAAATGACTGGTAAATGGTATCTACTTACTTACTTTACTTACTTGCGCCAGCGTTCACGTATTGTGCTTTGCTAGAAACAATTTTTTAAATGGTTAAAACTGAAAACTATCATTAACTTAAGTAACAATTTAAGTATGGTTATTGTTTTAACTACAGCTAGAAAATAAAGCAACATCTGGATACAATGGAATCTGGTGTCGGTACTAAACGCGTTCTACAGAAAAATAATATTTTGAAAATATCATAAAATATATTTAAAAAAAATTAAACTACTTAATAATGAATGAAACCATTTGAAACAGTTATTTCTAAGACTTTTCAAATTAACTGAAATTTTCATATATTTTATACTTTATTCATCATGAAAATGCGAAAGTCTTGTTTTCACAGTGAAATAAATGTATCAATCTGAATATAAAACATAATTATAATCATCATTTTATTAAAATTTAAAAGTGCCATTTTCAATATTAAATATTTCGATTTTCTTATAATCTATAAACACCGTTTTAAGTAAGAAAAAGACCACCGCATCTTTTTCCCACTGTCTGAACACTAAAAAAATATTTAAATCCTTTAAAAAGGCGATAACATTACAAGTAAATGGGACCTAGGTATCAATGCTAATACAAGCATACAGCATGTAAATAAAGCGGTACTGGTTATAAACTAGCAGTTCTAGATACAAGTAGTCTCTTGTGGAACCAGCTCGGCCGCGTGGGTGTGTGGACGGGTTTAGTATTTTTTTTTTTTTTTCGCTAATAACTCCGGCGCATCAGAGGTCAACACACCGATCGCTTACGGGGCGTTTTGTACTGTTTTATTTGTGCATGGATTGAATTGTCTGTAAAAAGAAAAGCAATTTCAATCCTGAATGTCGCTCAGTGCATTAAAAATTTTATTGCCCTATTGATATCGGAACTATGGTGTTTTTTTTATTGATATTTTGTTTATAGAACTCGAGTGTTATTCCGAAGGGACATTGCTACATTTAAAGGTAATTAATGTTCTCCATGTTCTCACGGGGACTAAGACTCGTACGTATGGTAGTAGAGCATAAGAGCACACTACGCGTAGCTGTCATAAAGTGGCCATCATGGCGACAGTAACCGCAGAATTCCTACTGCTAACTATGTCTCACTATATTTTACATAGTTCTACATAACGTTGGTATAATGTTTACATAATATATAATTTTAAGTGAATATAATCATCTAAAACGTAGAACGTCCACTGCTGAACATATTGTTTATTGAAATCATTGCTTGTATTTCGTTAAGAGTACTTCTTTATTGTATGACGATATAATTATGACGATAACAGCAATAACAGGCAATACTTTCGATAGTCTACAATAAACAAAAGTGCATTAAAGGGACATTACATAGGGACATAATAAAAATTTTAATATTATACTCAATTTTATACTTTTTATTATAGTGTCGTAAAGCGTAGACGAAACGAATAGAGATATAAACATGATATGATACTGTGGTATACAAACCAGTCTTTACGGCCCCTTATATTCAGGTTGTAGTTGTAAAATTAAATGGAATATTCTCTTTGATATTTGTAAATTACTTATAATATAATATACTTATACAGTACATACATTAACGATAATGTGATTTGTCAACATAGTGGGTATTAATTTTATTGAAAAACTTTACAAAAATATTAATATGACTCTTCTGATAGAGTTGTTACTATGATTCTTTATCTATACTAATATTACATATAAAGAGAAAAGATTTAAATGTTTGTAATGAATAAACTCAAAAACTATTAGACCGATTTTAAAAACTCTTTCACCTATAGACAGCTACATTATCGACGAGAAACATAGGCTTAGTATTTTATAAAGTTACTCGGATGAAGTCGCGTGCAACAGCTAGTATTTTATAAATATGTTATAATTATATAAACATTACAGAGATTTAAAATGTATGTTATGTAAACAATATGATTTGCTTATAATAATGTGCATAATCTGTTGAGCACATAATGTGCTGTACTTATGTAATGAAAATAAGAAAGTGAATAACTTAATTTCCAATGATGAAGTTTGATACGCTGATAGGTTGATCTTTATAAAAATTTAACCTTTTTAAGTAGAAAGAAGATTTTAAGAACAAAAATTTAATCTTTTTTTTTATTTTTAATATTCAAATGTTTATGAATCGGTATTCGGCCCTTAAACATTTTTGTAATCGCCGCGTAAAGATATTGCGTGTTGTTGGCAATATTTCATATTCGATTATCCGAAAGGGCATAGACTAATAAATAAAAATAGTCGTAACTGTCGATTTAAGGTGGTAATTTTTATTTAGTGCCTACCGCTCGGACGTCTCCCAGCGGGGGAGGTGTTTTATAAGAACACGGTTACACCCATACCCATTAGAGATGTTTAAATGAATTTCAAATTGTCATTAAATGAAAACGATATATTACAACTTAATAAGTTATTAAGCAATATATTAATTTGAATCCCGATTACACGTCTTACCCACAGTTGTATTTGGTATTAAGTAACTTGTAGGTAATATCTATCTAATATTATATAATATCTATCCATATCTTTACATAGTATAAAACAAAGTCGCTTCCTGCCGTCTGTCCCTGTGTATGTACGCTTAGATCAAGCCGGAGGCTGGTGCTAGTTTCTAAATAGGATACAAATGTAATCATACTAAGGGTTTAAATATTTAAAATTACAAGATCATATACTATTAAATTCGCTTATTATAAATTAAGATTTTCTATTTTCTCATCTGGATTTTTTTTACCAAATCCAAATATATGCCTTTAATTTTTTAATAAGAGACTGTAGGTAGTCAGTCATATTTTTTCATTTTTCAAAGAGTTCTGAGTCTATAGAAACAAATGTTTTCGAATCTATAGAAAAAAATATTGTCCAAATTTAAAAAAAAATATTCAAATTAACGAATGATGTTGAAATATCCCAACACGTTAGCCTACAAATATAATAATCGACAAGATCGCTCAAAGACACTGCAATCGTGTTTAATGTACACATTCGTGTCAATGACGATCGTTTGTACACTTAAGTTTACCTACTGTTGTCGTACATGTTACCACTGCCTTATAGGGCGCTCGATACGGTAATTTATATTGCTCCAATACCATTATTACGTAACTAAGCGATTGGATCGGTAATGAGAGCGAATTAACATATGCTCCAATAATATCCATACTTTTCATTCTTTAACCAAAATCGTTGACTGACATTTTGTGGTCGTTAAAGTGAGAAATTAAAGCATTGAGTGCTTTAATTTAAAATAGATTTACAAGACTACACAAGCACGTGTGCTTTTGATTATTGTGACTTTTCTGATATCCACCTACATATTATATATATATATATATATATATATATATATATATATATATATATATATATATATATATACTTTCAGTTACAATATAATTCTTGTATATGTCGCAGGGTGATTGTGATATAACGCTGTGATATTTGCAAATATTTACATAATTTATTAGATGTGCAAGGCTGTCAGATAGTGAGACAGTCATCATGTAAAAGTAAATAAATAAAGAATAATCATCGCAACTTAGGATGTAAAAGGCCAGTTCAATTCATCGTGAAAGAAGCATATGTATTTTGAAGTCCAGTTAATCATACCAATCTGCAGTGGGCTAGTGTGGTGGATAACTACTCACATCGAGGAAAGGGTTGTACCCCTTTATGTATAATATTATGTACGTAATATGTATAAGCAGATGATAAAGGTGACTAGAAAGGCTATTAATTATGTAGGTATCATAATTAAGTATATTTTTACTTAAAATATTCAAAAAATAATATTGTTTGTAAGAATAATAAATAGAAAAAATTCTTAAAGCGCTGCAAAAATTTAGAATGTGAAAAGAATTAAGATTCTAAATTCAAAATTTAAACATTTAGATTCATGTACACATTCATGACCAAGTCTAGAAGAAAAAAAATATAGAACAAACTGAGATCGTTGTAACAAAAAATTAGTGTGCTTACATGTAACAATTGTTCGTTACAAATGGCTGTTAAAAATACAAATCGGTGAAAGTCGAGCATAAAGAAAGGTCTGTCTGTATTCTTTATATCTCCTCTTGGCCTTAATAGTTTCATACGAAATTAACACCAATGTTATCTTAACGATACGGTTTATGGTTGGTTTTTTATCTCCGAAGAACTGGAGTAAATATTTGCCTTAATTCTTTTTAACATCGCCGCACCAGCGCTGCAGGAAATGATAACCGCACTGGATTTCTTTATTGGTTCTGAATAATGACGGCTTCATTAAACTTTAAAAGACATTACTTTACAATGTTGTTAAAATGTTTTTTGGGCTCATCACAAAAAATAAAACGGATTAACTCTAAGACTTAATGTGTGTTGTAAATTTTATAAAAAGGAATGAATTAAAATTCCTAGTTAAGGTTGTTAAGGTGCTTCGGAGTCAATTTGTGTCCTAGTTAAGCCGTGACTTTCGTAAGTCTATGGATCTCCTCATTCCTGACTCGATCTCGCAGTGTAATCCCGAGCAATACCCATCTCCATAGCTCGTTGAGCTTTCTTTCGAGGCCCATAGTTAGCGACTACTTTTCAGCGCCATATGTTATCACTACCATTGGTCTAAAACCTTCTTTTAAGGCACTGAGGAATTTCGAACAAGATGTCTCGGTTCTTCCCATTAAAACTAACGTTATATGTGACAGGCAAAATTGCTAGCGTAAAAGTTGTCATATTGTCTACTATCGCACTATAGAAATAATATATTTTCGCAGTTTCGTCTAGGTTCGGCTTCCATATTGTTGCTTGCGACAACTTCACAACTGCTCAGACGCTTCAGCCATATTTTTGCCTTTTCAGCAACTGATTTTACGAGAGAAATTGATCGCATTAGGGACATGGTGTTCTTCTGAAAGAGGTGGTTACTGCGGCCATATGGAATGACTAGTTTATGACTGAAACGCAGTGAGCCTAGCTACTAATAAAATCATTTGAACATAAACTTTATGTAACGTTGTAACTGTTATTAAACACAATAAACAATTAAATTTCAGGGCAATAATTGTAGGAGGCTCGCCAATCACCGAGTTGATTGAAGTAATCTTTATGTTTTTTTAACAACGTTTCCAGTTCCAGCTCGCATTTATCTTGCTTTGAAATAACGATAGCTTTAATATAGGATAAGGCTCTATTAAAAGATCCTATTTTTTCATAGATTGAAGTAATCTTTATGTTTTTTTAACAACGTTTCCAGTTCCAGCTCGCATTTATCTTGCTTTGAAATAACGATAGCTTTAATATAGGATAAGGCTCTATTAAAAGATCCTATTTTTTCATTATTTGAGATATGTAGGTAGTTGCAAATGTTCGGGTGGATTATTTTTATTATAATTCTAGCCAGCCATTTTAAGGCAAAAATTGAACTGTTAATAAAATATAATTTACCTCACAACCTCACAAATACCACACAGTATCAGCTTATACTGCTTGTGTGCTGCAATGGCCGGCAGCGCATTGCAGCACCTGTGACGTTGCTTGTATTATACTTAGGTGACGGTAGCCATCTACCATCAAGTGGACCGTCCGCCTGTCTATCGACATTAATATTAAAAAAATTTGAATGTTACATGCGTTCCAATTTATCGCTGGAATGATGCCGGAATTGAGAAATCAAAATTCAGAATACACCCCATAACGCACATACTTTATTTAAATCGCTTGATCATATTTTCAAATAAGAATTTGGCGTTTTTGAACGTTTTACTTGATAGTAATTTCAAAAAACCAAATTGAGAAACCTGTTTGACGTCTTTAATCTGTAATCTCGAGCTGTCCATGTCCATATGGAGACATTAAGGGAAAAGTTGTATTTACGGACAGGCCGACCATATAATCTGTGTTTTGGAAAGTGTCAAAATGCGTATAAACGATACTTGATTTGGTTGTTAAGCTGTTTTAGCGACAGGAGGTACACTTTCAACTATTCATCGTTCAAACTATTCGACTAATAACCAATATTGAAGTGCAATATCGAGAAATAAATTGATGGGAATTTTTAAAGGTTTTAACTTCATGGTTTTATTATGCATATTTATGAGAATTTATACAGAGTTTTCTGTATGTTAGAATTGTCAAGGTGTAATATATCAATAAAATCATTAGAAGGTGGAATTCATTTTTGAATAGAGCTTATAGAATTTGTACAATGTTACTGTTAATTTTAAACTTATGTAGTATCAGATATACTATAGTAAAACCTAAAAACAAGTAGTAAATTAATTTTTTATATATTTTTAATGTGGCTTCTTTTAAACATTCGCTATATAATCCTTAAATTTTTTTTTAACTATATTTATATCTAATATTTTTAAATACACCGATAAGTGTTACATTTCCTAAGGTTTATAATATCAACATTCCTGGTGGTCCTAGTATTGGACCATAAGTAGAATCATAACATTATTCCGTTTGACACAATCTTCTGCTTGCAGTAATATAAATCAAACCAAGATTCATTTGATGTCGACTTATTAAATCGCGATAGGTTTGGTATTGGTACTACTGATATGGGCCGTTTGAACTTTTCACAAAGGAGTCCGGAGGCAATAACTCTTTCGCGCGCCGCGTCTTGTGGAATTGCAATGTCAATGGTGGATGCGAACGCAAACTGGTATTGGGAGATTTATGCTCATATTGAGGCTCAAGTAATTGCTGGCAACATCGTAACGATGGATTTGTACGGTCCATTTGCACTTCGTGTCTTGTACACACACAATCATTCGTCCTGGAAATTTTATGTCAGAAGATCATCATTGGTCAAATAAAGATAAATGGCGTTCGATTTTCACAATGAAAAATTTACGGTTAAAATTATCACTAAGTAGGTTATTTACTTTACACTACTAGTTGGTGCCCGCGACTTCGTCCGCATCATAGATGGATTAGCTATAAACATTTATGTATTATGTATTTTTATGCATATGTATTTTTAGATTTTCTTACTGATATTTTGTGAACACTACATTTTTCTAAATGAAAGGTAACCTTATGTACTTTTCTGTACCCCCTGATAACGTAATATGCAAAATTTCACGGTGATCGGTCTAGTAGTTAAGGCGTGGATAGTGTAAGTAGTAACCAAATTCACTTTTTCATCTAAATATTAAAGCAGGGATACATTTTTACAGGCATTTTAAGATTTCGTATATTGATTAAACTTGTATTGTCCTGTCCATAGAGAATATAATATTATGAAATGACTTCGATAACGACCAATAAATAACATCCTTATAACTTAATTGGTTCTAACTTAAGTAAGTATTAATATAACTGAGAACTGGCTTCATTATCATCGCTTAATAACATAAATTACTGCTATTAATTAAAAGATACATTAAAGGCGGTTCAGATCTATGAACACGAAAAATCGATTTACTTTTCTAATGTTATCGTAAAACTGGTTATGTATAAGACAAATGAACGTGCACAAACTTTGCTTTTTACTACAGACAAGCAATTATTTTTATTATAGAAATCCTGTGACTTATAAACCACCTGTTAGAAGATACCAGTGAAAGGCACACAGATAAGTGCCTATGGTATGTAAACTGATTTTAGTTACTGATTTAAAAAAAAAAAAAATCATTT
Source organism: Synanthedon myopaeformis (assembly GCA_944738685.1). Lineage (NCBI taxonomy): Eukaryota > Metazoa > Arthropoda > Insecta > Lepidoptera > Sesiidae > Synanthedon > Synanthedon myopaeformis. The sequence goes on along the minus strand of OX122924.1, from coordinate 8,123,505 downwards.
TGTGTGAAATATAGAGACTTCGCTCGCGTAACTTTGTAAATTATTTAATAAAATAAATTATAAATAAAAAAATAACTATTAAATTATTTACTTTAATTTTTGATTTTCGAAAACGTTCCTCGGAATAGCGTCTACAAGATAACCAAATATATTAATTATTTTATACAATGTCAGAATGTTATTATTAAAAATTAAATGATCGGTATCTGCACTTAAAAGCCTTAATATAAAAAAAAATATGTAATAAGGAATGATGTTTTACAGAAATACTATTACGAAAGGGAAAATGACAAGATACAACGATGTGCAACAGTGCATTAGGGAATAAAAAACACAGTTCTTCTGACATACGTAAGAAATGATTCCGAGAAACCTGAGATCGGATTCAGTCGCAACGGCAAGAAATGGCGAATACGTGAGATGCAACGTAATCTACAAAAATATGTTTTCTCCGTTGCCTATATACACTTTTCTTAAAATTAAATTTTGTTTAAATAAATTATTACTTCACTTATTTATTTTATCACTTAATGTTATTTTTTTTACAATACATATAAAAAACAATCAATATTAATAGCTGTCCGTTGGTAGCGGAGCAAGGCCCAAGCTACCGATGGTTGGGACTGCAGAGTGAGGAACCTTCTGACAATTCGTGCCTTGTCAAGAAGTACCGCCTTCTGTATCTGTCCCTTGACCTAGCCATCTAGTGAGAGACTCTCGAGGTGTTGGTCGAGGCTCTTCTATTATTACTATTTTTATTTACTATAAAATCATAATTTGCATATATATATATATATATATATATATATATATATATATATATATATATAATTTCTATATTGACGACGATATATTTAGAATTTTTTCGAAAAATTTAGAAAAGAGCCTATAGCATGATTAATGTAACAGATGTCAGTATCACATATCTAAAGAAGTGACATTATTCAAGTTCAATTGTATCGATACCGATTCTCACAGAATAAATGTATTTTATTAATATTGTTATTTATTTTATTATACCTATTTAAATTATATTTTGTACAATTTAGTACAATTTTTAAATGTATTATAATATATTGTAAAAATATTTGATAGAAACGATTCAGATGTTTTCGACTTTGATAGCAGTTTAAGCAGGAAGGCAAAACAAATAACATTCTACAGTTACAGTGCAATCAAACTTTAACATATAGTAATCTTTTTATCCTAAAAAATATCTATTATTTATCGTAGAAATATATCATCATCACTAAACAAGTCTATGACGTTACATTACATGCATACATTTCTTCATTCTTCCATCAATTTCTGTTAGGAGATAATAAAATTCTGGCAAGATAAACTAAATAAGGATAAATAATTAATTAATTGACCGTCAGATGTACAATCACTTGTAGAAGTTGTAGACATATTCTATGTAAATAAAACATTGTCTGTCAATAATTAATAATGTTTACATTATTAATATTTAAAAAAAAAACAGCTAATAAAATTAACATTTAAGATATTATTTATAAAATTGTGTCGTCACGCTTTATAACTAACTGGACTCAACATAAACAAGTCATAAGAAAACTAGTTTGCTCTCATTCATAAATAAACCATTGATTTTTAAAGCATCGGCAAAGACAAATACAGCGTTTACAACCTTGAACAGAATAAAATGGCCAGCATTACGAAACAGAGGAAACAAGAACGAACTCACATTTGAAATTCGAATGACATTCGATGACAGCACGCTGTATCGATCAAAAGACAAATCTATAAATTAATTCCAATTCATTGCTACTGCGGGATGTGAAGTTAGCTTTTAATTAATGTAAAAATATCATACACATGATCTTTGCGATTAAATTATCGGAATTGTTTTAATAATCTATTATATATTATTATTGTTAAAAGAAGGATGAACGAAAATGGTTATGAAATATGAATAGTAATTTTTCAAAAAAGAACTGTTCCCGAACTGTTTTATTTTGTCAGGTGTTAATTTTTTTATTTTTCAACGCCGACGAAGTCGCGGACACTAGCTAATACCAGAAAACCATATGATAGGTGTTAAAGTTTAATCAACAGACCGTAAGGAAAATTCCTGGACGTTAAATGTATGACATTGGTCGATTACAAGAACATATACAAATTTTGATCAATAGCAATATTGATTAAGTTTAATATTGTATGACATAAACGCGTCGACATTCAAAATTGTAAGAACTATGTGAACGTTTAAAGAAGATACGGCATCTAAAGTACGTGGACACAAAACTGTTAAGGCATATATGATAAAAATGCAACAAATAGCACGTCAGGATCTTTCCACACATGGCGTTCACCGTTATCCACTCAGAGCTTTTATTATGCAATTCAAAAGCGCACTTCACGCTTAAATCAACCTTAAACCTTTGATATACGAATTAAATCAAACTTGTGAAGAGAAAACGGTATTTTGTATCGGACAAATTGGGTACGAAACTGCGCAATAACACCGAGTTTGTAAAATGGCATTTTTTATCTTGATATCAGTAACCTCGTGTTCATGTCTATCACATTAACTTTTTGAAGAAAATTTATCCTCTGTAAACATTTAAAAACGAATGATTAGCGTTAAAAAACAGAAAGAACCTTGGTTACAGCGAAAGCCGATCATCAATCAAAGACTATATAAGTATATTGGTAGTATCATCAATATTATAATATTATTATAGAGAGAACAAACAATATAGAGAACAAACATATTAGAAATTTTGATAATAAGAAATACCTTAAAAAGTTTTCTTTTGATAATTTTAGAAATTTAAAACTATATTTAAATAATGTTATTTATTATAACTTATTTCTTATATTAGTTTTAATACGCGGTAATATAGCTTAATATGAAAAATACGACAATATATCTCGGTTTGTCTGTTATGCTTTTGAAGTTTTACTACTACTAGCCAAAGGCTAGTAACTGGGGCAAAATCTAGTATATTATCCTATTTGGTGATCGCCTGACATCTGAACGATTTGCCGCGTAAGCCTTCATTACCAACCCTAATCTATCACTATCTATGTATATCTAATTAACGGAGTAAAAGTCAAATAGCACCTTTGTCTAGACAGCGTTGCGCAATGGCGCCTCACGTACGGTCAATGTGTAGCCATTCTTGTAACTCTCCTTATAAGAAATCCATCGCCAATGGAATCAAGTTATCTAAATGCTTATTCTTAGAATAGTAGTAGCACCGCGCTATGCAGTGGAATCTGAAATATATCCATTATAGAAGGAATGTGTGAAATGAGTTCGATTTAATGGAGATTAACTTTTTATAGACGATTGATTACCACAGTGATTATTGTTGATCAATAAAGGCTTCTCATAAGCGAAAACAAAACGTATAAAGATTAAATTTATATCTTTTGTGTTAATATAATTTTTACGTGATATGAAATAGAGTTGATTTCCACCGTCTTAGGTATGTATGTACGCTTAGGTCTTTTAAACTACGCAACGGATTTTAATGCGGTTTCCACCAATAGAAAGAGCGTTAAAGAGGAAGGTTTTTGTATATGTGTGAAGGCCCGCTAGTATCTAATAAACAATAATAATAAATAATTTATTTTTAACTGAAACGATGAATTAGGCCCAGTATAGATTAGATAACAGTCAAATCATGGTAGTCATTTAGACTTTAATTCTAATTAATTCTAATAATAACACTTTATTTGTAAGATATCTGGCACTAATTAAAAAGTTGACTAATACTAATTAACAAGAGAGGTAAATTTTAATAAAATTTGTATTCCAAGTATTTTAAATAGAAATCTTCTAAGTTAGACATCTATAGATCTTATTTTACTTTATATAGTACTAGGTATAGTAAAACAAAAAAATAGATACGATATTGCCAATCCGCTAGTGCGCTTCTCTTATACATTTTTTTTTTATAAAAAAGTGGTTTAACAACACTTTAGCAAATGAAATCTGATTCTTTTTTAAATAAAACCTTACATTTAAAAGCAACGACCATCAGATGCAATCATCGCTTATATAATAAATGTTCAGTTAAGATGACATTTAATTGCATCCTCGTCTAACGAGACTAACCTTGATATGCCAGAAAGGAGGGGTCAAGTTACGGTGGCTGATGTTACGTGCATGCCGTCACGGGCCAGACCGGTCAAACCGATAATGTGTCGGAGCAATCTGCCGCAATTAGATATGACGTGATGTTGCCGAACAAATTGTTAACGTTCGGGACAAACTTGTAGCAAGAGAAAAATATAATAGCGATTTCAGTAGCAACGTAATTTTGGATAATATATTGAAGATTTTATGGAGTGTCGTAAAGTACTAAGATAAGATACGTTAAGGCAGTAATGTAACATTCTCTAAATAGTATAAAACAAAGTATAAACATAATAGTATAACCGCGGGTTATATATTTCTTAAGCATTTTAAATAAAAGATTTTCAAGCGAATTTTGATGTCAATTAAAAAATTTCTTCCAATAGATTTGAATGCACTACATCATCATCATTCCATTTAAATTTACAGATTTTGATATGTAAAGGTCGGCGGCAGTCAGTCTGCCATAATAATAAATTTTAAGAATTCTTTTTATCAATTTGTTCATTCGTTAGGTTAGGCCTCATCTTGTTCGTAACTGTAATAATATTGAGTTGTATTAACTGTTTAAAAAAACAATGAAGATCAGGGCCGGTTTGCCTCTCACATAGTTACGCTTACATTACAATATCGACGTTGTCTTGTCCAAGGTCACACCGACTTACCTGCAAATAAAGAAATATAAATATTAGCACATCAGTTCTTAGGAGTCTAGCATTAACGTTACAACAATTTTCAATGTTTAGACTATCGGGGTCAAACCCAATAATTTTGTTAATGATAGTTAATGTGTAAAAATCTTTTGATTCGTTTAAAAAGTGTAGGAAGTGAATTCGAAACAACTACTCTTCAGATCCTGATACATAGGATAAAAGGATAAAGATTTAAGAGCACTTGTTACTCACGCATTGAACCGTATCTGTTATAGAATAGAATAGAATAGAATAGAAAGTTCTCAATTTTTTCGCGGTGGTATTCTACAGTGTGATTACTGCGGCCAAAAAGTTTACCCACTTTATAAACTTGGGGCAATTCTGTGCTTCACTAATCAAAGATTAATTAAAAGAATTTATCACAGCTCTCTATGCGTAGGAAAAAAATATATAGCGGCTTGACTAGGCAGACCCCGAATATACTTAACAGATGTTGATATGCTTTTAACATAGTCGTCTGTATGACAAGGTTGATGTGTTAATTAACATGAGGCACCATGTGATTGTAATTGTGTGTTGACGTCTATGAAGTCAGATGGCCTTAATTGAATAAACATTTTAGTGAATAACGATTATCTTCCGGAGCTTTAATTTATTTTTTTATAATTTGTCAAACCTAGGCTTTGTAGTTTAAATACAAGGAATTTATCAGCTGTCTCCTACAGTAGATACAATTATTATTCCATGTCACTTCACGAGGTACAAACAAAATAATTTTAATGCACTTCACTGTGAAATAGCTAACATACAGGGCTAAATAAATAAAATATCTAATGTAACTTTTGTTTTTATTTAGATCACAATCTGGGAGAACTAGTGGGCAAACATTTTTGCAAATAAGAGTCAAGTGAGCTCAGAGCAAGCTTGCGCGCACGTCTCTTATCTTAATCCGTACTCTTAAAATGTTTTCTACCGCTTTTAAGAGTAGGTAATTAGCCGGAAATATTTGCTTGGCCCGGGACCGAACCAGCTATCTACCGCCATCGCGGCGTCCCACCCTATCCGCTTCGCGAACAAAGCCTTAGTCGTATTCTTTTTTTGTGACTGGACCTTTAGAATTTTTATGCAATAAAATCTAAAAGACAAGCGGGTTATTAGCGAACAATACATCTAAGAGATTTATGTTTGTTTACATTTCGTTTTATAATTTATGCAATGTATATTAGGCAAGAGCTACCGAGATGCATGAAAGTTTTTTTTTTTAAGAGACTTGTAAGGATGGTGAATGTCTACCGTGGCCTAAGCAACTAGGAGAGGTGCTGTCGATTCGTTAGTATTTACTGTTTGTCTACTCCCTTTAAAAAGATTTAATATAGATAGGCGTACCATGGTAACCATTTAGCATCAAGAGGATCGTCAGCATATATAAGAAATAATGTTTTTGTAAATGTTTGAGTTTGTCCCGGATGGTTTAGATTCACTATTGGACCGGTAAGTTTCACCTGCCCCTCGGAGCCCCGGTAAGTTCTTTGACATTAAGTGCCGACACACACGGTCAGTTAAATTGAAAACTGATCAATTGAACTGACGTACTTTCAAAAACTGACCATGAGTGTGAAATTTTTAACTGACGGCATTTTTCGGGCGCACCGTAAATCCATTTTAACTGATCAGTTAAAATGACAGTCAGTGGTAAGCTTAATTTTTTTTCGGTTTCGGATAAAACTACGTTTACTGGTTCCGCTAGTAAATTTATAACACTTAGTTCTTAAGACTAAAAGTAAGTTCCTTGGTAGAAACATTCCTTACGAATCTATAAGGAATGTTTGGCAAAATAATTCTTGACGTTATTGTAATGTGGCCCCAAAGGGATCTGGGACGGACGAATCTAAATCTGTTTTCGTGGAATGTAATAAGACAATTCGGACACCGAAATCAATCGGTGTATAGATGTCATTGTTGCCTACACAAATCGGAATGTCTGCCTACGCGAACTCAAGTCTCATTCGATCGTTGAAATTGCATTTTGCATTGGACCTTCGCATGCCATCAATCTGGCGCTGGCGCTATTGCAGCCATGTTTAGAGAATTTTATTACGCATTAAGTAGTGATGGCCTAGTAGGAAGGACCCTCGACTTCGAGGTAGTTTTTAATAAGAGACATGGCTCCATTTCTAATCTAAGTCTTCAATTTTCTAGCTCTAACGATAAAAAATAATATCGCAAAAAAACCTACTTGTATAAGAAGACTACTAGAAGCAATCATTCAAATTATGAGAAATCCTAAAAATCAGCAGTGTGGGCTTATTAAACACACTGCGGATTAGATATAGAATATAGACTCAAGCATAAATACTCGTACGTCAAGATATCAAATGGCTTTAATCAAACACGCTGGAATACGGTAGCTTGGCTATTGATACCGTAGAAAATGCCGTTTTCTTCGAAACCCTTATGCATTTTAAATGAGACATTTAGGAAATGGAAACATACAATTTATCTCCTATGTTTATGACGTATGTATCTACATTTTATTTTTAGCTCTATGTAAAGAGCAGATCATAGTGAAAGTTAAGATGGACTAGACCGAAGAAAAAAAGAATAGTAGAAGTAGACCGAAGTAAAAATTAAGTGCAGATATTTAGTTGTCGAACTACTAGAAAAATAGACAAATCAGATAATAATAGACAAATCAAATAATAATAGACAACCTTATTAGAAGAACTTTAAATTATACATATTTACATAAATATTATAAAATAAAATCGCTGTCCGCTTATGTTTGTTTCTGCGCTACCTTCTTCTAACCAACCAACGGTTGATATGGTTTAAAGAGCAATAAATTAGACAGTTTTCTGTATATAATTTGCAGAAAATTTGCATCCATGCGAACCCGGGGTCATTTCACTAGTTTTTTTTTATAACACAAGAGGCTACCAAACAAAACTATGTTTTTAAAAGTAAAACCTTTGGTTTGAAATTATTAATTTTATCCCTCTAAATTTACAGCACAGTTAGTTGCATAAGTAGTAAAGAAGTATGCATTCATGCTACAGCAGAACGTCTGGTTACTTGGTGTGATTCAAAAGCAATAAACACAAACTAACCACCTCCCGCACTCGGCCAGTATTGGACGAAAATCACTTTGGAAACGCACATTTTACGTTCCAGGTGTCGTAAAAAACACCAGACTATTTTACTGTTGGGACCATGTTTTAGACTGATCGTAAAACGGAACGTTGTAAAACGCGTATTGTTGTATTTGGTACGTGTAAACGTGCCATGTTCACGAAATAGGAATGACCGATTGTCCTAAAATAGACACTGAAGTTTAATTTGAAAACTGTACGATTTCAAAATCTAAAAGGGAATGTGCGTCTGTTTCTACATCTTTATACGGAATAAGGTTTGATATGATTTAGAATACCACTATTGAGAATTAGTGGTATTCATTATTATTAAAGAATTAGTTCTAATAATTGGTCGCCCATAGGTCGAATCTCGATCTTAATTTTTAAGTAGGTACTATATTAATCTCTTCTCAGTTTGACCATAAACAAAAAACTATACATACGAGTACATATTATTACAACGTTATGTCAAATGCGCGGTAGTGTGTGTAATGTTTATTTTAATAAATTTAATGCCTATTATAGAAAAATATTAGCTTTCTCTAGTCCTTCTCTTTATAAACGTGTTTATAACGTAATCTCTTTATAAATCAATATAATCAAATTTCACATTCAGCGCAATTTTATTTAAAAGGGATCCAAAGTTTTCGCTTTACGTATTATGTATATAGATAATATTAATTTAATTTTTCAATGAAAAAAGGTCCTTTTATAATGAAGTTGTAAAGAACTATTTCCGGTTACTTACATGGTTAATGCTTCAAAATTGTGAAGACAAGTAAGGCAGCAAGCGAGAAGTTGAGGCGTAAATGCGCAACAAACAAACAAACAAACTCATTTTCGCAGTTATAATATTAGTAAGGATTTGAAAATTGTGGAGTCAGTCGGCGAGAAAATAGTATTATTTTATTGCTTGGAAACAACCGCAGTCGGAGAGTGAAGGCTTTAAGGGGCTATAAAAGTCGATTTTTTATAAACGCGCTCGAGCCTCCAGGGATAATGTCAGCGTGTTTAGGGTCCGTTTATGTTAATTTATGGCTCTTGTGATCTCTTGTGTCTGTCTCGAGGTAAAGATTACTTGACGTTCAAATTGGTAGCTTCACTGAACATTTTTTTAAACGCTCTTCTATACGTGCGCGAATGTTCATAATTTCTTTTTTATTTATTCTGCGCAGTTACATGAATGCGTATGCGCAATACAAACAGTGAGTTTTGCATCCCACCTTCAAAATGCTCGCTCTAGGCAGCGCACCAGCACCACCCTTGGTGTTGTTTGTGTACTTAGGCGACAATTACCACCAACCGTAATAGTAATCTAAATAAAGTTTTGAAAGAAATGTAGGTTGAGAATCTTAATTGATCTAGATCTAGACTGACATACATACTGACCGTCATTGACACGAAAATGTTTTACTATCGTCTTGATCAAATTAGTCCACCGTAATCTAAATTTACGAAGTATGTTATTTAGTAAAAAGATGTCAATTAAAAGGCTCCAGCGTACAATTACCGGCGGCACTCTAGGGTTGTCACTATCAAGAAACGCATTGCTATAACACAGGTAAATATTGTATTACTTTAGTTAAGAAAAGTATTTATTACTGATAAACTATTTACAACGATAACAAAGTTTGTTAATGTACGAGTAAAAGTTAGCAGGGAAGCTGATGGTCCACTTGATGGCTAACTTATTTCATTAACACGAGTATGCAATACGGCATTTCTACCACTCCAAGACTCGTCAACCCCAACACCCCCCATTTTCACTTTCGTGTCGTACTAGCTCTGAAATGTCTTGGGACATCTAAATTCATGGCAAAAGATCAAAAATTATTCACATCAGATATGTTGTCTGCCTGTCCATTTTATGGAAAAAAAATCAAAGAAGTCGACAGCCCTGAAATATAAGCTGTATGGTGGAGCGCGCGACTCGCAGAATGATTGATACGGCGACGCGTCGAGCCTATGGCGTCTGTCGGACGGACCCGTCACTTGTACCTCGTACTTTACCTTATTTAGCGGGTAAAAGTCGTCAGAAAAATGTTGTAAGATGTTAAGTATAATGCGCGTATGTTTATTGTTAACTAACTAACCGCATTTGCGAGACACGTAATTTTACCCACACCTCACTACATTTTATTGTTCTACAACGAATGCAATTTATGTGTACAATGCTCGCCAGCTACTGACTAAATGAGTGTTATTACGTATATATTTAATTTTGTTCCCCTAATTGATTTGGACTTTCCTTTTAGAGCAACATACATTCTAGTTTGATTTTTATATTTTTTTTGTGATACTGGAAAACATATTTGAAATTATTGAAAGTGAATAATTACTTGTTATTTTGCATTATTCTTGAATCATCCCAACATTGAAATTTTCCCATACCTATAGGAAAGTTTAGACTTTGCCTAGATCTCCTGCTCGTAGTTTCGGTTTATCCTCTTAATTTTAAACGGCGTCTATTGATATACAGATATAAATGAAAATCAAGTTATCGAGTCGGCGCCGCAGCGACGCCAGTGTGGGATGGACCTGTGCTTACGCCTAGAATAAATTAATTCTAAATAAACCTGACGCAGTCACGAAGTAGCCAAATGCAGCTACCGAGTTGCACATTTAAACAATAAATAACCATGTTTAGAAATACATAATTCCATAATTCCTGCAATGGTCACAAAATCGTATGTCCTTTCGGAGTTCTTTCTGTATTGGTTAGTATTCTTTGTAACTTGAGATTATTCCTAAAAAACAAAATGTTTTTCTAAAACATCTAAATCTAAGCTATCTAAGCTAAATCGAAAATTTCATTAATAATAACATTTTATTTTTTCATGTTTTACATTTTTTATATAAATTTAGGTAGGCAGACTGGTAGTATAGGTGTAGTGTAGTGTGTGTGCTGTAAGTGCCTTTCAAACTTTGATAGAATAAAGGATAAGTGATAAAGGAATGGGTTCTGGCATTTCTTACTTATCACCGAAACACAACAGCATAGAAATAGAATATTGAAGGCTTCGCTTGTGCTGTTTCAGCTACCGAGCATATGACCCACTTGCTATCACTGTTTACCTTTTAGTTTAACATTAAAAGCTAAACAGCCATATATAACAGAAATAAGAAACCATAAATTATTAAAAAAGTAATGCACATGTTGCATTACAAATAAACGATTACTTATGATTTTCTTGTCAGTTAGTTAGTGAAATTATTAGGAAATATAAATATTAGCAATAGCAACGAACAATCTGCGTTCTACACTTATAAGTAAACGCGCGTTTGTCGTTTCCAAATTATGAAATGGCATTTTATCAGAAAATCGTTCACTATCATCATTTTTAATATTCTTCAATATTTTGCAACACAGAAACTAAGATATTTAAAAAAGTCCTTCGAATACCATCAAGTTAATTTGGCGATTGAAGTGCGTTGGTAGCAAAAGCTAAATTCAATTATTTTTTAAAAGAAAAATACCTAGGTGTCGCTAGGTGTACCTACTAGCGCGCAAAAATAATTCATGACCAAATGAGTCGAAAGGAATGTATATATTATTTATTATTTATTTATTGGTAAAGTAATATTTGTGGTTTAGTGGTTTCCGAACCTGTGGTAGATCTATTTACTTTTATTATGTTTGATGAACTGAATACTGTTTCTGTTATAATAAAAATTGCCAAGTAACATTTTTATATAAAAGCCTTTTAGGCAAAGTTATATTTTAAATTCCACAGCTAACTGCTTATTAATATCAATATCATACGTTTTTAAGTTACCGGTGGTCCTTTAGCCCTCCTACACGATCGACACTTTCTGTAAAACTGTCATTGACAATTGCCACTGTAACTTGACACACTTTATTGCATTTTCCTTTGACTTTTTAAAACAAAGGAAAGTTTAATCGGAGCTCATGTTATGCTGGGTGTCTTTAACAATGCGTGAACACAATCTGTTCGCTGCAATAAATGACGCCTACCGTCGATCAGTGACCAAATCCGGCTTTATAACAATTTTATTGGCAAAATCTTAATTTTACGATCCAATTTACGATTGTACGCATGTTGTGCAATTTATTCATTGGAACAGGTCGATTCCAATACATAAAGTCGTGATTTTAAGTAAAAATAAACAATTCTACAAAATGACCATGGTCAACCATTGAAAAAAATTATTATTGAGTAATAAATTATGGTAAAAAATAATACATGCATTGTGTTTTCAGGGAAATCGCAATTTAGAACGTAGAAGCAATTTTATTGCATCTATCTATACATCTATCTATATCTAAACATAATTATCTACACATAATCGACATCTTCTAAACCAACCAACGGATTTGTATACGGATTTCTAAGCCAGAGCCCATTTACTTATTCACTCCTAATACCTTATGCTTAATCCTAATAAGGACGACAGCTCACTGAAAGAACCAATGGTGTTGCTTGTATTAATAGGCGAAGCTAGCATCAACTTTCTTGCCGACCTTTACATAAGAAACTGATTTCCACGCATTGTTAAACTTTATATTGCAATAATTACTATAAATAAAAATTTGTGTGTATCAGCTCCGACACACGACTGGAGTTTACTCTTTACGAACGATTATAAAATTTAAATTTTCATAATTCGAATACGCCGAGAGAACAACACTGTTCTTTTTTTAAATAATATTGTTTAGAAGATGATGTTTAGATGGCGCAATATCTCTGAAACTTCAGATATTCTAAAATATAAAAAAAAAAATAGAATGTAACTATAACGCATAACATAACGCATTCGTGTGACAATTTTTATTTTACTCCTATAAATTTTCATACCACGGGCTTATATATATAAGTATATATGTAGGAGTAAACTCCAAAAATGTTGCTGAGATTTCTGCGTAGGTCTAAAACAAAAGAAAAAAGATTTCAATTTGATAAAAATTGTGCGAAGTCCCCAGGATACAAATTTGCTATTGTTACCCAATTACCCTCCCACATTATATCCAAATTGAGTAAATGAGATTAAAGAATTGCCTGCAATTCCAATCTACAAGGTCGTACAGCCATATGGCAAATTTGCGAGCCAACTAAATAGATTGCTAAGATTTTACATGAAGATAATATGTGCAGTAATATATTTTGCAACTCGCCAGCCTCCATTCACGAATTGAAATCATAGGTACTTTTAGTTTTATGTGCATTACATTGACTTCTTTCTAATAGAAGACAAACAAATGTGTACTTCACTTTGCAATGGACATTAAATAAATCTACGATTTGCTTGGAACGTTGAGTAAAGAATGTATTTCATAGTGGGACTCGGCATATTGCACAAACATCTCGATCTAATTTTGATTATACAATGCTGTTAATTAAATATCGATAACGCCTTTGCCAATTGATAAATGAATGGGTTTAACTAAGTTCGACCCATAATTCTTAGCGTGTATTTTCGGCTTATTCTATTATTCACAATATATGCTAGAACATAGGTTCCCTACTTTTTAATGTACATATATTTTGTACATTCATATTTTAATTTAAAAAATCAAGATTAAAAATCTTTAATTACCTTCAAAAATGCTTCATTTTTTTTTTCATTTTGCAAATTGATAAATCAAAAAATAAAACACAACTAAGTACCAACACAACAGTTTGCAACCAAAACAACAATACCAGTTTAATCGGTCATGTGGCTTTCGTTCTTAATGTTGAATATAATTAAATAATGTAACGGTAATGTACATCGTAATATCGCTCAGAGATTTTTTATTGATGTCATAAATTCCGTATGACCTTTGTGTAACGATTGTATTCGTTTACTGAGCAAATAAATAAAAAAATTTATAGCATTTTAAAGATATTTTACTTGCAGAAGCATTTTTCATTGATAAATGTTATATAATTAGTGGACCTTGAAGTTGTATAAAATGGAATAACAACTATTAATCTATCTCACATTATGAACATTTTATAATATCTCTAGTTAGATGACAGAAACCGTTTTCCTTCCAGTGGACTGTAAACTTATCTGTGGTCTATTTTCATAAAAAAAATAATTTAATTGTAATTGAATTAAATTTAAAAAAGGGAACATTTAAAATAAAGGAAACGTTATTATCAATATAGGGTGGCTGTGCCCTAGATGGTAGATGGCCACCATATACCGCCGGCTAAATAACAAATACTTGTTGATTTTAAAAACAGTAATTACTATATGCTATAACTGTTATCTATTATTTAGGTACTATTTACCTATTTACTTTTCTGGTGTTTTATGTATATTCATATTTTAAAATTTTGATTCGTCAAACCTTACAATAGCCATTGTAAAAATGCAAGTTTTGTTCTATAACTTGTAAAACACTTTGTGCTGTCAGGTTTACTTTGAATAAAAAAATAAAAAAGAAATTTGTCATTTCTTCAATAGAAATATTTTTCTTAGCGATCCTAAGGCGATGAAGGACACGTCGAGATGACAGAGTTAAGAAGTACTGTGAACACTTGAAGCGATCGATAAATAAAAATAAAATAGTCTCTTTGGAGCCTGACTTTTGAATTCAAATTCAACAATCAAGCTGTGGCTGGTTCGGTTAATGCCGAAAGCAAAATTCATTAATAATTCATCGTCAATTCCTTGAGAACGTTTTCCACAAATCGCAATTACGTTGGGGTTGAATACAATGTTGAGTTGTGCGGAAACGTGGATGTCCGCATTAATTAACATTTACCTTGACATTGTAAGTAAAATAGAATTAGCATTTGAAGGGTGAATAATTGTTGGCGAAGTTTTTGTTCACAAGTGTTTTTTGTTAAAGTGTTATGTATGTAGAAGCTGTACTAATGCAAAAGGAAGCCGTAATTGTGTAGAATTATGGCCATACATAATTGTATGGTTTAAGCCAGTCCCCAATTTTTAGGCTTTAAGTTTCACTTAGTCTATACTTATAAAAATTTATTGTTTGTCCTGACTGACTATCAAAACGCAGCACAGTCAAAACTACTAGGTAAGTTTGAGGTAAGTGTAGAAAGCTGAACTTTGGAACATAGGTTTATTTTATAACGTAAGCATACGCTATGAAAGAATTTTTGAAAATTTCAACTTCGTGTGAAGCAGGGGGCGGGTCGCTAGTAATCGCTAGAATATAGAGAAGTACCTAATAAAGGATACAATTTCATAAAATAAAATAAAATTAATTTAAGACTATTCAAAAAAGAAAGAAAAGAAGAATCAATTGTTCGCCAATTCTTCTTCTTGAACTTCTTGATTTTCTTGAAGTCTATCATGATTTTGATTTTAAGCTATCTATACAATGCAGCCAATGAATCAAAAAGCCACTTGCTTTCGCGATGTGGCGTGTAAAGTTTAGTAAAAAAACACTGACACCGTTTCTTAGCAGCACAAAAGAATCAATAGCTATTGTGAGTCCCCTTCAACATTAAATTATATCGAAGGGTGCGTAGCGAGTTCACAGCGACATCTGCCAAGTAGATCGGCTTTGCCTTTTATCAATATTTGCTTATTTGATTTTAGAGTAATGTGAATGTGAAAGGAAAATTGTGTTTGCGTTCGGAAAATGAACCGTAAATGTACTTGAAATGTTATTTTTCCACCATCCTCGGTAAACATGGCGCGTATAGAGTAATGTGTGTTTTTCTTGTATTATAAATACGTTTATTGGACGATGGCATTTCTGTTTATTTAGTCCATTCAGAAATTATTAAATATCTAGCGACCGGCTTCGCACGGAGTTAATATTTTCAAAAATTCAGCTGATGTTTACACATAATAAAATAAATCCGTTCCAAATTTTAGCTTTATAGTCTTAATAGTTTTTGCTGTGCGTTGATAGTCAGGACAAACGGTTTTATTATGAGTATAGATTACATTAGTATACATATAAATACATATTATGTTAGGTCCACTGCCGAGCACAGGTCTCTCATAGTGTATGTGTGTTTTGTTGTTTTATAAACAGCTTTATTGTACTGTGCCATTTCTATTTACTTAGTCCATAGAGCAACTATCAAATATTTACAGAATATTCTGTACAAAGATGTCCTACTGCTGACACTGGACCTCGAGTGACGATCATTTCTAATTTACATGAAATCGAAAAACTTATCACTTCTAATATACATGTTTTTTTTTTTTCACTATATAATGTAAAAAAATTACTGTTATGTTTGTACCAAATAAACAAATTAAAAAAAAAGGTCTCAACGTGTAACCTTCAACTGGGATTCAAACCTTGTATTTGCCCACTGGACAACTGTCAATGCAATTATAGAAAATGCCGTCACGCAATAAATTGAATTTATCAACCGGATGCGAAATGGGTGCTTATCATCAAGGTTGAAACATTGCAAATAACCTTGTCAATGGTACAAAGTATTATTTGTTACACGTGTGAGGTCAATGATCGATAGATCATTTTTTGTTCTCAATCAAATATAAACGTGTATTTCATTGATCAATTATATAGTTAACCAATTTAAGGAGGCACGTGTAGGGTTACGATCAGATGAACAAAATTGTATTCCTACACAAGTTTGATTACCACCTTGTTTCGTGACAGTGTATGCTAAACTAAGTTTTTGAGTTGTTTTATATATATTAATAACTTAAAAAAAGACACCTCTTAAAAGTGTTTTCATTTATATATTTTTTTTTATTAATTTTTAATGTACTATTGCAATTCAAATAAAGCTCCTCCAGTTCATACGAGTTACTCGAACAATTAATGCCGTACCATATAATGTTCACCTTAATATTTAATTTTATTCGGATCATTTAAGATTATAATAAAAGTAGCATAATAAAATTCTATCGAAAGTGAAAATGTATGAAAGCAACGAACAAACAAAATGGAAGAACTTATTAAAACGAAGTAAAAAGTCTAAAAATGAGAAATTAAATTATTAAACTAAGTTAAACAGTTGTTATTAGTAATATTGTATTAGTAATACGTAACCACTAATATTGTGATAAAGTTAAACTAAGTATAAACAACAATAAGACATAACTAAACATAGCAATTCGAATGAACGTTAATCATTTTAGCAGAAAGCCATTTTTTGCACATTGCGCTCCCTAATGGTTATAATACAAAAAGAGCCCATTTTGTATGTCTTTTCATATATTATGGGAGTCTCAGTAGATAATATGTTACAGGGAATGAAGGAAACGTTCTCTTTTCATAACAGATTGGACCGGATTACTGAGGTATGGGTTCTTCCAAACAATGCTACTAATAGCCACTCTCTTTAGATAATATTTTTGTATGTCGCTGCGCAATCACAGACCGAATGCTTCGTATCATTAGTAAAGAAAATAAATTGGTTTATATACACGTACTGTATGTATGTGTTGTCGTTAATTGTAATATTCGTGTGTAATATCTACAGTGTTTCATTTACTGTTGAATGTTTTAGTATGACTTTTGAGAAAATCTAGAAGTGTATTGTAGTGTTTCTGTTCTCTGTTCTTGTAAGTTAGTGTAACAAGCAGAGATCACACTTTAAAAAGTAATGACGCAACAAAATATATTTTCTCTCAATCGGACGATACGTTTTCTTTATAAAATCTGTTGAAAATCAATCATAATTTGTGTCCGATTCGAAGTTCGTTCATAGTGTGGGTTAGGATGAGATAAACGCTTTAAGTTCCCCCTAGTCAAAGCAAACAGTCGCGAGCTGCTGCGACTTTATCAGCGACAATATCTTCAGGGCTCGTCATGGGACCAACAGTTAACCCTTGATTTGGATGTGGCGTAAGTTAGGAGAGCATGACTTAAAATCTTAGAAATGAATATCGCAGCCCAAGGCGAATAATTCTAAGCCGTGTAAAACATCAACTACGAAAACTATCAAAGGGCCTAGTGCAAGTTTTACTCGATCAAACGCGTAAATGTCAATTTGTACGGGAATGAAGCAGCGGTACACGTTAACCACTAGGTGGCGTTGTTTACGCTTTCGACGCGTTTGATCGAGTAAAACTCGCACTAGGCCCTCTGACCTAAATTCTTACCGTCTGAAGCTTTGGGTTTCTCTAGAAAAGGAGAAACTATGTATATTTTGTTCAGATAGTCGCTTTCTCCTGTAATTTGAACTGAAGGTACGTTCCAAAGCCTCTACGTCTTCCATTATCGTAAGATGTAGCGATAGCCTCAACAATGTAAATTTACAATAATTATCCTGATACCAATGTCCATCAAGTTTGACGACCTACAGATGATTGGTGATAAGTGTCATTTCAATGCTATTTAAGAGTTAACCAAGAAGCGACCGTAAGATTAGGATAACATGAAAATAAAATAAATAAAAGTGGCATTTACAACTAAAACTAAAACATGAGAATTTCTTGGACGAGTATGAATCCTGGATCGAGATTTGTTTATTTGACTAGCAGCTATCTGAATACGAATTTTTTGCATTGATTCTTGATTATATAATCTTTTTTTTCAGAGAAAATGGAAATTATATTTCACTAACTTTTATGAACTGGCTTTCTTAGTTTCATCCTTTTTATCTTTTTAGAAAATTTCTTCGACTTACCTGAAATAAAAAATACAAAATATTAAAAATAAGTTGGAACTTGTACTCGAAGAAACTTTAATTTTTAAATCTCTTGATGTTGGAAATATACTCTTTACAATAAAGTTACTTTGATAGTAGATTGAAATAACAAACATTTGCTAAGCATGGGCAAGTACGTATATTGAATTCTATTGGATGTAAGTAAATCAATTGTGTGTGAACTAACTATTTACCCGCATCTCCCCTCGTAAAATTATTTTTAGAGCTAAAATGTTGTTGGATTATTATTACATGGAATATAGTATTATATGTGTTATGCAAAACAAGAGCCAAGGTTACAAGTGATTTTTGACATATAAAATATTAGTGTAGGCATTAAAGAAATATTTCTTACAAGACTAGTGCTATAAATCAGTTAAATATTTTTGCCACGAGAAAATATAGGGGACAATGCGTATATGCTATCGAAATCTCGACGAAACAAATTCCAATAAATTCTATAACATACACAGCGCTTTATGGCTTCTTTTGAAGAGAAACACAAAGAGGCAGGTCGCGGCCCGAGCAATGCGGAGTATTGAAAGAACTGTCCCGTAAAGGGCACATATGCCCGCTTTCAATAGCTTAGAGAATTCGACACGGCATGCCTTGCTAGCGATCATAGTGGTTTTCAATTGGTCCTCTCAGATTTTTATAAAACAAAAGGCTCCTCGATCTCAGAACGAGTTGTTGTGTCCTTGAAAAGAGAGAGCTTAAGGTCAAAATTACTTTAACTAAATTTAAATTTAGCAATAACATCAGATTTGTTGTTCCCATAATATTAAGGTAACAAATGTTCGAAGACTAATCCCATTTGTACTTGCAACTTTGATTTCACTTGTGTATTAGTAACGGTGAACATTTAAAGGTAAGGGAAACATCCGAGAAAATCACACGTATTAAGACTGATAGTGATACAATATTTACTGACCAGTGACAAATGGTTTGTGAAAAATGTATTGTAAAACGAGTTAAGCTAAATATGGAGCTTGTTATGCTCGAACAAGAAATAATATCGTTTCGTTAGCTATTAAATGTAAATCTCAGTGCTATAAAAGGAAGGGATCTCGGAGGGACAATCGTGAAGGAACGAAATTCTTAACTTTTTTATAAATGTTTGCACGAAAGCTTTGTGCCCAATGTCTAAATCACAAAAGAGGGGAAACCACAAAACATTCGGCATTTATTAAAAAATTTCCAGCTTCTTTAGAGATTGTGGTGGAGTGTCGCATTGTGAAGGAATAAGATGTCAAAACTCAAGTAGAAATTACAGCGTTGTTATATAGCGCAGTAACATTTCAATTGCAGAAATGTCTCCTTTCTTATACTAGAATAATATATCTTAGCTAATTCATGAGTTTAATATTCGCACTATGATAAAAAACTTTTAGGAAAGATAATAAACAATATACATCAAATTAAGTTACAGAAAAGTTATTTTCTATAATTTAGTAACCATAATTATAAGAAAAATCTTTGTTCAATGCACAATGTTCTAGTTTGGAGGCAATTTCTTAGTCCAAGACATAACTTTCGAAAGACACGGACCGTTTATCATCAAGAATATTGCAGTACGAGATCATTGTATGTGTCAATTAAATAAAATTATGTGCGTGTATAAACAATGTGACCGTTACCGTTTCAACGGGCCATGTTATTGTAGGAACGATTTAAAATTGACCATCGTGCGATAAACATCTTCCGAGACAATGCTCGGTATTACGACAACATGAAACTGTGCTGCCGCCATTAACGTGGCTTGTGATTAATGAAATATTAATATGGAAACGAATGTAGTGCGTGAGTAGGTACTATATATGCGCCTATTGTCACCTTTTCTTTTCTTCAAACTATTGCTGTTACTTACAGGCGAGGGCATCAGCTATCATTAAGTGGATTGTCAGTTCACTTAAAATCTTTTCTTTTTAAAAAAAGGAAGAGTGCAGAGAAGAAAAGATTGTCTACTTATTTTCTGGCATGATTAACGGCTCACTAAATTACCCTTGCTATTTGAAAATTTCAATCTTTATGTTATTGTTTTAAAAAAAAGTAAATAAAATATTAAATTCAGTTGCCTTCGTTGCAAACTATGAATTTTTCGTTTCAAGACCATCCATAGTAGCAATGTTTAGCAGGCATGTAGGTCTGAGAGTCATCTGCGACAAATCAGTAAAAGATGAAGCTGTTCCATTCTTTTCACGATTCAGATGCAACATTATCCTTTCATATGGGAGTGAAGAGAACGCAGTGTGCAGTAGTAATCAACATTGAACCGAACTATGAGACGGTGGCTCTTGTTCACACTGCTTTTACAAATGCACAAAAGGCATTGCGTACGGAAGTGTGCTTAGACTCTCATTACTACGCGACGGATCACTCATCACAAAGTGCCTTGACTCACCTGGCGGCACCCTGCCTACCTATTGCTTGAGCTTGTTTCTACTTAGCTACAGTGTTATACCAACACCTTCTTCTTTGCTTTCTTTAAATGTATTTTTTTATATCTTGTAATCTTGATGAATATTTTGATAATATACAATCAGTGCGTAAACTTAAATTTGAAAATAATAATTATTATTACGTATTTGACAGTTAAATCGTCATATTAAATCAGCAATACTTTCTAAACTAAAACTAACAAATTCAAACTTGCTTAACAAATCCTTAAAGCAAAGACAAATTAAATGAAATTAAACTAAATATAAAAGCGATTACTAGCGTAGATGTTAGTGAATATAAATCGTTGTTGATTACACAAACGACCACGCTATTTGCTGTTATTACAAACAATTTATGCGGAAAATTGCTTTATAATTGACATTTCCCGACTCAATTGTAATCGATCACACTATATTACACGCATAAGAGCGTTGATAAGAGAATTTTAAATAAAGAAACACCACGTTTTGCACTCCTTTCATCTTCCTGCTAGAAAATATTTTAGAATATGTTTATTGTGATCGTTTGCTCCAATGGTGAAGGATAAAGTCATAAAAAAACCTGGGTGAAATACAAACCCATAACCGTATCCATCACTTACTTTCTGAAACTATGTGAAAGATATTAAAAAAATGCTTCAAAATCAGTTGTATTATGCAAAAAAACAATCAATTCAGATGAATCAGAATAACAAATTGAAACTAACAGATGCGGATAGCGGTTTCGTTTATAACTATTTAGAAGCGAAATTTTGTAATTTTAGCATAGTATTTTACGATAAAGTAAATGGTCGTAATACAGTTGTAATTTCCTCTAGAACAGCTATGTCAATTTCTACTATCGGATTGACAATAAAACGTGGTTAGCACGCAAGGAAAGGCTCTCTTTAACACTTATTACTGGCTTATTTAAGCGAAGTGAAACCAGATATTGCCGTAGCCGACCCAATAATATGTTCATGATCTCCAGTCATAAGTGTGGTTTAAGTTATAGAAATGTAGAGGATTTGAGTGAATAGTTTTAAAGGTCAACCACTTTAAAGTAATAAATAGTTAAAGTTTTAAGATAAATTTGTCAACCAATTGATTAACTAGTTGGTTATGACTTGAAGTGGGTGGGATACTCTTAGTAAGTGTTACAATATTTTAAAATCTACTTAGGAAGTATTGCTTGTCCTATCGAAATAATAATTCTTACATTTCAGTTCGCTACTCTTCTCCTATATCTACACAAGGTTTTGTTGTATATTTTTCAGTCCTAAGAAACTTTTATTTCAAAATTATAAAAAGCATAATCAGTAAAAAAAGATATTGTATCGACAGTAATTACTGATTGCGAGTAGAGTTACATTAGATATTAATAAAAACCATAATGATCATTGGAAATCTATATTAATTTATTAATGGTGGTCAGATTAGATGGTGGGTACTATCTCATATTTTCAATTATATAAACTGATCGGCTTATTTTATTTTATTTTTTATGATGATACTTAAAAAGCATGACAGTTATCCTTACATATTATAGGTATAAAACAAAGTCCTCCGCCGCGTCTGTCTGTCTGTCTGTTCGCGATAAACTCACAAACTACTGCACCGATTTTCATGCGGTTTTCATCAATGGATAGAGGGATAATCAGCGAAGATTTTTACGAAAAAAAAAATGCACCCCGGGCGAAGTTGGGAGCGAGACAGCTAGTTTAATCTAGTCGGTACCAAAGAACTCGAATTACAATTTTTCATACTAGACCTTTCACACCACTTTCCGCTAATATCTCGTTCCAAACGTGTCACGGAGCGAATATCATGTTGGACACTACAGACACAGGTTGTACGTGCCCCGTACGGTTGTACGATAACCAGCCTGATGCGTGAGGTGGCGCAAATGACCCCTTAATCATGAAGAAGGATTACCAATGTTAATAATGCGAACAAAAACAAAATCTAATTTAAAAATGTCTTGATTTCTAAAACAGGCTATTTGATACAGAAGACGAAACGAAAAGAAAGACAGACAGGCTACGTTAAAAAACATCGAGGACATCGGTAATTTTCGAAAATACAAATTCGAATCTCCCCTAAAGCCCAGATATTTAGATTTTTGACGCCAATAATTTTGATTAGATATATTATCTATCTAAAAGTTAGACTTATAATTATTTATTTTTTAATAATTAGATATCTAGACACCATCACCAATGGGTAAAACATGGTATGAATCTTAGAATGAGGTTTGTTTAAGTTTGAAGACACTTTCTGTGTAAAATGTGTGATTTTGTGTTATTTTGAATATTCAAAAATTATTCAAAATAACTATAATTACAGAATTTTTATTATATTAAATAATGAAAATAATTTATATTGATAACTGAACATCTCCTTGAAAATATAGATGCAGTTGTATATCAGCAAATGTAATTACTTTTTAGACGAAGCCGTCCGTACATTGAAGTAATTTTGCTAAAAGACATAAAGCGACTGTCATCTCGTATGTCAGTGAGGAATAGTGAATAATCGCTGACAGCCCACAAAAGCTCCCCTCGATATTAGACATATTATTTCCGCAACACAAACTCGGTGGCTAGAAGTGGTAAGGGCGGCATTTAGGTTCAGGGACATGAAGTGGGACAATGCTTCAGCGGAGTGATTAAAAAA
Source organism: Synanthedon myopaeformis (assembly GCA_944738685.1). Lineage (NCBI taxonomy): Eukaryota > Metazoa > Arthropoda > Insecta > Lepidoptera > Sesiidae > Synanthedon > Synanthedon myopaeformis. The sequence continues at coordinate 8,099,958 of OX122924.1, read as the reverse complement.
GTAGTCAACTGCAACCCTTTGTGTAATTTACCGTGGGTTTAATACAAGCATTACTCTAGAATATACACTGACATGATAATCTCAATGATTAATTGAAAATTATTATTCTTGCCTGTCTCAAGAGATGTTAAAAAAATTAATAGAAATTTACATTATAAACTTAGATGAAAATCACATTTTGTTTTGCGTGGCTTTCAAGGATCCTAATAAAGTATCAACATAAGATGAATATTGTTTAATTACCTTTGTAGATAAAGTCCAAAGGAAATCCTTCAAAAGTTTACGATTATTAAAAGATACAAAATATTGAAAAATATAAGGATAATGAAAATAATTTCTTTAGTCACTTCTTGTAAGTTATACTAAATTAATGTATATTACATATTAATTTATTATTACTTTTTGTTATATTGAGTGCACTAAAAATGTTGTTGAAGTTATGTTTTAGAACTATTTATAAACAAATATCATGTGTTAGATATTAAAGTAGTTTCTGTTTAAATGTTTAACACTTTTATTGGGAGCATAAAACGACTATAATTTGGTTAATGAACTTGAAATAAATCTCTACAAAATATAATAAGCATTGAAATCACGGATTATACGTTTAACGAGAGTTGTAATTGTAATTATGTAAAAAATAAATATATCATAAAATACTTCATCACAAAAAAATCAAATATAGAAAAAATGGGGCTTTTAAAAGCCAATAAAAATATTTTAAACACACCTTCACAACTTCGAGAATGCCGTACATTTTATTGTTCGATCATTTATTTCACCAACATATGAATGGATGTAAATCCGTTTAAATCCCAAAGAGTTGACGTACTCGTGAACCATGACCTGTGGGACTCGTTATGAAAAGGCCAACTGTACAGTCAGTCATTGAATGGAGTCCGTGTCCAGCGTAACGGAAAATTAAAAAGGCAATTTCCTTAATGACCCCGCGCGGCGGCGGCGGGCGGGTTAATGCGACGTGAGTGCGGGATAAAGCAGGAACAACATATGTAACTACCGCTGGTCGTATAAACTGCATACTTTTAATTAATTTTACCAAAAATAATTGTAATTTGGACAACTGAAAGTTAATAAACATTATTATTGATTGTTATTTAGTAAATATTATAAAGAAATTTGTAAAAAAAATGAACACTTGTAAATAGAATGAAATTAGTACAAAATAGTAGATAATTCAGTTTAGTTATCAGTCTACATAATATCTACAGATCCGAAGCTTTGACATACATAGCGTACTTAAAGAACGTCATCTATAAAAACAGTAACACCAAGGGGGCCGCTAGCCTTGATAGAATAATGGATAAGGAATAAGGATAGAGGAAATCGCTGTGGCATTCCTAACTCGCTCACCAAAACACACGTGCTTTTATTTCAGTAGTCTTCTGTAAGGTGATGGTTAGTACCACCAGAAGACCTGTCCAGTTTATGCCTGCGCAACGTATGCCCAGCCACTAACGGATTATGTACGAATAAAATTTTTGTTCACATATCGAACGGAATTTGGTTAGGTTAAGGCCTCTTTCACCAACTACAAGTAAAGTGTTGATTAGTTACTTTTAGAAATTATTTTATGTTTTAATAAATTATGAACTCGGTTTACTGTATCCTTCGATAGGCGAATTTTTTTATTATTTTCTTTTTAATGTTTGGGACTTTTACCGTACAAACAAAGGTCCATCATTCCCGGTGACTGTAAATGGCGGTTAGCCTACTTGACACTTTACTCAGAGATGGTGAAAAGGCCCTTAGATTTAGGCTGGGCTCATTTCGTCAATTGCTCAAGGCTTAGTTGGTTAGGCTCATTGCATTAACATACAATTGAGCATACTCAAGTAGTTTTTTTATGAATTTATCCACCTACTTATAATTGCAAATTGAGTGTTTTAATAATTTAATTATTAAATATTAGTTTTTATGAGTTTTGTCATTTTAAATATTAAATTAATTAATTATTATCACACTTTAAAATTAAAAGGATCAGCTTGTTTTCACTTAATAATGACTGAATGAATGAATGAATACAAATATGTATTTAATGTACGTAATATTTTTAAAATAAGCTTGATATTTAACAAAGAAAGAAAATATTATTATAAAAATTATTACCTTAAAATATTATATTAAAATATTTATTCATCATCCTGGTACCTACCTTTTCTGTAGGTTCCTAGGTGACTATAGAAATGATGAAGTAAACCATAAGCCTGTCTGAAAACTTCACTAAACACTTGCTATTAGCAGCATATGTTCATGTGTTGGTTCATATATTAAAACAAACTATGTTTAATTTAAAGAACTTTTTTTACACATGAAATATACGCTTTACGCGTAAGTTATAATGTAAAAATCACCGTCCTCCTTACCAACACAAACAATTGCTTCATTTACATAAAAGAAAGCGTTTTAATTCGTTTAAGCTGTGCGGTTAATCACTGGCTTAAACTAACTAAGCTGCTCGCGGTCATTTGTACCCGTCGGTCCAATAATTAACTGAGACAGGGTAAGCGCGGTAAACGGTTAACTGCCATTTAAACTAACAGAATAATGAGAAGCCTAACCGGATTTCTATAGGCTAAAGAGTTATGTTAACGCATCGGTTACTTTTTTCGGACATGGTTAATCGATAGGTCTAATTAAAATGGATGCGACAAGTGTCATTGGATTAGAAAGGTAAATCATTGAAGCTCACATAGTAGGAGGTTCTTCCAGCTACCGCCGAGAGCGCGCAGGCATCTGTGCAAGCGTGGTGTGGTCGTGGTTGGCGCCCGAGGCACGGGCTGTCTCACATCGCCTTCCGAAGAACTCCTTCCAAGCAGAGAAGAACCTCTGTCTCTGGACAGAGATCTGCGTCTGCCAAATGGTGCTCCGCGAACTGTCGCAAAATTCTCCTCGTATTGAACGTTGAAAGTATCCAACGCAATCCCTTCAGGTTCATCTCTTCTGCTTCTAACGGAAAATGTTCTCCTAAAACCGTTCGCGATACCTTCAATAGTTTTTCTTTTTGGTTTCGGAATTTCCTCTGAACTAATTACAGTTATGTCGTCAAGGTCTTGAGCATCGTACGTCCTATAATTTCTGGATTGTTCGATGCCCGTCAAATCTTCTACACCGCCGTGGCGATACCTCAAAGGTTTGTTATTACGCTCTATATTGCCCAGCTCATCGTAACTCCTGTACGTCGACGTAGCTCGTCTAGGAGCGGGCGGACGTCCAGCTCTATCGATTGTCATTTCGCCAAGTTATTAATGACCTGATGAAGAAATGTCCTGATTAGACGCAAATAGAATCATAGCTTGTTGGATATCCGACAATAATGGCTTACGACGACGACAGGTATCGTAAATTGTTCTCCAAAACCGTTTACCTACTATTGTTTCAGGTTATTTACGAGAGGTCGAATGAAATAACTGATATTTAGTGTTATATTTGCGTGTAAAATCGCCGTTCTGAGTACAAAACATTGTCGTGACTCGTCCAACTCGGAGTTACATTGTAATAAAATTTATTTACCATCCCCGTCGCGCTGCGATAAACGGAGAAGCCAACAACAACTTTGGTATCAATACATTCATGGGCACGACAATATTATGGGGTGGCGTGTCATGTACTTTTTCATAGTTCAAATGTGTGTATTTATAATCTATTCCAACGTTTAAAGCAGCGTTGTATGTGAATAACACAATCTCATAAGTGAAATTTGGGATATAATTTAAAATGTGAAAATATGACTAAGTAATAAGTATTCAACTGGATTAGTTAGTAACGTAGTCTCTATCATTTAGTTTTCATTGTGAAATTTCTTTTTTAAATCAATCTACGCATTTGATGTTTTAAAAGGGTTAATAATTTATAGCAAAGAGAATTACATGGTTTCTTCTGTTTCTTGAATTCTTGAGATCATGCATTTCTTTCCATTACATGTTTTTAGATTATGAAATACGTAAGACTAGGCTCAACGTACTAAATCGTCTTATTAGCGCAAAGGAATGCGAACAATAATCTACTTCCTGATGCACCATTTAAGGTCGCTTCTCTACTATTGAAGTTGTTAGCTAACATCCTTTTGTACTTTGTTCAAATGGACAATGGGCACTTTTAAGATTGGTCGTACTTATGTAACATTTTAGTAATTGGTGAGAAACTCAACTTTGGTTTTCAAGAACAAAAAACATTGTAGTGCCAACGTATCAGAACATATATTTTATTATATACCTATTTGAGATCAACTATTACAGAAACAAAATAGTACCACAGATTTAACTGCAAATAAGTTCTTGTCTAATATACGAATATATCTTCGAAAAGGTTTTATTTTAAAACTGCTCTAAAAGTAAAAGATTCCGTAAGATATTCAGCCATGTGACACTCCCATACAATAATGTAGGAAATGAAATAGCACATTTTATAACATGTGCAAAGTGTAAACTAACACTCTGTCAATAATTTGAGTGTCGAACCACAACAAAGGTAACGGTACCGGTAAATGCTACTGGCCTTGTTTACACAACCACAACAAGCTCGGTTTACGTTACAAACTGAATGACTTCACGCACGAGCCCATCGATCCGTTGATGCTTTGCAAAAAATGGATCTTTTAACATTCACCAATGTTTAATATTTATATAGGAGTCAAATCAGTATATTTAAAAAGATTTTTAAATAAATGGTAAGATTATTATACAATTTCAACCAATATAAAATCATAAAGTTACTTCTCAAAACAATTTTAAAAATTTGTTGGCGAAATTAAAGAATAATATTTATGATAACTATTAAGAACAAAGCTATTGCTTCATATTTACAATTTTTTTACATAATTACAATTTTTCTTTGTTTTTAGTTTTAGATAAAATTTTATTTATTTATTATACGGGACATTTAATTACATAAGGAATAAAAAATAAAAAATACTAGAATAGTGAACCTAAAACTAAAAACCTTAAAAAATATAATATAATAATAACTAAAATATATTATTAAAAGGAGTCCCTTTAGGCAAGGTTCCGAAGATACTGGCAGCGTTCCCCCTTTGAATAGCTACACTAATTCTTTGTGCTAGGTAGCTGCCAGCTCTTCGGTCTCCTGTGATGTCGACTAACCTTTTTGCTATATCCTTAAAAAGACTTATAGCGCTAGGACCCCACGGACCAAGGGTCTCGACACCGAATGGGACAAAATTATATTCGGAGCCTAGACCCCTATATTTGTAGGCTTTAGCTTTTTCAGCCGCTTCACAAGCCGCACCTGCTCTGTTGTTGGTTCCATGTAGATGGGAAGGGGCCAGCGTGTCTGAGCAGGTTGCATCCCATACCAGCACCCGGCCCATCTTCCATGGAATCAAACTCATACCGTCCGGTCTCTTGCCATCGTCTCTTGCAATGCCAGTCGGCTCAAGTAGACTGGGCACGTTGACGGTGGCAAGAGACCGGCGTATGGTATCGTTAAGTGCGGCATGTCTTGAGAAGCGGCCTGCACTTTTTTGGCATGACAGTCCGTGATGTCCTAGCTTGTCGACATCACTGCCACAGGGACATTTATGAGGAGCGCAGACCGGGACCCCAAGCCGTAGACAGGTTGCGATTCGGAGCGTGTCAGGCTCAAGAAATGTTCCTGTATTTGACGAAGGGTACGCGTGAAGCCAGTAGCCAGCCTCATGCGTACCCACGGCCAAAAGCCTAGCACGCGCCGAACCTGTACTACAGCTCAAAAGATTGTCATAAGTCAATTTACAGTTTATGTCGTCCCAGCTCCTCTGTGAATTTGGAGAAACTGGAAAATTTTGACCTGGGCATGCAATTAAGAAAGCGTTTCTAGCTTCTCCCAAGCCAGCAATCTCAAAGTTTGAAGGGGATGCCCTTAAAATTTTACTTATGAGATTTGCTGAACTATGGACAGAAGATAGGAAGGCTGGTAAAGCGACACTGGAAATTTTGCGAATCCCTAAACCACCATAACGGATGGGTAGGGATGCTTGGGTCCAAGATTGCTCTTTCAGCTGCATGTTAAGAATCGATTCTAAGCTAATTTTGATTAAGTCGTCTACTTGTGTCAAAAGATCTGGGTGAATGTTTTGTTTTGCTTTGTTTTTCACGTAAATGATATCCCGTGGCATCATTGGTTTTTGTAGCGTTCAGCGAGAGTATCATTATTGCTGCATATAATGTTTTTTTTTTCTTTTTAAAGAAGTCCACAATGTCACAAAACATAATATGTAATAAGGTACTAACATGTAGAACAGGACACAATGCGTTCTGCAGTCATAAACTTAAAAGCCCATTCAATCACTGACGGCAATCACCCTCTCACATGAAGACTATACCGTGTAATCCTGTAGGTACTGTTGTGTTTACCTACTAAGCGAGGAGTATCATAACCTCTTACCCTCATCTTGTCCCTTACCCCATCATCTATCGGGGTCAGCAGGTATACATTTCATGTTATGTTGCTTATCTTCTTAGGTGATACAATTAATGTTCGATTTCTAAACCCAAATTCTGCCAAAATTCGACTACTCGAAGAAGAAAACGAATATTTTCTTGAATACCTACTTTGAACCGCAACTAAATTGAATCGAATTTGAATAGAAACCGAATTTGAGTAGACTCCAAGCCTGCCTGACATATATTATTTTAAAAATCCAAAGATATTTTATTTAAGACAGTGTGATGCAAACCAAATGGAGTACAACACTATGAAATTCAAATTTTTGGAAGTCACAAAAATAATCGGCAAACGAGGTCAGTATTAGTAAGAAAATGATTTTGGGAGAAACATTAAAAACTCGGATAATATTTATAAATTTTTGTTTAAACTTCATAATTATGAAATTATGAAGTTATTCATAATTATGAAGTTTGATATCATATCTGTCTTCATATGTGTTATTGAAACGAATTCCAATTTTAAACCGATGCTGATGAAATCAATTCGGCCCGCGAGGGGATTAACCACTTTAAATAATAATTAGTGGATACTATGAATCACGTTTCATAAACATCGGCCCTAACAATAACATCCTTTTGTTTATGAAGCAAATTCTATTTACTAAACGCTTTACAAGTAGCGGCTGAGGCTGAGAGAAAATCAAACGATTTCAAATAAGCATTGTTTACATTTTAATGAAGTAAGTTGAAAATATCTGTGGTTTCCTGTTAAATGCTTAAAAATTCCTAATACATGATCGATCTTTTACTTCCGCATCCGTCTTCCGCTGATCCGTCCAAGTAAATAAAATTGAATTTTTGGTCCGTACAAAGAATTTTTCTTATTCGTCAGCGCCATAACCACCATAGCCATTATTGTATGGAATGTGGTTTATTTATTGTAGCTCTTTCTATGATAATAAATTCCAAATGTGAGCTTATACAATTTTCACGGATTTAGGAAGTTAATCCAGGTCTGACAGGAGATTTTTGGCGATTATTATATTAAAGCTATCGAAACTGCGAGGCATAGCATGTGCTACGAATTACATTTTTTCAGTATTAAGGTCGGCAGACAGGCTGACTGTCCACTTGATGGTAGGTGACTGTAACCCAAGCAACGTCACAGGTGGCGCTGCTGTAGCAAGTGCGCTGCCGACTAAAGTAGGGGATTGGGATGGGATACGGAAATGGGCTCTGGCATCCCTTACTCGCTCACTGAAACACAACAGCAAACGTGCTGTTATTTCGCGGTGGTCTTCTGTAAGGGGGTGGTAACTACCGCCACACGGGTTGCCCAAATGACTGCGAAACGCAGTGTAGGACACACTATTTTCCAGATCCAGAACAGAATCAACCTGATAAGTTCTTTTTCAAAGATAACTCTACCGGGAATCGAACCCGACAACCTATATATTTTTTCTCGTGAAATTATACAGGTATGTTCTCCCGGAACATACCTATATAATTTATCGTGGGAATGATTTTCCTTTTTGAAAACCATAATGAACGTGAACACAATGCGGACTCGTTTCAATCGTAGACCTCAGTGGACTATAAATCATTAATTAAGCGTTGTTTTAAACCGTTTAATGTAAGTCGTCAATCACTTTCAATTGTGTGCATTGTTGCACCTGCAAAATACTTTTTTATATTTGCAATATTTGCTAATGAAAACAAAAATTGTTTATGCCCCTGAAAAATTATTTTAATCACTTTGTAACATCCGGTGTTATCACTATTAATCTCAAAGCGAAATGCTGAGTGTCTAAATGAACAGTAGAATTTAAGGATAATTATTGAAATTCAATACATTGTATCCGTATTGCTTTTTACATTGCACAATAAATGTTAATGATTGCAAAAAATCTCTTTAATAGGAAAAACAACGGGGGTCTTTTGTGTACAATCATTACGAAACAAACGCGAGAATACAATAAGTGTAATGATGCATTCGTTGTAGGGTTAAGTAACTGCGTGGTCCAAATATGGTCACAGATGCGATCAAGGGAAATGTTGTACCTATTAAAATTGAATTTACAACAGTCATTTACTTACTAAAATATCTCGATTATGTCAATGTTGAACGAGAATGGATCTGATGGGAGAGTAATGAATGAAATTGCGAATAAAAATATTTTAAAGTAAAAAGTCGATATAACTCTGTTATATACGTAATGAGTACTGAACAGTAAAATTTATTCAGGAATATTAAGAGACCTTTAGAGAGACCGACGAAACCAAAACCTAACAAAATGCGAAGGTGAGTTCGTTCGTTTTTATGTTACACTTTGAAGCCTTAATTATTCAACAGATCATCATGAAATTTTGCATTCACTTTATCAGGGGTACAGAAAAGGACGTAGAGTATCATTTATCCAGAAAAAAGTGCTGTTTCCGAAAGACACGGACGAAGTCGCAGGCAAGAGCTAGTTTTCTAAAAGAGAAAAAATGTCAATATATAATTTTAACTGGTTGCCAACTAAGAGCAGTTCAGTTCAGTTAAGAACGGACAATTTACACAAAAAATTTAAGACACCAAGTTATCCTTCAAAAGTCTATTTTATAAATAAACTATGACTTGAGTTTTATCTTGTAAGTAAACTATGACTATGATTTGAAATAAAAATCAGAAATATAAAATACCTAAAACATTTAGTAGAAAATTATAATCGCATTCCACAATGTAAGCAGTATAGTAGAGATTTGAAGACTAATAGAATGTTGAATATACTGTTTGCTAACAAAGCATGTATGACTATAATATGAGTCATATATTGGAATTGCTAATTAATACCAGGCACATGTTATACGGCTGGTAAGCAATATGCACTAACCCCATATTTTATCCATGTACAGTATTCCACACTATTATAATCCCTATGCACTTAGCATTAACGATAATAATTGTGTAATATTATGTGTATCGATTTTTGCTTTCAATAGCAGATTACTTATCGACAGATTGCTTTAATATGATATGTTACGCGCACTTTATGAAGTTGACAGTGCATTAAATTAGTTTTAGTTTAGAATTATTGAAATAACATGGTGCGTTACAAATGCACCATGTTATTTCGAACCATGTAACAACGAAAAAAATTTCTCTGCTATTTCATTGAGCCATTTCTCTCCATATATAAATGTCGATTCATACATTATTTGCCTGCGAGTTGACCTCTCAGAAATACAGTGAGTATTCGGTAACTTTCAATAAAGTAAAAAAAAATATATACAGCAGGAAACACGTAAAAATGGTAAAGGTGCAAAATATATCGAAAATATTTTTATTTATTATTTAATAGTTTTGTAATATTTTTACAAGAAATAATTTCTTCCTTTTGAATTGAATTGTAAAAAGTAAGTGAAAACGAAAATTAAGCAGAAAAACACATCTTAATGGTTTCTTTTTTTGTTAATATTTCTCCCGACTAGTGTGAATGGGTATGACTTTCGTGATGGTTGTGTGACGACGGACGATTGACATAATATGGCCCATTATTCATTTGCAAATCATTACGGCGTGGAACATGATGCGATGCAAATGCGAATTCATTCCTGTCGGATTCTTCCTTATAGAATTTGCAACTCGAGCATTACTGTAAAAAAGTAACTATTATACCTGAAATTTGATCCTATTCAATAAAGAACATTCTTTATTATTATTGATTATAAAAAGAAGAATTTGAGAAAATTTAATTCTCTTGAATGTCAGTTAAAAAATTTTGGAATAAATTTGATCCGTGATTTTTTTCAAAAACAAGATGATCTTCCTATTATAATCAGGGTGTTCCCTCGAATTTATGCGGTTACAATTACTTAAGGACATAAGTAACACCAGTGGAGACGCAAAATGCTTTGCCAACCAAGCAAGAATTAAATATAATTTTATATCATATAGCCAATGTAAATTGCATTAGTCAATATTGTCATAGAGGTAAGACTTATCACATCGATCATATTGAATAATAATAATCATTATGTGAAAGTATTGGATATAAACACTAGTCAGACTAAAACAAAAGTGAAGGCAGTAAAGATAAAAGAAAGTGGGCAAAAACCTCACGAGGATCGAACACAAAACCCCGCTAACGAGACAAGGGGCAGAAACGCGGGCCATCCATCAGCGGCCAGAGAAATCTGCCCGACTGATAGCGCCAAATTACCTGCATAGCCGAGTAATGTGGCCACGCTACTGACACCAAACAATACTCGGTTCGACCTCCAGAGAAAGTGATCATACTTGATTAATAACCCGTTCGCGTCCTATGGCGACCAATAAAGGATGACCATTAATAACATATCGCATCGAGCGTGTATACAGTAATTGCAAAATTGATAATCCAAAACCCAACTGACAGAACAATTGCCGGTTTGGAATCGGTTACAATGATTTTTTTCCAAGAAATGTGAAGCGCAAATTTATAAACGTCCTTGTCGACATGATCGCCGTTACGTTGACACCTTAACAAGAGGGCTTTAAAATGAAACTTCATGTAAACAAGACGGCGAGAGCGATGAGATAGGGACGATTTGTGCAGTACTCGTCATCGCCTGTCATTGAGTGTGAAAGAAGGGACGAGAGGCTCGGACTCGTCATCAGTATATAGAAAGCGATACCCACGAGTCCTAAATTACCTCAGGCAGTGGGGTGACCACAATCGAGGTCGTTACGAGACACCTATAACGCCCCGACAAAAGGTAGGGCTGCAAAATTGCAAATCATCCGTCAATAGATAGTTGTAAATGACCTCGACTCGCAAAGGCGACATTGACATAGATGCAGACACAGGTTGCTGAGGTTAGATAAGATTAATGATGGTGCATTAACGCGTCATTTTCCCATTTAAGTAAAACGTCTGTTGGACTTATTTGGCAGGAAGCAAAGATGAAGACATTTGATAAAAAAAGAAATGGCCATTTGACAGGTTATTAAGTTTTTGCGATCACCAGTGTAGCTAACGTTAAAGGAGATGCTGTCCGAAGTGTTAGTTATGCGGCGCCGCAGGCAAATTTTTGGCAATCTCACGCGACTCGTTTGCATTTCGAGTGCACGAGAAACAGGAGGATCCTTTGTTTTATCTCGACACTGGACAGCTGTTTAAATGAAAGCCAGTTTTTGTGCATTCCTCTCAATTTTAAAAAGATTTCCCGGACAAAGACATGATGGCTTTGACAGTTATTTAAACATTCTTTTGTTTTCCGTTGTTGAATATTTTACATATTTTTTGGTGCTTTGAGCGAGTCAGGACTTCAAAAGTTTTAAAAGACATTAAACAAGTTTTAATGGTTTGTTATATATTTTTTTAAATGTGCTGGTCAAAATGTGATGATGCAATATTCACATACTAGTAGGAATTTCCGCGTTGTCGTGAACCGACAAATGTGTTAAACAGTTTTAAGAATCGTTAGCAAATTGACGTTAATTTCAAAGTATCGTTTTCGTAACGGATTGACCAAAAGATATGATGACAAGTAAGTTTTTAAACATATCGTGTGCACAATTTATCTTGATGATGATAAAATTATAATCAGAATCGATCTCCACATACATATATTGTGGTCAGGTACACTAAGATCTCACGACCGGAGAGTTAAAAGATTAGAAAGCTAAATGCCAACTCGGTTAAAATGCGTTCGAAGCAATGAAGTTAGTGAGTACCGATATAGCGTATTGAAACAGCGAGGCTTAATTATTGTGTATCATGCAAAAACGAGTTACTCAAACGAGAGAAAGGCTCTTTCTGGCGAATCACTTGCAGTGATTAATATAATTTTTATTAGCTCCAATTGTACATTTACAATGTGATTCCACTGAATAGTGGTTATTGAACGGGCGTTGACACGAAAAAAAAAAACACCGATTGGTTTTGGTTGTTGTTAACTGTAACACAATTTGATGGATTGCCTTGTCAGACTCTGTGCGGGGACCACTATATTTCTATTGTACGTATGCTCATCCAATTTTGAAAAGTTAAATATTTGTTATAATTCTAAACTAATCATGAATTAGGATGATTTATGTCTAAAATTATAGTCGTCAATGAGAAATCAAAATAAATCAAACTATACATAAAATTTATAGATACATATTTTATTGATTAAAAATAGAAACTAAACTAAACAAATTCACGGGTTTTTATCACAAAAATCACCAGATGATGGATCGATGGGATCAATTTACGTTACTTTGTGAATCTATTTGAAATCGACCCCAATTCAACCTTTCTATAAACGTAATAAGGCATCATTTCTCACAGACGCTATTTTATTCACGTGATGCTCAACCTGATGACAATCTGTGGTCAGTGATGTTATCATCGAGAATAAATCGAATGAAATGTTGGGCAGTGTTGAATATAAATCGTGTGAATTGAATGTTACTAAAGGTCTCGCCTGACTTATCGATGCGGACTAACTAGGCTGGGAGGTAAATGTATGTGGGTATACGACAAGTATCAATAGAAGACAAGTGATTACCGAATTTGTCGAATTGAATGTTGTACGAGTTTCTGCTTCTACATTAGCCGAACTCTCTTAAATGACGGCCGAAAGGCGATGTCGATTGGTGAACCCCAGCAGTGTCTATCAACATGCTTAAGTATCCGATGACAGCTAAATAGTCCAAAAGACGTCAAAAAAAAACCGATTAACTTTCACGTCGTAGGCCCGCAACCAAATCAATTTAGAGCTTGCAACTGTCGAACGTCAAATATATACGAGTAGCTCTTAAAGGGCCTTTCACACGTATAAAAGTCATTACTTGAAGTTTGTAAAATGTTTAAAATTATATTCACATTAATACCTACTAATCAGTTATTTAAGTAGTATATTTACTGCTGTATATATAATAATAATATTATATTTACGAGCACTGAATAGTATTAAGGGAAAATAGACTTTATGTGATAAACTCAATGGAGTCACTGTTCTCGTTCACAATTAAAGTAAATGTCAATTCTGTAGAGGTATAAGCTAATAATGCGGGCGGTCCAAAAAATATTTATCCAAAAAATATAATATTATTTTCTTTTACACTCCACTTGAAATAATAGTTTACAGACAATAATTAAGTAAAAATTTAGTTATATAATATTACAATATAGGTTATGTGGCGCGGCGGCGGCGGTGTTGCAACGACGACACGCGTTCGCGTCAGTGTGAAGGCACCTTAAAAGGTTAATGATTAGATGATAGATGGCCTTTGCAGTTCGTGGTAAAGTTGTTCAATGCATTCTATAAGAAAATTTGGATTACATCCAAACCAATAACACCTAATCGTCCTCCTAACAATGCTGGTTATTTAAAAGAACGTATTACATTATTATGTTGACTTAAATTTAGTAAAACGTTTTAAAATATTGTAATTTTAAATTGAAAAGATTTAATAGTATAATATTGTGAAATACATATTTATTAATTGGGAATGTAAGAAGATATTTTGTTTGTAAAATATATATTAATGCACATTACTTTTCGTAAAAGTTTGAATGGATTTTTAAAGGTTGGTTGCCGTCATAAATAATCTTTTATCCGACTTTATGTACGAAATAAAATAATGAGAAACATTACACACTTCGTTCGCAGCTTTGATAAATTGTCACGCGGACGCATCGTTTAAATAATGAATCTCTTTGAAAAGCATTGGTAACGGGTGCGACAGAAGCTTTAAAAACTGTGAATTTATATATTTATTAGCAACTTTTATAACTGCATTCAGTTATGTTAAATTAGCAATGATGCACATAACATGACAATAACTCATTTATTGAGAGACATAGCAGAGTAAGCTATTTACATAAAGATAATACGTAGACAAGAGTAAGAACATTATTGAAATTTAACAAAAAAGAAAAGGATAAAATAATAGATGCAAAAGAATAATTATCACTCCGATCAAAAGGCTCATTATCACTCCGAAACGCAATGCAACACTTATGGCTAAGTAAATTAATCAATATGAAATAACAACACTTGTATTGCTATATTTCAGAGACATTTTTCTTAATTTGTGTATTTCATAAAATCCTATTACAGTAGGCAGCGCATGGTTGCTTGTGGTTTAAAGTGTAGTCAATCTGCCTGGCGATTTTTATCATAAAAAAATATTCTTTTTTTTTTTAATATAAACGCAAGTGATGTGTGAAACTTAATCACTTCTATTGAGACTTTACACGCAATATAAAGTAGACAGTTGACTCCGACATATAGTCTCATATTATCGAAGTAAAACTTCTCTTTACTGACAGACGATTTCCTGATACCTCGCGTGATATGATCGATCACTACTTGACTAGTTGCTGTCGATGTATAATTTACAAATTGACACCTGTCGTTAGAAAAACACTTAGAAGTCTTGGCACGAACAGAATACGCTGACTTCAAACAACCATTATCGGCGAGATGATGTGTCACGAAGATCTCGCCAAACGGACGTGTTTGGTGGAAAATTGCAGTCAATTATTGTAACCAATAAAGGAAATGCAGGAAAGATTTCCATTTAAATACACTGAATTAAAATTTACAAGTAGGTATAACTACATTCATTGATTTCAATTAATTATGTAGTTTCTAAGAAAATATTTGTCAATGTTCTATAAATAAATAAATTTTGCATTTATTATTCACATTTTTTTAACATAATATTTTTTGACTTAAATACTCAATTAAAACTTAAATAATAATTTGGTTAATTAAACTTAAAACATTATTAATACTTAGTAACTACATATTTTGAAGAGTGTGAACAGATATATTTTTGTTCAGCGCATAAATAACAAACTCAAATAATCTAACACACAATCTAATAAATTGATGAATCAAATCAAAATGAGGTTGTCTGCTAATTTTTACTCATTTTAAAAATTCCTAGCCAACAACATTTCTTTAAATGAATTGCTAATGAGAATGCTAATAGTATAATTAAGTTTGAAAATACAGATATAAATCTCTATCGTGTCTAACTGTCAACATTATACGCTGTCGGATTGTAATTGATGGCTGACCAAGTTAATTTGAGTAAAAAAGGAAGAACACTGTCACATATCTTGGATTTTTTTTTTTTTTTTTTTTTTATTTACTTTCGTATGGTTCCTCTCATCTAACAGTAAAGTGGGAATGATTTCACAATATTATATTATCATTATTTTTGTATGAATACTACCATCATAACTTTAAAAACCACGTTGAAACTGTATCAGAATCTAGGTGTTTTAAAATGTTTATGCTTTGGTATAAAGTAGCCTATTTCTTGTCCTAAAGTCTAAACAATCTACATTAAGAATATCATCGAAATGGATTCAGCAGTTTCACTATCAAAAAAACACAGACATACAAAAGTACTTTAGCTCTTATAACATTAATATAGAGAAAAATAGCAGAGACTAAATGCTATATGTTAAAGTTCGGTAGTGACAATTTCAACTTTGATGAGGATCATTACATAATGATACTAACGCGAGAAGTACATATAAAGCCAAATTTCTTATACATCCTCTTAACGCATTTTAAACACTCTTACACGACCTTGTACTGAAAATGTTTGGTATTAATGCTGCGAAGTTTATCGGTTCGCGGTTCTCTTCTCATGCAAAGTATCATTTATTTTGCAACCACTCGTATATATCGTATATAACAAAGTATCGTATATATCGCGAATTCGCAAATGAAAGTTCACAGATGCTCTGCGTGTTCATTTAAAGCGGCCACTTGATTTATTGATTGGCTCAATGACAAATTGTGTTGGGAATTGAGATATGTCATTGGAAGAATTATTATGTATGTATATTTATTTCTTGAGATAATTTTTTAGAATTCCTTTGGTGGAAGTGTTAAATGCAAAACGAAATGAGATCATGAAAAGTAACACATAATTTTCATGTAACCATAAATCAATTCTTTCCCATTGTGAACCTTGAAATGAATGTTGTTTATATAATTGTGACGACGATTGAATGATCTCATCACGTTCCACATGCAGATGGACAGAACACATGTTAACACTTTATAATCATAACACACACACACAAACACAAAGACACGAAGATGAACAATTAAACAGTCAAAGCGTGCACAAAGGGATGGGTATGACAGTTAATGGTCCATGAATGGTGTAAAGATTACAGTTTGTGTCAAACCTCGCCAGATATGGTCGCGCATGCACAAGAAATGGGAACCTTGACTAATCGCGCCACGAGCGGCTAAAATGGGTCGATGTACTTGAATTGTAAAAAGCAGTCGTTGTTTAGTACAAACATATTTTTTTTAAGTTCATATTTGAATTTAAATTGAAATTAAAGCATTGGTTGCAAGTTTTAGGAGATTTTTTTTGCAAATATTTTATTTTAGTACACTACATTTTTTTAGGTAGAGCCTATTATGAAAACCTCAAAGATATATTGACACGGTTCAAGTTCTGTGTAGATACACAGCAAATTACATTAAAATTGTTATAAATATTCAGCCAGCAGACGGAGAGACAAAGTTATTTTTGCAATTATAATAAAAATTTGTATCATTACCTCATAGTAATACTTAATGATTATCATCTATATGGAATGCTGTTTTTATGCGACAGAAAAATATCCATAGTTGTTCATTGAAAATTATATATTTTACAGATCATCTATATAATTCATTTTAAATATTTTATTTCAAAAAGAGTTTTGGAAAATGGTGCAGGAAATGTATGCACATATAATGAATTGGAATTGAATTTGAATATTATTGTTAAGTTTGTCGTAAATGCACATTCTACGTTGTCCCGTAAAAGACACTAAAAAATTGATTCTAAGTTAGTGAAGTATATTCATTAAACATACTTGTGATTTAAAAATCACACACTTGTGAAAGCCGTTAATACATTCCTTCTGAAGTAACACAAGCATTATATAAAAAGAAAGATTGTTACAAGATAATAAAACATAATTCCTGTGATAGATGTTAATCTGAAGACATAAAAATGCTTTATTAACATACTAATTTACGTAAAACAAGACAGTGCTCGAAAATAACATCACCACAATATCACTTAAGTTTATAAAACAAAACATTAAGATGCAAGCATTAAAAATTCATAAATTCAAAAGAAAAGAATTATTAAATTAACGATAATAAACTACATATTATTTAATATATTCAGTTAAACGATATTAAAAATAATCTTGAAGTAACGAGAACAAAGTAGACTTGTATTCCATAAGTAAACCCACTTCCTGAAAATTATACATATTAAGTAATAATGGGTGGTATTTCTAAATTTTTGGTATACATAGTTACTTATACTAGTCGGGAGGTAAAAAATTGCGTTTTATATTTTGATATCTTTAGTTAGTAAAATCTTTTTTCATATGATTAAGAGTATTATCAAAAACACCCACAACAGATGAATGTGATAATTTCACCCCATCCTAATTATTTTGGGATATTACCAGGAATAGTATTTGAAAGCGACATATCCTTTAAGAAATACGTTTTAGATACCCGTCCCTCAGCGAGACTTGTTGCAGTGGGATCTGGCACTCTGCCAGCAGTTAAAGGACCACCTGTGATATACTTCCTCACACCAGTGTTCCAAGATTTAGAGCAGACTGCTTTATGAGTAATTATATTGGTCGCGGTAATTTAGATGTTGCATTGGTCATAACATTGTGTTGAAAGCTACCATTTTCAGTCATCGTCTTAATTAAGTTTATTTGGGTTTAATTAAATGAATTAGCTGGCTTGTAGTCCTGCTTGCGTATTTGCGTAATTGATAAGTTCAAAACTAACAACACTTTTTTGGAGTTTACCTACTCCTTAAGAATCGATTTTCATATATAAGCCCGTGGTATGATTTATGGGAGTAAAATCAAAATTGTCACACGGTATGCGTTACGTTCTATTTTCGAATATTTTAGAATATATCTGAAGTTTTAGAGATATTGCGCCATCTACACAATATTTTTTAAAAAGAGAACAATGTTGTTCTTTCGGCGTGTACGAATTGTGAAAATTTAAATGTATTTTATAATCGTTCGTAAGGAGTAAACTCCAGTCGTGCGTCGGAGCTGACACACACACACTGTTTTAAACTTATCTCACGAGAAGGCATTTCCGGAATAAAAAGTATCATATGTTTCAAATTCTGGGCATAATTTATATGATATGAAAAGATTTATTTGGTAACAACATAATACAAATTATAATTTTAGGTGTTAATAGATTTTTAAGAAATTACTATAATACTTTATAATATTTGATATAATCTTCTCCAAATAAGTTTTACCAATGATATTTCCAATATCAATTCGGAAAATTAATAAAAGGGATAAAGATTGAAATAAGATATAGATTAGATTAAGAATTAATTATAGACGAGAATATTAACAGTGAAGAAACTTTACTAGCATTTACTAGCATTTGAAAAAACAAGAATCTGATGACCTACCTATATCTTGTTAAGCAAGAAATTTACTTTAAAAAATATTTAAAAATTATATTTACGTGTTATCATTAGTTTCTGATACATCTACGCGATACGCTAGATTTGCAGTGAATTTTAGTACAAAACACTCATGATAAAAATGTTATCAAAATGATAACAATAACAGTTGATACTGACTAGAAATTGACATATTCGTAACGCGAAGTAGTTGGCATTAAAATCATTGAATTATCTTTATAAATTCATAAAAAACAATAAGAATAAAAAAGTACACAAGTCAATGACAATAAGACAAAACGTTTTGTTACAGGATCTCTAACAAATTAAATGCGAGCAGTCGGAGTCGTCATTAGACAAATATGTTCTAATTGCAGTGTCGAGCTCGTATGAAGTGCAAGCATGCGAAGCTCGATGGCACTGAACACATTAAGGAAGCTTCACAACCAGATTATACTCTGAGTAATGGTTGTATAAATGTAAAAGCGAAAATTGGTATGAAAGCAGAATTAAAAACAAAAAACTAACTTAAATATGAAAGCTACAAAACAGGACGAAAAAACCTCCATCAGAGGATGTTGAGCATCTGTGTATAATAAAAATTAACTAATTCTAAACAAACAGGAATATAAAAAGAGGAAACGTAGTGTGAGAAAGTTTTAAAAGTAAAAAAAAAAACGGTATCCGGTAAATCAAGAATAGAACACAATACAGGTAGAAATGTCTCCACTGATGAACCGTTCGCGTCATGTCGTCGACACCTGCAACTTTTTAATTAACCCGTGTCATTTATCAAGAGTATTGAGTTTTAGTAATCACTGTGTGTATTCAAATTGAAAATCAAAATTTTCTTTAGTAATATTGTTGAGTGATTAACGATGCAATGTCATTGGTACCGCCCCTCGTCAGACCACATTGTACAAGTCATGCGATATAATAGCAATATTGTAAGTATTGTAACGCTTCGGCGTGAAGTAAATTACCTTCCGATGTAATTAACTGTAGTACACTGTGATGTAATGCTTCTAATAATATAAGGAGTTGATAAATTAGATTAGCATCCCAAACACATCCCTACGTTACCATTTGCGGCGCAGTTGAAATTATAAAGAACAGTAAAATTCGTTATGAAATTTATTGAAGAAGCAACTGAAAAGACGACATTTTGTAATGGATTGTAAACTATTTTACTGTCATTTAAAGTTCAAGACCAACTTGCGATGTTTAGAAAATACATCTGCACCAATCTCAATACAACAGTAATAAATGTTAATGAAACAAGATGAAACATCTGTGCACAAACATAAAGACATTATTAATGTCCAGTTGATGTAATTCGTATTTAGTGTCTGGCGTAGTTAACAGAAGAGTTTATAGTTTATTTTATGAATAAACAGGTATTTTAAGGCAACTACATTAAAATATATGAAGTTAAAATAATACAACCATAAAATTCGTTACGGAATACAAGTCCTCTTAAATTGCTTATCGGGGAACAGGATATGGTAATGGTGTAAGAGAAATGGGAGGCGCAGAGCGAACTATTTTAGTTTGAGTTCTATGTAAGGGATTTATTTTCAGTTCAATTTCCTTTCTAGATGCAAAGACGCGTCCCTAATTTTAATTTGAACAGATTATACACATCGAGTTGCCTTATTAGTAACATTATGTGGGTGTGCGTGGGTAGTAATCAGACATTAAACAAATTGCATAAGCCAAAAAAATGTTCATTCATAAAGTCGTTACATTATTAACATTCATTGAATGAAATAGAAAATCATGTTACGACGCGACGGAGACAATCGAAGGCGATTTCCTGTTAGTTGAGCCACTGAAAACAATATTTTATGGGCATATTTTTATTTTAACCTGTCTAAACATTTACAAATGTTTATTTTTCGAAACTCGAGCTCTAAGTGCATAATTAAATCATTAAATATGTGAAGAATGATACATTAATACAAATTGCATAATCTGATATCTGCAAACATTAAAGTTTCTATTAGTTTATAGTTGTTAAAGAAGATTAGCCCGTCTGGAATTCTTGAGTCACATTTCCAAGTTGTGTTTCCGTTCCGGAGCATTCCGATCACATCAAGGGGAAAACGGGAGATTAAAGGTGGATTGGGATTAATTATATTACAAACGGCCTCATCTTCGAGTTTCCAGCTAAAAGGTTCTCCTTTGGGTGTGCGTACTATACAATTAATTTAGACATAATAAGTGAATTCGTCAAGATCCTGAAAGATATTATTTCGAAATGAAATTTTCGTTACCAAAATGAAGACACTTTTCGTCTTTCATCAGCAGAAATTTATTCGTAACCGTAATTCGTATCCTTCCGTACCTATTTATCTCAAGGAAGTGGTAGATGAATAATAAAATCATTTAGTTTTTAAGTAACAGTAGGAACAAAAACGAAAAGTCATTACAGATGTAGACGTAATATTAATGAAGTTTCGACGATGTGAATGTTTTTATCCGACTAGATTTACCGCATAATGTCATTAAACATCTGCGTATTTTGTGGGCTATCCTTAGGGAGTAATTTTGTGCGTCATTTTATACAATTCGTGCAGCTGTCGGACAGGTGATAGAGAACGTGCCAGTTTTGAGGATTCTCTTTACTTTTTTGGCTGCCTCTGTGTTGCCTTTTCTTAAATACTTACAATGATTACCTACATTTTCCTATATATTTTTTAAATTGCTGCCTGTAATTTTAAATATCGCTAAATTTCGTTCGGTGATGAAAGCATGACTGAATATGTATTTACGCTTACTTTTTACCTAGAATTTACTAAGCTGATATTGTTATTCCGCTTATCAAATTACAGTATCTATGTTGTTTGCAATTTCCATTATACAGGAAGTTTTAGTAAAGAGACTACGTGACATTCTCAAGTTTACGTTTATATCAGCAACACCGAAGTTTGTAATAGTTTACAACAATGTAGCATTCGCTAAGAAATGTACGGATTATATTACACGTTTCCGTCGAACTATCTCCCAGATTAGTTTACAGTGATCATTTTTATTGTTACAATAACTTGCTTACATTGAAACGTTTGTTAATTTATCAATAAAAACAAACTAATATTATGTGCTTTGGAGAAATGAAACTCTAGCTAGATATTTAATAATTATAAAATGTTATTAAAGGATATTATGTATGGACTGTATCTATTAAATAACGCTGTTCCAATATCTGAGAGCAAGTATAGTCTCAATCTCAACAACTCAAACAAGGATAGAGAAATTATGAGAACACCTATCGACTCTCTATTCGATAGTTATCTGAAAGAGGCCGATACTGATGTTGACTATCCCACAGTTGTCAACTCCATTGCGCGAGCGCAGGTTACCGTAAATGGCGTCGAGCGTCTGCGAGTTGCCGCCGATAATAATCGATGGAAAAACTCGGTCCGTCAAGACGGATTTGACCTCTTTGGTTCTTAGATATACCTAGAACAAATACAACCTAAACTTTTGTTAAAGGTCCATTTAAGTGTGTAACGCTAACGATTTGTTAGCTGTAAGGATATAACTACGAAATAACGTATTGTATCATGGATTTGAAATGGCAGCCTCGAGACGCGTTCGCGCATCTGCCGGCCCACGTGCCGCCCGCGCAGGGTTTCTCATTCTCTTTATACAATGTTTTTTTATTTCCTCGATGAACACATTTATCATCCGCCGCAGATGCGTTCAGTAATAACAGGGTAACCTTAAGTAATTCGATATTTAATTAAATTTCATTCTCGCATTAGATTTTAATGCGTGTAGGCGTCAATGTTTACAATAACTTTTGTTCACTGGTTTAGTTTGGAGTTGAATTTCAGGTCATTATTTTGTTGTCATGTGGGTCGTGTGAGTTTATTTGCCCTGAATTTGGCCCCAAATAACACATGTGCTCTATGTTATGTTTTTTGTCAGTCGACATCTGAACCCCATACTGTAACATGTGCAAAATTGGTCACAGGATGTTGGAGATTGTAAGGACTCAATAATATAAAAAAAAGTCAATAACACTTTTAACAATTCTCTTTTTTAAAATTGTTAATTCTTAATTAATTAAGTAATATAATAATCAAATTTGCATACTCTCTAAAGTATTTGGTTAGATGTTTAGTGCCTATTTCATCTACAAGCCTAATAATTCTCTACTTGCACGAAAGCGGTTTGTTAGTCTACTAATTTCTCAAAGTGTTATTTTAAAGTTTTCTTTTGTAAAATCGAACAACGAACATGCTCATAGTTTTTATTGTGTAACCTCTATGGTGATTAAATCTCACCATTATTATTAACTGGCTCCATTCAAACACCCACTGTAGTTCTCTAGGCGATTCGGAAACTATGCCGTCCACCCACAGATGCTGGTCCCGTAGGCGCAACACGGTCACACACAGGGTCTCTATTCAGATATCGACTTCTAAACGCACCATTATGTTTATTCGAATTTATATTCAGAGAGTCAATGTCGTCTAAGAGACAAGGCCTTCTTTACTATTGTTTTGGTGGTCCGACCGAATAGAATATCACAGGCTTCATTTAAATTATTTATATTATTCCTGATCCCTATTTTCGTGTGAGGTTTCCCTTCCTTTGCTACCATAACCGTATACAAGAGACGGGTCGTGCGTCGTGCAAGCCAAGATCATTCAGATATCCAACTGAACATTGATGACAGTGAACAAACCCAATGTGGGCACAATTCATGCAAAAAATCTATGAAGACTTTACCATTTATTTTCATGATAGTGTTCAAAAGAACCATCGGCACAACAATCCAAAAAAGAGAAAAAAAGTGTTTTCGCACTAGTAACGCACTATCTTCATTATATTCATAAATGTCACAAACACTGCAAATAAATCCAACAAAATCTCTCACAAGTTTAAGCGGAATACACCGAGTCTTAACAAACAACAAGCGTGCGCTATCACGCTAGTCAGGCGATAGACTGAAAAACCGGCAGCCGGCAGCGTCGCGTCGTTGCCGAGTGACGCGCGGTTGTTCGCCCCTCTCCATTCCCCATCCTCCTCTCGCGTTGGTTTTCTGAATACTGCACCCGACAAATCGGACTACTGCTCAATAGATCTGTCGTGTCTCAACGATAGATTAAACCTACCATTGTATGAAATTTCTCCTCGTTTTTACGCGGGGATTTCGTTTGAGTAGGTCGTGATTTGACGGGCGCGCCGACACGCTCGTGTGGGCGCATGGCCCTTGCGATCGCTCGTTCGATATTGTAATAAACCGCGATTGTAAATTTATCTACGCTACGATGCGAAACCGTTATCTGCCGTATGGCACTCGACAGCACACCGGTGAGTGCATCGATAGCGATGCGACACTGGAATTCTCCATGGCACCACAAAACTTCAACGGTATAAAACATTTTATATACATTATTAATAAAAACATTGCATGCTCGTGTTAAGGTCTTTATTGAATTAAAAAAAAATGCTTTACTGTTGTTTATTAAATAAAAGAAACAGCTATTATTGAAACAGTACACGTTTCAATAGAAACTTTTTGATTGGAAGATTGATTGAGTTTAATAAGAATCAAAGTTTTATAAAATACTTACTCAATAAATCATAAGGCCCTCATAAACATGCGCAACGGATCGATAAATCGTTACCAGTCAATGCTATACGATATAAAATTTATTTAAAAGAGGGGGAAAATATTTCTTCCGACACTTTCATAATATCGAAAACAATATAGGAGTTTCATTTTATTCATCAGATATAAGAATTGGATCTACAAATTGCTTCTACCTCGAAAGAATGACGAAGATTTATAAGTTACGCCTTTAGTAATTATTTTGCTCAGCGGTTCCAACCTAGTGAAAAATGTCTACCCTGGAACTGACAACTTAATAACATTGTTTATATGGTAATTTATATCTTCACACCTACCTTGAAATCGTGAGTAGGTACCAAATTTCAAAATAAAGCACTTGAAACCGATGACGCAAGTGATTCGACAATTGAATAAGAAATTTGCGATTAGATGTGGATGCGATATGAAGACATGAAATAGTTTGTGCAGTAAAAACGAAAGGAATGCTCTGGCTAGCCTAATATGCATCATTATTTTTTGCTCATAAAGTTTAATTTTTAATAGGCCAATTAGCAAACGTTGGAAAACTTAGAGGAATAAAACAAAATGGAAAAAAATTAATTACATGATTTCAAAATGTGATATCACTAGAAATTTGTTAAATAACCCCTTTCGACCATGCGTCAAATTCAGTTCGCTTTGAAACGATAAATTGTTAAACTAGTCAGCCCGATGGTCGGGTTCAAATTCTGTAGTTTTAGTTTTTGTTTTGTGAATAAATTCTGGGAAGGTCGGCACTAGTCGGCATTGGAAGGTCGACCGCGCATTATGCTTCAGTTGTTGTGATTATTATTAAATTATAATTCTGTTTCCAGAGTGTGTTGTTTTAAAAGTTTTGACACGGTTAACGCGTGGTTAGGATTCCAAACTAAGTTCGAATTAGTTTCATAACTCGCGCCGTGGTTAGTAAATAAATGAATTCGCTCAACAAACTAAACTATTTTATTTGAAGTCTTATTGAATTTCTTATGCAGTTTGCCAATGACGTTTTTAATAAAGTCAGACTTTTATGTGTCGAATCTCGTAATTAGGACTGCTCTTCGCGAATACTGATAATTAGCTAATAAAAACCGGTAATTTTTGGGGTGAACGCACTTGAGGAATCCAAAGGGACTGGATTGTAACTTTAAAGAAGCAAAATTTTGTGCTATATTAATTTCTCAAGATAATCACGAAATTGTTTCTTATGATGTATGAAGAGTCCGATTTAATGAAACGGGATTTAAAATGTCTAAAATGTTATGTTACTCGTATATAATTATTGCATAAGCGGTTTAAATTAAAAATCCATTTACATACAAGGAGTATCTAAAAGACTGTGTGAAATAATCATCACTTGTTAACTGGCTCAGATGCAGAAAGAAAATGCCTGCATGTCAAATAAAAAAGTCTTAGAATCTCATAATGTGGGTAAGGCTGAAGAAGCTTTCTTAATAAGGTTTTATTTATATAAAAGAGTTTGTTAACTCATGCCATAATTTATTATATGAACTTAATTATGTATCAGCGTTTTAATAGGGATATAAATTTTAAAGTTATTCCTTACCATTATTGTCTTCACGGTCATGTATAAAAACAATCAGTGGAATCAAATCCTCATGCAAGGTTAGGGTTAATGGTAAATAGTGCCGGGTCAGGTTAAACGGTCAAAGGTTGAACCCAGTTTGTTAACATTGTTATTGCCTCCGACTAATAAGGCGCGCAGCTTGTTACCACTACAACCTCTGTAGTCTATGGTATTATACTTATATTCAGGTGCTTGAGAACGCAAGTTTTATGACATGAAAACTTCTTTGGGTGAAAAAATCATTCAAACCAAGCAAAATCTTAATTTGTCTCCCTTAAATTCTAACCTGAATGTTTAGAATTTAATGCTTCCTGGAAATTTCAATACTTATTTTATAAGGTCTTGAAAGTTTAGGTGAATTATGGCCGTCCAAATTCCAATTAAAAAACACCTGTTAAAATATTAAAACATTCTCTGAATATTTGTGGACCACGTTTAATGTTTTATGGTGTTTGAATAAATAAATAAAGTGAGGAAAGTACTTCAGAGAAAGAAAACGCATAAGTTAAAGATTATATTTTATCTGCGGTTCATAATCGAGTGCAGCGCCACCCACACGATAATCTTTAACCCACTTGTCATAAAATGCCCACACGTTCTGTGCCGACATTTCCTATGTAAAGTTAAAGTACATAAGGCACAATACTGTCATCATTTGTTTAAAGGTAAACCTTCATTAAATGAATATTAGAGTTTCTAGACTGAAGAAGTTCACATGAGGCATAACTTTGGATGCCGCATATTAGTAGTAAAACTGTGGTCAATTGCCTAGTTTAAAACTAATCTGTTAACTATAGATTAACTGCTTGCCCAAAACCATTTCTCAAGTGAAAACTCAAGTGACAATCCGAATCAAGTGAAAACTGTGCTTTTGTAGGTATATCTGCAATATCTAAATAAATAAATAAAAGTTCTCTTATGAATATGCATTTTAATGAGTGGGCAGTAAGAATTTGAATTCTATAATCTTAAGATATTCGTTTACGTAACTTCAATTCAGTAGAAAACACTGATTGTTTAAAAAGATTTTATTTAGTGATGTATTTGTATTCTAGTTATTTTATATTTTATTGTAGTTAGTGGTAAATTTATGAGTCGCTCTTAATATTTTTAAGATATTCACAAAAATCAAGTTGTAATCGTCTGGTATTATCAATACATCCTTTGGATGTGACTTCTTTATGTTTTAAGTGATATTTTGCTATTAAATATGCCCTGTTCTTGTTGTTGCCTTTACAATTGCAACTTATGTTAAATAATAAGGTATGTATTACGATTTTTTTACAGTCCAAATTCACCGGCCAATTACAGCCCTGTTGCCCTTTATGCAAATTTGCGAGCACGGAGTGTATTTCATATGTAAATGTTGGCATCCTCCTTCAATTATTACAGTTTGTTTGTCCAGGGGAGACGATGAACGCTAATAAGACGAGATTTATCTCCCGAGTGTTGGGACCGTTTATTTTATAGCTCGCCGAATACGCTCCCAGCAAAAGGGATATCGGAGAAGAGGTCAATTAAATTTTTAAATTCAAACTTTTTATATTGCTTTCGAATTTTAAACCAAATTTATAGTGATTTTTCGTTATACATTATACATGTATAGAAGATAATGCAAAAACTAAACTAATTATATATTTTTACTAATTTATTTTTACGATTGAGTATGACAAGCTGGCTGACTATAATTTTGTTAGTAATATGTGGCTACCCTAAATATAAACACAAACAAACCAGATAAATGCAAGTGCGCTACTTTCCCACTCTGAATAATAGGGTAATAGGATAAACAAAAAAAGAAAGTCGGTTCACAAAGAAACAAGGAAAAGGTACTACTGAACTGTTCTGTCGTTTTTTCTTTACCTACTACAATATTGTACATAATATATGTTTTGTTTCTTCACTTTTAAAGCAAACTAACATCGATAGTTAAACTGTAGATAAGTGATATCATACAAATCCTTGGTGCCACTAAGTCTAACATAGCGCTTGGTTGCGTCAATGTGTACTGCGGACTATTGCGCAATGGACACTCAATGCCAAAACTGTTTACTTCCATCGCCGCCGTTTTTGGCAAAATTTATCAACGAAGCAAACTTAGCTCAACTTCGTTTTCAATGTATTATACAATTTTGTTCTAGTTATTTACATATATATGTAGCTTGTTCCTAATTCAAATTTCAGAAGTGAATCTGTAGGCTGAACTAAAATTATGTCACAAAGACACTGTGACGTAAAAAAACAGAATACTTGGACGGACTTCTGAATATTTGAAATTGTGTTAATATTTGTGGTAACTTTTCAGCCCGTGTTTATCCAACGCACGGTCCTCTATGCTTCGCATCCAGCTGCTTCCCGCGAAGCCTTTCAGGTCGCCGCCCCCCTCTGCCGTATATTACTTTTTGTTATATTTTGTTTAACTTTTTGTTAATCTATAATAATTATACATTTTAACTAAGCCATATTAATTCCCTGAGAAATTACTTTTAGAGTAATTAGCAATATGACAGCCAATGTACATAATGAAAATATACAAAATATACAATAAAATTATTTGTTAACATTGTCACGAATATAACACATGACATAATTATAACTTGTACCTACATCGAATAAATTGACGGAAATCTATAAACCTTTGGTTTCCAAAGCGGCCGAAGGGAACCTTTGTACACATTATATTACAAAATATATGTTATATTTGTTTAATTATCGGAATATAACTCCTAAAAAGATTTAATTACTTTTTGACATACAGATGTATAATGTACCAGCGTTTATTAATACGTTTCTGATAATAATAATAATAATAATAAAACATGTCAGTCGTTGGACTGCACGTCAGAAGTAAAAACTAAGTTTCACAAAAAACATTACATTTATATTACATGACAGTGTCGCGAGTTCAATGGTTTTTTCCCACCTCAAAAAATGCCCAACGAGCCTAAAGAAGTTTTCACTTCAAAAACATTTTCGAACTCATTACTTAGTAAAGTTAATTCTGAGCACTGCAATGTCGCGAAAGGTTCTTATGCATAAGTTTTCCTTTCTAAATTAAAACTCCATTCATTTCATTATTATGCAGACATTGTAATCAACTGTACTGTACCTACTCCTCTACCTATCATCAGCGATATATTTAAAGTGTTAACACTATCAGATATTTCATATAAACTCTTTGTATGTTAAGTACATCCTATTGATTTGTTTATCTATGATTATGTTGATTAAGATTGATGGAAATATTCATTAATGTTTGCAATTGATTGTGTATTTATTAAGTACAAAT
The DNA here is from genome assembly GCA_944738685.1 of Synanthedon myopaeformis. Classification (NCBI taxonomy): domain Eukaryota; kingdom Metazoa; phylum Arthropoda; class Insecta; order Lepidoptera; family Sesiidae; genus Synanthedon; species Synanthedon myopaeformis. The sequence goes on along the minus strand of OX122924.1, from coordinate 8,070,612 downwards.
AACGATTAAATGTAGGTCGTGTAGGCTAAATAATTTGATATGGTTAATTGAGTTTTTCTATGTATCAATTATTATGCTAGAGGTTTTATGTTATAAAACCTTGTAACAGCACGTGTGCTGTCTTGTTTCGGTTTCGGTGCGTGAGTAACCAGATCCTGCCACCTATGCTTGCTGTATTGCTTATGTTAAACAGATATTTCTAATAATTATAATAATAATAATAGGTAACACCTGTAATATGTGACAAGCGGACCATCAGCCTGCCTGCCACAATTTCACATAAAAAATACAGATATAGAGAAATCGTAATTTCGCAATACAAAAATATATGAGTAAATAATTCTAAAATTAAAATTTATAAAATTTATAAAAATAAAATTCTTATAAAAATTTATAAGAAAATTTCATTTTCTAAGTTACAAAGAATAGGTTTGTTTTTGATGTAGATTCTCGCTCTTTGGTGGATTTATTTAAGCTTTATGAATTTCCGATATTATTCTCAGCTAAAGTAGGTAAAGTATCGCCTTAATTCACTGTATAATGTTTTGGAGTAGTTTCCTGTGAGTTAAACACGTTTCTATTGAATTTATAAATTTGTTACGTTAGTTCCGTTGTTCGTTCGATGTCTTATTTGAAACAAAACTGTGTAATCGGACACCAAATTTTCAACGTTGACTAATTGGCCATGCCCTAAGCTTGTCGGATAGGGTTGCGTTGCCGTGCTAGGGTGACTACAAATTATGAGTGCGGTTGGAACGAAACTTATATATATTACGTCTCTCCTTAATGTGAAGAGGTATTCTAACATGTTAGCTAAATACGAATTGGCAAGTATTCATAGTTGGTTTTTTTTAAATCCTAGTTAAACTTTAGTAACGTTTAGTTTAGTTAAGGATAAATGTATGGTTCAAGTCATGTCGACGAGAATATAGCCTCAGTGCTTGACACTGAGGCTTCATTTAGTGCTTGACAATGATCGATAAAAATATGTTTGCGGACACAAATATTATGACGACATGGTCACCACGTCGCACCAATGGCTCAGGCTATTTTCGACAATTTTATTTACATATTTTAACGCTCAATTGATAGGGGTTGATCAATTTTGGGAATTGCCGGTCCACCCTCGACACTTACCACATTAAAATTTAGGCATCGTGAATAACTTTATATTGTATCATAATGATTAAAATATGATTGTCTACTGCGGCGTACGGATATTACCGAAGTATCATTAAACAATTATATTTTTATGAAAATGCGAGTGGAACTACTAAGAACGTCATACATATATTATTATGGAATTCTTAAGTAGGTACACTTTCGCAAATTTTGTTAAAAAATTTGTGATAAATTCCCAATATTATTGTGATACAAGATGGGGAACACGTCGCAAGAGGAAACAACACGTGTGCCTGTTGACACTTCAACCCAATTATAATAATGGATATTATTTTTACGGGCACATCCGAATGGGACCGACATTCCGTTTCCTCGGGAAATAGAAATGCGGGAAAATAATGTGAGTGTAGAATTAGAACAGGATGGCACGTTAATGGTATTGGTGTTGGGGCTATTGTTTATCCGATTGAGAAACGTTATGACTATGTGATTCACAATCCTCATTAGTTTAGCACGTGCCACAGATTTTTTTATAAAAGTAATTCAATTCACAGTACCCTGCATAATTTTACACGGAGGTACAAGCAGTGTTTTAAGAGGATGCAATAATTGAGAACAAAATATGTGTTTCATATAATTATGTTTCTCCGCCAACTTTTAAACCACCTAAAGAATTTTGATACTGTTTTCATTCATGGAAAGTGAAAAATGAGAAAATCGTGTGTATAATTTGCAGAAACAAATGCAACCGTGCAGGGGTTTTAGCTAGTAATTATGTCGATATGCATGAGTACGAATATGTTTATAGGAAATCATAGAACTCTGTTAGAACATTATTGGAAAATTACTATTGCAATATAAAGCGAGTAACTCACAAGTAAGTATTTAGCTCGTATCTTAATCTTACATTATAGGTAACATAACAAGAAACTTTACTTTTCTAAAGGAGGGTGCGCTTTATTTTTTTTCTGACACTACGATAAATAGTAGGTGTCGTGGAACCGGAAAACAGATATTTGTGTCGATGGACACTTGAAATACCAACACATTTAATTAGTCAATAATAAGAGTAACACAAATTTATCTAGTTAAAATTCTCATTTAATTAATGAGAAAAAAACAGACTGTGAAACAGTAGGAAATATTATATGGGTATGTAGATTTTGAACCTTATACTTTACAGGCTAAGAACTGTTGAACATATATTTAATTGCAGTTGAGTGTACAACCATCAAGATAAAACCCCATACAACCGTTACAAACTTTATGTACATAAATTAATTAGTACGTGACTGTTAAAATCCCAACTAGATTACAAAATGCCTATAGAATTACAAATAGAAATGTTTATGACTCTTTCACGAGATGCTTTTAAATTTTAAATCGATATTATTTTACTCAGTCAAGTATGACGTTTGGAGAAAAAGAGTGCATCAAATCATGTTGAACTAATTGCCTTGATTTATTTATTCTATATCGGCCTGTATCTATATTATATGCTAGCTGTGCCCGCGACTTCTTCGTACGCGCTGTTGTTCGTTTTTTTGAAAATCCCACAAGAACCTAACATTTTTTCAGGATAAAAAGTATCCTATGTGTTAATCCAAGGTAATAAACTATCTGTGCCAAATTTTATCCAAATTTCTGAGATTAGTGTTCACAAACTAACATGACATAAAAACAGATAAAAATTCTAAAAATGTGAACAAATTATTATTATTTTGAAATTATACGTACCTATAGAATATTTATGCTATACATCCAAATGTCAGCACTGGGCTTATTAGCCTAATTATGAATGTTATCCTTTTTCTTTGTGTAAGGAAGTTTACCACGCTAAAACACTGCGGAAAGGCACTTCACAATAATTTATTATGTATTAAAATTAGGTATTTAGACTAGTTAATTGTCAAATTTCAATGAAATAGTGAAACATTAATTTATTCATAAAATATTAAAGTTTTCATGAAAACAATTTTAATCGTCTGTCTAGTTTACCAGGGTTTCGGTAAAAAATAGCCAAGACGATCCTGACAAGAAACCCCGAAAGAAATTTAGGATACCATTTTTTTTGTCATAATTAAATAATTTAAATAACAGTAACATTCCTTACAACAGCTATTATATACACATATATAGTCAGTATTTACTTCGCCGGTGATTGTTTCCAGACTTTTAGAGAGAAATGCTATAGTTATGGGATTTGGTACAATTAAATGTAATTTTAAATACTACGAACAATGTTGGTTCATTGCGTCAGGCAGTTGTTGTTAGTTACAAGTATTAATGTCTGATGTACGTGACCGACAGACGAACAACACAGTCGCTATTTATATAGAGAACCTCATAATGAGCTGTATTTCCTTAGCTACGTGTGACTCGGGATTAGGGACACACGGTTCAGTAAAACAAGCAACCAACAACATTTAATCGTTAATTCAATGCTTTTGTAATAAATGCAAAAGTGAATCTGTCTATCAAGGCTTCAACATTTATGTTAACTTGATAGATTTAAGTATTTCGGAAAGGTACATGTATTCGGTTTTTTATATTAGTTTTTCACGTGGAGAAAATTACAATTGATAGAAAAAAATTGTAGGGACATAAAAACTATGGAGACAAGGCAGGCATATGTTGCACTTGATGGTAGTTGGCTACAATCGATTATTGCAACAAACAACACCATATAGATTGCTGACCTTGTCAAGTTAAAAAGCCATGGACCAGGTAAGAGGTTAGAAAAATTTGCACTAGGATCCCTTTTGTATGCACCGAAAAACAACATCACAACTGCTTTTATTTTAACGTGGTCTTCTGTATTTTTAACGTCATTTTAACGCGACAATGCCTTGCTATTTTCACCCAAGAAAAAGACCACATGCTATTTTTTTACTATCCGAACGGAGCGACCGTGTGTAGCATATTATATGTAATGAGTTGAACTTCCTCTGCTGAAACGGGTATACGCTACGAATACCCTGTATCTACATATGCTTGCTGCACGGTATTACAACGTCTGGCTTGCATACAAATTAAAATACACAATCAGTAAAAAAAAATTACCGTGGGAGAAATGGTTTTGTGTGGTGTTAATGGTTTACAAGCCTTAACTTCGTTCTATGTTTCATTTGGAATCAGTACATAATTAATAGGAATTAGTGTTTGAAACATAAGTGTGGTGTAACCGTCGCGTTAGCCTCATTTGGGTTGACACATTCTAGGCCCATAGGAAGTGACATCAACGCTAATAGGACGCCGATAGGAAGCGAAACCAACAAAGTACTCTCTTTGATATGTACAGATGTTGGATTATATATCAGTTGCAGTGTCTATAGGCGTTCTCGGGTTTTTCTGTCCAGTCCAGAGTTGGGACGACAGCTCATTCGCAAATCAAAGTTTACACATGTATCTTGTATACATACCAAGATACGATACATCCCTGTATGCTCTTCCATCGGTAGGCATCGATCCACAAATCGACGCCAATTGGTCAAAACTTCAGATGCGGCAAACGCAACAGAATGAATACGTTACAAAAAGCATAAAGGGAAATAATGACTTTTTTATAGGTATTTTTTAACTTTCATGACCATCAGGCGGAGTGCAGATTGGCAAGGTCTTTAAATGTCATCCAAAAATGTTGACATTGTTGAATATTTAAACGTAATAATAGGTAATTTTAATTAATAAAAGTCTCGTTATTCCTAGGTTACTTCACCTAGGTTCGCACAATGTAAAAAGTATTTATCATTATTTCTAATCCACATATGAATATATAACAATAGGAGGTACAGACCCCGGTATGAATGTAGTGGTGGCATCCTAGGATCATGCCTGGGTAATAAGCTTTTTTTTTAAATTAATTAGCAACCACGCCGAAGCAAATTCTCTTGTCAATAATTTTTAATACATTCCAAATTGTATGTACCTTTATGTATTTAAGAATAAAACGCGACCCACTACACGGTCCCACCCTATTTACATTTCATACGCACTGGACCCCGCCAGAATCAACCCTCGTTGACCCCACATTCAGAAACAAAGGTACTTAGTACGCCAAATTTAAATTCATACCTCTCACCTGCACTCGAAAACAGCCAGCACGACGAAATTAAATCGTATTTCGTCAGATATAACAGGTTATTAAACACTCGAATTTAAAAGCAACATTATAGGGTCCATATATTAAAAATAACTTCCGTACCTACAGTAATATCGAAGAGAATTAAAGTACTAACTTGTAATTAAAAGCAAGTATATTCTATAACAATTCTATAATAGATTATAGATATTCTATAACTATAGTTATAGAATAGCATTAGTTAAAACGCACAAAGTATTCCGTAGTGCTAAACTTTGCATCCCAGCCTGACGGCAGAAAACCACCGTGAAAATATATCGCGTGTGCTATGTATGAAAATTTGGCCAACTATATACACTTTCTTTTAGTTAGTAACTCTATAATTGATAATTGTTTAAAACAAAAATAATTGCCATAAGAAAGAATAATGTATTGCATTATCAAAATAAAAACGGACACCAAGTAAAAAGTACGTAGTATATAAAATAAACATCCACAAACAATTTGACCTTTACATAGTGACAGTTATTTTACAGATTATAAAGAGTGAGGTACAGTTTGAATATACAATCAGTATTATGTATTTAATATGTAGTTGTAGATTTCATTCCTCTTTTTATTCCTTATCCAATCAAGGTCGTATGAAATCCTTTGGCAATAGTTAATATTAATGCTATTGAGTGAACAAACAGCCTGATAATCTTCATAACTTCCAATGTGATAATAATTCAAAAATTCGTCAATGGGTGTTGCGAGAATAGCGGAGCGTGAGAACTAGTCTCTAATAATGTTATTAATGTGAAAATGTGTGAAGATCTTTGTTGCTCAACAGATTTGGGATCTTGGAACACAGATGTCCAACCATCTTATTAAGTAAAGTATAAAGTTTAGATGAACTTCATTTAAAACAAACATAATATACCTAATACAAAAAAAAATCAGTAGGTATTTCAAGATTCATCTACTGTGAAATGGACAATCGAATGGACAGTCTTTCTATACAGGATTTGAAATCCGGGTGTATTTTAAATAGCTTTTTTTAAAAATAATATACATAAGTATACGTATTTTTTATACTTACTGTTGAACACTGTCTATTCTATGGATTCAGACAAACTTTTTTACCTGAAAAAAAAGACAAATATTTATTAAATTACTGTTAATATAAAATAAATTCGTGTAATATAAAAAGGGAAAATTGACAGCGGTGGGATTCGAACCCACGCCCTTTCGGACTGGTGCCTAAAACCAGCGCCTTAGACCACTCGGCCACGCTGCCTTGTATTGACACTGTGAATTTTCTTAGTACTTGTTACGCAAGATGTGAAGTTTTATTATTTGAATTATTATAAAACATAATATTGTTATTGTTATAATACTACATAACAATAACAGTATATACTATATTGTTATAAATAACTAAGTATAATTTATATATATAAATCATGCAATTCTGAGTAAACTTTTGACTTTTGTTTTATGTCTTAACTCTTAAATTTTTAACTGTGGTATCACTACGTTTCCTACAGTTTACCTTACCCCTAACCTAATTTAACTAACACAGCCCGCACTCTCATTACTGCCGTCGTATTAGACCCAGTACAAGGTCTAATATCTCGCGACGCCTCATTTGCACCGATCACTCGTAATAGGCACTTATCTGAGGGCAGGACGGGCAATCATTATGGATTTATGCGTGATAATAACTCGCTTGTAGACGGGCTACGCCTACCAGGGTTGTGTGGTCAAGTTACTACAGTGTTTGCGGGATTATTCACAACACCTAAACACTGGGTAGTGTTTCGTAATTTTCTATCAAATGATAATTATATAACTCATAACATGTACAATTGTACAGCCATTAAATACAGAAGATAAATTGTTAACTGCTGTGTCTCGCAATTCAGTTTCGTTTAGGACACATTTCACTCAATACATTACACGCAATAAACCAAAGACAACTCAATAGGACGAACCTAATACCTACTGTTATAATACTGAACAAACTAGAGTGCACTTGGACGACAAGAATCAATTTTCTAACACATAAAATCATGTGTGGTGAACCATATCTGCTAACAATAGGTGAGGTATAAGTATGCCCAGAAGTTGGACCCTTTTCTTAACGTTGGGAATTCCTCATGGATATCCGGCAGCTAAATAGGGAAAATGTGCTCTGGCTCTAGCAATGACTCAGGTACATCTTGAGTAACTATCGAAATACCTGTTTGTCGCATTTTGATAATTCTCTTAAAACATGATTCCTACGTATCGAGTTTAATCGTTACGCAATATTCTCACCGTAATGTCAACTTGAAAACGTGTGTAGATAATCACAAGAAATTATGTTTTCTGTGTTACACTACATAGTTTAAATAATTGAATTTGTAACTAGTTATGATGGGCAAAGAAAAACTTGGTTGTTGGTAGAACACGGACAGCCAAATTCGGGCCAGCTAAATATTCGGGAGTAGACTGTTAATATTTTAATATTTTAATAAAGGTACATGAATATATACTACCTTGCTGCAATTTGCTAATTTGTGTGGGAATGACTCACAGGCAATGCAATTTCGCAAAACTGCAAGAATCTCTCTTCCTACGTAAGATAATTAGGAGCGAATACGTCTGTGATTTATGGGTGTGCAATTGTGCATGTAATGAACAAAGACAAGTTACATTGTTTCACTTGAAATATAGGACAACTTTATAGAATTGTGGATTGATCTTACTAATAACTACATTTGGAAACAATAGAAGGGCGAAAAGGACTATAGCAAAGTTTATTCAAGAATGCAGTATATATTTGTGTTCACACGTGAGGTATAACTTAAATAATATATTTTGGCATCTTATGCGGGTGATATAGCATATCACCGGTTACAATAAGCCAAGTAGCCAAGTAACAATAGGAATTGTGTAGCCTGCCTTCTAGTTTGTTTCGTATTTTTAGGAAAAAAAAAATTGTTTTCAAATGCATTTTTTTTTTATATTTCTGGCTAGTCGTCACGCGAATTAGTCCTCAAGCAGCGGGGGTTAAATTTTGTGGGGCGTTTGTATAAGAAATTACTTGTCGGTCGTAAAAAATGCGGACGCCACCCGCAGCGAGCATTAGTTTAGTTAATGCGATATCTACTATACAACGGAGTCTATTCTTTGTACAGCCATTGTTTTGACTGATTCTTAACGATTTCACATAACCAATGAGTGAGTTTTGGGTTTATTTTCTTAATTATTATAATGTTATACACATATATAATAATTAATTATACATAGGTACATTATTTTGCGCCAATAGAACTATCAAATTTGAAGTTTACGAATTAAAATATATGTAAGTAGTTTAAAAACGAATCCTCTAAGGGATGGATTTCAATTTTAAATTTTTTATAAACTTTTTATTTTTCTATTGTAGTTTTTAAAAATTTGCAATTACATCCGTGCGAAGCCGAGAGCGGGTCGCTAGTAATATATTAAGTAAGCAGTGACATCGTTTACTAGGCAGTACGAACCGCTGAGATTATCACGGATTTTCCTTTCCCATCCCTTCCGTAACTTTTCGGGAGGTCATTCACCGCACCCTGCTAATGACAGCGGGTGACAAACTGTTACAGGCGAGCAATTACTGTACTGTAAATAAAAGTTTTTTTAATTGGTAGCGGTACAAAGAAAATTAAACTTGCAACACTAACAAATTAGGACCTTAGAGTTCGTCTGGTCTGGTGTCTAGACAAAGCTTTTACATTACAATCAATCGGGCACAGGTTCGCATAAGATTTTGTGTTTCTTTTACAGATCAAGAAAGGAATATCATTGTTCCATGAACCGAAAAAAAAAACCTTTATACAGTGGTAAAAATGTTAATAAATATTTAACTTAAATTAAGTTAAAAGGCTTTTACTTATATAATAATGATTATTTGATTCATGCTTCTTGGGTTTGATAGCCCAAGAAAGAGATACAAAATTCAAACAAAAATATACCTAATTGAAAAAAGGCTTCCTACTGAAAGAATAGGCTTTATTCGATAAAAATATCCGCGACGGTAATAATGCGGTTGATGTTGGTGTTTTTAGTTCTATGTTAAAAATAACAAATTGTTATAAACAAAAAAAATCTTCAATAGCTGCCCCTGTTTCGCGGTATATATATACACAAATAAGAACAAAGCAAAAGCGTTCGATGAACATGATAAAAGCTGTTGTGTGCTAAGTGTGATTAAAGCTCGGATTTGGGTGTGGTCACCCCAAACTAGGGTTGAAGAATCCACGCCCTACACGTGTGACGAGTCGACGCGCCGCCAACCTAGTTATACTGCTGTACCTTTGGTGCGTGTAAATATCTATAATAGACTGATGCACTGTTTACTATTTAAAAAAATCCTTCGAATAACATTTCATTACTGCCCAGGCCGGAAATAAAGCAAGTGTCTGCCGAATAATATTGGAAGTGCAAGACGAAGCCCAGTATTTTCTGAGTGAATTTAAAAGGCTGCAAGCGCAGGCGACCTAAGTAGGATAATAATAAAGAATTAAGAGGCTCAGGCATTCCTTACTTCTTCACCAAAACATAACAGCATATGTGCTGTTATTTAACTGTGGGTCTTCTGTAAGGGGATGGGTATTGCCGCCAGACGGGCTGCTAATGAATACTAAAGCAATCTACACACAATCTGTTAGTATTTTTGTCTACTGATTAAAATTCAAAGACGGACTTAAATTCACAGGAGGACAGCGACTTTATTTTATACAGTACATGTATAAGTACGAGTATGTATGTATATAGGTATAGCTTACGACGTAGATATATAATGAATCTACAACAAAATCCAACCAGCTCGCAGTTCACTCATCCGTTGCGGAATCTCATTAGTGTAGTACCATTTCGTTGATTTTTTTTTTTCATCACAAAACCATCTTACTCTTTCGCTACAAAAACTGAATTTTGTTAGTGTATATCTACTTCTATAAGGTTTAACTTCTTAAGATAAATTTAACGTGCATCTTCTTTAAGATAAATTTAACGTGCATTGCAATGTAAATATCATAATTAATAAGGCAGATCCAATAAAAGTAGTAAAATAAAGTTAAGTAAAAGTAATAAACAAAATGTGTTTAGGTTTTTTTTTACTTAAACTACATATGTTTTAGGGGGATTTAAATTTACATAAACCATTTGCAGTTATTTGAGATAGAAATGTGGGGATAAATCTTAGTATGTGATGGTTTCCTAGACGACAGAAAAATACGATCCTTTAATTGGGGAAGACGAAGGACGAATTTGTTTTTATTTCCATGCCTAAAATACGAAGTCTCTTTCAAATGCTAATTTCTTAAAATCTAGCTGTAATACTGCCCTCTTCTCTTCTCCTCTTCCTTCAACCAAACCTATTATAGTTACTGCACTCTATACGAAATTTCAACCTCTACAATATTGTGCAAATTGTAGTGTAAATTTAGAAACAGTTATCATACTGGATTGGCTGCATTGTAATGCAAATCTCATGTAACAGATAGCTCGTTATCGTGTCGTTGATGCGATGATTTGTCGATTGGTGAAAATGGACATGTCGATTTGTTACACGACATATGATCCAAATTGGAGTGATTATTGTCATGATATGGTAGATCGATGTTACATTAACTGAATTTGTAAGATAAATATTGAATAGTCAAGAATTAATAGCAAGTGAAACTGTGTATGATACCCTAGGTTTGAATCTTGGTTAGGTTCTGCTACATAGTCTTTTTGAATTGAATGTATGGAATAGAACATGCTGATGATGCTGATGAGTTGCTCTACAGTACAAGAATAATGCATAATGAGGAAAATTGAGAAGACTAGCAGCCCTAATATACAAAGCCCTAATTCTCAGAAATTGTCTAGTAGCCTAAACCACGTGCCCAGCACAAAAAAACCTAAGCCTTTAACATGATGGAGCAAAGATATCGTAAGTACTGTTTACCAGGACACTATTCTGAGTTTAGTTAAAATCAGCTAATATCTTAATCAATGGTTTCCTTAATCATTCTGTTTTGTATATAATAATAATAAAGGTTTTCTTTTTGAATATGTGGACATTATCTATTAAATTTCACAAACACATATGTATTTATAATCATATTCAGCAAATAAATTATTTTGAATTTTTTGAATAACATAGGAACTGACTATATTTGAAGTCTCAAAGAATTTGGCTGCACATGAATGGACATTTTATTCCGCGGAGCTTGTGAGTTATGATGCAGAAAACTCCTCTTTTTCCGGTGTAAGAATACATTTTCCTCCCACCCCCCCTGGTGAATCATACGTCAGGTAACAATAACCTCCAGAATCAAATAGTTTTTTTTTAAATATCTTAATATATAAAAGGCGATGTGTGTATGTATGTCCCCTATAGACTCCAAAACCGCTGAACCGATTTTTATGAAACTTTCAGGCAATCTTTAGATTAATCCAGCGGGTGTTCCTGTGAAGTTTGGTAGCGGTCGGACGCGGACGAAGTTGCGGGCATATACAAGTCTTTTGATAAAACAAGAACTTAAGACTCAGACATGCAAATCACAATGTGATCTTAGGACTGATCAAAAACAAACATTACAACCGTTTCAATTATAGGCATCACCGGTTACATGATAATATTTATCTATCGAGCAAAAACAATTCAGGTCAATTAAGAATGATGGCTTGCGGTGGTTCAAATCGCGGTGGCTGCTGATATCTGCGATAGTGTAGCTTACCATCATTAATCACCGTCGGTTTACTTTGACCATCCATACCCTCCAACAACTGACACACACGGATGTTTGGTTTGATCAAAGAAAATTCTGTAACTTATACCTGAACCTCTTCAGCTGAAAACGTTTAGTTAGTAGTTGGTTTAGTTATTAAACAATTTACTTTAAAGGTCGCATTATGGTTGTATAACCTGTTTTTTATTTTTAAATTTTACTCTGAAGTTATACTTGTGATATAAAATAAACTTAAATCGGTCCAGTAGTTTCGGAGTCTATTCAATGCAAACAAACAAACAAACAAATCTTTCCTCTTTATAATATTAGTATAGATTATGTAGTAACATTTTAACTTATATTTATATGACACAGATTATTATCTATTCTATTATTAAAATGCGGTACAAAGGATGGGCGGTGATTTCAATATGTCATCAAAAAACGGTCACGTGCTTTATCAATATTTTATTATGTTTTCTTAATACAATCAGAATCAATCTAAACTTGATATATGTTATTATCATTATATGATATGTATGGTTGCGTATGCGAACACAGCAGCCGTGTGTATCTTTTACTCGTGCGTATATCTGGGATCGACATTTCCGTGTGATTACTTCAACAAATCTGGTCATAGATAAAACTAAGTAGGTGGGGCGTTGGCCTCAGACTAACAAACGCATTTTCGTCTTCATACTTTTACTTCAGAAATTAATTTTAACTTATTATTCGAATAATCCTTATTGTTAAAGTTTGTCATATTTTTTAATACTTAAAAAATAATAATGGAAAGATTCAAAAATAGAAATTAATATTCGTATATAAAAATTGAATGAGTACAAACTGTTTTAATTAAATTAAAGCTAAATTAAATTTTACTTCAATGAAATTTCAATTAAATTAAGCAAATCAAATTAAAGTAGGTACCTAACGTTATTTAATTTTCTTGTAAAGGCAAATGTCGAGTCGAGTATTCAGGCTTTTACAAAACGTCTTACAATGCTTTCGCAATTATAGAATATTTTGTAATCAACTCTTAATGAACACAGTTTTATTACGGAAAATTACAAATATTGGTCTATTTAAAATTTTGAGATCTTAAAAATTTCTGTGACAAATTGCGAACTATCGTCAATCGAAAAATCGCAAATGTCCATGCTGTTTTTTTTTCTTCGTGCTTGTACCGACAGGATTCCTTGTTATCTTTTATACGATAAGCATAAAAGCTATCTTTTAAAGAACCCTTACGTATTGTAGTTAGAATAGCCTCAAAATTTATTGTAGGTACAGGTTTATATTTTAAAAATGTGAGAGTAGTATAGATAAAGGATTCCGAACTAAGTAATAGAACAAAAAAATAAAATGAATGTATTCTATCTTTATAGATTCGACATCATTCGAAGTAACGATAAGACTCGGTGATATTAATCATTTTTACTACGACTGTACCTCTTTTGTCTATGAGGCGAGCTTTCAATGTACACATGAATAGAGCCTTTATACCCCGGTAATACTGAAACGCCACGATGTCCTTACAGAGAGATTGCTTTGCCTTATTCTATACCCAGTAGAGTTCATTTTTCAATGTCTATTTCTTATTCATATTTTCAAGGCATAGAGCGTTGACCCGAAATGCCTAAACATGACCTATAAAATCTAGCAAACGCCTTACATAGGTTAATCAAATCTTCCAGCTATTCTTGCATTATTTATATTCTTGAATCTTTTTTTTTCCTTTTTCCTAGCATATTGACGGCCTGCTTGATGGTAAATGGGTGCCATTACCATCAAGTGGTCTACTGACACAAGCAACGCTACAGAGTTTGATAAAGTCTGACAGAGCTTAATATGATAAAGTTCGGCAGTTAATATGATAGGTGAATAAACTTTGGCATCCCTTATTCACCAAAGTATTTTTACAATAATTGTATCTGTAACAAATTCTTTGAATTAAGGTTAAAAATAATAAATTTTTGTATGTAAAGCGCATATTAATTGATGCTGTGTAGGCATTGAAGATATTGCCGATTTTTGAATTTATTTTTATGAAAAAGAAAGTGTTTTCTTATTATTATTTTATTCTAATAAATTTAATATATTTTTTAGGTTTAGGTCGACAGACAGGCTGACGGTCTACTTGATCGCGCGCTGCCGACCATAGTAGGATTAATGATAAGGGATTGGGAGAACTAGGCTTCCCTAACTAACAAAATCACACATTCTGTTATTTAACAGTAGTATTCTCTGTAAGAGGATGGTTACTGCCGCCAGACGGGCTACTAAAATGACTTTAGATCACAATCTGCTGAAAATGCGCTGCCGACCATATAGTAGAATTAATAGTAAGGGATTAGGTTGGAATAGGGAAATAGGGAAACAGTTGTATTAATACCACATAAAATATTGATTGTTTTTTAATGTGTGTAGTCTAAATACTTTTCCATTAAAAATTCAAAATCTTAAAAACTAAGTAAACGAACACAGAAGTCCTAAAGCCGTGTCCAAAAAAATCAAAACCTTTATGGCAACAGCCAATTTAAGTTGAACTTTAAGTTAAGTTGAACATGCAATTATGGCAACGTTCATACGCAGAAAGGGGATCATTTTATATCGGACGATTTACAATCACAGTTGATGCTTCCGCGCGACACTCTGTATATTTGTTTAGGATACATCCCTCCTTATTTACATAAAAGTCTCGGTGCGTCGAGCGAAATGGACACTTAATTTCATAGAGATTTGATTGAATTTCAATTGTTTGACGACGTCGTGCACGTGTGGTGGCGACGGGAGGTAGTCGCGGTTTGAAGGTATATTTGTGTATGGCTCCGTACCCATACAAAAGGGTTCGTCGACCTTGGCTCTAAGCCAGATTTGAATTCAGCATTATACAATGTAACATAACAACCCCGTCGCTGATTTTAGATAAATTCAGCAAATTACAATTATTGTAAGTAAGTCACGAATTCTTGATTACGATATTACGAAACATAATATTATGTTCGGCATTACGTTTTTTTTTTACTTTCTAAATACCCATTTTTAGGTCGTGTGTCAATTTCAAAACAAAGTCTATATATATCTATGTCTTACAAATAACGATATCTATATCTATGTCTTGTATATCTATCCATAAATATATTGTAAAATAAGATCGCTATACGCCTCTGAATGTTTCTCCGTTAACTTCTTATAAACCACTCATATGGCTTTCACTAATGGAAGAATCGTGTAGGTACATAGGTATACTTATAATTTTCAAAAAAATTTGCATCCGTTCGAAGCCGGGGGCGGGTCGCTCGAAGTAATAAAAATTAAAATACAGACTAGTTATTACGAATTATTCGAAGTAGAGATGGCTTTTTGGTGCTTCAAATTCTTTGGAAATTTATGTGCCCTGTATGATTATCCATAAAAGAAGCCTATAATATCTAGTATTTACTTCTATATCAATCTTATATCCTATCCCATATTATTACGAAACTTTATCTAAATCTGATCAACTAATTTCTATGAAATTCCCCACGTAATCAATAAAACGTAACTAAAAAAAAACATAGAAACTTATTCGACTGAATCACTTTCTCATTTATAATAAGCAATTACGATAACCTACAGTTATAGAAATTAAAAAAAAAAAACACAACTTTCAATTTTCTTTCTACGTAAAAAATTCAATTTGTTCTGTAACGAGTGAGAAAATTGAGTCGTTAACGACACCGCGCTGTTTACGACAAAAACAGTTCAATGATTTCCATACTAAAATCTGAATCTTGTTTACTCGACGGGCAAATTTCGGAAACGTTCACTTCACAGGCGGCTTGTGTCACCCTTGTAATGAAATTTAAAATTCATGTTTGTAAAAACACCTTTCATCCCTTTAATGTAATCTGTGGGCTCTCTCCGAAGAAATAACTAAGCAATACACTCTCGGTTAAGATCAACACTAAATGAATGGATGGTGCTCTCTAGACGAATTTTTATCGTTAAATAACGAAATGTAACATGGAAAATTACTTTTTTTACAGTTTTCCATGTAAATTGATAAATGCGCACGCCTAAATTGGATTTTTATGAAGTAGTAAATAAAGTGCGAGTAAAAATTAATAAAACGACAAACTTATAACACATTGCTAAGTTTTTATAATATATTAGAAGCGAATCACCTCCGACTTCGCATGGATGCAATTTTACTGGCAAATTTTCCAATTTTTCTCTTCATAAGAAAAAAAAAAATAGCAGAATTGGTCTAGCCGTTCTCAAGTTTTGTGCTTAGCAAATTTAAGAATTATTATTTTTATTTAGGTTTTTTATTATTAATCTACGAAAAGCAATTTTGTCGAAAAAGTCTACCTTATTGTTTATGAATACTAAATACTTCATTTAACCCGTCGAATCATTTGATTTATTTTATCAGGTTTTATTTATGGATAAATAAGTTAAATATTTAAATTAAGTTGATAAACAGTTTGGGTACAATGAAAAGTACTTGAGATTTAAAATTGAACTCTATGTAACAGGACAACGTAACCTTCATTTTATGATCCTACAATTTTATGGTCACAACGTTATTTTTAATCTAAATCAAGGTAACACAAGTCTGATAATGTCGGATGACACAAAGACCTATCCATCCATTTTGCTATTGATCTTAACTTTCAAGTGGAAAGTTCGGGACACGTTCTTAAATAATAAATTGACACCCATGTCTAGGCTGGCAGGATTGAGTCTATTATGCTTACGGTCTAAGTGAAGAGGCGAAATGAATTTACAACAAATTATGTTAGAAAGCAAAGTTTTTAACTTAGAATTTATGAAGATAGCCTCCTAAGTTAGATTCTAAGTTGCTTACTTCCTTTTACTGAAATGTTTTGCTACTTCCCTCTTTGTTTTAACAAATAGTTTAAAACATTTAATTATTAACCTGAATTGTGATTTACACGAACAGTAACTTCTCGTTTATAGACTTGAATTGATAAGGTGACTTGAATAGATGAATATTATAGACGTTTCGATTTTCCAAAGTCGGTTGTATGGTTTTGAAAAAGTTACCGGGCAAACATAGAGAAGCAAAAGGCGACTTTATTTTATAATATGTGCCTACTGTAGATTAGATACGAACATAAAAATTAAAACTAATTTATTATTTACTCATGTGGAAGCCATTATTCAACCGCCCACCGCTTGAAATTCGCCCGCTATCTTATATTATTCCTTTTTCATTTTTTAAAGTAGACATTGCCATCCAATTAAGGATAAAGCACGCAGCCTTCGAGGACGAAGGTATATTAGCCTTTGTCACGAAGCTACCGGACAAAGGAGGTTTTATTAGTTAATTTAACGCCGTCAACATTTTTTGTGATCACTGTGGAACATTATATGCGGAAAATTAGTTTTATGATGGAAATAGTCATCAACGAAGATTACATTAATCCCAAAGATTCTACTAGCTACATACTTTTAATAGGACTCATTGAAGGACACCCAGAAATGTAAGGACGAACGATTTAACCATGCTCATTTTGCATGCAGTGATTTAACTTTCAAAACGCTTCTGTGTAGAAAGAAGTTCATAACATAAGCACTTTAGATGGCGAGCATACGCCGTCACGTGGTGCGTCAAATGCGCCTTAAATATTTACGAGATAAGATATTATTAAGAAAATTGCTTTCCTTGTTGGCTGGTTCTCATAACATTATTACGTTTTTCTTAAGATGAAATTGTAAGAGATTTTTATAGAAGAAAGTTCATAGACGGACCACACAGTTATGTTGACATACGACTGGCTATAGGAACTATTGGTTTAAAAATTTGGCTTTAATAGTAGTAGTAGTATAATATTAGTATAGATAGTAACAAAAAGACCCAAACAGAAGCCATAATTGAGAAAACGTATAATACATAAAAGCTCAAAGGATAACCCGCAACTACAGTCAGATTGACGGGCGTGTGCAACCGGCGCCGCGCGTCAGCCCGTCCACTATTTACTTCCGGTTTTGCCGTTCACAGGACTTACATGCGAGTCGGAGGGATATATTATGTACATCTGTGTACTATGAGCTTTATTTGAAGAGAAAAGCGTAACAGTTTTCAATGTACAAAAAGGTCCAAAAGCCAATTAAAAGTTATCAATAGGTACATAAGAATATAAGAAACCAGAATAATACGTCACCGCCCTGGAATTGTGCGAGATGATAAATGGTAATTAAATAGTTCTTTTTATTGACATTTTTTAATTCACAAGGGATGCCGACAGGTTAGCTCGAGAGTAAACTGCCGATTTTGGTAGATTACAGTAGAGAAACAGTCTATTGGTTACAAAACATTGACTATAATGAAAATATATTATTTGATTGTTACAAAAGTGTGATAAACACTGGAGATATTTGTTTTACCGTTTTTTCAGGATTTTATTTTCTATAGGTACTCATTCTCTTACAAAAACATACAGACGAGGACAGCGACTTTGGTTTACAGTATCTTCCAGACATCAAAGTGATTGCGATGTGGAATTACAATTCTTTGAAAATATTTTTATTGCATATCATTGCACACAGACGCATTTCAAAATATTTTCCATCTTCTTCCAGACTTTGGAATGATATAAACGTTCAAGCAACTTGATCTGATCTTATAATGGTTTATATTGATTTAAACTTTTCAAACATAGAGTCTGGTTTATATTGATCCAGTAAACGAATTCAGCGGCACTAGATATTAAAATAAATATTCGAGATATTTTAATTTATTTTATTTTATTTAATATACTTTAATTTTAATTTATTTTTACAGAATAAAAAAAAATTAGTAAGATAGAATATTATTTAAATAATTTACACATTACATTTACTAAAGTTTCAAAAGAAGAATCGGATAATTTAAAAAAATATGCTTAACTCCACACATCTGGTTTTATACTCGTACAATAAACTCCTAAATCACTTAAGGATACTTATTGAAGTGTCCATGACAATATACGCTATTGTTTTACTGACATATGGCAGTATGTTGATTAGCAGCATTCTCTTAGTCTGACTCTAAAGCCACGCTAACTTTGTACATTACGAATGAGGTGATATATTACTTCAGATGGGTAATATATATTTATTATCAATAGTAATATAAAATATAAAATAGTATAGAGCACTATCCAAATCCACAATTACAAGTTGTCTCTATGTAAAAATAAAAATAATTGTCCATTCCAAAATGTTTTCAGATTCGTAAATATATTCCAAGTTTCATTAGAGTACGATGCCGACCTCCAACAGAACTCATTGCAATAGTCAATTCCGTTTTCAGCACCGGCACATAAACTGTTCGCGCTATTTTCATTTGAGCCCATTCAGCTGTCAAGCGCTCGCGCACTCTCATACAAACGGCCTGAATTAGATGCTTATTGTAACAACAAATGATCATAGAAGTGTTTGAAGCGATTCAATCGCTTTGTTGCATGTTCACGTTATAGGATGGGTCGTTTTAGTGTATATGTACTTAATTGTCTATTGAATTAAATTTATTCTGAATGTAGACTACAATCGGTTTTAGGATGGAATCTCTTAAAATAGGTCACTTAGGACGTCAGACTGGCTACAGGCCACTTAGGTGGCTACCGTCGCAGGATCGAAGCAACCCCACAGATGCTTCAAATGCGCTGCCAGCTGCCAGCCATAGGTTTTAGGGATAAGGATAAGGGGATTGGGAATGGAGAATATGAGCGAAACTAGGCATTTTTCCGATTTAAGCCTTTTTTACTATTTTACTTTCGACAACAGAAAATCTACCAGTAAGTACATATATTGCTTTGATCGAAGAAAATAAAATAAAAGAAAAAGATTTGTTCCCTAAAAAATGTTCGCCTTGTTGTTTCATAGAAGGCAAACATAATTTTTACTAATTTCGATATTTTTGAATGTGTCAATTAATTTCAATATTGAGAGAAATAAACAAGAGCAGCACTACACTACGCTAAGTTGACTTTACCAGGAATTGAATCAAGAACAAAAAAAATTACCAGGGTATACCTGGGAGCAGAGAGTAGGGTACACATACCTTACCATTGTGCATAATTTCAAATCATTTGACGTCATAGCAAAGAGCATTCAACACCGAACCGAGCGGAAGGAGGCATCAAAACCAAGAGTCGGTCGTAATCGTAAACATAGTTATTATACTTGAGTTGTAGTCTGCCCACGGCGTAACAGAGACGAAGCAATTACAATAATTGAATCAGGATACGGTACAAATATAAATAAAGGGGCTCTCCGAACGTACGATGCCCTCACACTTTATTTAGAGGATGCACTCGATAAAAAGAGTGACGACGATATGTTGCCAATGAAAGCTTCAATACGTTCGAGTTAATAATGTTGAGGTTTTAGAGTTTGAGCTCGACTTAATTCTTACATAGTATAAAACAAAATCCTCCGCCGCGTCTCTGTCTGTCTGTTCGCGATAAACTCAAAACTACTGCACCGATTTTCATGCGGTTTAACCAATGGATAGAGGGATAATCAGGAAAAGTTTTTACGGAAAAAAATGCACCCCGGGTGAAGCCGGGAGCGCGACAGCTAGTAATGTAATGTAATGTAGTAATGACTATATGTGTTGATAATGCAAATCAATATTCCCTACGACAACTGAACTCATGTAAATAGACACATCAAAGTAAAATGCATTAAAATCATTAACAAGTTCATACTACGTAAAATCATTAAACATAAATTATCATTTAAATCGGTTCAGCAATTTTTGCGTTAAACAGTAACAAAACATCCCCACAAACTTTCACATTTATAATAATTTGTAGGACAGTTTTGTCGTGATATATCCTTTTAAATATCAGATTATTTAGATAAAATTATCAATACAAGATCAAACCACATTCTCAGTAACAATAAACTGCTTCACTTTTGATTGCAAAAGTTTTGTCATTCCGCATTAATGATAATGAAACGTATCCGGGCTGAATGCTTTATCTAATTTAATCAGCACACGAGCTAGGTTTCATTGCCGCAAGGCTCCGCTGGCGTACACCGTGACAACCCGATCTAGTAATAATTCACACATGTTCGATTAAATTGATTAATGATTCTAGCGAACGCTCTTGGCACGGGCACAAAGTCAAATCGATACGGCCAGATCAAAAACGCCAACTCGACTACAGGGTCGAAGTTTTTGTAACATATAATATAACTATAAGTAATAACTAAGTATTATACTGATTTGGAAAGCATTTCTGTAATCAAATTTGACGTGTGGAGATTTTTACATTTGTTTTTTGACAAATTGCTTAATGACAGACAGAATAAGACAAAAGTCTATCAATCTAAGTTGTCTACTGTCGCTTGTAAAACAAAATACTGTATGAAATCCTTAACCACAATAATATATATGTAGTTATAAATTATAATAACTAACTATTAGTATTATTGTTCTTTTATTAAATTCGTAAAAAGATAGAAATAGAAATTAAATCAAACTGTCTGTACATTTTTCTGGTTATATTTATTTCGCCACTTATGTAATAAAAAAGAACACCATAAACGAAGTATAAAAACTATATTTAAGTAAGTAGTGGCAGGACACACTGCGTTTTTCAGTCATGTGGGCACTCCGTCTGGCGGCAGTAACCACCTACTTAGCACTACTTACCAGCAGTATTTGTGCTGTGCTGTTTCGGTGAGTGAGTAAGAGATGCCAGAGCCCATTTACCTATCTCTTCCCAATCCCTTATAAATAATTCTAATATGATAGGCAGTGTAGTTGCAGCACCTGTAACGTTTCTTGTGACGGTAGTCACATACCATCAACTGAACCGTCAGCCTGTCTGTTGACCTTAACATAAAAAAGCACTGGCAATTCTCTACAAGGAATAAGTCCAAGACAACACAAAGTTTCTTATGGGTTGCTTATAGTGAAAGCTTGCTTGGAACAAGTGAAGTCGACCTGTTTACAATTTGTAGTCCTTTTTTTATATAAAAAAGGTGATTTATAAATTAAAGTCAAATTTTCCTTTCCTGGCAAGTAATCTTTACTTTCACCGGAATACATGTTAACAAAGGTCCGCAAAAACCTATTTACGTGAGCAAAGAAGTGAGTGCAAAAGCGCAGGAAACAGCGGGAAAGTTATACAGGAATGTCCACAGTTGCATTTTCTCTAAAGCAAATAAATGGAAAGTCGCTAACTAAATCAACTCTCATATTGCGAACTCGTAAATACTCGCGGTTATTGTGGCAAATATTGAGCAGTATCCAATTTAATGTTTCATAAATATTTTATTATCGCTATCCTACGAATAAATAATACACATCCTATTTAAATCCCTACCAATTGATATGCTTGAATATATGTATGTTATCAATAAGTAACGAAATGTTTTATTTTTACAACTGAAAATGAGGCACTTTTGCCTCATTATATAAATAGCAGATAGAATTTAGGATAAGGTAAGAACTAAGACATTACTTACTCACCGAAATACGAGTACAAAAGCGCATTACTTACTCTTACTCTTACTCTATAATTTTCTAGACTAATTTTTCTAGGGTGCGCCTCAACCACCAAAAGTAACGAAAATATAATGGCTTGAGTGAGTTCGTCAGGTGTTTTTTATGTTAGACAACTTTAAACTCTTTTAAAGGCCTTACTTATATACTAGGTAAAGCTAATCAATTATAGGAAAGGAAAAACAATCTTAGGCTGCGTCGTCTATGCACAAATTAAAAAGCGGTCTTCAATTTTAAATTACTACGTTTGTACTGAATTCAAAACGTTCCATAGACTTTCAATGAGAGGTCCGATTTTAAAAATATAGCGAAATTTTTCGGTTGAAGCGAGAGCCAACTTTCGCTAACTAATATGGTCGTGTCGAGTGAGTCTGTCGACATAATATCGGATGCATCGGCTCATATCTTCATGTTGCATAAGTGCAGCTCTTAATTGAATACTGGCTAATTATTGGAGTTGCGAGGGTCGATATATTAAAGAAGTAATCGCGGCGTAAGATTGTAAACATGTCACTAAGATCGGTGAATCGTCGGGGCGGGGTGTCGCTGTCGGCCCGTTGGAAGTATCGGAGAATTCAGGTACATTGAACATTTGCATCAGCCTTTATTTAAATAAATTCATTTTTATTTGCATATACGTTTGACTGAAAAGAATGCCAATGAAAAGATGCTCTGCGCTCTATTAACAATAAATTCAGTCGTAAGGTAGTACCGTAGGAATTCAAGCTACTGCTAAAATAAGACTGAAGCTGTAGACGTATCTAAAAACAATCTTTGATTATCTGTCTGCAATTTGATTATCAATTGTTATGAAAATTCACCTTCATTTTTATTTTAATTATATTCACCTATTTCTTCATTTTAATTAAAATATTTAATTTAGAATTTTGTTAAATACTTGCATTATAAGACATTGCAGTGCTTTAATAAAATTAATTTATTAAATTTAAATATTTGTAGTCCAAATTTTTGATGAAACTTACTTTCTTGCCAATGTTTTTATTATTAATTATTATTTGTAGTCATTTTAAAAACAATAAAAAAAGTTTAGTTCAAAATCATACAATAATTTTTTAAGGAACCTCTGCAACAAAATTCCCAAGCGATATTCAAAATAGCGAAAAAAATGCACCCATCAGCCATGAGTGATTTGGTTAACTATTGTGTAAGTAAGTACAGTGGCTACCAAAGGAGTTATGTTGCAATTATGAAAATACTAAAGTTTTCGGGAAAATATATATAATAATGACGACTTACATGTAGTGAAATATCACAGTTGAAGCGTGCAATTAACGACAAATATTCAAAAATGTTTCAATTGTTATTTCATTATGAATATGCACTGCACTACGATTACAATCGATTACGATCTACATACATCGTTAGGTTTACAAAAAGTAAATATTTTACGACCTAATCTTATTTAAACGTTTTCCAAGAAAATAAAGACCATTTACCCACTTGTTTTTTTTTTTTTTTTTTTTTTTTTTTTTTTTTTTTTTTTTTTTTTTTTTTATATTGCTCATCCCTCCGACACAGGGTCGTAGCCTATTTCTACCATCTACTCTTTCATTCCATTTCTCGCTTGCTTGCCTCTCGCACATTTATTCTCCATACTATTTCTTTCTTTTATTCCTCTCGCATTCATACTATAACGGGTGGGATTCCCGTCTATACCCTTACTTCCTATTCTGTAACTATCCTTATTTTGCTATTTATCATTTCTTAATTACTATTGACTAGGGTTTTTTAAAATAATTGTACACAAAGATTTTCATATTATACACATACACATAAACATAAAAATATAGAAATAAAATATTGATTAAAGCATTAAATAAATTGAGCCATTAGAACATTAGATAATTTAAAAAACAATTTAAAATTACACAAACAATAATTATTAAACAATTAAAATAGTTAAAACAATAAATTTAAAACATTACGTAGCTTAAATGCTTTTGTGTATAATATAATTAAAACGCTATTTGCAATCTTAATTCTAAATATGTACAATTCAAGTTTTATTTCTGTCAATTACCCTAGTTGCTATTTTCACACAATATTCCATAAACCTCTTCCTCTGGCTACCGGCGATCATCGCACTAAGATTGGCTAGGCACACTTCCATATCCAGCTCGTACTCTAGCTCCATCCTTTCCTTGGCGAAGACCGGACACTCCAGCAGAACATGCGGGACATCCTCGTTCTTGCTGGAACAAATGCACGATGGGCTCTCCTTGCGCTTGAACCGATGCAAGTACTCGGAGAACCCACCGTGCCCCGTTAAGACCTGGGTCATCACACCTTCAAGGCTCACCTTCCTCAGGGTTTTATAAGCCTCTATGGCTCCAGGGAAGAACAGCTTAGTAACTCCGGCCGTCGCACCTTCCCTGTATCTTTGGTCCCATTCGTCAAGCGAGCGCATACGGATGCACCGCTTGACGAACGAGACCGGACACAGGTCGTACGCCGGCTTTCGCTTACTCTTCAGTGCGGCCTCCCTCGCGAGGTAGTCCGCCCTCTCGTTACCCTCTAGTCCAGCGTGGGCTTTGATCCAGAATAATTTAATTATTCGGTTTTCCTTGCAGATGTTATTAAGGTTCCTTCTTGTTTCAGCTGCTAGAGGGTGCGAGCACTTACTCGCCGCGATGGACTGCAGTGCGGACCTTGAATCGCTGTATATCGCGACGGAAGTTTCGCTGCGCCCGAGGGCAACCCTCGACGCCTCGCATAGCGCCAAGAGCTCTGCCTGGTAGACGGTGCAATACGACGGCAGACCAAGCTTGACGGCCCTGGTTTCGGCGTCGCCCTTCCATAAGGATAGTGCGGCGCCCACCCGACCGTCAATCTTGCTGCCGTCCGTAAAGATGCGCAGATGGTAGGCGCTATTGGCTAAAAGCTCGTCCTCGTCCACCAGGCTTCCGAACTCAAGGCTAACCAGCTCGGCGGGGTGGGGAGCCTCGCCCGCAAGAACCCCCCGCTCGATGTCCCTGTCCCCAAGCTCCGGCTGTGGTACTCCCCTCTTGGCCTCGTATAATGAGGCAGCCTCACGGACTCGTAAGTCAAGGGGCAGTATCCCAGCCAGTAATAAGGCTGAGTTCAGGGACACCGTTCGGTAGGCTCTGCAGATTTTCTGCGCGAAACCCCGCTGCACAGCGTTCAAGATCCGCTTAACCCCCACTCTGCGAGTCGCAGATACCCACGCACTCGCAGAGTAGGTGATAATTGGTTCCACCGCGGCGATATAAATGGAGCGAACGACCTCGGGATGGAGGCCCCAACTGACTTTGGCTGCCCTCCCGAGCTGCTTGTAAACCCCGAGGGCCTTCTTGGTCACACTCTTTACGTGTTCCTTGAAGGTGAGACCCCTGTCTATGGTCAGCCCCAGCAATTTGATTTTGTCCCTCATGCCAACGTCAATCCCGCCCATGGTGAGGCGTGGGGTGTCAAACTTAAGCTTTCTGGTCAGCACCATAGCATTGGTTTTGCCTGGTGCGAACCTAAGCTTATTTTTGACACCCCACTCCAAAACATACGCGAGAGTGGCATTGGCATTCTGCTCTATCTGGAGCGCCCCGTCTCCATCAAAGACGAGGACCACGTCGTCCGCAAAGGCCTGGCAGTAGACGCCTCTACTTTCCAGGCCCCGCAGCAGTGGATCGAGCGTCAGGTTCCAAAGCAAGGGTCCGGCTATTGACCCTTGGATGCAGCCCCTGCTCGGCTCGGCACTATGAACCTCGCCGCAGTATCTGACGTTTACTGTCCTGTCGGCGAGGTAGCTGTCAAGGACTCGCCTCAGGTTAACCGGGCATCCCGCTTCCGCCAGTCTGACCCTAACCATGGGCCACCAGACGCTGTCGAAGGCCCCCTCTATGTCCAATGACACCAATACTATAATCTTCTTCTCATCGAGCTTCTTATATATTCGCGACACTAGGTCATAAAGGGCGCCCTCGGTGCTCTTCTGGGGCACAAAGCCATACTGTCGGTCGCTAATCCCCGGCAACAGATGGTATTTGAGGCGAGCCACTAGCATTTTCTCATATACCTTTCCGAGCACGGGCAGCAGTCCAATGGGTCGGAATGACTTGGGGACGGTGTAACTATCCCTCCCCGGTTTCCGAAGGACAATCACTGCTGCTTCTTTCCATATTTTAGGAAAAATATGGTGGGCCATGCAGCTGTTTAATAACCCCAAAAAGACTTTGGGGTTACAGCCGATGGCCCTTGAACAGATGTCAGCAGTGAGCCCATCGGAGCCGGGGGCCTTCTTCGGATTGAAGGACTTCACCGCCATTTCTAGCTCGGTCAGCGTGAACGGAGGGTCGCAGGGTGAGTTTTGCTCCCCCACGTTCACCCCGTCCGCTTCCGCTCTGATCTGGCGGTGAATCCCTTCATCCGAAGTTGCGCGGTCTTTCGGGTAGAACACCTCCGCAAGCCACTCCGCCGATTCCCTCGCATCGAGAACCCTACCGTCTCGAACCAGCGGCGGGTCCTCCTCTCTGATGACCGTTCTACCAATTACTCTGTAGATGCCATCCCACATACTCTCGCCACTCTGTCGCTCGCAGAAGGACTTCCAGGAGTCCGTCTGAGCCTGCCTCACGGCCTGCTCGTACTCCGCCTTCTTCCGAACGTACTGCTCGACGACCCACGACCGTCGGACGGGTGCGGCGTTCCTGATTCTATTTTTCCTGGTGGCGACCTCCTTCTTCAAGATTTCCAGGTCCTGCGACCACCACGGCAACGCTAGCTTTTCCCTCGTCCCCCTCCTCGGAATGGCGCGGTCAGACGCCTCTATTACCAATTTGGTGTAATTTTGCACAGCCGAAATAGTTTGTTCCCTATCTGGTACAACACCCTCTCCCATCCCATATTCCCCTATAAGTTCTAAAATTTTGGATCTAAACTTTTGCCAATCTGCTTTTTGAGTGTTGTACCTTCTAGTCGATCTGACCACTTCCATTCCTCGGGAAGGTCCGAGGTTCAGCCTGAATGCGATGCCGTTGTGGTCGGAACCTGTTAAATCGTTGAGGACCTTCCAGTCCTCCACCAGGTCCAACAGGTCATGTGAACATGCAGTGATGTCCACATGACTGCAGAAACGCCGCCCCCCTCGGACAGTGTCGAAGGTCGGAGCATCACCAACGTTCAGAAGTTCGAGGCCAAGCTCATCCAGACTACCTGAAAGCTCTTCCCCCCTTGAGTCTATCTTGTCACTGCCCCACCATGGACTCTTGGCGTTCGCATCTCCACCGACCAACCACCTCCCAGCCCCCAGTTTGGCCCCCACTCTCTTCAGAAGCCCAATGTAGGGTTCAATTGGCCGGCCCGGCTCGAAATAGAGGGAGGTAAACGTTGTCGTCCAGCGCCCCATCCGTATCCCCACCACTACGATGTTATTAGTGGTGAGTTCTGGGTACTGTGTAACCTTAAGGCTGCTGTCAAATACTACTATGGCAGCCTTAACAGTACCCTCTTCCGGAGTGGGGTTCTGGAAGACCCGCATCCCCCTCCGACCCCGAACCGTCCCAGCCGCCCCCACATAGGGCTCCTGGAGGAGCGCTACGGCCGTACCCCTCTTTTCTGCCTCCACTAGGAGCTCGGAGGTAGCTAGTCGGCTTCGCTGCAGGTTAACCTGCAAGAGCCCATAGGTGCGGCTACTCTCAGGGGTGCCCTTAGCAATACTGAGTGGCGGAGCGTGCTATGGCATCCCATTTCACTCTCACGGGGCACGTCGGGCTGAGTGCATTGTGCCCGCGATCTCCGAGCTTGGCCACAGCACAGTTGCGACAGGCCGGGGGAGTTCCCGCCCTCCACTCGGGGCACGCCATCTTTAGATGGTGTCCCCCGCAGTGGCTGCACAGGTCCTCCGTCCCGGCACAGAACCTTTTGCTGTGACCATAGCCCAGACATCTCGAGCACTGCACCAAGGGCGACTGGTCCGCGACCCTGACACGTTGCAAATCAATGTGCAGGGCCCCGAGTTCGGTCGCCCTTTTCCACACCTCCGGAGAGGTGCTCAGAACGACGTGTCCCGTGAGCGGATTCCTTGCTCTCCTTCTATACTTAACAATCATTCTCGACTTCTTTTCGTCGAGGCCATCAAACAGGGACCTGTTCTGATTTCTGATCGCCTTTAGGACGTCCTCATCGTTGTTAACCGACAGGACGTCCCACAGGATCAGCAGAGGGTCCCTGTTCTCGACCTCGCCGCAAAGAAGCCGTTTTCCCGACTTCTCAATCCTGTCCTTTACCTTACTCCTCTCTTCTTCGGTCCTGCAGCTTATGACTATTTTCCTTTCCTTCGCTTTCCTAACCCTTTCAACTTTCACCCAGCCATCTTTTGCGCTGACCGCCTCCCTGATTTTATTCAGAACCTGCTCCCCGGTGTCCGTGACGTCTTCCGACGCCACGACCACCGAGTGCAGGGTTGGTCTATCACCAATTTCACGCGCTATTTTACCCACTTGTTGTATGTTGATAAAACGTTACTTCAAACATACCTGTAACAAAAAATAAAGTATATACCAAATTATTTATAATACCGACAAAGGACAAAAACATGCAATCATTTGTGATTGGAGAAGGGCTGCCCAATTTTCATAATATGTGTGCAAAACGCAATTTGCTATGTCCGTATGTCCGCTATGTCTCATTCAAAACAAGTTAAAAGTAAATAAATAAAATATTATGTAGCTTAATTTTTGTTAACTGTAGTTTAAACTATTTATGTTTTTGGGACAAACGAGAAAATTTTTGGAATGTGGGACAAAATATCGGGATGAACGAGGCATAAATCCCGCTATTATTATTACTATGATCATATCTTATATTAGAATATTAAAACTGATATATTAGGCTATGTATTATAAAATATCCTGATATTTATATCAGGATCATTATCGATACGTCCTCTAAGATACTGCTCACACCGTTCGCAATGATTTTTGATGAAAATTTGAATTTGGTCAGTAATATTTTTTGCCGTCGCAACAAGTCATAAAGCAAGCGATGAAGTGAGACGAGCAAGCGAGTATTCTAAATATAAAGTTGTTCGTAAAACAACGTCGACGGCTCATAAAGATTTATGAGGAAACCCTTCGATAAATAAATATTTTAGCATCGAGAACTTTCTATACGCCCGCGCATTCAAACAGATGTTCTCGTTAACGGACATGTAATAACAATAAAGTTACAAGTATCTTGTAAATTCCAAACAACCAAAACATTACTGAAATTCCTCATTTTATCATAAAAAATATCATCAATAAATTTGTAGATCATAGTTTCTGTAATCCGATGCTGGGCTCGTACAATTCAAAATTTATTATTTAAGCAAATTTTTAGAAAACATTAACATAATCTAAACTCATAAAACCGTTTGTCCTGACTAAGTCTAGAAAGCTGAAATTTGAAGATTTTGAAGCAGAAAATTTTTGAATTTAAGAAAATTTTGATTTTAGAAAGGGTGAAAAATTTGTGAAAAAGTGCATAGTAATTTAAGGGAAAAAAATATCATTATTTTATACCTAGCTTTATTTATCTTTAGGTATACAATATAAATTTATTATTAACAAAAAACCTAAAGCACATTTAATTTAAAATTTTACATACATAGGTATAACGAAAAAATTTAGAAGTATTTACTAACTACATACTTATAAATTGAATACATATATATTTAGTTAAAGTTATAAATAACTGTGAATAAATATGAACTTAATAACATAAGTAGTTATACAATTTTACAAGTGTCTGCTTCTGTGTTTTTTTCTATGTTTATAAACCTATTTTTTATGTATAAAAGTATTTCCGTCATAGACCTGTACATACGCTTATCAAGTATAATGTTTCCGTTGGTCTGCATAAGGATTGCAAGTGCGCTTATAGGTAGGCTTGATTGTATAATATAAGTGAGAATATAAGGGATAAGCCATAGTAATATCCTATACTACTGGTATAATATTATGAACAGAAAAGATTTGTATTTTTGTATATTTATTTTGTATATAGTAATATCCTATACTACTCGTATAATATTATGAACAGAAAAGATTTGTATTTTTGTATATTTATTTTGTATATTTTTTGAATGAACTCAAAAACTACTGGACCGATTTTGAAAATTCTTTCACCTAGGTATAGAAAGCTACATTATCAGCGAGTAACATAGGCTATATTTTATAAAGTTACGCGAGCGAAGACGCGCGCAACAGCTAGTAAGTGATAAAGAGGGGGATAGATAGAGGAATAGGCTCTGTTAGTGTTTACTCACTTATAGTAAAACGGCACAACATATTTGCTGTTTGTTAACACAGTTGTGTTTAATAGTGTTTTGTCTCTACGAATACCTCGTTACTCTCAGAAGATTATTTCAAGAGAGAAAGAACTTTATAATGGTAATTTTATAAAGAATTTACTCAATATTTTCATGACACCATTATTAATGAAACATACTTCAGAATTCCAATTATACTTCGTAATTTTAAATATTTATGAGTTTCTCTTGTATTTAATGTAGGTACATAAATGACGGTGTTCCGTGTCGCTTTAATTTTTTCTTCTTTATTCACACAATATTAACATCTACAGTGGCAGTGAGTGAGAGATGAAACGCTAAACACTCGACATTATGAGTCACAATGTATCATGAGGATCTTAAGAGGCTTTTTTAAAATTATTATTGAATGTGGAATTTCAAATGAAATGGTCACTGCTTGGCTTTCGTTGCTATTTAAATTAAATTGTTACTACGAAGAGATATTAGTTTACACTCAGGCTTTTTTTTATGTTAAGCTCGACAGTCAGGCTACGGTCCACTTGATAGGTTGTCACCACAAATAACGCCACAGTTGCTGTAAGTGCGCTATATTAGTAGGATTATGATGGGATAGGGACATCAAAAAACGCAAGGTTGAACCACGCAAGAAGCCACGTGATTAGGCACGATAGATGTATGCTCCAATTAATTATGATGGGTAAGGTGGAAGGGAAGAGACGCGCTGGGCGAAGGAGAAAGTCATGGCTCAGAAATATCCGACTGGAATTGCCTCGGTCGAGCAGCTATTCAAGTTGGCTCTTGACAAAGACCGGTTCAGGAAGTTGACGGCTAATCTTAAGGACTGAAGAGGCAAACCGAGAGAGGGCTCTGGCATCGAGACTGCGAAATGCAGCGTGCGTTGCCACTACTAAATCCAGCTGTTTCACTTTTCTAGAAAGGAAAATAAACGAACGGCAACCGACCAAGGCAATTCACCTCAAAAAGGATAATGCTAAGTGTTTTATTGCCAAATATACTTAAGCAATACAAGTTTGCGTAAGAAATGTTTGTAGAAAGTCTCGATGTAGTAAAAACCACTAAGATTTATGCACAATCAAAAAGATTTATATGTGTTTGGGAGTAATGGGATTAATGTCACAGAAGAAAGGAGAGCAAACCGTGCTGCGGTTGCGGTGGGTCCGTTAAACGAATTACATTGTAATAATGTCTACAGATTTAAATAAAAACTGACATAGTGGAAAAATGTAAATTCTTATCTTTGTTTTATTATATTTTTTAGAAGATTAAATAAAATTTTAGTTTAAGATAACATAAATATTAGTAGGTACCTATGTAATGTAAAATATTAATAACTATAATATAACAATATTAGTTTATAATTCAAATAATTGTTAATTTTAATAAAAAAAAATATGCATAGGATATTTAATTTTATTTTGTAAGAACTTATTTAAAACCTATTAAACCATTCAAATTTTTTTTGAACATTAAACAATGCACATAAAAATCATCAAAATCGGTTCAGCCGTTTAGCCCCCCCCCCCCCCCCCACAGACATTTACAGAAGGATTATTATATATACAAAAAAGAAGACGATTGCAAAACGAACAAAAACTTAACTAGGATATTCCACGTCGGCATCGAGTGCAACTGCCTATTGCACCTAATTACACTATCGTACAAAATGTCAAAGCGTACATTATAATGAATCTAGTATCACAGTTTACTGCGCGATTAGGGCCGACACTAAGCTTTATCTTTATTAACCTTGTTCTTCCACCTTATAAACAAGTTCCCCTTTTTTAAAATGAATGCGAAGGAAGCTGCCAGTCAGGTAACACAACCTAATAATGTGCAACATTCTTAATCGGTGCAAGAGGTTGCAAAATGCAAATAGGTGTCATCATAAAGAAAAGCAACTGTTCATTTTAATTTATCGAATTATAATACCAGCCAGCGACAGACCAGTAGTCGTGAAGAAAATGTCTCAGAACTTTGGTTCTTAAACTTTGGTAATGTATATCTATCTATTTAAATATACATATTACAAAATGGATTCGCTGTTCTTTTCTGTCTGTTTCTCCGTTAACTTCTCCAAATCACACAACGGATTTTGATACGGTTAATACTTATGGAAAGAGCGATAAACGATGAAGATTTGAATATAATTTGCGAAAAAAAAACTGATAAGTGCGAGAGAAGCTGAGGGAGGTCGCTAGTATTATACCTATAGTCTA
The DNA here is from genome assembly GCA_944738685.1 of Synanthedon myopaeformis. Classification (NCBI taxonomy): domain Eukaryota; kingdom Metazoa; phylum Arthropoda; class Insecta; order Lepidoptera; family Sesiidae; genus Synanthedon; species Synanthedon myopaeformis. The sequence continues at coordinate 8,037,641 of OX122924.1, read as the reverse complement.
ATAGAAAATTAAATACTGTTAATCATAAAACAATGGTTTTCGACCAATAGAAGCTGCCAGTGATGGATTCTAACTACGAAATGGGCTAATATGCTCAAGGTTACTCTGTGATCGAATCGGGAATGAGGAGATCCGTAGACAAGTCACCAATTTATTGGCAGGACACATTACGGAGAGCCAATTGTCGCTGGGGTCGGAATGTTCTCCAGTGTAGACCACGGACCGGCAAGCGCAGCGTAGAACGTCCATCCATAAGATGGACTAACTACCTAATAATGGCCGTGAGCTACTGCTACTAGCCGATAGTATTAGAATATTATGTGGGAAGCTGTCCAGTAGTGGATATCTTACGGCTGAGATGATGAAGATGAATATTATAATAACGAGCATAGCCTATACCGCCGTATGTGTGAGAGGCTACATTGGAACAAAATTGAGAAATTTAATTTCAGGTTCATTGCGGGCTTTTCGTTTTCAACGCGGAAATATTTAATTAAAATTACAACTCCTCGGGGAGTATCTAGTAAGAATTATCAATTCGGCGCGGAGCACAGATGCGACCGGCTTCTGTTAATTATTCGTAATTTATAGCGTTCCCTCGTATTGTGCGAGGCGCAAATATACCGCCATTTTGTGGTAGGCCGTTTGTCAAAATCGCATCAAAATGGCGACGCAACCGCTATGTTTTATATGTGCTTTCAAGATTGTTATCATGGGAGTTGGATTCATGAGTGGTTTTAGAAAACTGGTTTGAAGACTCTACTCTATAATATTAATTGTAAGGCTTTTATGTATTTTATTAGGTCTCACTTGTAAACAGCTCCAGCTAAACATGAAAAAAAATACCACTTGGTTCTTGAAAGTGAGAAACGGAATTTAGTGAATTTTAAACTTTACCACTGCTTTGATTATAACTTCATTGGATTAAATGGATGATCAATGGATTATGATATACCTATGCATTAATTTAAAATTCAGTTTTAAAACACTACTACACATACCTACATAAATAGTGTAACTAAACAGAAACGTTGTACGGACGATAATAAACAATACTTGTATGAAAACTGAAGAATGTACCGTATATTGTCATACGCTTTTGCCAATTCTGTTTCAAGAGCCAAGCTGCCACTCTTTGAAGTAGAAAACTGCATCTAACGACTCGTATAAAAGCCGCCAGAAAAGCAAATAAAATTGCCGGTGTGTAACGTAATTCACGTTCTTGATGCACAACCTTTCTTTGCCAGCAAAGCAAATCGTCTAGATTTTTCTATCGAACAAACGCCGAGTTGGCAAAAAGCCTTGCTTACAATGTTATACTGCCAATTAGAATTTAACATAATTTGAACTGTTACTGTTAATCACTGTTAATCTCTAACATTTAAATAACAATTATGAACCAGCCTAATCCTAGTTTAGCAGTTACTCTAGACCCGCAAATAAGCCGTGCGATTTTGTAAGGATTATCAGTTTGAACTCAACGTAGAGCGGACCGTATTAGTTTTAATCTTTGAAACCTTATTCGCAATAATAATATAATTCTGAATATCCGTATCTCTCTCATTAGCAACAAAATGTTTTAAATACTTAATAAGATTTAGTTGCTCTATTGACAATTTATTTTAATAATTATGCAAATGAAAGGATCTTAAATTATTATGAAATTATTATTACAATTTTACACAGATTAAACCAACGTCGAAAACTAAGTTACCGATCAAGATGATCGACAAATTACATTAAAGAATCATCACTTTGCTTAACAATTTTACTACCGAATGTTATTAGCGGTATAGAAATGATTTATGTCTATACAAATTAAAACGCTTTTTTTCATTTTAATGAGAGAAAAAGTTTAATCCTTTATCTTTATTGTGCATAAAATTATTCACGTAACAATTAATCAGAGCCATAAGCGGTGGTACGC